>OZ038495.1:35384271-35429271 GCA_964036315.1 Acanthosepion esculentum | reverse complement strand
CTACCCTTACACACACACACACACACACACACACACATATATATATATATGTGTGTGTGTGTGCCTGTGTGTGTGTGCCTGTGTGTGTGTGTGTGTGTGTGTAAAACTTCAGATATAAATAAAATATATTTGTAAAAAGAAAATATGAATAAAGACAAAAGGAAAACTTTTCAATACTATCGCGTTTCGTCCTTTGACGGACTTTATCAACGTAAATGTAAGGTTTTTATTTTACAGCATGTATTTCTAAAATGCAGTAAAACCTAACGATTTTTTACATCTCACGTAACTTTTACCGAATGCCTGATGATTGCGTGAAAACATATGAAACGTCTGGTATGAGTAGATGCTGAAAATGTTTTTTGTTCATTGTACCACTTCAGTATCTATCTGACACCAGCATCACTACTCTATTTTTACAAGAGCCAGATCAGACCAAATATGGACTATTGCTGCCATCCCTGGGTTAGGGCTGCTCAGTCTTTACTGGCCCGTCTTGATAAGATTTCAGATTTGTGGGTGGAGAGTTATTTCCACCCTAAAAGCCCTTTCCTACAGACGCAGTGCTTTGTGCTGGATGCTTTCCCACTCACAACAACCTTCAAGTCTACGGTTAACCGTTATCATCCCTGCATAGCCACACGAATTCCACTCTTGCCTCTTCTTATGCTCATACAACCCCATACAGTGACCCTCTACCTTGAGAGACTCTTGGGTCTTGTATTATGAGAAAGTTCATATAAAAAAGAAACCCATTATAATATACATGCGCGATATTGGAACTTAGCAGTATATGAAACATACTATTTTCCGCATCACGTTATAAAAAGTTTTCCACTTTGTATTATACAAAGCTGACTATTATACACTTCTCATTAAATAAAGCTGTTTTTCACTTAGCGTTATACAAGGCTGACTATTATACACTTCGCGTTATACAAAGCTGACTATTTTTCACTTCTCATTAAATAAAGCTGTTTTCACTTAGCGTTATACAAGGCTGACTATTGTTCACTTCGCGTTATACAAAGCTGACTATTATTCACTTCGCGTTATAGAAAGCTGACTATTTTTCACTTAGCGTTATACAAGGCTGACTATTGTTCATTTCGCGCTATACAAAACTGACTATTATTCACTTCTCATTAAATAAAGCTATTTTTCACATCGTGTTATACAAACCTGACTGTTATTCACTTCGCGTTATACAAACCTGACTATTGTTCACTTCGCGTTATACAAACCTGACTATTTTTCACTTCTCATTACATAAAGATATTTTTCACTTCGCGTTATACAAACCTGGCTGTTATTCACTTCGCGTTATACAAACTTGACTATTGTTCACTTCGCGTTATACAAAGCTGACTATTTTTCACTTCTCATTAAATAAAGATATTTTTCACTTCGCGTTATATAAACCTGGCTGTTATTCACTTCGCGTCATACAAACTTGACTATTGTTTACTTCGCGTTAAACAAAGCTGACTATTTTTTTCGCGTTATACAAAGCTGACTATTTTTCACTTCGCGTTGCAGAAAGATGACTATTTTTACTTCGCATTATACAAATCTGACTTTTTTTACTTGGCGTTATACAAAGCTGAGTATTTTTTACTTCGCATTAAACAAAGCTGACTATTTTTAAGAAAGAAAATAACAAGATTTAAAAGATCTTGTATTAAAATTTTGGACCCCAGCCGTTCCGGGTCCCGATGAAAACTTGTGGCGTATCATGAAAATAGGTGCATATGAGTATAAGCAAACAGTATTCTAGTAAAAAAAAATCTTTGGGAAAAAATAAAAGCTGATATAAGATTAAAGTGAAAAGAGTATAAAATTTTATAAAACCGACAAATGAAAGATTGATGAACGTTACAAAGTTTCAAGGGACTTATATTAATATGTTGAATAGGAACTTAATAATTTATTTGGTTATATGGGATGTTATGTTAATAAATAATCAAAAACTGCGGTGGAAATCAGCTGGATTCATTTATAAATAGAAATTAATGTTTCACTTTGTATAATAGAAGCTGACACCCGCGGAAACAGATTATTATCGGTATTGTCGCTTTAGTGGTGCGGGGATCAAACGATTTATTGTTCATATAAATACAAGTACATTTAATCAACATTAATACTGTTACTGGAAAAGCATTTACTTGTATGGTAAAATCTAATATACCGTATATAAGAGTGCTTCCTGAGAAGATTATAATATATATATATATATATATATATATATATATATATATATATATATATATATATATATATATATATTAAAAAAGCTCAAACACTAATATTCCATGGTTATAATTTATTACATTGGAATTTAGATATATATATATATTTTTATATATTTATATATATATATATATACATACATACATATATATGTGTGTGTGTGGTGTGTGTGCGTGTGTGTGCGTGTGCGTGTGTGTATGTGTATTGACCACTAATATTATCAATATATTGCTCCTTATTGCAAGAAGTTGAGCTCTCTTTGGTATACTTCCAGTTGAACTACTTTTATTCCAACCTATTCACATAGAGATGGAAAAATTTACTCCGGATTATTCCTTAAAAAATATTCCTTACTCATCATTGCATCTTTTCTCTGTCTGCCTTACAGATATAATTATTGACCTCATTAAAAGAATGGTGTGGAAAACATTTTTCTCCCTGAATTCCAGAAATGACCAACAGCGAAATGATGAAACTTATAACCTGAAATCCCAGAAAACTCCATCGTGTAACAAGCTACTTGAACTGTTCGAAGGGGATTTGACCAATTTAATTAAAAAGATTAAGTTCAGGAATTCTTCAATCTATTTCCAAGCTAAAATTGGTAGAGATATTAAAAACATAAAGAACTCCAATAAATTATGGATTAAAGCCGACAAATCCAAAAATATCTATAAAATGAAACCCTCTGAATATGACAAACTCGTCACTGACAAAATTACCATCTCTTATAAGAAAGACAAAGACAATAGAACCTTATCCTCTATCAATGAAAACATCTGCAAATTTGCTAACAAATGTAGAGTTGCTGACAGAATGGGTAAATTTAATATGAAAGATGCATACATTCTATTCAAAGATCGTAAACCGAACTTTATCAGTAGCTTGCAGTCCCGTTTAATTAATCCCTCTAAATCTGAGTTGGGATTAATTTCTAAGAGCATTCTTAAGAAAATAACATCATGTATCGTGGATAGATATTCAGTCAACCTTTGGAAGGACTCGGCTAAGACAATTAAATGGTTCCTAAAGATACCCAATAAAAGGAAAGCTACTTTCATTCACTTTGACATCATGGACTTTTACCCTTCTATTTCGGAGGATCTATTAATTAACAGCCTTAATTTTGCTGATATACCGAAATAACGGAAAATGATCTGGACATTATTTTAACATCAAGAAGATCAATACTTAAATACAATGACGCTACTTGGGTGAAGAAAATAATGAAAGTTTCGATGTACCTATGGGAGCATTCGACTCTGTCCAAATTGCAGATTTATTGGACATATATATTTTAGACACCTTGAGTAGAGTAGCTAACCTGAACCAAGTTGGAATTTATAGCGATGACGGCTTAATCATTGTGCCTAATAGCAATGGTCCCTTGACTTCTAGCTTACATAAGAGGATAATTAGGGCCTTCAAATACCTAAGCCTTAAGATTGAAATATCTTCCAACCTTAAAATAGACAACTTTTTAGATATCACCATCAACCTCCCTAATGGGACTTTTAAGTCCTTCCATAAATTTGACCAAATACCCCTATACATCAATGTCCACTCTAACCACCCGAAATCTGTAATAGATCACATCCCCAAAACTGTTAATACGAGAATAAATAGATAAATAAATCTTCTAGCCAAAAGTTTTTTTATGAAAATAAATTTATATACAATCAGGCTCTCAATAATAGTGGTTTTAGACAGGAATTAAACTATAACGAAGAACTAGAAAATCATAGTAATAATAAATCTAAAAACAGAAAGAGGAAAGTAATATGGTTTAACCCACCGTATTGCAGGTTTTCCAAAATTGATATAGGAAGTTTTTTACTAAGGTTAATAGACAAACACTTTTATAGTAGAGCTAATTTTCCAATCGGGGGAAAATGTATGTATGAGAATGTAACATATAAAGCAATAATCTTCCCCGGAGAAAATATCACCCAGAAAAAAAAATACATAGGTATATCTACTGGGATCTGGTGGATAAGCTACTAATCCCGCATTTCGAATGGAGATTCTTATCAAGAGCGAGAATCCCTAATAACTTCTGCGATCGCCGTGATTTATGCGGAAAAATTGTAATTGTTAAAGATAAAAATCAAGATGAGTTGCTGAATCTTCGTAGTGAGACCATTTCCAAATGTAAACATAAAAAACGTTTTAAGACATAAACACGGTTTTATAATATATCTTGGATCATAACATCGATCATGACATTTAAATGGAATGACTCTTATGATTATCTATATATATCATTGTCTGTGTTTATGTGGTGCTCTATATATTTTTGATCATTTAATTTGTGTTAGCAAACTTGATTCCTGAGTTGGTATATGTGTATGTGGGTATGTAGGTAAATAGTTTTCCTAAATAACTGATATACAAAATCTGATAGTTTTATATCCCTAGGTATATATGTAGACTTAAGAGATATATACGGGTTAATCACTCCGTGGGTTTAATATTATTAACGTTTTCTTCCTCAGTAGTTTTTTTGTTAAGTACAATTTAGTTTAATTCTACCCATCACTTTTTATATGTTAAAAGTATGTATGGATGGTTGTGTGTTTTTTTTAACTTTTAACTTTTAATGTATGTATCTATGTATGTATGTATGTGTATTTATATATATATATATATATATATATATATATATGTGTGTGTGTGTGTGTGTGTGTGTATTTGTATATGTATAGATAGATAAATAGATAGATAGATACGTATGTGTATGGATGTGTGTATGGTTTTATGTAGATATGTTTATGTGCACATGTGTGTATGTGTATATGTATGCAGGAGTGTATGTGTATTGAGATATATATGTGCACACGTATATGTGCGAGTAGATATAGATATGTTGTTGTGTATATGTGTATCCACGTATGTATTTTAGGCCATATAAATAATAGGTCCTTCCTAGATTAAATATTAGTTAGATTTTATATGTTTATGTTAAATGTGTAACCTGTAAGTGATATTACTTGTTTTGTCAAATTTCCTTTATTACACATCGGTTTTCTTATAAATACCCTTCGATGTAGTTTGCTCCCCCTCCACCATCATGGATTTTAAGTTTAGATCTTATCGTTTTTTATTGTTCGTAGCGTCAACACAAATGTATACACACGTTTCGGTGCCTGTTTTGTAATTTTAATGTAGGTCAGCCATTCGGTAGCAAATTATGCATCGAAAAATCATTCATATTACATATGCATCTCACTCATCTAAACCCCTATTTAACTCCTCTCTTTAAAACTTCTCGCTGTTAAATTTTAATCCCCACCTTCATCTTTAGGCCTTCCTGTTCTTCTTTCTTCTATTACACCTCTCTCTAGAGCTTTCATACATTTCACTTTCAAACTTGCTTCCCATTGCTACACATACACTCTCACTAAAATTTTGTTTTTTATACTCGGAGTTATATTTTCCGATTTCTTTTTGCATTTGTAGATCTGATGAATTGGATCGTGATTACGATTCCAATGTAATAAATTATAACCCCGGAATATTAGGCTTTGAACTTTTTTATTATATTATTACTCTATCCTGGATATTGAGTTCTACCTGGATTCTATCCTCTTGCAAATTTTTATATATATATATATATATATTGATATATTTATATATATATATATATATTACATATATATATATATATATATATGTATATTGACCAATAATATTATCTATCTATTTATCTATCTATCTATATATATATATCTATATATATATATATTTATATATATTATAATTTTATCATATAGACAAAAACATTTTACTCACTACAAAGATGCAACTTGGTTTCAGTGCATTTCAACTGCACTTCGACGGGTGAGAGTCGAAAATGCTTATGAACAATCCTGCTTGTAGGCAAGCCGTATGTGAAACGTCACTTCCTTTTTTCCATTTGTTCGAGAAGAAAAATATATACATACATATATATATATATATATATATATATATATATATATATATATATATATATATATGTCGGAGTGAAACAATAGTGCTTGTTGATAGCAGTTTGGTGATGAATGGACCGGGTGTTTAATGTTGATTGGTCTGTGGAAATTTTTTTCCGCTGATAAACATCGGTCAAGTGTTTAGGCACATCATCTCACAAGCGTTCTAAGAGTGAAGGGTAGGGGAGGAAGATAGAGATAGGGGATAATATTACATTTGAGTAGGTAAAAATTGTGGAGTTAGTTCTAGTAATAATTGGGAATGTTATTTTTTGGCTTACTATAAGATTTATAGAGTTGAATTGCATGTTGGGGTTATCACTGTTAATTTTGTAATCAATGAACGTGTTTCGTGGATTAAATTTAGAAAGTGATCTCCTCTAAGAAAAATAAGGAATGTTAATATAACCTTTTATAATCAACTTTTTAAAAAAATATTCCTGGATCGTAGAGCGTGTATAATAAGTATGTGTGTAAAACGATTTAATTGAAATTATTATCAGTAATATATATGAAAAAAAAGTTAAGATCATAATTATATTAGTGGAGAGGTACATAAGAGTGTAGGGAATACATCGAAGGAGGTGATTTATAATTTTAAAACGTTTATAGTTATGGAATTAAGAATTTATCAAGATTGTAGTGTTAGATACTTAGTATGTCTACAAAAAAGGTTGTTTCATATCTTTGGTTTAATAATTGGGTATTATTCAAGAGTTCAATGATACATATTTTCTCCTGTAAACATAAGAAGCAAGGTTCGCTGAGCGAATTGCATGTTCTGGCTTTTCCATTTAACCTTAGGTGTTTTTCATTCTTCCTTGAGTTTCCAAAAATATTTCGAAAGTGATGTCATATTTTGTTTGGCCGTATTTTTTTTTTTTAAGCGTATCACCCCAAGCAAGGCTGGAGGCCACTATCACGCAAGGGGTTATAGAAGGGTTGGAGGAAGAGCAGATAGGAGTGGTAAAGGAGAGGATGTGGAGAAAGAGAAAGACAGTGGGTCGAACAAGGCAAAGGGTTACAGAAGATTTGAAGCGAAAGCAGATAGGAATGAAAGATGAAAGGATGTGGAGAAGGGAAGTGGATAGATCAAGGCAACTGGAGATGTCAATTGACACTACACTTAAACCGTTGGAGATTGTATTTGTCAGGGAAGCAGTAATGTGGAAGGGAGTTCCATAGGCGAGCTGTGCGAGACATGAAGCTATTGGAGTAGAAGAGACGTCTATATCTAACAGTTTCAACGCTGTAGGGGTTGGAACGGGATGTCAGCCTCGTAGGACGTTTAAATTCACGAGGCCTAGGGACTAGCGAAAGCAGCTCCTCGGAGCAATTACCATGAAAGTACTTGTAAAAAATGCAGAGCGAGGCAACATCGCGTAGTTTAATATCGCTGGGGTTCTCATTTGATGAGGTATAGGCCATATACACTATGGATTTGGTTAAGCTCCTGTTTAATAATTGACATTGATCAGGGATTCTACAGTTACATAGGCTTTTTTGCTGGGGTGTATTAGAACTTGTATTTAGGTTTCGTTTATTATCTCTATGTATTTTCAGTATTCTATTGTTATGTGATTTAATAATTTTATCTAAATTTCCAGAACAGCTATAGCTAATTTTTAAGGTATTTCCGTTGAATATCTGGCTTAATTTGCTCTCCGTACGGAAGTGCTTGTTAATTAGATTTAAGAATTTGTGCCCTAATTTGGTACGGACTAACTTGTTGATACCACATTATTCTCCTTCCTCTATTGTTTTTTTTTTAGAATAACTACAATTTTCTCTATATTTAGTTTCGGAAGATCTGTAACCACTGTCAGTCAGGATTTTGTTACAGATAATTTTGTGTTTATCGAATATTTCCTTGCTAGAAGAGTACTTGTTTAAACGGCGTTCAACCGATGATGGAATATGTTTAATAACTGGCGTTGGGTGATTGGAATTAGGGTTTATATAAATGGGGTTAGCATTATTCTTTAAGAAGGGTTGGAAATTATTTAAGTGTAAGTTTAAGGTTACATCCAAGAAGTCTACTTGTTTTATGCTAGAATTAATTTTCACCTTGAGGTGTAAAGATTTAAACACTCTATGTATCCATTTCCTCAACTTATCATTACCAGGATTAGAATTATTCACTACCATCAAACCATCGTCTCTATAAATCACTATATTATTTAGACTAATTTCATTGTGATCTCTGAGATTGTATAGAATAAACAGTTCTACCAAGTCTGATGATTCAGCATATTCCAGCGATCCCATCGATACATCAAAGTTTTCACCAGATTTTTTTATCCATTGTTCGTTGTTGTGTATCATAATTGATTTCCTGCAATTTAGGATGATGTCGATTTCATTCTTAGAAATATCGGAGTAAAACTCGGCAAACTTCAAGACTGTTTCAAAAAGGTCTTTAGATATCGATGGATAGAACTCCACGATGTCAAATTGGATGAAGGTACTGCTGTTTTTGTTATTGAGGCTTTTAAACCAATCAATCACTTCTGCAGTGCCGACCCATTGGATTAGGCCGAACTGACCCTTTATCTGTTTGTTTACACGTTCCAGGATTGTTTTGCTAATTTTCCCAATTTCAAACTTGGTCGGGTTGATAATTCTTGTGGTAGTTTATATATATATATATATATATATATATATATATATATATATATATATATATGTATAATTTATGACTTACGTCTGCCATTTAGCGACAGTTATCGTCGCATAGCAACTTCTACGGAAATGTAAAAAGAAAATCGTCTTTGATGGTGAATATATTTGTCGAACTGTCCATGTAACCACTCTGATGATGTCTCATGTGAGTCGAAAACTTTAATAAAAAAAAATACCCAAATGCTGGACAGTTTTTGACTTTATTTTATCCAGAAATTAAAACAACTATACGGAGCTTAGAACGGCTCATAATAAAAAAATAATAAATCTTCGTTGTCTGTTGTATTTAAAAATATATGTTTGACTATTAATATCTATATCTATATCTATCTATCTATCTATATATATATATATATATATATATATATATATATATATATATATATATATAATGTATATTTGCCTGTGTGTTTGTACTTGATAAAAATTGACACAAATTTAATTCTATTGAGAAAAATGTAACAAATTTGTGAAATACAGTAAAATTCCTAAAAGAACTGTATGACTTTCACGATCAAATATCAAATCGATTTAATGAATAAAAAAAATGCAGGCGTGATAGCCAGTGATTCGTATCAACCCCATGATCCTTTTATTTGCAACCGATTCTTCCTAATTACACTCTTTAATGCAAAGACATTAATGTAACAGATTATTAAGGAAAACTGTAATTTAACCAAATGTCCGCCTTTACAATTCATTAACGGTTTATGTTTTACCTGACATTTACCCATATCGAATAAATAATCTTGTTCTACTTTTTTTTTTCATCCATATCCCAAAACGTTTTCACGTTTTTCTTACCTGTAAATTATAAAGAAATAATTATATAAACGTATGTTAAACAAGGAGGACCAGTGGTAAGTCATCTGTAGCTTGTGTCAGGATGGAGTAATAGGTAGCGGCTCGGATTATGTAATCGAAGAGTCGAGTTCGAATTCCAGTCGGATCCATTACATCCCCTTTAGGAAAGGTATCAATCGTCTTCATTTTTTCCCCAGCATGGGTAAATAGCAGGAAAGAGTGGGTTTTTTAGCCTTGGGTGGCAACCGGTCAAGGAGAAAGCAACTTTGAATTCAGTTGCATATACTATACAGCTGAATGAAAGGATCTTTCGCATTGGCTCGATGATCCCGACTGCGGTCGACAAATGATGTTGGGGCCACGGTTTCAAGTCAGCACCACAGATGAGATTTTCACTTGCCTGACCGTAACTATTTGGCCATGTCTTTTAAGTGCTGATGCACTGCGCATCTCAGTTCATGAGTGGGAGTTACGGGGAAGCTACATGAACGAATGGAGTCAGATGTTTTTGCTTCTTTTTTAAGTTTGAAGGATGAGGCAGCTAAGGTGACTTTGGTGTCACATCTACAGACGTGGGAACACTCTCAATCGGAGATCGTCTGAGTGTACTGGGTTAGCTAATATGAAGTTTTGTTAACTACGCACCATCTACAAGTTTATTCATTCATCAAAATCTGTCATCATATCGGCCACATTTGGATGTAATACTTGCGACTTGTATACCTTATGATACTGGGAGGGTATATTTGGCTTAGTATATTTGTACTTCAGTGTCAATTTTTTGACGTTTAAATGTCTTAAATAATAATAATAATAATAATAATAATAATAATAATAATAATAATAATAATAATAATCTCAAAAATGTGGCACATGGGAACATCAACAATTCCTGTTGTAGTTGGAGCCCTTGGACTGGTTGGAAAAGATTCCAGTAGGCTGATTGAAGGGATCCCTGGAAGTCCATGCCTCAAAGAGATACAAAAAATTGTTCTGACAAGTACAGCCCACACTTTACGAAGGGCTTTATCTATGTAATTATTTTTTTTTTTGCAGTGGAAAGTGTCATGATGCCATTTCTAACCTTAGGTCCCTGGGCGGGACCCGGAAAGAAATGTTTAAACGCCAGATATCAATGGAAATAATAATAATAATAATAATAATAATAATAATTGTTCACACGAGTACAACCCACGCCTTTATCTATGTAAATTACGTGTCATTTGTTTTTTTTTCAAATCTGGTCAGTGGAAAATGTCATGATGCCATTTCTGAACTCAGGTCTGTGGTCGGGACACGGAAAGAAATGAATATACACTAGAAATCAAAGGAAATAAAATAATAATAATAATAATAATAATAATAATAATAATAATAATAATAATAATAATAATAATGACTGCGAGACGTTATCATTATCTATACCATTGAACTTAAAGTCCTACATTAAGAAAATCGGAATGAAGCCTATCATCCGATCGCTTAAGAAGTCTACGTTTCTTGGCACTACAGATATTCGACGAAAGGTGCTATCTGCCTGAAGTCGTAGGACCTGGAGAACAGCCATCATGCCAGATCTCCGCATGAAAACAAAAAAACGCGCGGGAAAAGAAAATAATAATAATAATAATAATAATAATGGAAATTAGCCGTATGATTTTATAGAAGTACCCTAAAAAATCTGGTTTGACACAAGGTTTTATAACTATCAATATGTACACTAAAACTACATCCGCGTCCTGGGTATGACGATAAACTGCATCCGCGTCCTGGGTAAGTCGACAAACTACGTCCAACAGCAATGCCTCTGATCAGGAGGTTTTGAGCAGTGTGGAACCACCTCTTAATTGCTGGTGTTCTCAGGTCCACTCTGAACCGGGGTGGTAGCACCTGTTAGGGTCCCAGCTATGGACAAATAGTTAACCCCGAAACTGAGGTAAAAAAAAAACATTATAAAAGTGTAAAAATGTTTTAATACCAGAAATACTTTGTTAAAATTATTACCAGAAATAAATTTTCAGCTATACGTTTTTGAAAAAATAATATTAAAATCTATACAGTTTTGAAAAAAAAATAATATTACCAGCTATAGGTTTTTTGAAAATAATATTACCAGCTATACAATTTTGAGGAAAAAAATTTTTAACAGAAACAAATTTTTGACAAAACAAAAATATTACCAGGGAAAAAATAGTTGTCGGCATTAAATAACCCATTGAGGTTGATATGCCGTAAAACAAAACAAAACAAACCAAACTAAAGCTACTACTAATAACAAAATACTGTAATAATAAACTACGACTTAATTGGCAACTAGGAGCTAACTTTTATCAGTCAAAGAATAAGAAGATTGGAAATGTAATTTATATGGAAATAACATCATACTACTGATAAAACTTACTTTTATGTACCATGTCCCTTCAGGACTTGGGCAATCATGGCTCTCATCAACTTCCTGTCCCTTGAAACTTTATGATCCCTCTCTGTTCCTTTGCACATTAGATATGTTACTCGCTGTTCCCCCTGACTCTCCTGCCTTCGATATGTCCTGTGAGTGTGCAAACCCCCATTATTCATTATGTATCACAACTGTTTCGATTATATCTTTCGGATTTTAAATATAAGTATCTTTTTATTTATATTATTTACACTGGGATTATTGTCTTCATCTTTGTTGTCATTATCACAACATTTCGGTAGTAGTGCCATCCGGCCTTCTTCAGGTGCGTATCGACCCAGGTAATCTTTTGGGAAATTCGAAGAGAGCCCTTTCTTTAATTAACGGGGTTAGATTGTTTTCATTCCACCGATTATGTCTAAGGATATCTCGTCGACTTCTTATTTAATACCGCTTGCAATGGCAACAAAAAAGAACACTTGTACTTAATGTCAGAAAGAGCCAGTTAAAAGTTCTGGGGCACATAATGAGGAAAGATGGCTTGGAAAATTTGATACTCAAAGGACAGATTGTAGAGGGCGAGGGGGGAAACAACGCACAACGTTGGATGACGGAGCAGGGTTAGGGAGAGATGGCAAAAGGATAAAAGTTATTAAGAGCTACAAAGCACTGAAATTGTGGATAGCCATGATTGCGAACAGCCTGAAGGAACACGGAACATAGAAAATGAAAAGGAAGGAGAAGATATTGCTTGCCTTGATTCCACTGAGTCTGCATTACCCGACCCAGGGATTGAACTCACAATTACTATATCTCCCTATTTACGAAGCAAAGTTTTAATCCATTTGGGTAGTCATGGGGCAAACTGTGACCCCAGATGACATGCGGCCCGAATTGCTTGCTTAATGGCAAACCTAATGAGGAATATAACGTTTATTAAAATGTTGCTTGTTTCTATTCGTTCTGACTTGTTCACTCACACTTTCTCATACATAGACAATAATTAAGTAGAATGTTTCTTGAGTGTCGTAACATTTCGTTGTCAGCATTTTTTACCATTGGCGATTTTCACTAAGGAAGATCATAAGTGAAAAACATTTTTTGTTTCAGAACCAAGAAATGTAAATGATTATTCTTCTTTTGCGAATATTTTGTCTACTCAAATGAAACAAATCACATGCAACAATGTGTGTTAATAACGCTGTCATCAATGTTATACTAAGAATTAAATTTGTTAATTATACAAGGAATCTTTTCTAAAAAGAAACACACACACACACAACATTTCCCTATGTCTATGGTAGATGCTTTTGTTGGTAAAAAGCCTGCGGTATCTTTTATTTAAAAAAAACCCAAAACCTTAATTCTTTTTGTAGGGCGTTCCGCCTTCTCATATACTGTACGTCATGTACTGTTCGAAAAAGATTACCCACGCCTGCACTAACGTACTAACGTATTGTCTCGTGGTATACCAGAACGTAAACCGTATAAATAATAACTGCAGTTCCTAGAAATTCAAACAGAGTGTATCTTTTTAATTCCTGATTTCGTTAAAACTTCACTGGTATAATCGCTGAACATATATCTATAATAATCAGCGTGGGCTGAATCAGCCATAGGCGACCAGAATTTGGCAAGGATAAAAACTTAAGGCTATCGTAATTTTCTTTATTTTTCTCTGTGGGTTTGGTTTAAAGCATGTAAATAAATAAGATATGCATCATGTTGTTGCGTTATCTTTTTAAGGCCGGTGTGGTATTGAAGCCAGACCAAAATTGCACTCTCTTTTCTTTTTAATCGTGTTCCCTCGACTGGCTTCTCTTATAGTTGAAAAAAAAAAACTTATAAGTTTTTGAGAAACTCTTCCAAATGTGTTATGTTAGAACAGCGTTGGACTGTACAGCTTAATACATTCTTCGGTCCAACTGGTTACATTAAATCGTTAGTCATAATTAGTAACAACTTTTATAAAGTCGTTCGGCACGTAAGGCGATCGACATATTTCGGAGGCGGATTATTTTTATTTGCGCCACTACGTCTATCATTTTATGCTGAAAGCTTCAACTATACAACAAAAAAACAAAAACGAAAAAAAAACATGAAAATTAAATATTATCTCGTTTTATCATGTTTTCCAAGAAATTTAAGAAAAATAAAATAATTTAAAAGATATTGAGAAACTGTTGTGAAGGATGAAAAGATAAATTTAATGACTATTATTATTTTAGTACAATTTATTTAATGTCTGTTATCATTTCAGTACAATCTATCCCTATCACTATTATCATTTCAGTCCTATTTATTTAAGGACTACTATTATTTCAGTAAAATCTATTTAATCGATATTATTATTTCAATACACGTTATTTTCATTTAAGTACAAACAGTTTCATCGCTATTAATTACTTCCGTACAGTCTATTGAATCGTTATTATTTTCGTACAGCCTGTTTAATCGCTATTATTATTATTATTATTATTATTATTATTATTATTATTATTATTATTATATTATTATTATTATCTTTGATATCTGCCGTTTAAACATTTCTTTTCGGGTCCCGCCCAGGGACCTAAGGTTAGAAATGGTATCATGACACTTTCCACAGCAACAAAAAAAATATTACATAGATAAAGCCCTTCGTAAAGTGTGGGCTGTACTTGTCAGAATAATTTTTTTATCTCTTTGAGGTATGGACTTCCAGGGATCCCTTCAATTAGCCTACTGGAATCTGGAAACCAGTCCAAGGGCTCCAACTACAACAGGGATTGTTGATGTTCCCATGTACCACATTTTTGAGATTTCTATTTCAAGGTCCTTGTATCTTGACAGCTTTTCGAATATCTTCAAAGACACATTGCAGTCCGCAGGGACTGCCATATCAATAAGGAGGCACTTATTTTGTTTGTGGTCTTTAATAACAATGTCTGTGCGGTTGGCTTTGATTGTTCTGTCAGTGTGTATTGTGTAGTCCCAAAGAAATGTAACAGGTCCTATCTCCGTAACCGGGTCTGGGTGGTGTTCGTACCAGTTTCTTTCAGTTTCCTTCCCGTAGAATTTGCAAATTTTCCAGTGCAGATATTGGCCCACTCTGTCATGCCGGGTTTTATATTCAGTAGGTGCCAATATCGTTCAACCTGATACAAGATTATTATTATTATTATTATTATAATTATTATTATTATTATTATTATTATCATTATTATTATTATTATTATTATTATTATTATTGAAGTACATGCTATTTAATTGCAACTGTTATAGTGGCATGTTATTTAATCGCCATTATTATTAATATTATTTCAGTACACGCGATTTAATGACTTTTATTATTTCAGTAGACACAATTTAATCGCCATTACTATTCCGGTATTATCTATTTAATCGCTGTTTTGCAATTCAGAACAAACAATTTAATCACTATTACTATTTCAGTACAATTTATTCAATCTCAGTTATTTCAGTACAATCTATCACTATCGCTATTCTCATTTCAGTAACTATTAGTATTTCACCACGCACTATTGTATGGTTATTATGATGTCAGTTCACGCTATTTAATCTCTGTTGTTATATTGACATGCTATTTAATCGTTATTGTCATACTGACATGCTATTTCAATAGATATTGCTATACTGACATCCTATTTAATCGCTATTGTTATATCGACATGCTATTTAACTGTTATTGTTATATTGACATGCTATTTCATAGCTATTGCTATATTGACATGCTATTTAATCGCTATTGTTATATCTACATGTTATTAAACTGTTATTGTTATATTGACATGCAATTCCATAGCTATTGCTATATTGACATGCTATTTCATAGCTATTGTTATATCTACATGTTATTTAACTGTTATTTTTGTATTGACATGCTATTTAATCGTTATTGTCATACTGACATGCTATTTCAATAGCTATTGCTATACTAACATCCTATTTAATCGCTATTGTTATATCGACATGCTATTTAACTGTTATTGTCATATTGACATGCTATTTCATTGCTATTGTCATATTGACATGCTATTTCATAGCTATTGTTATATTGACATGCTATTTCATTGCTATTGTTATATTGACATGCTATTTCATAGCTATTGCTATATTGACATGCTATTTAATCGCTATTGTTATATCGACATGCTATTTAACTGTTATTGTTATATTGACATGCTATTTCATAGCTATTGTTATATCTACATGTTATTTAACTGTTATTGTTGTATTGACATGCTATTTAATCGTTATTGTCATACTGACATGCTATTTCAATAGCTATTTCTATACTGACATCCTATTTAATCGCTATTGTTATATCGACATGGTATTTAACTGTTATTGTTATATTGACATGCTATTTCATAGCTATTGTTATATCTACATGCTATTTAACTGTTATTGTTATATTGACATGCTATTTAATCGTTATTGTCATAGTGACATGCTATTTCATAGCTATTGCAATACTGACATGCAATTTAATCGTTCTTATTATTTATTTAGATACTGTTTAACCGCGATGGATACGTGGTTGCATTCTGTAAAAAGTTCGAATCTCAACATGGTCGATTTGGTCACTGACAACTAATATCAAGAAAGCGACTTCTTGATGTTAGCGGATCCAAGTGTGAGTGAAATTGGGAGCCATCGATGGTTTCTGCTAGCAAGATGTCACAAGTCATTGTGACCGAGGGTTTGAGCGTGCTTACCTTGTTCCGACTGTTGATTACTCTAGATAACGCGCTCTCTCTCAGAAACTGTAACTAATTGTTATAGATTTGCAGGTTAAACGATAGCTGTTGTCAGTGTTGAACAAACACAAGTATGCCTGAGCAGGTGTCTGCAAGAAGGATTGGATAGCCCCCCCAGTAGAGTGGGCATTCATCCATTTAATAGCTATTAATTATTTCATTACTATCTTATTTGATATTATATCAATATTATCTGTTTAATTACTACTGTTATTTCAGTACTGTCTATAATTAATATTATTTTTACATATTATCACAACCCTCAGAGTATAATCAAATATTTCGATGGCTTTTTTCACAGCATTTAATATCCATATATTCCTCGGGTAAATTATCAGAAAATCATTGACTTCAAATAAGTCTCGGTCATGGAAGTCACGAACGTTTAGATGAGCAGAAATCTTTCGTCATTCTCGAGTCCCATTCTCTTTTACTCTTTCTATCTAATCTTTCTCCAATTATATCCTTTTAATTTTAAATGTAGCATTTTCGCCATTTTTATTTTATTACTATCTTTACTCCGTTCATGTTATCATAAAAGGCAACATTAATAAAGAATTATATCCAATAATAATAGCGAAAATCATTCATCAAAACCTCTTTGGCATAAGTATTTTTTACGAGTGTTTCATATATAATACCAAACAGTTTTTATCATATAAATTCGATAAACCATAAGCCTTTTTAATGGTGGATTATCATTTCTGTCGCTTAAACGATTAGCATTGGAATGAGTGCAATTTTGTAACTTTATACTGACTAAACCTTACAACTACCGATAAGTCATAAAACTATATTCATAATTGGTTGTTCAAAGCCATGATATCTTCAAATATTGAATTTCATATTTGTAAACTACGACATTTTTTCTGACCAAAATAAAAATCTCTCATATCGTTTTGTTTGTTGAAATAACAAAATTCATACTTATGACTAAATAATAACTTGCAAGTACAATGTATTGATATTTTGTATTTGTTTATTGGCATTAATTTCTAAACATTTAATGAAAAACGGTATTCTTGATCCATTATCTTGAAAATTGATCGTTTTACAACTTGGAAGTACCTTTATTTCTGCGCTGTTCTTATTTTTCTGTCCGTAATTTGAGCGGAACTAAAAGAAGCAATACGACAAAAATCAAATGTGGCACAGGTTTGACAACATCCAAAATTTTTGGCTGTTAATATAACAGTTATGATTCTGTATGAATTAGTGTATTATCTTAATCATTGCTATCAAACTGCTAACTATAGTTAAACTCCGGTCACAAACATTGTCTTAATTCTTTAAAGTGTTAGAGGTTCTGGCAAATACCAATAATGTGGTAAATCTGGAAGTTGTGATAATGAGTAAATTTTTTATGAAAACTTTCATCACAGGAAGGACTACTATTTCTACCTGAGTGTAAACTTAAGGCAAACTTAGAAATTTAAAATATCAATCTAACGTCATTCGGTTTGATTGGCTGAATGATTTGTTTCTTTAGATAATGATTTACTGGTACAAGCTCTGCTAATTAGCCCATAGCTGGTGGGGATAACCAGTGTATTCATTCCTTTCCCAACGATATTTGCGCTACAGTGAATATAACGACCCCGACTAGAATTGAAACTCGGCTTTCCGATTTCCAATTCTGAGACGTTATCCATTTAACCACCATCACATCCAAGCTTGCATCACCTGATATTACAAAGCGGTTACCCATCTAGGTACTAACGTCATATGGAAAAGTATTATTGCTATGGGTCCTTACCTATAACTACAGAATGAACTCTTCCTAACACTATGTATACTACGTCTCTCAAGAGAGAGAGAGAGAGACGAATCGAGTCGAGTTGATAGTAGTTCCCTCCAAACCAGACTGACAGTCATACTAACACCTTCCACATCTTGTATTATTATTCCGTGTAATATATCTTCGTTATTTCTACTCTTGTGTTCGTGTTGTTCTTCCTTGGCCCTAACCTGGACCATAACAATTATTATGAAGGAAAGTTAGGAATGTTACATTCAACGCCATTTCAGTAACGAATTTTTTATATATTGTGCTATGATTGTGTCTAAGGTTTTGCTGGCCCAACACTTTTTTGAGGATAAAGTAGGTATTTACTAAGCTTCGCTTAATCTGGAAAAAGGAAACACATGTCCAGCATACAATACGGATCAAACTCGCGAATGCGCTAAAGGTTCTCGAGGTTAGGTTACTAACCGGTGTTCAAAGATCAAAGCAGTGGAAATATCTTTCAAAATAAATTTATGTTGCATTCGCTAAATAGAGCAAGAGGAAGAGAAAATCGGTATAAAGGTTTGCAACTCAACAGCGAAATGGAATATGTTGTCGTTTTAAACGTTCCTTTCATTTATCAGCCAGTAATAATAATGGACGTCTTTTATTCCTCTGCTGGATTTTAAAAGCAAATGTAAAGGAATTACGGTATTTTTATACGTCATCCCCGACGATACGAATCGAAATTGATATGTAAATGCCAGAGAAGGAAAATCACGAATTAAAAAACGTTTCATACTTTCCAATTATAAGTATTGAACCCAGTAAATGAATGCAAGCTAATAATAATGATAATAATAACAATAATAATAATAATAATGTATCTTTGAAGATATTCGAAAAACTGTAGGACCTTGAAATAGAAATCTCAAAAATGTGGCACATGGGAACATCAACAATTCCTGTTGTAGTTGGAGCCCTTGGACTGGTTGGAAAAGATTTCAGTAGGCTGATTGAAAGGATCCCTGGAAGTCCATGCCTCAAAGAGATACAAAAAATTGTTCTGACAAGTACAGCCCACACTTTACGAAGGGTTTTATCTATGTAATTATTTTTTTATTTTATTTTATTTTTTTTGCAGTGGAAAGTTTCATGATGCCATTTCTAACCTTAGGTCCCTGGGCGGGACCCGGAAAGAAATGTGTAAACGCCAGATATCAAAGGAAATAAAAATGATAAAAATAATAATAATAATAGTAATTATTATTATTATTATTATTACAGTGACAATGCAAAAATGGGTGTGATAATATAGCAAAAATGATATATGAAGAATTATACGGCAAATATGGATTGGAGAAAAAAGAAAAGTGCTATGGACAAACTCCAGCAAGTATCACTGAATAGGAAAAGCACACATTTTTGTGGGATGTCATCATCCAGCGTGATCAGGAACTATTGCACAGAAAAACGGACATTGTGGTGGTATTTAAGGAAACAAAACATCGATCCCCAGAGAGAATTCATGTCACTGTGACGATAGAGTAGTTGACAAAAACAAACGGGAAAGCGAAGATAGTTTAAAGTGGGAAGGGTACAAAATCTGCTCAGTGAAAATAGTGAAAATCATTTACATTGTTATTAGTTATCTGTGTACCATAAGTACTGAATGTCAAGATCAGAGACTTGCAGGAAACTGCACTCGTTAAGATTTCTCGTATATTCTGAAGAGCGCTGAAATCATGATTAAAATTGCCACCTCTGACCATTGATTTTGAATAGGTGCTACATTGATTCGATCTCCAGTAAAATCTGGTGTTTTTAGTTCAAACAACAACAACAACAATAATAATAACAATAATAATTACAATTAGTCTTCTTATTGATATTGCAATCCCTGCAGGTAATGTATCGTTGAAGATCTTCAATAAACTATCAAAATACAAGGACCTTGAAATCGAAATCTCAAAAATATAGCGGCTGAGGACATAAACAATTCCAGTTGTAGTTGGTGCCCTCGGATTGATTGGAAAAGATTCCAACAGACTCATTGAAGGAATCCCTGGAATCCATGCCTTAAAGAAATACAAAAATTTGGAAAATCTGTTCAGTGGAAAATGCCATGATGTCATTTCTGAACCCGTGAATGCACTGAGCACACACCAGAAATCAAAGAAAATAATAATAATAATAATAATAATAATAATGATAAAAATAATAATAATAATAATAATAATAATAATAATAAAAATAATAATAATAATAATAATAATAATGATAAAAATAATAATAATAAAAATAATAATAATAATAATAATAATAATAATGATAATAATAATAATAATAATAATAATAATAATAATAATAATAACAACAACAACAACAGAGATAGGACCTGTAACAATTTTATGGGACTACACAATACACACAGCCAGAACAATCAAACCTAACCGCCCAGACATTGTTATTAGAGAATGCAAACAAACAATATTGCCTCCTTATTGATATGGCAGTCCCTTCAGACTGCAATGTATCTTTGAAGATCCTCAACAAGGTAACAAAATACAAAGACCTTGAAATCTAAATCTCAAAAATGTGGCACATAAGAACATCAACAATTCCTGTTGTAGTTGGAGCCCTCGGATTGGTTGGAAAAGATTCCAATAGACTCATTGAAGGGATTCCTGGAAGACCATGCCTTAAAGAAATACAAAAAATTGTTCTCACTAATACAGCCAACGCCTTAGAAAGGGCTTAATCTATGTAAAATACGTGTGTTGTTTTTTTTTTTAATTTGTCATCGGAAAATGTCATGATGACATTTCTGACCTTAGGTATATGGGCGGGTCCCGGAAAGAAATGTGTACACAACAGAAATCAAAGGGAATAATAATGATGATAAATAAAATGACGGATTTCTTCTGATATCATTCAACACTGATGAGAAGAGCGCGATTTTAGGAAAGAAAAAGAAAAAGAAAAAGAAAAAGAAAAATACAGTGTTTGAGAATGTTTAACAAATTTTCAACGGTATATCTCTCTACTTTTTTTTTTTTTTAAGCGTATCACCCCAAGCAAGGCTGGAAGCCACTATTACGCAAGGGGGTATAGAAGGGTTGGAGGAAGAGCAGATAGGAGTGGTAAAGGAGAGGATGTGGAGAAAGAGAAAGACAGTTGGTCGATCAAGGCAAGCGGGTTACAGAAGATTTGGAGCGAGAGCAGATAGGAATGAAAGATGAAAGGATGTGGAGAAGGGAAGTGGATAGATCAAGGCAACTGGAGATGTCGATTGACGCTGCACTTAAACCGTTGGAGATTGTATTTGTCAGGGAAACAGTAATAGGGAAGGGAGTTCCATAGGCGAGCTGTGCGAGACATGAAGCTATTGGAGTAGAAGAGACGTCTACTTCTAACAGTTTCAACGGTGTAGGGGTTGGAACGGGATGCCAGCCTAGTAGGACGTTTAAATTCACGAGGCCTATGGACAAGCGAAAGCAGCTCCTCGGAGCAATTACCGTGAAAGTATTTGTAAAAAAGGCGGAGCGAGGCAACATCGCGTCTGTGAGAGAGCGACTGCAGACGAGATGGCTGATCAGGGCCAATCACATTGCATATCCGTCTCTGGATCTTATCAAGAACCCTGAAAGTCCAACTGGAAAATGACAGACATACTGCTGAAATATTATTTTAAAACTTAGATTTGCAACCTTGTGTAGGGGGTTCTCGCTGGAGGACACTTCTGTCTCCAACTACCCGTGGTAGGCACTGCTTCTGGTTTAAGGTGTTGCATGTTATACATGGTAAGGGTTTTTCTCATCCTTCTCTCTTTCGTAACTCGTCTAGACCCTATTTTATCACAATGAAAATAGCTGGCCACACGAGGATACCCGTCTACTAGGCTAGCCAATCCCGCATTTGTGTTTGCTCAACGGCCACAGAGCACACCTGTGGTTCATATTGCAACTTTGCTGAGTAGACCGTAGTTACATTTTCTGGGAGAGATCGTGTTATCAAGCGTGATCAACAATTTGAACAAGGCCAGCACGCTCAAGCCCTCGGCCACGATGACTTGTGGCTTTGTGCTAGCACAGCTATCGATGGCCCACTAAAATTCCGTATATCCAATTTCACTCACAAGGCTTGGGTTAACCCGTTGTATGGTTTCCAGATACTTTCCAAAAGGTACCGAACACTGGGATCGACCTCAGTCCAGTCCGATAACACCAGACCATGCGAGATTAGAACCCGGGTCTCATATTCAGAAAGCGATAGTTCTAACCACTCGGCCATTCGTAGGTGAAGATGGTCATTAACTAATGGTATCTTAATTCCAATTCTAAGAAGGAAGAACAAATAGCAAACGTACATCAATCTCATATTTTTCACTTTTATTCTCAGAAATTGAGAGAAAACAAACAAAAAGAAAGAAAACCCTGGTATTTTCGATTCTGTTTTGTTCAGTTCTCAGTCAGACACGTGTCACGTGTATTAATACCGTGGTTAATTCTTTATGTATGTAGGTTTGTGAAGATTCTTGTATGTCTAAGCTGGCAACGGATGGTAATGCGTATTTGTAATTCTGTCCGTGTGTCTATCGACTAAGTGTTTTTATCTTCATTTTTGTGTCATCAACCCGCATAGCGGGGAGTCACATGAATTCAACATTACGTTTCATCGCCATCTTTCTTTAAATCCATTCTTAAAGAATTTAACTTATATAATACAAAGAATACATTCATAAAAAAGCAAGTCATATATTAGAACCCTGTGACTCCCCGCTGAGATAAAACCCCCGGTAATTCGGCAGAATTTTGTAGGGTTCGCAAAGTGATTCGCTCTGCCATATCTAGGTATCTCTGTATTTTCACCTGCGTCTCTATCATTTTGTTCTAATATCTATCAGGACCCATTCCTTGCTGCACTTGTACACGACTGTGATATCAAGGCGCTTGTCAGTAAAGTGGTAGTTATCTGCATGGGTTTCATTTACTACTTCTGAGCTACTGGCGGTGGTGAATGATCGTATCACTTCTCTGGCATAGTTCCCAGTATATAATAATAATAATAATAATAATAATAATAATAATAATAATAATAATAATAATCATAATAATAATAATCATAATAATAATAATAATAATCATAATAATAATAATAATAATTCAGAAGGCACCAATAGGAAAATTTATTAATCTAACATATTTCACTTCTATTAAAATTTCATCAGAATATGATATATGTTTTTTTTTTTAAATTTTTGTGTTGTTTCTTCCTCCGTGGTTAAGCAGACATCACTTTCATTTGTCTTATCAAGCAGCATTTGTGTGTAAATTCTACTTAATCAATAAAAACAAAATGCACAATAATTAAAAATACCATAATGTTTTCTCTTTTTTTAAATTTTTATCCTTGCCACATTCTCTGGTGTAGTTTTAATAAAAGCGAAACATGTTTCGTCTTTCTTCTTTGTTCTATGATTCTGTCGGATTACAAACCATATTTGACTCTATTTGATCACACAGACACACACACACACACACACACTGATATTTACACCTGCCATATATATATATATATATATATATATATATATATATATATATATATATATATATATATATATATAAACCTAAAGAGCCAGACAAACCTCTCAAGGTTTCACCTACGCGGATGGTCAGGGAAGAGTCGGCCGTGTAGGTGAAACCGTGATAGATTTGTCTGATAGATTTGTCTGGCTCTAGGTTTAATTAGCTTAGCGTATCGAGCACTTTATTTAGTTATTTTACTTACTCGTATAAGATTTTTTCTTTGGACTCTGAACTTGGATACTAGACGATTATTTTCGGCTGACGTACATGCTCTCTGTTCTTTTTTTTTTTTGTACCATTTTTTTTTCTTTGGTATTGGTTTGTTTATTTGCAAATCAAGACACCAAAGGTTTTCCGGACGAGTATAATTTCTTATAATTATAAGATTATTACTAGCGTCTCTCTCTCTCTCTCTCTCTCTCTCTCTCTCTCTCTATATATATATATGAAAATTTGTCACCTGTAGATAAGACAATCTTTATAAATATAAATGACAATAGGAAAACACTATTAATTGCGTTTCGTCCAATGTGGACTTTAAAGTCCACATTGGACGAAACGCGTCAGCAATTAATAGTGTTTTCCTATTGTCATTTATAAATATATATATAGAGAGAGATAGATATATAGATATAACAAAATCTTACCATCAGAAACTTTTTGAGGGATATCTTTCTTGATGGCTTTGAGAACTTTTCAGAAACCTTTGTTTGTGTGTGTGTGTGTGTGTGCGCGCGCGCCCGCGTATTAAATAATAAGTCGGAGCAGAATCGAAAAATAAATATGACCGGATTTGGTGTACGTGACCTTTCTTAGAATCCGGAGAGGTCTAAACATTCGATATATAAAGTGCCGATTTATAAACGAAGAGAATGTTTTTGAAAAGCAGACTGATGTCCCCCCCCCCGCAAAGATATTGGATTCCAAACGAAAACCATTCTTTACTCGTCGTTATTGGCAAATGCATGCTTTGGGTCGGTCTTGTGTAGACGATTGGATTTGTATCGATCGATAATTATTGATCCATGACCGCAAAGAAAATAATCAAAACAAATTTTGTTGCATTTGAACAACACAATACAAAAATGAATGAAACTAGTAATAATATTAATAATAATCATAATCTAAGTAAAGGCAAAACATTTATCAGAAGATGTCCTTGTTCCAATTGATCCCAGATTGAAAATAAAACACAATGAAATTCTGGAAAAATATTTGGGCTTTATTTGAAAAAAAAAAAAATTAAATTGAAAATTGTGATACATTAATGTGACAGTAGTGCTCATCATTAACTGAGTGATTGGATTAACGCTAAGGAAACTTTCGCTGAAGTTGAGAGAATTGGCCATAGAATTACGTGACGACTCGAAATCATTGAGATAATCGCATTATTCAATGTAATAAAATATTTCGGAGAATGCCGGTTTATGTTAGAAGACTTGCTGTCATTTGATCTACAGTGATATCCAACAATTAATTCTTCTTTGTGCTGAGTCCCTTCTAGACGTATGTGATCATTTGTTTCCAAAACTTCCTATGCATTGTGACTCCGAGCAGTCTTTTCCATCTTTTGTTCCCCCATCCATTCGCACATGCTGGTCGACTATGCTCTGTGAGTCCTGCTTCCTTATGTTGCATCCAAGCAATTCCAGCTGTCTCTTCCTGATTCTGAGTGTGGGTATTCTTTCTGTTACTATTTCCTATTTGCTTACTCGCTCCGTCAATAGAATTCTCATTATCCTTCTGTAGAACCTTATTTTGCTGACTAGTTTTCTCGACATCCGTGGAAAGATTGTCCAATCCAATAAAGGAATCAGAGAGCTGAGTTCGAATTCCAGTCGAATCCATGACATTCACTTATGTGCTAATACCCTTGGCAAAAATATGTATCCTCCCAGCTTTGGGTAAATAGCAGGACAGACCGGGTTCTATAGCCTTGGACGGCAACTTGTCTACCGCAGAAAGAAATGGCAACATATTGTCTGGAAAAAAACTGCCTCGTCAGTCATGCATTGAAAGATACATGATCGCCTAAGTGTGTATCACGCATGGAGCATAACTGACTAACAGGTAATTACTGATTTGTATTTTATTACTAATTGCTTGTATTATTTAATTTTATGAATTACTAATTTAAAAAAAAATTTAGTTAAGCATTTTTCACAAAATATTTCATTAGCTATATTTGCTATCTCTTTAAATTGTACTTTTTTCTTTTCAGTAGTCCGATATTCGTCCGCCGTCCTATAATTTGTTTTTTTAGAACCTGTTGATTGGTTCGGCTTTTGTCCTGATAATTCTTTTATTTTGTTCTGCATACTTGCTGTATTTGTGTATCTTTTCATTGATCATTTATCATTCGCTGATGTCACTGGTGTTTTCCCAAAGCATGTTCTACTTTGACTTTGTTTTCTCGTTTATGTTGTATTTATTTATAGCTCCTTATAACATTGGCCCTTCAAGAGTCTGTCGTGTTACAGTTTAGATGTTTCTTTGGTCTTTAATTTCACTAGGTTTACTCTAACGTATCACACGACTGGGAGATTGTCGCCCCCGCAGTCGGCGCCTTGGTATGTTTTGCCGTGCATAACAGCGTTTCTAAACCTTTTGTTGGTAGCTACGTAATCAATCTGGTTTGTGTGTCTCCTCCCAGGTTTCTCGATGTCCACGGGCGCCTTTGATGATCGTGGGACCGGGTGTTCGTGATTATTTGATTGTTAGCTGTGTAGAGTTGGGCGAATCATTCGATGCGAACGTTTCGGGACTCGAGTCCGAAGTTTCCGACTATTTCGTCGCTTTCTTCTTTTCCTACCCCTTCAGGTCTCCTATGATGAAAGTAATTTCTTGTGATCTACGTATCGTTTTGGCATTGTCGAAAGAATTATAAAATGTATCGATTTCCCCCTCAGTGCTCTGCGCTGTTGGAGTGAAAACTCAGTGATTATAAATAATAATAAAAATAGTGAAGATCTATAATAATAATAATAATAATAATAATAATAATAATAATAATAACTACGATAAAAGCAGAATGTGCTTTCTTATTGACGTGGCAGTCCTTACAGATTGTAATGTATCTTTGAGGATCTTCAAACAAAAAAATCAAATACAAGGATCTTGAAGTAGAAATCTAAAAAAAATGTTGCACACGGGGAAATCAATAATTTCAGCTGTAGTTGGAGCTCTCAGATTGATTGGAAAAGGTTCAGATAGACGCACTGATGGGATTCCTGGTAGCCCATGCGTTAAAGAAATACAAAAAATTGTACTCACAAGTACAGCTCACACATTACGAAAAGCTTTATCCATATAAAATGTATATGATCTTAGGTTTTATTTTTATTTTATTTTATTTTTATTTTAGAAAAATGATCAGTGGAAAATATTGTGAAGCCATTTCTGACATTAGGTCTCTGATTGGGAACCCAAAAAATGGGTATACAAGGAAATAATAATAAAAGTGTTCTAAAATCCTCTACTGAGACTGAGAGAGCTCATATCGGATACCACCATCTTGATTAATTCGCGCTTGTGGAGACATTTGCTCTGATATCAAAATTGTACGGAGGAACAACCATGAATTGATCCTACAAGATGATGCGCTTACGTTGAGATAATTACATCATGAAGGTCGATTAGGAGAATATATAGAGGTAACAAGACGCGACAGGTAAAATCAGGGAAATGTACGAAGCATTAGCTCCAGTTGTTCCTTTTGTGGTTGATGTACTCAGGACTATGTCCGGGAATCCTTCTGCCTCGACCGATGCCTTGGAGTTATCTGACATCATTGAGAACGCGTAGGTGGCAACGAACGCTGCTTGGAACAACTTATATGCTGGGGAATGACTTGTTTATTTAAGCCGGGAACAGGAGCAGAGATATGACCTTAATCTTCCGACCGAAACATCTATGAATCGTAAAGAGTATCAGATAATAATAATAATAAATAGCACAGTTGAGGTACTTTCTTCTATCCAAATTCGGTAATAATAGACAATATCAATTGAAGATTATTTGGGACCGGTTCTAAACAGGATAAGAGAAGAAAACAAGAAAGAAGTATTAGGAAGAGGGAAACTTTTATTCGTGAACTACACATGTTCTATGCTCTAGCGAAAACATTAGTGCGGTTTTTAGCCGAGGATCATTCGGGAGTTTGGAGTCTTATGTCATCATACACCTTTACGATGAGCCAGTCGAAACTGATCCGATATCGACTTGAGTGTCAGCCGTTAGCTACATCTTTTCGCATAGTTTAAGGTTCTCCTAACCCACTGCGAGTCGTCACTCCTTTATATTCCAATCCTGAACAACCTTTGGTTCACCAGCTTCTTCTCCCTTCCATAAAAAAGGAGGAAAACGTAGTGACCGTTTTCTTAGCACACGTTTTTCATATCCACGTTGCACAGTGGATAAAGACGTTGGTGAGATCCAATGACTAAACCCAAAAGCTCATATGGGATACGACCATCTTGATTAATTCGTGAGTTCAATACCAGTACACAGCAGCGGTGAACCAAAAAACTGGGAGAGTTGTGCTAAAGGGAAATAACTGAGACATCCGGAAGAGGCATGGAACGTGGAACTAGAAAAATCTACCCCAGTGGACGAAATAAAAAGTTCGGTTCGAAATTCCAATCACCTGAAGAAGGGCGGGGCGTACACCGGCCGAAACATTGTGAATAGGGCAATGAAGGTAACAGTCCGAATAATGTAAATAATGTAGGTAATCATAATACCTCATCTCAGAGATATAGACAGATATTAAACAAAATCATTACACGATATTCAGAACTTATAAATCTTCTTTTATGTGCCATGTCGATTCAGAACATGGATCTCCACAACTTCCTATTTTATGTAGCTCTTAGCAGTGTTTTTTTTCTGTTTATTAGCTTTTTATACCTGTTCTTTCACCCATTTACTGAAACTAGAGACCCTACTTGTTGTTTCCCCTTGACCTCTTGCTTTGAGTATATCCTGTGAGGGTCAAAGGCACCAAGCCCTTTTTCTCACTATGTGTCCCAGAAATGTCCAGTGTCTGTTTGAAACTGTGCCTACGTCATTGATAACTGCGTACTACGACTTACTGGGAAAAACGATCACATCAGTAGTATGCAGTTATCAATGACGTACGCACAGTTTCAAACTTGTAAGATAAAAAATAAATGACAAATAAAAACAATCAAAATCAATTTGACACTGCATGTATATTATGAAAAACCCTATTTCTAAGCCGTTGGCACAGGAACCGGTGTTTCAACGGGATTTGGCCGTAAGCCAAATGATATTTAACTATCAAGTTTTATGAAAAATAATTTTTGAAGATCAAAGGAAATTTGCTTTTACAAATTTACATCATCAAAATTTCATTATACATTTTAACTGATGATATAAACTTGTGGACAATAGCTTTCCGGATATCTACGATTATCGTTTCATATAATGGTAATATTAGCCGTTTCCTTATAAGGTAACATTCTGCATTCACTTACGGAGAAGCCAGTGCTAAAAGGTATAAAATCATTTTGCTAAAACAACTTTTCAGGAAAATGGTTTCTCAAGTACACTACTTCCTAATGCTCTTTACAGTACTGATAGGGGCTTCCTTCATAACATTTTATTTCCTGTAGTGTGGAACGACAACGCATGTGCTATCCATTTTAGTTGCTGCTGCAGGTGCGAGTCCTATCGTGGTGTGGTTTCTGTTGTTTGGTACACTTCTTTCTTTGTGATTCTTCAGCGCAGGTCCAAGAGGTTTGGAGAAGGTTGGTTCTCACTAAGACCTATGTGCTGCGTTCATACGAAGCCATTTATAACCACTAATTTGAAAAATATGACAGTTTAGATATTTCTGAACGGGTTTGGCGCCATGACATCTATATAAAAGTATCGATCTGACGAGAATATGTAAGAATATTCGAGGTTTTAGGTTAATGTTTTGGCTTTGTGACAACTTACGGCTAGGGAATATAGCTCGTCAGAACGACTGCGTGTCAATAGGCTTGTAACTTTGATTCTGTTGGAAACGGAGTTGTATGTCGGAATATAGTTAATCGCTTACAAGTCTGCGTGGACGCTTTTGCATTCTGCTGAGGCAGGAAGGAAAGGATTGGGCGGCTCCATACCAGATATAACAACTATACTCTACCCATAGCAAAGATTATTATATATTCCATTTTTTACGTCCAATATTAATCTTGTTATAACTGATCTATACACAGAGATATATGAAGTGTTTAATATTTACTAATTCCAAATGGGTTCAAGTTTGTTTTTTGTTTTTTTATTTTTTTAAGCTTATCACCCCAAGCAAGGCTGGAGGCCACTAGCACGCAAGGGGTTACAGAAGGTTTGGAGGAAGAGCAGATAGGAGTGGTAAAGGAAAGGATGTGGAGAAAGATAGTGGATCGATCAAGGCAAGGGGGTTACAGAAGATTTGGAGCGAGAGCAGATAGGAATGAAAGGTGAAAGGATGTGGAGAAGGGAAGTGGATAATTCAAGGCAACTGGAGATGACGATTGACGTTACACTTAAATAGTTGGAGATTGCGTTACACTTAAATAACGCGCCATAATTGCTTCCACTCTGTATTTAACCGATTTGGGGCCATGCTCCATTTTGGTATTTCTAAAATACTGGTGCTACCCACTGTAATATTGATTTCTTACATATTCAAAAATTTTACTTCAATTCAATGGAAGTAAGCTTAAAAGGCCATTAACTTGGTCTCTAAACAAGAAAAGAGAAAGTATACCAATTTTACATGTACTTACATACACACAAAATATTTTTATGTTTGCACACTGTATGCATGTATTAACACCTATTAACATTAACACACATTCAAACTCATCAGAAAACAATTCACTGTTGATAACTCATTCTAGAATTGCCCCCTTATTCTGTTGGTATAGTAAGCCGAAGGGTGCACATCCTACGCATTTCACACCGTTTGGTGGGGCATGCGTCCCACGTTGGGAATAATTGAGCTAGATCATAGCTTTTTTTACGAAAGGTTTATCTTGAACCCTATTTCTTGGAACACGTGGTAGAAGATGACGATTTTCTATTCACGATCATTTCTATCCCATCTGGCATCTTGTCTCCAATCGCTTTCCCACAGACGTGTATTTTTACGGCAACTGTCCCGGCGAACTACTTTCGCTGGTTCCCAGACTGCATGAATTTGAGCTTGCTACCAGACTGGCATCTTGTTTCCACCCTTTCACTGTGAAAACGGTTAAATGTAACCATCTCTTCTACTCAAAAGAGCTACTTCACTCGAACTTCCCGTCTGTGAAACTCCCTTCCCCTTACTTGCTTCCCCGATGACCATAATCTTCTAATATTCAAGTGTAATGTCAATTGACATTTGACATCCTCCGCTTGTTCCCTGTGCTTCTCTGTATCCTTTCCTCAAACACGCCTCTTTACTCTTGTTTTCAATCCTCGGTAACCCCTTTTCGTGCTAGTGGTACTCCCGCCTTGCTTGGGGTAAATTGCTTAAAAAAAACAAACTTTGAATATTTATGCCATCAGCATATCCCACCTCATCGGCAGTCTATTGTCCACGGGAGGGAAATAGGAACATTATCGATGTCTACAATAAGGTTTTTGTATTTTCATTTTTTATCATTTTGCGAGTTGTGGAAGTTATTATTTTCAGCAATCATCAACGGGTCTTCATATGTTAAGATACATGTCTGTCATGAAAATGAAAACCATCGTGGTCATAATTGCTACGATGTAATTCCTGAAGTACCCACATGGACGAACATTCCAAACAGGAATTGCCTATAAACGCATTTCTTATCTACTGTGCCAGTGTATTTTTTTGTGTCAGGGTATGTCAATTCGAAATAATTTATGTTTAGTTCACCGTCACATAAATCTTTAGAAACATTAATGAAGTCTTCTAGGGATAAAAATGTCTGCGATCAAAACAGTTTTTTTTATCTTGGTATGAAAACAACTGCCAGTACTAAATTAAACTTGAAAACTAAGTCTACATATTTTTCTATAAACACTTGCAAAAAATGAGATAAACGACTTATAATATCGCTTCCAACCAAGTTATAATTGCTACGTTGGGTTTGATCAAAAGCACACATCACTTTCCATGTGTTTATTCTCGGTACCATTATTTCTTTTTCCACGTGTAATGTAATGATTCTGATTTCCTGCAATAAAATGAAACAAACAGGAAATGACCTCCAAATTATATCAGAATGGAAATTAAGAAACTGGTACTACGCATTTTATACGCTATTCTTCACCAATACAAGACTCAAGAACAACCTAAACAGAGAGTTGTTGAATGAGGTTGTTTTATGGCCTTAAGAATTGTAGATTAAGAGGATATGTAAGATAAATAACGGTTGACATTATTTACACAACTTATATCTATCCGTTTTTAACAGACATGGAAGAGCTCAAGATGAGAGCTATGAATTGGAGATGCCAAACTCATGTTAGTGCAGAAAATTAAATATCTTCGAAATATCTTAACAGACGACGGAAAATGTGGCACTGAAATCCGAATGCGGATTAGAATAGCGAAAGATGCCTTCCAAAAATATTAAGAAACCGGAAAAACAATAAAAAGACAACTGAACTACTATCTAAAATAAAGCCTTCTATATGGCAGTGAATGCCGGGCAATGTCCTCAGGGACATTTGGTTTGGTATCGCTGCATCCGACCAAGAGAAATGCTTTCAAATGTTCATCAGTCAACCTCGTTACATGTGCTGACTTTACATACTTTAACTTTATTAAGTTCAGGTAAAATATACGACATAATTCGCTGAAGTCAGTCATTTTTATATACGGCTCTCTTCAAACCGGTTGAAACATGGCAATGCAAGTTAAAACATCATTGATGCAACAGACTCCTAATCGCTTTTCTTAGAAACTTCATTATAGGTAATTGCACAAAAAAAGCGCTAGGATATCAAAAGATGCCGAAATTTTATTTCACTGATTTTCCTAAAACTTATATTGCTCTCAGATACAAAAATTAGATTGACCAAATTCTGGAATTTTACTTGTATTTATTTTAACTTTTTCGACATAGTAATTTTAACTACAACGTATTGATAATACCATATAAATAATTACATTTTAGCTCATTTGTGGCACAGTGAAGCGACAGGCCGGATAAACTGACGTCGGTGGCCGGATCCGGCCCCCGACGGGAGTTTAGTGACCCCTGATATAGACGACCAGAAACTGGTAGCTAATCGTCCCTCTGACTTTGCTCTAATATCTCAGTGGGGAGAAACAATAACTCAAAAAAAAAATAGTTACATTCCATCATCGCCGCTCAGACCCAGAAATATTACCAATCATGATGAACAGATTTTCCCTAGCGGAGGCCCCATGTCTTCAGCGGTGATAATTTATTTCCTACCATAAAACTTGTAGCATACCTACGGATGATAATGGATATGTCCCCATTCACATAAATACAGTAGTAAATACTGTATGTTGGTCTGCAGTTGGAGATGCGTCTCCAGCTGTGCTGGTCAAACTCTCCGATCCCCAGACGAGGTTATGTCGAAGGGCCGAGTCTCGTCTCGGGAAACAGCTACCCGATCCCGTTTTATACGGTATCTACGGGAAACTTTTTGGCCAAGCCTACGAGCTCGGATATTCCACATTAATTTCGGCCTTGTGCCACATATGACCGCGTGAAGCATATAGTAGATTTCCTGCAGTTGGAGATTTGTCTCCAGCTGTGCTTGTCGAACTCTCTGTCTCCAGAAAGAGAGGATCCCCAGACGAGGCTATGTCGAAGGGCAGATTCTCGTCTCGGTAAAGAGCTACCCGACCCCGTTTTATACGGGGTTTACGAGGAATTTTTGGCCGAGCCAACGGGCTCGAAAACCGCACATTAAATTCGGCCTTGTGCCACATCTGACCGTGTGGTGCGGTTGGCAGATATCCTGCAGTTGGAGATTCATTGTGGAATTCACTTGACTCACTTCTAGCAGTTGAGTACTTCTACGCGCCGCTGGCGAATCTTATATGTGTTGTTCTTGTCCTAAGTATTATCGTTCATTACCAACCTTCGTTTGATTATTCTATTCAGTAACCTTCCCTAGGTTACAACAACAACAACAACAAATCTTTTCCAACGACACAAAAATATAACTCTTTCAACGACACAAGCCTCTCACTGGTATATTTCCATGGAAAGTTCTCAGACGAACTACATGCCATAGTTCCAGCAGTCCTAACCTTCACAGCTAAGTTCCGCTATGTAGCGAACCAACCTCATTCCCTTCATATTCCATTGGTATGATGTAAGTCACACTTGAGCAGTTTCTTCCCACGAACAACTGCGTTGTGGAAACCGACTCCCAAGAGGATGATTCGCCGATCCCTACAATTTTAATATCTTCAAGTCTGGTGGGTAACCCTTATCTTCCCCACATAAACTGTGCCTCTTACACTGTAAAACTCTAATCTGAGTGGCTCTCGGGTCTTTTACAGGGTGAACACCATTGTAAAAATAGTTTAGACAACTATCTCATACCGATTACAAAGAGAGGAATTCGATCCCACATAAAATCAAGGACTTATACTTCTGATTACTTCTAACCCAAACTTGTTATAGATCAATAGTTCACCTCGTTATTGACGTGGTTACGCATTACTCACTGTTGCCAGTTTTCTAGCCCATTTAAAATTTCTGACTCTTCGAATGCTGATTATCAGGAAAGGTAGACTAAAAGACAACAAGGAAACGTATACTTACAATCAGATAGAGACAGATAATTTTTTTTTGAATACATAATGTGGAAAATTAGCTAAGCAAATGTAACACTTACAAGACCTACTGACGCTGAGAGAAGCGAGGAAAACATCGTGTAACCTATTTAAAGCTTTTGTGAGTCTACATGGCAGTAGTGATAAGTGGGTTAAAAATTATTAAAGCAACAAAAGGTAGGAAAATGTGGAGAGCCATGATAGCCAACGCCCTGAAAGGAATTGGCACATAAAAGAAGAAGAGGCAGATTCTAACCAGTGTTAGGACTGATATAATACAGCTGTCCTATTCCAATTCTTTCTCCATTTGCCGTATATTTCATTGTATTGAAGTTGACGGAATGCCAGACAGGTAGACAGAATCTGTCAACAATATATCCGTGCATAACATTCCAGCAGTTCTTTTAAGATGTCCTGTCTCTTCAGGATTCAGATGATCATGACGCTCCACAGATTCATTTTCTTTATTATCACTGAACTGGCATTTATTCTTGAAAAATGTATTGCTGACATTTTTTGAAATTCAGCGTCTTTCCTTCTCTTAGCGTAGGCGGATGTCGGGCAAGTTGTCCAGACCCTCGATGTCGCTGGCGAGTTATGATAGTCTCTAGGTTTCCCGTCCTGTCACTGTCTAACCAACGCCTTTATCCACTGTGCCATGTATCCTTGAGGACATCTGTGTATGAATTTCTGGGTATTATAAAACGAATGTCTTCAGCAGGCATTTTTTACCAGTGTAAGTAATGTACGTAATACCTCATCTCAGAAATATAGACAGATACTGAAAAAATACTATAGTACATGAAACGGAAACCTAGTCTACTGAATTTAGCAAACCTTTGTACGCAGACACACACATTAAACAAGGACCTCCTATCCACAAGACCCTTTTCGTTTACCAGCATGCTGATTGGGACTCACTCCGTGACTTTCTTCATGAAGTCCCTTGGATTGAAATCTTTAAGCTCCCAATTGAAAGTTGCACCACTGAAGTTTCTTTTTGGGTCAAACCAGACATGGACGTTTTCATCGTTTGTCAGAAATACCAGGTAAATCCTCCACACGGTTCACACTAGCAAATTCGGACGCTATAGCACACAGGAACCAATATTATCGGCTATACCACTATTTTGGCCTCTTGTCACAATTGTCCGTTGCTATTCGCAATAAATGTAAGCGAGTCATAAATGTAACCTAGATCCCCACAAAGCATGTGAACCCGATGGTATCCCTGTAATAGTCCTCAAGAAGTGTGCTCCCGAACTGGCTACTATTCTCTCTAAACTGTATAATAAATACTTCGCTGCCTCCTGCTTTCCTGTCTCCTGGAAGTCATAATTTGTTGGTTTAGTTTTTAAGAACTCTGGCGAGCCGTTCAGCACTCAGAACTATTGGCGTAATAACATATATACATCTTGCATCTTACTCTGTAACCCTCTAATTCGAGTGGCTCTTGGGTCTTGTACAGCGCGACCGTTATTGTAAAAATATTTCTGAAGGTACTTCTATATATAAGGTTTTGTAAATAGCCTTATGAGATTATTCAGAGGTTAGGAAAATCGTTTAATGAAGAAAAGAAAACATTTGAGAATTGTAAAAAAAGGCTCAAGTGGAGAAAGAGGACAAAGTAAAGAGAAAATAAAAGTGCAGAAAGAAGAAGAAGAAGAAGAAGAAGAAGAAGAAGAAGAAGAAGAAGAAGAAAGAGAAGAAGAAGAAGAAGAAGAAGAAGAAGAAAAGAAGAAGAAGAAGAAAGAGAGAAGAAGAAGAAGAAGAAGAAGAAGAAGAAGAAGAAGAAAAGAATAAGAAAGAGAAGAAGAAGAAGAAAAGAAGAAGAAAAAGAAGAAGAAGAAGTAAATGGTGGTTGTGGTGACAAGTGTCTTGATGAAGCAATATACTAACGAAAAAAAATGTTAAATCAGTAAAAGTAAAAGAAAACGATGAAAAAGAATGAAAAGCGAATCAGACCAAAGAAGAAATAAAAGAAGAAGCGACCAAAATCCTATGAGAAATCAACAAGCTAAGCGTGTATTGTTCCAAGAGTTTGAAGCCGACTTAAATGAACAGGAAATCTCTACAACTAAGCCTTGTTGCTGCGTTTAGATTCGGCTGCTGTCTTCATTTTTGCCAAGTAAATTCTGCTTCTATATTAAGCGACCTCAACCTAAGTCTAAAATGGTACGTGTTGTGGAAAAAGAATCATAAAAGTTACAAAATAAACTTGGATTAATTGCGAAAAATTAAAATACATTTAAATAATTAAAGCAAATAAACGTAAAAGTTTTTAATAATTTTATTATTAATGTTAATCTTTGTTCTGTTTTCGAATAACGTCGCTGAAGCAGCAGATAATAACCGTGATTGATTTCTTTTGCGAGAATTAATTTATCTTCCAGCTGGTGTTCAAAGGTTGAAGCTTCTAATTAATCCGATTATAAAGACAAAGAAAGAGAAAGTCTACGCTGTACGAAATATAATACGAAATCAAAGGATATATGAAAGATTTATCCTAACATATATTTGAAGAGGATTTGAAAAATTAATTCTGTTTTTCTTCTGTAATATTAAATTGATTTATTTATTTCTGTTTAAATGCTCATCATTTTATTTTATTTACAAATTTGGTATTGAAAAATGACAATAATTTACACTAAACAGATTCCTACAGTAAAAAAGAATGTCTGAGTGAAAAAAGACAGACAGACACCTGGAAGGAAGATTTATTCATAAATTAAAGAAACACTGAAAGAAAAATATAGAAGAATGGAGAAAAAAAAGCGAGATTATTTGTGTTTTATTTGTGGACATTTTAATTGGCACACACACACACACACACACACACACACACACACACACACACACACACACACATACATATATATATATATATATATATATATATATATATATATATATATATATATATATATATATATATATAAAAGTGAACATAGAAGTCAGCACTTAGAGGCGGCAGTCTGTTTCATGCTAAATGCAATTGTCAGGCTATTATTAGTGCTGTTATTTTTCTTGGCTATTTATATATACGGGTCAGTGGTGCATTGTGGGTAGTCTATTTTGGCGGTTATTTTACCAGAAGTCGTTTATTTGTTTATTTATTTGGGTTAAATTATTTTGCCTATCGTTATTTTTTTTTATTTTTTATTTTTATTTTTTATTTTTATTTCTATATATATATCAGGTCCTCCCATAAGTTTTGTCCGAATTTTGAATAAAGAAAACAATTGACCAAATGTTACATTTAATTACAGATTCAATCAACAATGTATTTTCCATGATTATCTGTGATTCCTTCCATCTATTAACAAGCTTACTAATTCCATTACTGTAAAATTGTTTTGGCTTTGATTCGAAGAACTCACAAATGTCAGTTTTAACCTCTTCCTGTGTTACAAAATTTGTTTCTTCCTAATGATTCTGTGAGCTACGAAAGAAATGGTAGTCTGAAGGAGCAAGGTCGGGAGAATAAGGTGGATGAGGAATTTTCTCCCAACCAATCTTTTGCGATGTGATTCTTGCTGTGTGTGATACGCATTGTCATGAGGAAACATCACCCGTTTTCGATTCACTGGAGCAGGCCTTTTTTTCCTCAAAGCTTGGTTCAAACGCTCTAATTGCTGACAGTATATTTGAGCATTAATTGTTGCATTTGGTAGTAAGAATTCAAAGTGGATTACTCCTTGGTAATCCCACCAGATAGAAAGAAGGACCTTTTGCCCATGAAGTTCCCTTCTCAGCTGTGGCTGGGGTCCTTCCTCTTTACCAAGCCACTGTCTACGACGCTTAACATTTCGAAAAAAGATCCATTTTTCGTCGCCAGTCAGAAGTCTATCCAAAAAAGGTGAAACAAGTTGGCGAGAATGGAGAGAAGAGCAGATGTCAACTCGGGATTTAAGGTTGTTTTCAGACAATTCATGAGGCACCCATTTTCCAAGTTTAGGAACTTTTCCAAGTTGTTGAAGATGACGATGAGCAGTTGTATAGTTTGAACTGAGAACCACTGCCAATTCCTCAACTGATAAAGCAGGATTTTCTTCAAGGGCTGCTTCAAGAAGCATTTCATCAAGCTCAACTGGACGTCCGGTTCGATCTTCTTCAAGGGTGAAATCTCCACCTCTGAATTTTGCAAACCATCTGCAAGTTATTTCATTGACACATTCCTCTCCATAAACTGAGTGAATGTTTCTAGCCGCTTCGGCTGCCGAGTTTCCTTTCTTGAACTTATAACGCATTATGTGCCTCAAATGATTCTTGGGTACTTCCATGGTAGCAGGGTTTTAATCAAACAAAATTTTATTTTATTTTTCTCTGAAATAAAGTTTGATCAGTTTAAATGCATCTAAACATAAAAATAATGTTCAGTTCCATTAGACATTATAAAATACTCTTTAAATTTCGTTCATTTTAACATAAAACAGAACTTCTGGGATGACCTAATAAATATGAAAGTGAACATTGAAGTCAACACTTAGAGGCAACAGGCTGTTTCATGCTAAACGCAATCGTGGCCTGACGATTGCATCTAGCATGAAACAGACTGTTGCCTCTAAGTGTTGACTTCAGTGTTCACTTTTATATTTACTGTTATGGGTCCTTACCTATAACTACAGAATGAACTCTTCCTAACACTACATATACTACGCCTCTCAAGAGAGAGAGAGAGAGAGAGAGAGAGAGAGAGAGAGAGAGAGAGAGAGAGAGAGAGAGAGAGAGACGAATCGAGTCAAGCCGATAGTAGTTCACTCCAAACCAGACTGACAGTCATACTAACACCTTCAACTTCTTGTATTATTATTCTGTTTAATATATCTTTGTTATTTCTACTCTTGTGTTCGTGTTGTTCTTCCTTGGTCTTAACCTGGACCATAACATTTCTTCTATCTCTGATATTGACCACTTTATCCTATAAATATAGCACACCTTAAGAGTATATTTCTTCATATATATATATATATATATATATATATATATATATATATATATATATATACAGGGGTTAAACAAAATAATGATAACAGCTATGCAAATATACCAATTTTTTTCCATTACTGCATGGTAAACATCAATCCGGCATAAAAAGAGTAACTACTCAGCAATTGAATTCTTAACCTTGCTTTTTCCACTTAATTAAGTCATTTGTCATCAGGTAAAAGAGTTACATACTAAAATGTGCCACCTGTCAGATTTTCAAAGAGGACGAATGGTTGGTGCTCGATTAGCAGGAGCATGTTTGACCAAAACGTCTGAATTATTGAATGTGTCACGAGCTGTAGTGTCCACGGTTATGACAGCTTTACACAAAACAAGACGAAACATCATCGGCAAAGTGTAATCGTGGACAGAAACAAATGTTGACCGAAAGAGACCGACGAGCTTTAAAACGAATGGTGGCAAAAAATCATGAAACTACTGCAGCAAAAGTAACATCAGAACTCATTACTCACCTAACCGACGCACAATACCTCGGGAGCTGCTCCACGGGAGGGATGCGATTCCTAAACCTCTGATCATAAAATAGAACGCCAAGTTGCAAAAGAAATGGTGTGATGATCACAAAAACTGGACACTCGGGTAATGGAAAATCGTTATTTGGTCTGATGAGTCTTCTTTCACGTTATTTCCTACAAACTGTCGTGTTTATGTCTGGAGAACACCGTCGCGTGAAGCTTATGAATCCGGGTGGCATAGTCCCAACAGTCAAACATGGAGGTGGCGCAATTATGATTTGGGCGGAAATTTCCTGGTTTTACTCTAGTCCTATCATCACCCTTAATGGCAGAATTACTGCAGATAAATATCTCGACATTCTCAATGACAATGTCCTTACAATAGCAACCATACTGTTGCCAGAAAGTGCCATATTCCAAGATGATGGTTTGATGAGCAACATAAGGTAATAAAACATCTTCCTTGGCCAGCACAATCACCTGATCCCAACATAATTGAACCATTATGGGTAGTTCTAGAGCAGAATGAGAAGAACAGATTTCCTTCTCCATCGTCACTGAAGTAATTTTCCGAGACTTTCATTGAAGAATGGGATAAATTTCCACTGGAAACACTTCAAAACTTATTTAATTCCATTCCACGTAGAATCAAAGCAGTTTTAGAATCTAATGGATGACCAACACCTCATTAGTCAATAAATAAATGTTTAACACAGGTGTTCACATTATTTTCTCTAACCGCTGTATGTGTGTCTAAAAGAAAAAAATGTAACTACAAAATATATGTGCAAGGAAAATATGAATAAAGACAAAAGGAAAAATTAGGAGATTTTTTAATTTTTTTCTTTTTATGTTGAATTTTCAACATCATTTAGTCACTTTCGTTTATTGACCATTAAATTATGTCACTTAGCATCTTCCACAATTTAACTAGACATTTCATTTAAGCTGATAAATATTTATGAGCGTCTCAAGATTTTAAAAAATCTTTGAAAAACTAACCCCATTTTTACTTTTGTTTATAAATATAAGATACAGATATACAGGTGTGTTTGATCAATTGATAATAAAGCGATTATAAATAACAACTGATGATAAAGGTGAGTGCTTATATATATATATATATATATATATATATATATATATATATATATATATATATATATATATATATATATATATAATTTAAATAAAAACAGATTACTTTAAGGTTCCATATAATAAATTATTTCACCACAGCCCTTTTAAAGGACAGTGGATCATCAGATTTATTTCCAAATGTTGAAATGAAAAAAATGAAAATAAATTTACACATTTATGACGAGCAATAATAAGGAAATTCACGAAGTGGGGGCAGTGTAGGGGGGTAGAGAGACAGCATTGAATTAGATGTAACATTTCTATTGTTTCAAATTTAAATTTTCGATGAAATCTAGACATTGACACTTTAAATCTGTTAACGGAAGTTATCTCTTGATATAGGAAGTGGGATGGACCAAGAAGTATATAAAGAAAAAAAAGAAAAAGAGAGAAAAAAAGAGAAAGAAGTTGTAAAAGAGTGTCATTAACTTCTATTGGAATAGGCGTTGTTTTTTTTGTTTTTTTGTTTTTTTTTCAATATATATATATATATATATATATTGAACTCTGCAGACATATGAGGGTCAAGCATCTCAGTTCCTAGGAACCGACAGCCAGGCACCAGCACATCTGAACTGATTATAGGGGGAAAGGGTTTGTGCTGAACGAACCACAACTTTTGAAGGGACGAATACAGAGACATGGTACACTACGTGCCACAAGGCACCCAAACCACCCTCCGCAGGTTTTGAATTCAGAGTTGTCCTTCACCTAGGCCAGATGACATCCAAGGCTATCGAACCCAGTCTGTCCTGCTATTTACCCATAGCTGGAGGGAGAAGAGCGGGATTAATAACTTCTCTCTCTCTCTCTCTCTCTCTCTCTCCCCATATATATATATATATATATATATATATATATATATATATATATATATATAGAGAGAGAGAGAGAGAGAGAGAGAGAGAGAGAGAGACAAAGAGAGAGAAATGCAGCATACACATACGTAATTACATTTATGTGTACATTCATTCATGCACGCATATGCACACACATATACATAAACATATATACAAAATATATGCGTATAAGCAAACAGATATTAACGGTTTCTTTGCGTCTTACATTCTGTGCAGAAGATGACAAATTATCGCACGATGTCGAAACGCGTTGTCATTAAAAAGGATTTTCCAGATTGTCTCATTTCTCCGGGTACAATGAGGGACATTAACAATGACGAAACGCGTCGTCTAAGATAGGTTTTACTTTTGTCTTTATTCATATTGTTCTTTTACAGATATATTCTATCCGAAATCTTACTCACACATATATATATACATTTTTTTAAGCTTCTCACCCCTAACAAAGCTGGAAGCCACTAGCACGCAAGGGGTTACAGAATATTTGGAGCGAGAGCAGATAGGAGTGAAAGAGGAAAGCATGTGGAGAAGGATAGTGGATAGATCAAGGCAAGGTGTTACAGAAGATTTGGAGCGAGAGCAGATAGGAGTGTTAGAGGATAGGATTTGGAGAAGGATAGTGGATAGATCAAGGCAAGGGGTTACAGAAGATTAGGAGCGAGAGCAGATAGGAGTTTTAGAGGAAAGGATGTGGAGAAGGATAGTGGATAGATCAAAGCAACTGGAGATGTCGATTGACGTTACATTTGAATAGTTGGAGATTATAGTTGTCAGGGAAACAGGAATAAGGAAGTGAGTTCCACAGGCGAGAGGTGCGAGATATGAAGCACTTGGTGTAGAAGAGACGTCTAGATTTAACAGTTTCAACAGTGAAAGGGTGGGAGCGGGATGCCAGCCTCGTAGGACGCATGAATTCATGAAGCCTGGGAACCAGCGAAAGCAGCTCATCGGAGCAATTACCATGAAAGTATTTGTAAACATATTTTATTATAGACATCAAAATACTATTTTTTTTAATCAATTCTATTTGTAAAATTAAAAACGTGTTTAATTTTACAAATTGAATTGAATTTCTAAATTTGTTCGGCAGGTGGGAAGTGCTCGAAAACAATTGTTAGAGTAGAGGTGTCATTTGCATCTCGCTATTTGAACAGTGAACAGGTGAGACCTAATTGCCAATCTAGTAGCATGCTTAAATTGATGTGGTCAGGGCATTAAGAGAAAAAAACTCATCAAAACAGTTACCATGAAAATATTTGTAGAACAGACAGACGGAAGCCATATTACATCGGCGAGGATGTGACTGGAGACGTGATGCCTGGTCAGGATCTATTGTATTGCGGAGTCTTTGCTGGATTTTGTCAAGAATATCGAGATGTACAGCAGGAGCACCAGACTAGATGTGTAAACAGTATTAAAAACACGGACGAATGGTAGATTTATAAATGTGCAAGACGGATTCAGGCGAGAAATTCTTTTGGGCATGACACAGCAGATGTAGCAATTGATTCGATGTAGTCGGCCCACTTCATGTCAGTGGAAAAGGTGAAACAAAGAAAGCGTAGAGTGTTATTCACCTGGAGTTCAGCATCAGACATACTGATGTAGGAACACATATATATATATATATATATATAATATTTAAGCTAATATTGCACAACTCTTCGGCAGAATTGAGTCACTGTCAGTCACTGTGTGTTTATCTAAATCTAAAAATAAACACGCTAAAATTCACCTTCACCCCTGCCGTGCGCCAACGGCTTAGTGGTAGAAGTTCCGACTGACGCAAATTCAGTCGGGTTTCGATCCTAACTAGATGCAACCGGATGTCTAGCCACACTCATGAGCTGCGAAACAGTCTGTCTGTGGATGACAAATATATATATATATGTATATATATATATATATATATATATATATATATATATATATATATATATATATATATATATATATATATATGGTGCGGCTGGTATTTGAGGACAGATTTTATGGATTAGTAAAAAGCTAGCTGAACAAATGAATATAATTATAAATAAATAAACATGAAATTTGGCTAACTATTATTTAATTTTATTCAATAAAACCATCACTAGCATCAATAACTGCCTCTACACGAGGTCGAAATCGGCTGCAAGCTCTGATTAATTGGTCCTTATTTATATGAGACATTACTCGAACTATTGCAGCTTTAAGGGAGTCTTTGGTGTTATGAGGCTGGTTATTAACCTCCTTCTCAACAACGCTTCACACATAATAGTATAGTGGAAGGAGATCTGGCGAGTTATGAGGCCAAATGTTGAGTGTTATGCGATCTTACAAATGGTCAGCCATCCATTTTTGCAACTGTCAGAAATATCAGCTATGATCAGACTTTAATGCCACAATCACAGCATGTCTTTTCATTTCATTTGTTATCATAGGGTTTGCCATTTTTGATTTCTGAGAAATAAAAGCATTAGAAGTTAGTAGGAAGCAGTATTAATCTTAAATATGTATGTCATCAAATACCAGCCGCACCCTGTATATATATATATATATATATATATATATATATATATATATATATATAT
>OZ038495.1:35356771-35379271 GCA_964036315.1 Acanthosepion esculentum | reverse complement strand
TTAGGGAAAATAGCAACAGAAAGAACACTCATACTCCGAATCAGGAAAAGACAGATGAGGTTACTTGGACATATAATGAGGAAGGTCGGTTTAGAAAACTTAACTCACACAAGACATATTAATTGCAAGAAAGAGATGAGCATCGGGTCACATTCCTGGCGTGCTTGTGTGAACGGATGGCTGAACGGGCGTGGGGCTCTTTGCAAAGGGAGTAGCGCTGCTAAGTGTCACAAGGAAAAAGAGATTGTGGAGAGCCTTGGCTTATGGGACACGGAACATAGAAGATGGGAAGAATGACTACGAAAATAACAACATATATCCCGTTGAACTATTCTATCATAAGCAGTGGCGTCACAGTTCTACGCAAGATAAAACAGCTGCCAAAAAATATTATTTATAGAAACGCATCTCCAAATGAACGTGATAAATATATTAGATCAGTAGTTTTGGGATGGCCAAAGATGGATTCCAAATGCCAAGTAGAGTATTAAGGGACAGAAAGAATTCGTCAAAAAACAAAGAAAAGTGTACTGAACTGTCATGTGACGTCTGTCATCCTTTATGGCAGTGAATGCTGGACAGTCTCCTCAAAGATGAAGAAGAAACTTGAAGCAACAGAAATGGGATTCTACAGAAAAATGCTGAGGATACCATGAATCGAACATGCGACAAACGACGAGGTTTTGAAGAAATTGGAAACAAAAAGACAACTCATAATTAATATCATGAAGAAGTAGTTGAAATTTCTGGGGTACGTAATGAGGACGGGGGCTTTAAAAACCTGATGCCCACAGGACAGATAGCGCGCAAAGGAAAGCAGTGCGTAACATACTTGACGTGCGTGAGTAAATGGATGATAGAACAGGGTTTAGGAGAAATAAAGAAAAGATAAAACCTATTAAGAGCTACAAGGGACAGAAAGATTTGGAGGACCATGATCGCCTACGTCCTGAATGGACACGGAACAGATTAGAATATTATATCTTATCAGTTCTCATAAGCTGTGCCATCAAAAATTAATATTAATGTAATCTACGAATTTTCTTGCCCTTTAGGAGATTGTAATTCTCATGTTGCACATAATTCATATATTCGGCATACAGTCATTAACTTGTTCCGATTAGAAAAGTGTTATTAGTACAGTGAAATTATGATTTGGGTTCAGACTGACAGACACGGATGGTTATTTTAGACCGAAAACGCCAAAGAAGCAAGTATTAACGGATTTATTTTTAATCCGACATTTTTATTCCTTCAAACATTTATGTAAGTATATATATATATATATATATATATATATATATATATATATATATATATATATATATATATATGTGTGTGTGTGTGTGTGTGAGTGTATGTATAACTATATATATATATACATATATATATACATATATATATATATATATATATATATATATATATATATATATATATATATATATATATATATATATACACACATACAGTTTGCTTTATGCTGAAGGCAATCGTCAGGTGTTGATTTCAATGTCCACTATTATATTTTCATACGCTCTATGACGGATATTGAGCACATTAACCCAGAATATAGCCTACCTTAAAACTATATATATATATATATATATATATATATATATATATATATATATATATATATATATATATATATATGTATGTATGTATGTATTCAGCAAGAATTCTTCTAAGTAGGCTTTATTTAATTTCTTGATTCAATTAAAAATTTGATTACGACGATTAAATGTTACTTAAAGTTGAAGTCATAAAACGTAGAAATAATAAAAAAAAGGGAAGCTAACTTTTAACCCACGAATTAAAGAATGACTGTAACGAACCTTGTGTGTCTCAACGACTGTTGTGATGCGTCTAGTGTGATAGTCTGTAGTGGTAGTGCTTGTCGCTTTCAGTTACCGCCGCTGGCTCGTAGCAATCCGAAAAGGGGAGCCGAGTGCGTAAGTCTTCCCCTGCCAATATATAGTCTCTCCATCAGCAAGCCCTATGTAGTGCCTCCTAGTAGCGACACATGGCAACCGATCACCTTGCGAACTCGGGCTAAACTACAGGAGACGGGGGAGGTGTTTGGTCCCCTTAACATGCGGCATGCAGGCCCACCGGTGTGTAGACATACCCTGGTGCCCATGAACCAAACCCCAGCTATGGGTTAAAAAGCGCCGCTGCCTTGTGGAAATCTTCGGGAGAAGAAAAGGCTAAGGAGTAAACCCTACACAAATCCGGAGTGGCGCTCCTAAGGCGGATGGACGGCACTCTGTGCTACCTTCCGGCAACACCTGCAGCCGCGCTGGTACCAAACCGTATTGGTGTATCCTCTCCTTTGGACTCTGCTAGCAAGCCCGAGAGAGGGAACTAGACGTCCAGGCAGCCCTAGTTCTCCATACATCCCGCCCAGGCTCGTAGCGCACCATAGCGCTACTCCATCGTCTCCAGAGACGGACGGATGCCGAACGAACGATAACGAACCAGAAGAAACAGATATAATTAAGTGCCGAATTCGAGTCGATACGAATTGTTATGAGGCAACAAGTACAGATTTTTATCAAAATATAACAATGATTTCGCTGGTGCGCTTGAAAAATGAACCAGATGTAAAATTTTTGAAGACAAAATGTAACGGTTATAAAGAAAAGAAGAGTTTTGCTTCCGTTAGCAGTTCAAGATGACGTCCTTTTGAAATAATTCAAACAATCTAAAAACGCTAGAATTTTGTCGGATAGATCTAGTTTCCCATATTTAAAACACCCGTTCTTGAAAATCACTGTGATAATCTAAAGTGTTTGCATATAACAACACAAAAGATGAATTTTGAACAATTTATTCATAACTTCAATCCCGATTTACAACACCTCATTCGGAAATTGGAAAGAATCAACGAATGGTTGAATAGAGAAACCTTTCCAGGGAAATTTAATAAAAAACTTTTTGCACATATATATATATATATATATGACTTTGAAAATGAAGGAAAGCATTCTTTTAATGGGAGCTTTTTTCTCAAACACTTCTTCATAAAGATTCGTTGGAATGACATAAATTAAAACGATGAAACAGAAAATGGTGAACACTAAAAATTGTTTATATATATATATATATATATATATATATATAATAAAACTTGAAGTCACCGGATAAACCCAATAAGACCCTACAGAATAATAAAATTCAAATAAGAATAAAAATGTGCGTACGCAGAAGAAAACAGATAAGGAAATATAAAAAGCCATTATTTCAATTGAACTGAAAAATTTTCAAATAAAAAATGATGACTAAAATGCCGTAGCAACAGGTTGTAGTCAGTAAACTGAAAAATACTCGCTCGTTCACACAAATCTACACGGGTACATACGAGTTCTGCTTGACGTCTGGTGTAAAAATCATAATAAAAAAACTATTAATTTCTACTTTAGGAAATTTATTCTTTTCTGAATCTGTTTTCGAAATAACATTATATGACCGAAGATCACTTGACTTATGTATGCAAAGGTAAATTTAACTTTTTATTCGAAGCGACGTCTATTACACAAATCCCACAGTCCAGCTTTGAAACTGGAATACAACTTTCTTAAATCGATCTTTGAATCAATAGCAAAAGTCAACGACGGCAGATGAGAGACAAACAGGAGGCGAATATATAAAAGTAAATATTTTCTTCTTCTATAATGCTGTGTCGACTTCGGGACGTGGGCGATCATTAACTATTGGTTAATTAGTATGACTTGTATCTCTAAACCATTATCATTTACATCCACAAAAATAAACTTACAATCTAAAAATATGTTCTGGCTTTGAATAACCTGTAAAGGGTTAATAGACCGTAAAAAACAAATCTATCAGATGTAAAGTTTAACATGCATCTTCTTCCCACACAAAACATACGTTCTTCCAATAAGGAATAATTACGAATAGAGATAACAATGAAAACTAAAATGAGAGAAAACTGTGCGAAATCGGCTGGTAAACATCGATAAACACCGGACTGAGCGTCCCTTTGTCGTTAACGATTTGTATGTAAAATTGTCAAATGTGTTTCTTATATTTCTCCTTGTTTCTTACGAATCACTATGGTGAAAGACCCTCATTTACTAGTTTGCTTTTCTTGTATCATAAGATCTAAAATTTTGAGTCTTTCTTTGCCCATATATATATATATATATATATATATATATATATATATGAAGAAATATAGTCTTAAAGTGTGCTATATTTATAGGATAAAGGGCTCAATATCAGAGATAGAGCGTGTGTAAATATAAAAGTGAACATATATAAGTGAACATCACTTTTATATATATATATATATATATATATATATAGATATATATATATATATATATATATTATTACATTTGAACATATAAGTTACCACTACAAAAATGCAATTTTGTTTCAGACATCTCACAGGTTGTGATCAAAGATAGTTAACTATCTTTGATCACCACCTGATGAGATGTCTGAATTTGACATCGAAACAAAATTGCATTTTTGTCGTGGTAACTTAAATGTTCAAATGTATAACTTTTAATTATTACTCTACTTTTGCATTGAGCTCTCTTTTAAATTAATATTATGAACGTTTGAATTTATATTCGTTTCGTCCTGTTTACATTTATATATATATATATATATATATATATATATATATATATATATATATATATATATATATATATATATATATGACGGAATACATACATACATATATATATATATATATATATATATATATATAGATAGATAGATAGATAGATAGATAGATAGATAGATAGAAAAATAAGTGCAGCTACGTTTGTTCTGTCCAGGCCAATGTTGAAAATAAACAAATTAGATCTCGCGAAATCTGGAAGATCACCAAACAAATTATGAACACAGGCAGAGCAGTCGTGACCACTATTATATGTGGCCCCGAGGTTATATTCCCCTCGACAGACAAGGTGAAGCTCTTCGCCTCGATCTTTGACTCGAAGTCAACGTTAGATGACAAAGGCCATCCCCTCCCCAACTTCCCACGTATCACTGAGCACACTTCAAAGTAATATACTTATTTCAACAAGAGAAATCTGTAGAGTTATCAAAATCCTCGACCCCCAAAAATCACTGGCCTAGGCAACATTCCAGTCGTCGTCCTTAAGAATATCAACCCAGAATTATCCCCGATTCTAGCAAAATTATTAACCGCTGCTTGGAAGAGAAATCTTTCCAAAGATTGTTGAAGGTGGAAAGCGTGTGCCAGGTGTTCAATAACGCGGGCAACTGATCTCCCTCCATTCTAGTATAGACCCATTAGTCTCCTCGGTATGAAGAGTAAGTTTCTTGAGGCTTTAATCAACAAGAATGTCATCGAGCACCTGGATAGGTAGAACATCTTGTACGACGAGCAGTAATCATTTCAAATAGCCCGATCCACTGCTGACGTACTACCATTACACACAGAATTAGGGAGGCCCTTGGCAACGCACATACTGGCCGTTAAGAAATACCTTCACGGATCTGCTTCTCAGGATGGATTTTATAATAGAGAAAACCCTTCCAGTGATTCCATAACTGGAGAGGTTGTGTAGCAAACCTTTATGCCACACTTTGTCGAATGCCTTCGAGATATATAAGGACCATAGCATTATATATCTCGAAGGCCTTCGACAAAGTGTGGCATAAAGGTTTGCTACACAACCTCTCCAGTTATGGAATCACTGGAATGGTTTTCTCTATTATAAAATCCATCCTGAGAAGCAGATCCGTGAAGGTATTTCTTAACGGCCAGTCATGATCAACGCAGGCGTCTCCCAGGGATCACTGCTCGGACCAAGCCTCTTTTTGATTTACATAAATGATCTACCTAAGAATATACTCTGGTCATTTGTAAACGTCTTCGCCGATTATACAACGATATACGGGCGCACCTCTAAAAGTCTTGACGATCAGAGGTTGGCAGCTGACCTCTTTTTCGATCTAACACTAACTTGGCCGATTACATTCAATGCCTCCTAAACTAAACTGGTTAAATTATATCACTGCCGACGAGACCCCGAACCACGGCACGTCATGATGAACGGATACCCTCAGGAGGAGGCACCGTGCCATGAGAGGATATTGAGTTTCAAACTCACACCCGACCCAGTGGAATTCATATATACGATCCATCGATAAAGATGCAGGCAAAATGATCGGCTCTCAGTACCGCACCAGTAAGTACCTGACTTTTCATGCTATCCTCTACATTTATTAGACCCTGATCTGGCCGAAAATGGAGAACTGTTGGCATATTTCGGCAGGAGATGGACAGACCTCACTTACCAGTCTTGATAGAGTTCAAAAACGTCTCCGAGTCCTTGTGGGTGAAAAATAATGTTCTACCATACAACTTCTCTCTCACAGGCGGGATGTGGCGAGTCTCTGGCTCTGCTCTATCTCTGCCACCATGGTAAGTGCTCGGACGAACTGCATTTCCTCGTCCCACTAGGTTTGATCTTCACGCCTAGGATCCGCCATGCAACTTGCATAATAGCAAACCACCCACATTCCGTCCGTATTCCATCGATGAGAATTAAGGTCCACTGAAACAACTTCTTCCCTCGAACCACTGCCCTGTGGAACAGACACCCAAGACGATGTCTTCCCCGATCACTACAATCTTAACCTGTTCAAGTTTAGAGTCAACTGTTTTCTTCCCTTCCTATCCATATAAACTCCCCCTTAGTGTAAGTCTCTAACGCGAATGGCCCTGGAGACTTGCACAGGGTGAGCCTTACTGTAAAAATGTATAAATGTAATTAGAAATATATATATATATATATATATATATATATATATATATATATATATATATATATATGTGTGTGTGTGTGTGTGTGTGTGTGTGTGTGTGTGTGTCCTCGTTGAAAATACCTCTATACTTTTTCACGGAAAGAATAAACATAAACTAAAATTTCTTGAAGCTGCCTATATTAAAAAATTGAAACCAAACCTTAATAAAATTAATTATGAGTACTCCACAAATATTTTAAAATATGTATAATAGATAGGTTGAAAGGCCAAAGTTTACAATAATTCTCTTTTTTACTACTTATAAAAATCTCTCTAAACCATACTAAGTTACCTACTTTGAAACCGTTTCAGTGGTCACGCACTGAAACAGCGTTCCTCACTCTATTTGTAAGAAATTGAACATTCAGAACTGTTTTAGCGGTCATGCACCGACGTAGCGATCCTCGCTCCATTTGTAAGATATTTAAATTTCAGGAAACACAACAATTTGCTTCTGACAATAATGGATACGATACTATTTGTTTTCTTACAAACACCACCTTGATGATGACATGCACATGTCGAAAGTACAAATGTGTATAAATATGTCTATTTTCTCTTGTTTTTCCGTATTGACATCAAAAAACTTATCCGAGTGTATGAATGAATCTTATCGAAAATGAGTATACTGAATATTGTCTAAACTTTTCAACGAAGCATGTCTTAACACACACACACACACACACACACACACACACACACACACACACACACACACACACACACACACACACATATATATATATATGTATGTATATATAAATAAAAAGAAAGAACTGAAAGATATAAAATCCGGTGTTCTTATAGATATTTTTATTTTTACACAATAGTGCTCAATGTAAATTTACAGAGCATTAATATTATAAATTAATTGATTTAACATATGGGTTTTTTCGCTACACAGTGATAACCATGTTTCAGAAATGGAAGCTAAAGCCTTCGAATTTAATTTTGTTATTAAAACAAAGACATTAGTTCCATTTCCTCGTCAAGCAAATTTTCGAGTCTTTTGGACTCCAAAATTCGCTTGACGAAGAAAATTTTAATATTTAAAATATGAATTTATAATATATATATATATATATTATATATATATATTATATATATTATAACACACACACACACATATATATATATATATTATATATATATATATATATATATATATATGAAGTGTTACATTAGAACATGCACATACCCACTACAAAACTGTACATCTTGTTTCAACGTTAAGATAATCTTTTTTAACTTTTCATAGCATCGTGATTTCACACTTGGTGAAACGTTAAAGAAGTTTTTTAACATAGAAACAAGATGTACAGTTTTGTAGTTGGTATCTGCATGTTGTAATGTACCGCTGCAATATAAATAAATATTTAGGGCTCTACTTTTGAATCCCTGTTTTAAATTAATGTTTTGAACGCTGAAATATTACTCTTCGTTCTTTTACATTTGTATGTACCTTATAACACCATTGAGCGCTTAACCTGGGAGAGGGTAGAAAGGAGATCAAGGTGTTTCAATGGACTCAGCAGTTTTCAATCTGCTTGTCTGAATCGTCTTCAAGAAGCGAGAGCAAGATCGAAAAGGTCAGCCAATCTAACAGTGATCTCATCCCACAATCCTCACTCTTGCTTCATATGCGATCTCCTTTGTAAATCACTAGGAAGTCTTAAGTGCCACTTATGATTATCGCAAAAAATTTCATAACTGAATGAATTGGTTAAATTGTCAGTCCTCATACGTCGAAACCGATGGGAGAGTCGATTATATATACATACATACATATATATATATATATATATATATATATATATATATATATGTATGTATGTATGTATATATTCATTTTCACTCAGTCCCTTCAGTTGAATTGAATTAATATATGTAGCCCAGATTTTATATACATTTATCTCTCTCTGTCTCTTTCTCACTCTCTCGCTCTCTCTCCATATATATATATATATATATATATATATATATATATATATATATATATATATATATATATATATATATATATATACGCATACATACACACAAAATTGGGCTTGTTGTTAGAACATTCGTTTTCAGACCAAGAGAATGGTTCGAGTCGATTTGTTTGGAAGGTAATTCTATTATCTCCCTTTTTTTTATTCTGTGTCTACACAACCGGAGTTGAATAACCACCATAGAAGACGGGTGGGCTCGGAAAACTAGTAGCCAGTCACATATACGTGTACGCGTCTATGTGTCTGTGAATACAAGGCAGTGATATTTGCGCGTAACTTATTTTCCCGTAACATGTGTCGTGTCAAATTTTTTTTCTGTATGTACTAGCTGAATTACCCGCGCCTTCTTGCGTGTCATACATTTTTTAAGATCATGTTGATTGATTTTAAATCATTGTTATAATTTGTGAAGAAAAATGACGCATTTCAATATTACGCAATGATTTTGCCTATGTGACCTCCATCTACTGGCTTTCTCCTTCTATATTTTGGCTAGGACTCATTCCCTTGTTCAAATTTAAATTAAATCAAAGGGGGAAAATCAGTGAGAGATGTGTGCCCACGAGAACCTCCTTTTATCAAAATGAAATATACTTATCAAAGTACCTTAGAAGTCATTCCCTTGTATCAAAAGGAAAAAAAATCATTTCAGAGAAATGTACTTATACGCTGGGTAATGTAATTTCAGAATATATATGGTTATGGAGTCAATCTCCAAAACCCTAGCAGGAGTTCGATAACAAACAAACAGACAGACAGAGGCTCCAACTTTATATATATAGATAGGCATGATTCCGAATGGGCGTGTGATTAGAACGTTAACATTTCGACAATGAAACCCGGATTCAAATTTTACCACGATTGATTTTTAGGGAGGGAACATATTGATAATATCGTCCTGGAGTGACAATCCCAGCGGGCGCCAACGTGCCTGAAAACTATACCACAGATCGATCCAAGGCTTGTGAGTGAAATTAGACAGATCCGTTCAGAAGCCGTCGATGGTTGTGCTACCACGAGATCACAAGTCAGCGTGACCGAAGGTGTGAGCGTACTGCTTTTGTTTAAACTGTTAATTACGCCAAGTTGTATGCTCTCTCCCAAGAATACACGTTTAGGTGATCATGTATCTTTCGATACATGACTGACGAGGCAGATTATTTTACCGCAGTAGGTTGCCATTTCTTTCTGCGGTAGACCAGTTGCCATCTAAAGCTATAGAACCCAGTCTGTCTTGCTATTTAACCATATCTGGGGGGGGGAGAAGAAGAGGATTCATACCTTTCCCAAGGGTATTAGCACATAAGTGAATGTAATGGATTCGACTGGAATTCGAACTCGGCTCTCCGATTCCTTAATCCGAGCCGCTATCCATTACTCCACCGCACTCAGCATAATTATAGCATAAGCCGCAGTTTCGCCCTGTGGATTAGGAAGAGACACGAATGTTCTCAGGAAGCCATCGCAACAGGGATTAGCTTGCGACACTAGCTAATTGGCATACTCGAAGGGAGTGCGACTCCGCGTATATATTTTTTTCATTTTTTATTTTATAAAGTATTCGGGTTTCATATTGATAGAACTTAGGGAGAGAATTGAGATATTTACAGCTTTGTTTCGCCCGATGCATTCTACAGCTTTCTTCAAGCGTATAATCTGTCAAGAATGAAGCTATTTGCCCATTGCTGGGACCCCAACATGTGCTAGCACCACGGGTCAGGGTGGACTTGGGAATAGCAGCAATTAAGAGGCATTTCCACGCTCCTCAAAACCTCCTGATCAGAGCCCTTGCCTGTTGGATGTAGTTTATCGTCCTACCCAGAAAGGCTCTGGAAAGATGATACCACACACACACAACAACAACAACAGAAATAATAATAATAATAATAATAATAATAATAATAATAATAATAATAAAAGGTTCTAATTTACTCATTGAAGGGATTCCTGTAGGTAGTCCATCCTTAAAGAAATGCAAAAGATTGTACAGACAAGTAGAGCTCATATACTACGGAGAGCTTTATCTATGTAAACTGCGTGTGATGTTATTTTTTTACGCAAATGATCAGTGGAAAATGCCATAAGGCTATCTCTGATCTTAGGTCTCTGTTTGGGACCCGGATTTCTATTGTATACACATATTCTCTAGGGTCACTGTTTCTCTAACCTTTCCCATTTTTCAATGATATACCTATGAAGAACCCTGTAGAATGCATTGAACTGCATTAGCAACATCAATAATAATACGCTGTTCGGTGGAGCGAAACAAGCTTGTATTATGAATTACGATTCCCAAAGTTACAGACAAATTTTAGATACGTTTAAAGAAGAAATCATTATCATTGGTAACATTTCACATCAGCTTTTGTTTAAGTCTTTATGGACCATTTAATGGCGAAAATGTTATTTTCTTGGGAACATTAATAATTTCTCTTACAAAAATGTATTGCTGGTAATTCTTTTTTATAAAAACGTATTACTGGTAATGTTTTTTTAAAGTGAAAATGTATTGCCGTCACCTTTACTATAAAAATGTATTTCTACATTTTCACTGTGTTTTGACCCCAGTTTGATATCAAAACGTCCTGATCAGAGACCTTACTGCCGGATGTAGTTTACACAGGGCAGCCTCGGAAGAGTGGAACTGATACGACATTGATATTGAAGAGAAAAAATAAAATATGTGATTTTTAGCTAGCTCCTGTGGATGGCTCTTAATTGGGCCTTCGGCATGTTCATGAATTTGGGAATCTCTAAGTCATTGCATATTCTCAGCATTGGAAGCTCTCCTGGCTGCCGTTTTATCTGGGTTTTCCTTTGCACACGACTTTCTTTTCCTTGATGCTGCCTTGGCTCTTTTGATTGCAATCTGGTCCTCTGTTGGTAGAGATTTCATTTTGCAAACCATACTGCTGTTGTATGGGATAGGCAACAATAAACTACAGAACAACTCAAAATTGATCACTGTATTTAAATACTGCCTTAATATTTAAGTTTACCTTTTAAAAGTTCAACAATAATTTTCTTGATCCTACTTAATTTGAAGAAAAAATTGATGTGCGTAGGTCCTTACTTTCCGTACAAACAATTATTTTTATTTCATGGGTAAATTTGCAATTAATTTAAATTATTCCCAAATTTAATAATGAATTATAAAAATTGCTATTGTACAAACAATTTCCTCGCAAATAATCATGTAAAAATATCACAAAAATGAGAACTTGGGAATCCAAAACTTCTTTAACATGAGCTATTGAAAGTTAGTGACTTCCTTTAATTGAAAAAGTGTGACACACTGACATTAGCATTTATTATATAGATTAAGGCGGAAATAGGAAGAGTTCGAAATGAGACGCTGATGAGTAAATACGATTGAAGCAATTTAATTTTTGTTTTATTTTGTACAATATTCGTTATTTACTCAAAATATGCAAGACCTATATATTTCAGCTATGATGATGCAAATGAAATTCGAAATACGGTAATCAGTCAAACTTTCATATCTGGTTTTCTGCTAAAATATATTTTCTATAACAACATGTAAATAGGCGAACTGCTACACTAAAACAACATCACAAATACATCGGGCAATTCACAAATACATGGTGCACATACAAATCGAATACCGGTATTATTTTAAAATGCCATTTCTGTTCAGGTTATATAAAACCACGGCTCTCTATGGACCAATTTCTTTACGCCACCAAAAGTGCTCGCTTTTAATCGCCTGAGAGAACGCTTTTTGCTTTCCATCAGCATGACTGATGTTAACCTCCAAGAGAGTGATTTATTGTCCCTTCTTGAACTATCGCTTTCCCCTGACATGAAGTATAAGGATTATATCGAATCAACTGCTAGATTTGTTGCTCGTAAAGTAGGTGCTCTGTGTCATGCTAGACAATATTTCTCTCCAGAATCTATCTTACATATTTATATTTACCATTCGTCCATGAATATATATCTTTAAAGATAATTGATCCTATATATTAAAAGATCCTTGATAAAATCCAAAGAATCTGCAATGTTATTGGTCCTGACCTGACATCTCGGCTCGTACCACTTTGCAACCGCCGTAACGTATCTTCCCTGTGGCTTCCTTCTATAAATACGTTCATGGTAATTGTTCTGATGCACGTTTCTCTATGGTACCTAGATTCTATGAATGTAAGTGCAGTTCTAGATTGGCGGCGAGATTTCCCCATTTTACAGTTGAAATGGCTCTTTGTAACCGTAAGTTCTATGTTAACAGTTTCTTTACTCGCACTTCTCGCTTGTGAAGCTCTCTTCCGGTTTCTTGTTTTCCAGATTTGATCTTCGAAAATTTCAATGCAATGTCAATGGATAGCTCCTGTCTATTTTATTCATGTTCTTTTATTGCTCTTGCTCCTTAATAAGATTTCTCTTTTTCTTATACATACTTTCACACTCAGTAACCCGTGACTTTGTTGCTTTGCTTAGCGTGAAATGATTAAAAACAAAAATCGAACAACTGAAGCTCATGGGCAGATGTCGCCTTCTGCTACTTCATGGACTTTCGCCACGTTTTCAGAATCTATTTGCGCAGTTCTTTGAGCAGTGAAAAGGCTGCACTAAATTGCAGACAGTATCCTGGCTCACCTAGTGTATGACAAAATTTTGTAATAGCGAATCTTCTATAAGTTATAATGAGAGCCTCTGCTTCTTTGACATCTGTCCATTCGCAGCTGCAACTAGGCTACCACCGCGGAGCCTGTCACAAAATCAGTTACTCATCTCCATCTACATTTGCTCTTAAATCGACTGCCCATTAAAAAGTTGGCAAAAGAATTTGAAGGAAGCGTGTAGGCAAAATAACATCATCGCTTCAGTGACCCAAACTGCTAAAGCAACTTCTATGTAAGACGGGTTTTCTAGACATAGGATACGATTTCAAAATTCTTTAAAAGCTTTTTTCTAGATTCTGTTCTATTTGTACTTGCAACCAAATAGTTTCTCCACCAAAGAATGGTGGCGAATACAACACTGAGTAAAGATATTAATAATAAGAAGGAGTGGGAAAGATTTCTTTAAATAATTTCCAAAAACCAATTCGCTTTAATTTCTGTTGTTAACCGGGGCAAAGAATTATCTTGCTAATTTTAACGCCTCTAAAACGAAATTGTTCTGAATTAATAATCTTAACATTTTTTGCATTCCATCAGCAAGGCTAGTGATAAACTCGAGGAGAGCAACCCACTACACCTTCTTGGACTGACGTTTTTCCACTGACCTGAAGTGGATTGATTATATTAAATCATTTGCTAAGTCTGTTGCTAGGAAAGTCAGTCCACTATGTCGTAGTAGACAATTTTTTCTTTTGTCAGAATCTATGTTCCACATTTATAAATCTACCGTTCGCCAGTGCATCGAATATTGCTGCCACATCTGGTCTGGCGGTTCTGTTTATTTATACCAAGGAATTCTTGAAAAAAAATCCAAAGAATAATCTGCAACGTTATCGGTCCTGTTCTGACATCTCGGCTTCAGTCATTTTCCCACCGACGTAACGTAGCTTCCATTTGCCGCTTCTACAAATATTTTCACGGTTATTATTTTGATGAGATTTCCTCGTTGGTACGTCGACTTCCGGAATTTAAGCGCAGTACTAGATTGGCAGCTAGGTCTCATAATTTCACCGTTGAAATTGCTAGTTGCAAACAGAAGTTCCGTGGTAATATTTTCTTTTTCCTCGCCTCTCTCTTGTGAAATTCTCTTCCGGCTACCTGCTTTCATATCAACTACGATCTTTAAAAAAGAAAAAAAAAGAAGAAAAAAAGAAAAAGAAAAGGAATATAAGTCATCATTTTCTCTTTGAATCTTGCTTTTTTTATTGCTCTGTTTCTTTCTTTCGGTCTATATAACCTCTTATATTCTTGTGGTTTTTACTGCTTTGCCTGGGGTGGAATGATTGAAAAAAATGTTTTTTAGTTCAATTTTCTCCATTATTCACAGAACGGCTTTTTTTAAAAATTAAAGATGGTGTATTCCTTCTCCTAAGTTTAAATACCTTTTTTGATCTGTTTCACGTCATGCAAGGCAATAAAGCCACTAAGACACAAGGAGTTACTGGGAGTGGAGGAATTAGAAACAGAAGCATTAATAATGAGCTGTAAAAGAAAAGTGCATTCAGGAGGACAGTAGATAGCTATTGACATTGCATTTAAATTTTTTCAGATTAAAGTTGGCTGGAAAGCGCGGAGCCGAAGGAGAGTTTCACAAGCGAGAAGTACGGAGGAAGACAGTATAGAAGTATAGAACTTACGGAGTTATATAGACAGCTCGACTGTAAAATGATGAGATCTTGACGCCAGTCTAGAGCTGCACATAGATTCAAAAAGTCTAGATACCATAGCGAAGAGCTCATCTGAAAAATTAGCATGAACGTTTTTATAGAAAAGACACAGAGAGGCAACTTTACGGTGGTAGGAAAATGAGTGAAACCGAGCCACCAGATCAAGACCAACAATATTGCTGATTCTTCTTTCGATTTTATCAAAGAGCTCAAGGTAAATAGCAGGGGCACCGGATCATATGTGGTGGCAATATTGGAGACAATGACGAATGGTAGACTTATGCATATATATATATGATATATTCTAGAGCAGTGCTTCTCAAACTATCTGATATGGCGGACCGGCATTTTTTCTTCAGTGTGTCACGTAACTGTAATATTTCATGGCAATATTAATTTATACCGGAAACGATATATATAATGAATATAATAAAACTTTTTTTTTATTTTACAAAAAATAATTCAATATCAAATCATATAAAAAGTAATAAAAAAATAAGGAGTTTATTAACGCAAAAACAAAAATGATATAATCTTAATCTTAAATTATTCCTTAGCATGGCCTGAACACTGGTCGCGTATCGGTAGCTGATGAATGGCGTACCGGTACCGGTACCGGTCCGCGGTCCACCGGTACCGGTTCGCGGTCCACCGGTACCGGTTCGCGGTCCACCGGTACCGGTCCGCGGCCCAACGGTTTGAGTAACACTGTTCTAGAGAGAAAAATTGTCTCGCACGATACAGTGAACCAGTCTCGATTCATAATTATTTTTACGATACAACTGGATGAAAACTGGCGAGGTTGCTTATTGTCTTTTATAATATTTGAATTATTTTTATAGATATCAAAGACATTCATTTCTGACATATGAAAGACACTACAGAAAAAACAAACAAACAAACGCGTGGCAGAGGAAACGAGAGAAACGACAGTGATATTTATTCTGGTTCCGCCAATAGTAACACATATGTGTTCTCTAAGAGAACTCATGTGCAATATGAATTATGACGTTCGGAGAGCTGTTGGAAGATATGAGAAACAATCATTTTAAAACTATACTTTGTTGTATTAAATTTGATGAGCGAGTGGTTACAGCGTTAGCCTTCCAACATTTTTTTTAATAATTTCGCCCCAAGCCAGGCGGTAATTCCACAAGTATGCAGGGGTTACAGGGAGTGAATGTTTAAAGATAGAGAAGGCTGGGGATAGGGAGGATTGACAAAAAATGAACAGGGTTCAAGAAGACTGGGGGTAGCGATTGACGATGCATTACATTCTTGAAGATTGTAACCAGAGAAGCAAGAAAACGGAAGAGAGTTCCACAGGTGGGATTTACGAGAACATAAACTGTTGAGGTGGAAGTGGTGGTTGCATTTAGCTATTTTAACAATAAAACAGTGAGACCTACTTGCCAATCTAGTAGCACGCTTAAATTCATAGAGCATCAGGGGAAAATGCTTATCTGTGCAGTTGCCATGAAAATATCTGTAGAAAATACAGAGGTAAGCCACCTGAGGTCGGTGAGAAAGTGACTGAAGTCAAGATGCCTGGTCAGCATCGATTACATTACAGATACTTCTTTGGATTTTGTCGAAAATCTTGAGACGTACAAGAGGAGAACACAACCAGATATGGCAACAGTATTCAATGGATGAACGAATGGTAGATTTGTAAATGTACAAGTTGAATTCTGACGAGAAATATTTTTTGCCACGACATGTGTGGGTTCGAATCTTGCCATAGTCAGTTAGTTAAAGAGGTGGTTTCTTGATAACACCGGCCCGGAATAGCGGGATGATCCTAGTGTGTGTCATATTTGGGAAGTGCCTGAAAACCATACTGCCCGTTGACTCAAGCCTTGTGGAGGGGAATTGGATGGGCGGTCCGCTCCAAAGCTATCGATGGCTGTGATAACACGAAATCACGACCTCACTTAATGGGCAGATAACTCCTTAGCCACGATTGGAAAAATATTTACAGATAGCCACTAACAGAAGAGTCACTCGTGGGTATATATTGCCTGAAAGTCTCACAGTGACTGAAATTCTTTACGTGTTCATACACGTCTATCGGTTTGCGCATTCGAGTAAAAAAAAAAATCTCTTCTCCAATAGAGAAGAGGACAACAACGGTTTGGTCCAGCGTGCTTTAACCACTCAGTCACGAAGAACGTCACGGTAAGGCTCTTATTTTCAAGGAAAGCGCACTCTCTTCACCCAGATTGCTTTTCTCGGTTGTGCATTGTGACGTGGTCTTGTGATAAACGTATGCCGGATCAAACAGTGTTTTTTCCCTACAGATAGTGACGCAGTGATGATCCCTGCCGGAGAACACATTTTCTTTAATAGGATTTATCGAACGCGCAGAACGATAAACGTAATAAACACAGTTTAATAAATAAAACTGGTCGTCTATTTCAGATACGAAGAACGTTTGAAGAATAGAACTGCCGGATTAAAAATAAAACCAGTAAGTCTTCATGTACACACACACACACACACACACACATATATATATATATATATATATATATATATATATATATATATAAACCTCTGAGGATACCGTAAAGTTGAAACCAAGGTAGCGAAATCAACTGATCTCCTAATTTTTAAAATAAAAGCTCTACATGTTATTTTTTATTTTGATCTTTATACTTTTCACATGTGTATTGTGTACATTTTAATGCTACTGCTCCCTGGTCCAATTCAACCCTGACCATGAACATTTTATGCATATATATATATATATATATATATATATATATATATATATATATATATATATATATATATATATATATATATATATTTGGCTGCCGGGTCACACACACACACACACATATATATATATATATATATATATGAACCGGCAGCAAAAAAGGAATGTAAATAAAAATAACTTAACCGCCGTACGCTGTCAGTCGTTTTTAATAAAACTTGTATAAAAGACGGATTGCTTCCCAAATACTCAATATATATATATATATATATATATATTATTTAAATGCTATTTTTAGTAGATGCTCGTATTTGAGTAGACGCACAGTTTATTTATTAAACAGTATATTTATTTTCGTGTACCAGCATGAATATTCAAGAAATTTCATTAGAGAAATATTTGCTCTCTTTGTGAGGATTCGAACCTGCGTTCCCCGAGGGGAAACCATCATTAGGTCCGATGTGCTTTGACCTCTCATCTACAGAGTGCGAGATGACCCGGCCAAGCCGAATAGTGCCGATTAATACAGATTTTTTCCTGATTATGCACACATCTTCTCAGCAATTTGTAAAGACCGTTTTAGTAATAAAAATTGTCGGAATAATAAATGAAAATACATCAATTTTCTTTATATATATATATATATATATATATATATATATATATATATATATATATATATATATATATATATATATATATATATATATATACATATATATATATATATATATATATATATACATATATATATATATATATATATATACATATATATATATATATATATATATATATATATACATATATATATATATATACATACATATATATATATATACATACATATATATATATATATACATATATATATATATATATATATACATATATATATATATATATATATACATACATATATATATATATATATATATATATATATATACATATATATATATATATATATATATATATATACATATATATATATATATATATATATTTGAATTGGACAAAGTCCGACAATTTACATTACATTAATCATTCATACAAAAAAAAATATTGAATTTAATGATATAAATTACGAGAATACATCTTCGCAAACAAATTTAATAAATGACATTAACCCCGAACCTGTAGATGAATGTTATGATCCCTATTTATAATTTATTTGTTTGCGAAGATGTATTCTCGCCATTTATATCATTAAATTCAATATCTGTTTTATGTATGAATGATTCATGTAATGTCAATTGAACTGCACCACATACTTGATATTAAAATAACTGATCCGACATGCAACTTTTGGATAATAACTGTGACATTCCTCTCATTATTGAACAATTTAGTTCGTGCCACATTGACTGAAAAACCTACCAGTACAATAGAATTCTCCTATTACCATATTAGTACAAAATGCACGATCTTAAAATTTAAAAATTCAATCTCAGCGTTGCGACCGCACGCTCCAAAATTTCTTACAATTAACAATAACACATTTCTAAAAACATCTTTCGGATTACACCTATTCTTTCGTTGTCCTGTTATTACCTGGATGTAAAAAAAAAATATTTTCATACCTGATGATATCTGTATGCACAGATGAAAGCTTGTAAAAAAATAAAAAAAAGACCATATGCAACTGAAATTTATAAACAGTGATCATAACATTCATCTACAGGTTCGGTTTTAATGTATTTATTAAATTTGTTTGCGAAGATGTATTCTCGCCATTTATATCATTAACTTCAATATGTGTTTTTTTTGTATGAATGATTCATGTAATATATATATATATATATATATATATATATACAGTGTAACCCGGATATAAGAGACCCGGATATAAGGGGAACCTGCATATAAGAGAGATTTTCTCTGGGCCCCAAATTAGAGCCTGTGTTAATGTATATATAATAGACCAAACCCAGATATAAGAGAAACCCGGATATAAGAGACGTATTCTCCGGTCACGACAGCTCTCTTATATCCGGGTTACACTATATATATATATATATATATATATATATATATATATATATACTCGTTCGCTAGTGAGTCTAGCCGATCCCTGTTGTAGACGCCTGATCAGGTACATATGTGTTTTATCAATACCCACAGAGTCCACTAGTGTTTTATAGTGCAACTATGCTGAGCGGGCCTTACAGTTACTACGACAGAGCACAATATCATGGAGTGATTTAAAAACGAGTTCACTAAAGCACGAGAACGACTTGTGACCAAAAAAAAAATCGACGGCTTCTTAACAGTTCCGTCTACACAATTTCAGTCTTGGACCAATGCGTGGTATGATTTTCAGGCACTTCACACAAGGTGTTCTCCTCCCTGAAAAATCATCCAAGTTCAGATTCGAACTCTGTCCTCATAGTCGGAAAACGAGACGTGTTCACCACATGGCAACGATGTAGGAAATATTATATACAAATCTATATATCAGATTAATACTGGGTAACAAAATGATAACATTTCCCAAGGGACAACTGCCATCTTGAAATGTATATTCTTTCCACACTAAAACATCTGCTCTTCCAATAAGTAACATTTACGAACAATTACGGTAAAAATGAAAACAAAAACGATAGAAAACTAAGCAAAATAAAAAAAAAACACGAAGAATTTAAAGTTGAGCGTCCCTTCATCTTTAACGTTATTTTAGATTTCTCCCTGCCGCTAATATATATATATATATATATATATATATATATATATATATATATATATATATATATATATATTATTTATTTGAGAACAATCACACTTTTTGTTTATTTTTTCCTGTGTTCGTATAAGTGTTTTCTTTTCTGGATATAAAGTGTGGAAAAAAATTATCCAAATATTCTGCATATCCGAGCGCTTTCGGCTACTCTTTTAGCAATTATCGAGTAGAATTTTTATTAATATATTTTAACTGAATGTCTAGATTTTCTATGTATGTACCTAGAGATATAGCATCGTTTTGTTTTTCAAACACGGTCAGCACATTGTCGCCGTGTTCATAGATGATGTTATTGAGTGATGTTTTTTTTCTTTTTTCTTAATAATGCTTCCATTATTTTTATTCTCTTTTACATGTGGATCCTTGTAGTTTCTATAAGTATTCTGCGGATGAAGTTTTGTAGGTTTCTGTGTTTGTTTGAATGGATCCTAACTGAGATATAGTCAGAAAGAGGGAGAGGGAGAGAAAGAGAGATGTGACGCGAGTCTTCTCGATAAGTATATCACGGTATGTCCATTATAATTATTCATGAGTTTGGTTTGATCAGGAACGCAGTTCATTTAATGTATGTGAATTCATAAAATATATTTGTTCAGATATTGCAGTTCAGATATTGCAGTTATGTTGTTATTGCTGTTGATACGGTTAGCTACTTTAAATTTTTTATAGTAGATAATTAATTTAATTTTCTTAACCCAGTAATATTAACTCTTGACACCTTTTTTATGAGTGAATGCCCTCTTAGCTATAAAAGAAAATCCTCAACAGAGTACAAGACAATTTATCCTCTCGTCTCTTTTCAATAACGAACACAATAATGTGAAACAGACGCTAGTTTACAACAGTTTACAATATATATATATATATATATATATATATATATATTAGCGGCAGGGAGAAATCTAAAATAACGTTAAAGATGAAGGGACGCTCAACTTTAAATTCTTCGTGTTTTTTTTTTATTTTGCTTAGTTTTCTATCGTTTTTGTTTTCATTTTTACCGTAATTGTTCGTAAATGTTACTTATTGGAAGAGCAGATGTTTTAGTGTGGAAAGAATATACATTTCAAGATGGCAGTTGTCCCTTGGGAAATGTTATCATTTTGTTACCCAGTATTAATCTGATATATAGATTTGTATATAATATTTCCTACATCGTTGCCATGTGGTGAACACGTCTCGTTTTCCGACTATGAGGACAGAGTTCGAATCTGAACTTGGATGATTTTTCAGGGAGGAGAACACCTTGTGTGAAGTGCCTGAAAATCATACCACGCATTGGTCCAAGACTGAAATTGTGTAGACGGAACTGTTAAGAAGCCGTCGATTTTTTTTTTGGTCACAAGTCGTTCTCGTGCTTTAGTGAACTCGTTTTTAAATCACTCCATGATATTGTGCTCTGTCGTAGTAACTGTAAGGCCCGCTCAGCATAGTTGCACTATAAAACACTAGTGGACTCTGTGGGTATTGATAAAACACATATGTACCTGATCAGGCGTCTACAACAGGGATCGGCTAGACTCACTAGCGAACGAGTATATATATATATATATATATATATATATATATATATATATATAGTGTAACCCGGATATAAGAGAGCTGTCGTGACCGGAGAATACGTCTCTTATATCCGGGTTTCTCTTATATCTGGGTTTGGTCTATTATATATACATTAACACAGGCTCTAATTTGGGGCCCAGAGAAAATCTCTCTTATATGCAGGTTCCCCTTATATCCGGGTCTCTTATATCCGGGTTACACTGTATATATATATATATATATATATATATATATTACATGAATCATTCATACAAAAAAAAACACATATTGAAGTTAATGATATAAATGGCGAGAATACATCTTCGCAAACAAATTTAATAAATACATTAAAACCGAACCTGTAGATGAATGT
>OZ038495.1:35319271-35346771 GCA_964036315.1 Acanthosepion esculentum | reverse complement strand
ATGCATGGACACACACACACACACACACACACACACACATATATATATATATATATATATATATATGACAGAAAAGCATGCATATATTTTTACATACATGTGTGCGTATGGGGGTGTTTACAAAATGCTATTAAAACATTCTCGATCCGATAAAGGCCTATCTACGAAAAAACAAAGAGACCCTTCGTATGTCTACACTTAAATGCTTACCTACGCAAATACAGACGTCAATTGTATACATTAAAACAGGTGAGAGATCTTTAGAAATTAAACGAAGATTTATAAACCTGTACTTGACGCATCATAAACACGCATGCAAGAAATCAGAGTTTATTATTACTCTTCTTAAACATCGCTTTACATTTCGTGTGTGACAAATGTCAGATAGCATTTTTATCTAAAGCAGGTCAGCGTTGGGGGTAGTTATATTAACCACGAGGTGCTTATGAAGTCACCTCTTGTAGTAATTGAAGGGAACTGACTAAAATTGCGGTGCTAAAATGTATTTATCGAACTGCAGAACGTAAACGTCTGCATTTGTCTCCATGCTCGGAATGAAAACTGGAAACAGAAAAAGTCGAGAATTGTGGTGAGATAATGATATGAAGCGGTACTAAAAAGACGAAAATGTAAGTGTGGTCGGTTGTAGATTGGCACGACACAATGCGACATGACATGAAATTAAAGAAAATGCAAAGAAAGAAAGAAAGAAAGAAAAAGACGATTAAAGCGAGCTTGTTCTCTTCCTTTCTATCTTTCTTTTTCTTACTTTTTTTTCCTTATTTTTTTTTAAATTGTCGCTACTAAATAAATATGTCAGATGACAATGTAAATAACTGTCGGTATATACGGAAGTTTAAAATGGACATGGAATTCTATACTTACCCCGTGTTTTGTAAGAAGAGGCGTATGATGTCGCAGCTTTACAGACCACGAAGAACAAACAACAAAAAGAAAAAGGTTTTGAAGAACCGCCTGCTGATTTTGAGAATTGGAACTGTAGATCATTAACCACTTACGACTCTTTAGTAACCCCCTTTTTTCCTACTATCAATTAAAGTCCGTCACCGGAGTTTTACATCGGGAGGGAAAAAATAAAAAAAATAAAAGGACTGATCACGAACAGCTTCATAAGAGAGACAGTTAAAGAGAAGAGGGGGTATGCGTCCGTCAGGGCCTACGTGTGCATGTGTGGAGGTGCGTCTGTGCTTGCACTTATATGTGTATATACACACGTAGACATCTGTCTGTGCGTTCGTATAATTTCGCGTGTCAGTGTGTCGGTGTTTCTGCGCCAGTGTTTTTGGGTGGTTTAAGTGACTAGCAACAATACATTCACTGCGTACAACAGGCACTTCAAATACCAGAAGAAGAAGAAGAAGAAGAAGAAGAAGAGAGAGAGAGAGAGAGAGAGAGAGAGAGAGAGACAGGGAGGAAGGAGAGGGCAAGATAGGAAGAGAAGAATAAATAAAAAGGAAAGAAAGAAGGTGAGGATGGAAGGAAAGATGAAAAGGCAGAGGAAGTGGAAAGAGAAAGAAAAAGCGAAGGGTTTCAATTACTTCACTTATCTTTCTCTTTTTTTTGCACTACAGTAAGCGTTAGCGACATTGTTAATTGTTAATATTTCTTTCTTTCTTTTCTTCTTTCTTTTTTTCTTTTTGTCCTTTTTTTTTTCTTTCTTTGTTTTATTCATTTTTTTCTGCCCTTCCGACTTTCTTTCTTTCACCTTTTTCTTTTTCCTTCCTTTCTTTTTGTCCTTTCATCTTCCTTTTTTCTTTCTTTTCTTCCAAGTTTCTTTCTTTCTCTTTCTTTCCTTCTTTCGGAGTTTCTTTCCTTCTTTTATTCCTCTTTCTTTCTTTCCTCTTCCTTTTTTCTTTCTTTCTTTCTTTCGTTCTTTCTTTCTTTCTTTTCTTCTCTCTGGGAATAATAATAATAATAATAATAATAATAATAATAATAATAATAATAATAATAACAATAACAATAATAAAGATAAGTAAAACTAAAAAGGGGCTAATAATGAAAACAATAAAGGACTAATATTTTTAGTACTAAGAATAACAATAAGTAAAAGAAAATATTTATCTAATCACTTATATTTATTAAGTGTGGCTTAAACGCGCAGATACAGTTCAAGCGGCTTCCGGCCATATCACGTTGAAACATTGGTTCCTGTACGATCACTGAAGTTAAGAAACGTTGAGCCTGGTCAGTACCTAAATGGGTAACTGCTTGGGTCTACCAGGTGCTGTAAGCTAGGATGTGCAGGTGGTGTAATGAAAAATGGCTCGGAATTGTTAATCGGTGTGCCGAATTCCAATTCCAGTTTGATTCCTCATATTCCCTTAGGCGCAAATGAATGTATCCACCTCTTCTACCCCAAGCTATGGGTTAATTATGAAATGACTAAAACTATTATTATCCCAAGAAAAAAAATGCGTATAAAATAATTAGATTTTGGCAGAGTTTTAGTGTTCAAATTTCAGTCGGGTTAGTTATATTCTCTTATGCGCAAATGAATCCACTTCGTCTCCACCCAGCTATGGGTTAATTAGTAAGACTTGTATCACTCAATCATTATTAACTAAAAAAAAAAAAATTATAATAATCTAAAAAAAATATGTTCTGGCTTTAAATAACCTACAAAGGGTTGATAAACCGTAGAAAACAAATCAGTCAATAATTGTAAAGGAAATCCGCTTAATAAGTGATCCGAGAATGCAACTTGTAAGATAAGGTACTCTTTAATGAAAATATGAGAATACTTTTAATTTTAACAGCAACGTTACTTCAGCTGATGATGATGATGATTATGATGATGATGGTGATGACGACGACGACGACGATGATGCTGATGATGATGATGATGATGATGATGATGATGATGATGATGATGATGATAACGACAACGATGATGATGACGATGATGACGACGATGACGATGATGATGACGTCGACGACGATGATGATGACGATGATGACGATGATGATAATGATGATGATGATGACGACGACGACGACGACGACGACGATGACGATAATGACGATGATGATGATGATGATGATGACGACGATGATGATGACGATGATGATGATGATGATGGATGTGTTATAAGTATGAAATCACACGCAGTGGTGCCATCTATTCCCAAACTAAAGAGGCCACGTCGATGTGGCGTAATGGTTAGCAAACTTATCTCGCCGATATATTTTTTTTTTAACTGAGAAATGACCTCGATCCTCGATGGGTGCCCCATACTTCCGGCCTTGTGCCACGTCCAAGTTACGCTTAGTAAACTTAAATTAAATCCAATTGCCACACTACGCGCCTTTTGTATACTTTGTAGAATTAGCGAAAGATACGAGTTTCACCTGCTGTGCCTTTTAGACAGTTACAGGTGCGATAGGTAGTTTGAAGTTAAATGAATAGCATTTACTAGTGCTAGTAATTAAAATACTTCGAAGCAGTGTTAGTATGTTTAAGCAACTGTTTTTGTCATCAGGTAGGATTAGCAATAACTCATGATAGCATTAGTCACTGTAGTATTATTAATAATATTAGCATTATTAACCAGCGTTACTATCAAATTTGCATTGAGTGTGAAGTATAATCAAGTGTAGAAGCAATAGTTGCTGAGCGTGACAGCAGTAGTCGTATTGTTAACAACGGTTGTCATTTCTTTACGTTCTTGCTTTTACGATTTTTAACATTTTTTTCTCTCCAATTATTACTACTGATAAAAGCGGGAAGTCTAACGTCCGAAATATTAGCGGTTAATTAAGAAGAGATATTTGAGACTAGGCTTCACTTATTGGATTGCCCAGGGTGAAACGAATTTATTATGAGTATAACATAAAAGACAAGCACACTTGAAATGTTTTTTTTTTGCGAAGTGTTCAGTTATTAGTTCATTATTTACAGCGGCAGTAGTGGTAGTCGTAGTAATATTGGTAAGAGCAATAGTTACAATACTATTCCGTTAGTAGTGGCTTTCGTTATTGTGGAAGTGGTTTTGGTAATTTTTGTAATTGTCACAAAACAACAACAACAGAAATAATTCGATTTTTTAACATGAATACTGATCATCATAGCAGTGATGGGATTTGCATAGAAACTCATCATTGTTTAGTTGCGTTTTATGTTAGGCAAACAAATATAAAAAAATATCTGTGAAGTCACTGAAAACTGAACGCGCATTGGAATAGCCAAAGACGAATTCCTGAAGCTAAGTAGAGTATTAAGATACCGAAAAATTTCGTTAGAAACCAAGGAAAGAATACTGAACTGATATGTGATATCATCCCCCCCCTGCATGGCAGTGAATGCTGGACAATCTCCTCAAAGATGAAGAAATGACTTTGGTGCGGTTCTACAGAAGGATGCTGAGGATACTATCGACCTGATCATGTGAGCGACGACGAAGATTGAGAGAAAATGGAAACAAAAAAGAAACTTATACTTAACATCCGGAAGAGACAGCTGAAATTTATAGAGCCCATAAGAAAGAGGGCTTGGAAAATTTGACACTCACAGGAGAGATTGAAGGCAAGAAGGACACAGGGAAACAACGCAAAACCTATTTAATGAGCTTGAGTAAATGCATGGCGGAACGAGTTTTAGGAGAAATAAAACAGATTATTAAGCGCTACGCAGGACAGGAAATTGTGGAGAGGCATGATCGCCAGCATACTGAAGGGACACGGCACAAAGAAGAAGAAGAAGAAGAAGAAGAAGAAGAAGAAGAAGAAGAAGAAGAAGAAGAAGAAGAAGAAGAAGGCTAATATGTAAGAAGAAAATGTAGTGTTGGACACCTCAGCGTGATGTAAGGGTTAGCAAGCCTGTTTCCTTAGAACAATTACGACAAATGAGTTCGAGCATCACTGGGAGTCCCATACTTTCGGCCTTGTGCCACATCTAAGCTACGCTTAGAAAATCACCACATCTGAATCATTTTTAGAAAATCATATAACAAGGAATCTACGCTTACTACTTCACTGTAAATATAAAAAATAAAAAAGTTATATATTCTGTTTGAACTTTTTGGATGAAAAGTTATCATTATTGCTATTATGATAATGATGATGATAACGACGACGACGATGATGATGATGATGGTGATGATGATGATGACGATGATGATGATGCTGAACTTTTCGGATGAGAAGTTATCATTATTGCTATTATGATAATGATGATGATAACGACGACGACGACGACGATGATGATGATGATGATGGTGATGATGATGACGATGATGATGATGATGATGATGGTGAAGATGATAACGACGACGATGATGATGATGGTAATGATGATGACGATGATGATGATGCTGAACTTTTCGGATGAGAAGTTATCATTATTGCTATTATGATAATGATGATGATAACGACGACGACGACGATGATGATAATGATGGTGATGATGATGATGACGACGATCATGATGATGATGGTTATGATGATAACGACAACGACGATGATGATGGTAATGATGATGATGATGACGACGACGACGATGATGATGATGATGATGATGATGATGATGATGATGATGATGATGACGATGATGATGATGATGCTGAACTTTTCGGATGAGAAGTTATCATTATTGCTATTATGATAATGATGATGATAACGACGACGACGACGACGATGATGATGATGATGATGGTGATGATGATGATGATGATGATGCTGAACTTTTCGGATGAGAAGTTATCATTATTGCTATTATGACAATGATGATGATAACGACGACGACGACGACGACGACGATGATGATGATGATGATGACGACGACGATGATGATGATGGTTATGATGATAACGACGACGACGATGATGATGGTGATGATGATGATGATGATGACGAACTTTTCGGATGAGAAGTTATCATTATTGCCATTATTTATACACAGATTCTTGCCTTCATCTTTGTTGTTGTCAACCCAACGTTTCCCTTAGGATTATCAACAGGCACTTGGTGTAGGCCGGAGAGTAGAATGGCCGAAACTTTATCATAATAAGAACAAAGATAAGGATAACAATCCGAGTGTAAATAATGTAAGTAAAAGTTAGCATTTTAGTAGTAGTGAAATTGTTATTGTGAATATTAGTATTATAAATAGTTGCAGTATCCTACTTACGTTTTTATCTTATTATTTTTTTTTATCTTAACACCTAAGGCATCTATTCTATGGAGGTCAAGTGACACCAAGTTTCCCAAATTCTCTAGAACTTTTTGTAGTACATTTGCAGAGTATTTTTTAATGCCTAATGATGGATTCTTTTTCTTTATTATCTATGATTTCACACGTTTTCTTGGGAATTAAAGTGGAGTGATTTCCTGTTGAGTGGTAGATCAGTTGACTTTCAGGCTATCGAACCCGGTCTGCCCTGCTATTTACCCATAGCTTGGGGGTGGTGGAGAAGAATAGGATTCATACCTTTCCCAAATGTATTAGCACGTAAGTGAATGTAATGGATTCGACTGGAATTCGAACTCGTCTCTCTGATTCCTTAATCCGAGCCGCTATCCATTACTCCACCGTACCTCCACACGGGACAGATTGAAGGAAAGAGAGACAATAGAAAGCAGCGCGTAAACATACTTGATAGGCTTGGACAAATGGAAAATAGAACAGGGTTTAGGTGAAATAAGAAAAAAGACAAAACTTATTAAGAGCTACAGAGCACAGGAAGATGTGGAGGGCCATGATCATCTACATCCTGAAGGAACATGACACAAAAGAAAGAAGACGGTCATATAGCGTTGAAACACCAGTTACCGTACGATCACCGAAGTTAAGTAACGCCAAGCTTGGTCATTACCTAGACGAGTGACCGCTTGGACATAGCAGGTGTTGTAATGGTTAATATAATGGATGCGACTGGAATTCGAACTCGGCTCTCCAATTCCTTAATCCGAGCCGCTATCCACCGATCCTCGTGTAACACAGTAATACAGAACAGGCCTAAATCATCTAAATTGTTCTGCTGATCACTGATTTTTCTATTGTTTTGCAAATATATTCGAGATTATCCCGAATTTTTATCGGATGAAGCACTGATCATTTTTATAGATCCTTTATTAGTATTTCTTTCATCTTAATTGAATTGTAATTTTTTTTTTTAAGCGTTTCACCCCAAGCAAGACGGGAAGCCACTAGCACGCACGGGGTTACAGAGAGTTGCAGCGAGAGCAAAGAGGATTTGTTTGTTTGTTTGGAGTTTTATGACATATCAACCACTATGGGTTATTTAATGCCAGATCCAGTATTTACTAGATATATCAAAAACTTAGTTGGCAACATCATTGTTTAAAAAAAAACGTATCCCTGGCAACATCATTGTTTCAAAAACCTATAGCTGGCAACATCATTGTTTCCCATCACATTTTAGGGGTATGGTGTTAGTATATTTAGTGTAGGGTTTGGGAGGGAAAGTTAATTGTAAGTTGTAGTTGTTTTGGGATGGGTTAGATGTGATGGGGCATGACATGACCAGCCGATTGATCGGATCGACGGCCTTTTGGTTGGACGTAGTTTATTGTCATACCCAGGACGCGGATGTAGTTTATCGTCATACCCAGGACGCGGATGTAGTTTATCGTAGAGCAAAGAGGAGTGATAGAGGAAAAGATAAAGAGAAGATTAGGGGATAGATCAAGGCATCTGGAGACGTCGATTGACTTATATTTGAATAGTTGGAGATTATAGCTATCAGGGAAACAGGAAAAGGGGAGGGAGTTCCACAGGCGAGAAGTGAGAGACATGAAGCGATTGGAGTAGAAGAGACGGCTACGTTTAAGTTTCGACAGTGAACGGGTGAGAGCGATACGCCAGCCTAGTTGAACGCATAAATTCATGAAGTCTGGGAACCAGTGAAAGCAGCTCATCGGAGCAGTTACCATGAAAGTATTTGTTAAAAATTCAGAGGGAGGCGACGGAACGTCTGTGAGAGAGCGACTGCAAACGAGATGCCAGATCAGGGCCAATTACATTGCATATCCGTTTCTGGAGTTTATCAAGGACCTTGAGACAAACAGAAGTGGCTCCAGACCAAATATGGCAGCATGCAAGGGTGAATGGTTGATTTGTAGAATTGAAGGATCGACTCCGGCGAGAAAAATTTCCTGGCACGGCAAAGGGAGCCAACTTTCCTTGCGGTGGACGAAGCTATTGACTCAGTGTATTTGTTCCATCTCAGGTCAGCAGTCAATGTGAGACCGAGTAGTCGCAAAGATGTGCTCTCGTGGAGTAGAGCTTGAGACATTCTAATGGGGGGAGGGCAAGGATGGTTCTCTGTGGTGAGTAATAGAGAACAGTTTTGTTTTTGAGGCATATAAAAATAATAGAAATTAAGATGAAACAAATACTGTTAACAATTAATAATAATATATTTTAAATTATTTCCTTATTATTTTATTTGTATGCTCGCTAAACGTCCTGGGTAAGACGATAAACTATATCCGCGTCCCGGGTAAGACGATAAACTACATCCGCGTCCTGGGTGAGACGATAAACTACATCCGCGTCCTGGGTAAGAAGATAAACTACATCCGCGTCCTAGGTAAGACGATAAACTACGTCCGCGTCCTGGGTAAGACGATAAACTACATCCGTCTCCTGGGTATGACGATAAAATACGTTCGCGTCCTGGGTAAGACGATAAGCTACGTCAGACAGCAAGGCCTCTGATCAGGAGGTTCTGAGGAGCGTGAAACTACTTCTTAATTTCTGGTTTTCCCAGGTCCATCCTGACCCGGGGTGGCAACACCTGTTAGGGTCCCAATTATGGGCAAATAGTTAACTCCCAAACTGGGGTCGAAACACAATAAAGTGTAAAAATAAGTTTGAATACCAGCAATAAACTTTTGAGGAAAAATTATTACCATCAATGCATTTTTGAAGGAAAAAAATATCACCAGCAATATATTTTTGTAAATAATTATTACCAGCATACATATTGTGTTACCAGCAAGCAATACATTATTTAAGGAAAAATATTTCCAGCAATAAAATTCTTGTCGGCATTAAATAACCCATAGAGGTTGATATGCCGTAAAGCAAACCAAACCAAACCAAACTAAACCAAAGCGAAAAACATCATCAATTGACGCTTCACTAGAGACCTGTAGACGTTCCTTTTCGTATCCTCGCTGACTCCAGCACTACCAAGGTCTGGGAAAATGTCAGTCTTTCCTTAAATCTACAATTCTACTCAGTACTTCCTCTCTAGTGATTTACGAGTTGTTCTATTGTATAAATTATTATTATTATTATTATTATTATTATTATTATTATTATTTGTGTATGTTATTTTTCCTGCTTTGTATCCTGTAGAGCCGAGTCCAAACTATGGTCGTTATGCCCTACAGAAGATTTTTCATTTAACTGATAACACTTTTCTTAGTATATGGGATGTTCCCAGTCGAACTAGATTTTACCTAGGACACTGTTAGTAAAATTGTCCGTCCCTTTTCTCACGAGCTTCAGAACTCCGATTCCTATCCGTAAAGTCCAAATCTTCTTTCCCCACATCCTGTTAATCTCGATCTCCTGATCTTTGTATTGAGATAATTTCTCGATAATTTTCATGGAGGTGTTTCTCTCAGATGGTACCGCTATGTGAATAAGCTTACACATACTGAATGTCTATTCTTTTATAATAATATCAGGTCTGTGAACTTTTATTTTCCTGTCAGTTTGAATTGGCGTGTCCCAGAGAATAGTCACATAGTTATTTTTGGTAACCGTGTCTCTAGTTGGTACTCATACCATCTTTCAGTTGTTTCGATTTTGCGTTTCTTGCATATCTTTCAATGCACATATGTCATTTCCTTGTTATGTCTGCGAGTATATTTAATTTTTGCTAATTCCTGGCATCCTGGGATAATATGGTCGATAGTTTCTCATATTTTCCGCAGATTCTGTATTTCGGGTTAGTTCCATCCTTCATTATGTGACAGTGATAGGATCTGGTTGCGAGGCTTTGATCCTATTATTATTATTATTATTATTATCATTATTATCATTATTATTATTATTATTATTATTATTATTCCCACAAAATCTAGTAATCACTGGGGAAGGAGTGACCACAGGTCTTTTCAAATTTTCGGTATTATCATTCCAATATTATAGTCATTGAGTTTTCCCATTAATAATATCTGGTAAGCCAGGGATTACATTCTACTGCCGGTAAAATGCAGATTAGAAGAACCTTTTCAGTATATGTGCGTGGTAATTTCTAGTTAGCAAGCATTGGTCCTGTGCAACAAAATAAAAGCTTTGGTTTCAGCTTTTAACCTTGCACTACGTAACCGTTAATAGGTACATGGTTTGCCTACGTTAGCTTGTTTGGCACGGGCAGAGTATTGACCGCGAAGCGGTTTATCTTGACATCGTTTCTACATCTGGTTGGTTGCATCTGCCTTTGCTTCCTTTTTTAGGTATTCTGCAGCTGTAGTCGGTGTATTATGATTTACTTGCATTTCATCAGCCATTTGAAACCCTATTTTGAAATTGTTGGCTTCCTTTATCCCCGAATAAAGATTCTTAATTCTTTCATATTCTTAGACACGGATCACCATCCATTCTTCTATAGTTTCTACGTATCTTTGAAGTTTGATGGTTGTAGTTTTATACGACAGTTCCAGTTGAGCTAATCCACTGCCTCCTTCGGATCTGGGCACATACAGACGATCATCGTCAGCCTTGGGATGAGTATTGCGGTGGCAAGTGAGAAACTTTCTCCTTTTGGCGTCCATTCGCTTTATGTCGACCCTGGTCCATTTAAGGACGTTGAAACTGTATTGCACCACAGGGACAGCCAATGTGTTTATGGCCGATGTTCTGTCTTTTTATTTGTTTTTTAATTCAGCTCGGTGTTTACTACCAGACACACGTGACAATAGTACTCCTTCCTTTCCTACCTTCTGCTTTCATATATTGTCCTTTCTTATCTTCTTCTTTCCTTCTCTTTTTTTACCTTCTCTTTTCTTATCTTGTCCTTTCTTACTGTCTCCTCCTTACCTTCCCATGTCTTATCTTCTTCTTTCTTACCTTCTCGTTTCATACCTTCTCGTTTCCTACCTTCTCCTTTCTTTCTTTCTCTTTCCTTATCTTCTCATTTCTTACCTTCCCCCTTCTTATTTTCTCATTTCATAATTTCTCCTTTCTTATCTTCTTCTTCCTTCCCTTCGCCTTTCTTACCTTATCCTTTCTAATCTTCTCCTTTCTTACCTAGTGCTTTCTTATCTTCTTTCTTATCTTCTCCTTTCTTACCATCATCTTTCTTACCTTCTTTCTTATTACGCCTTTCTTACCTTCTCCATTCTTACCTTCCCGTTTTTCATTTTCTCATTTTTTATCTTCTTCTTCCTTATCTTCTTCTTTCTTATCTTAATCTTTCTTACCTTCTCCATTCTTACCTTCAACTTTCTTATGTTCTCCTTTCTTACATTCCCCTTTCTTACCTTCGCATTTCTTATCTTCTCTTTTCTTAACTTCTCCTTTCTTATCTTCTCATTTCGTACCTCCTCCTTTCTTACCTTCTCCTTTTTTCCCTTCTCCTTTTTCACCTTCCCCTTTCTTACCTTCTCATTTCTTACCTTCTCCTTTCTTTCCTTCTCTTTTCTTACCTTCTCATTTCTTATCTTCTCATTTCTTACCTTCTCATTTCTTACCTTCTCATTTCTTACCTTCTCCTTTCTTTCCTTCTCTTTTCTTACCTTCTCATTTCTTATCTTCTCATTTCTTACCTTCTCATTTCTTACCTTCTCCTTTCTTTCCTTCTCTTTTCTTACCTTCTCATTTCTTACTTTCTCATTTCTTACTTTCTCATTTCTTACCTTCTCATTTCTTATCTTCTCCTTTCTTACCTACACCTTTCTTGTTTTCTTCGTTCTTATCCTCTTCTTTCATACATTCTCCTTTCTTATCCTCTTTCTTATCTTCTTTTTTCTTACTTTCTCATTTCTTTTCTTCTTTCGTACCTCCTCCTTTCTTACCTTCTCCTTTTTCACCTTCCCCTTTCTTACCTTCTCCTTTCTTATCTTTTCCTTTCGTACCTTCTCCTTTCTTACCTTCTCCTTTCGTACCTTCTCCTTTCGTACCTCCTCCTTTCTTACCTTCTCCTTTTTCACCTTCCCCTTTCTTACCTTCTCCTTTCTTACCTTCTCCTTTCGTACCTTCTCCTTTCTTACCTTCTCCTTTCTTACCTTCTCCTTTCTTACCTTCTCCTTTCTTACCTTCTCCTTTCTTATCTTCTCCTTTTTATCGTCTCCATTCTTAACTTCTCTTTTCTTACCTTCCCTTTCTTATCTTTTTCTTTCGTAACTTCTCCTTTCTTAACTTCTCCTTTCTTATTTTCTCCTTTCTTATCGTCTCCATTCTTAACTTCTCCTTTCTTACCTTCCCTTTCTTTTTTTTTTCTTTCGTAACTTCTTCTTTCTTACTTCCCCTGTCTAATCTTCTCCTTTCTTACCTTCTCCTTTCTTACCTACAGCTTTCTTATCTTCTTGTTTCTTTTGTTCTCCTTTCTTATCTTCTTCTTTTTTACCTTCTCCTTTCTTACCTTCTCCTTTCCTACCTTCTCCTTCCTTTCCTTCTCCTTTCCTACCTTCTCCTTTCTTACGTTCTCCTTTATCTTTTCCTTTTTTACCTTCTTCTTTTTTACATAAAACTTTCTTATCTTCTCCTTTTATTCCTTCCTGTTTCTCATCTTCCCCTTTATAATCTTCTCCTTTCTTAACTTCCCCTCCCTTATCTTCTACTTTCTTGCCTTCTCCTTTCTTAACTTCCCCCTTATAATCTTCTCCTTTCTTACCTTTTCTTTTTTTTACTCACTCCTTTCTTATCTTCTTCTTTCTTTTCTTTTCCTTTCTTATGTTCTCTTTTCTTTTCTTCTTTCTTACCTTCTCATTTCTTATATTCTCCTTTCTAATCTTCTCTTTTCTTACCTTTTCTTTTTTTTACTCACTCCTTTCTTATCTTCTTCTTTCTTTTCTTTTCCTTTCTTATGTTCTCTTTTCTTTTCTTCTTTCTTACCTTCTCATTTCTTATATTCTCCTTTCTAATCTTCTCTTTTCTTACCTTTTCTTTTTTTTACTCACTCCTTTCTTATCTTCTTCTTTCTTTTCTTTTCCTTTCTTATGTTCTCTTTTCTTTTCTTCTTTCTTACCTTCTCATTTCTTATATTCTCCTTTCTAATCTTCTCTTTTCTTACCTTTTCTTTTTTTTACTCACTCCTTTCTTATCTTCTTCTTTCTTTTCTTTTCCTTTCTTATGTTCTCTTTTCTTTTCTTCTTTCTTACCTTCTCATTTCTTATATTCTCCTTTCTAATCTTCTCCTTTCTTACCTTTTCTTTTTTTTACTCACTCCTTTCTTATCTTCTTCTTTCTTTTCTTTTCCTTTCTTATGTTCTCTTTTCTTTTCTTCTTTCTTACCTTCTCATTTCTTATATTCTCCTTTCTAATCTTCTCTTTTCTTACCTTTTCTTTTTTTTACTCACTCCTTTCTTATCTTCTTCTTTCTTTTCTTTTCCTTTCTTATGTTCTCTTTTCTTTTCTTCTTTCTTACCTTCTCATTTCTTATATTCTCCTTTCTAATCTTCTCTTTTCTTACCTTTTCTTTTTTTTACTCACTCCTTTCTTATCTTCTTCTTTCTTTTCTTTTCCTTTCTTATGTTCTCTTTTCTTTTCTTCTTTCTTACCTTCTCATTTCTTATATTCTCCTTTCTAATCTTCTCCTTTCTTACCTTTTCTTTTTTTTACTCACTCCTTTCTTATCTTCTTCTTTCTTTTCTTTTCCTTTCTTATGTTCTCTTTTCTTTTCTTCTTTCTTACCTTCTCATTTCTTATATTCTCCTTTCTAATCTTCTCTTTTCTTACCTTTTCTTTTTTTTACTCACTCCTTTCTTATCTTCTTCTTTCTTTTCTTTTCCTTTCTTATGTTCTCTTTTCTTTTCTTCTTTCTTACCTTCTCATTTCTTATATTCTCCTTTCTAATCTTCTCTTTTCTTACCTTTTCTTTTTTTTACTCACTCCTTTCTTATCTTCTTCTTTCTTTTCTTTTCCTTTCTTATGTTCTCTTTTCTTTTCTTCTTTCTTACCTTCTCATTTCTTATATTCTCCTTTCTAATCTTCTCTTTTCTTACCTTTTCTTTTTTTTACTCACTCCTTTCTTATCTTCTTCTTTCTTTTCTTTTCCTTTCTTATGTTCTCTTTTCTTTTCTTCTTTCTTACCTTCTCATTTCTTATATTCTCCTTTCTAATCTTCTCTTTTCTTACCTTTTCTTTTTTTTACTCACTCCTTTCTTATCTTCTTCTTTCTTTTCTTTTCCTTTCTTATGTTCTCTTTTCTTTTCTTCTTTCTTACCTTCTCATTTCTTATATTCTCCTTTCTAATCTTCTCTTTTCTTACCTTTTCTTTTTTTTACTCACTCCTTTCTTATCTTCTTCTTTCTTTTCTTTTCCTTTCTTATGTTCTCTTTTCTTTTCTTCTTTCTTACCTTCTCATTTCTTATATTCTCCTTTCTAATCTTCTCTTTTCTTACCTTTTCTTTTTTTTACTCACTCCTTTCTTATCTTCTTCTTTCTTTTCTTTTCCTTTCTTATGTTCTCTTTTCTTTTCTTCTTTCTTACCTTCTCATTTCTTATATTCTCCTTTCTAATCTTCTCTTTTCTTACCTTTTCTTTTTTTTACTCACTCCTTTCTTATCTTCTTCTTTCTTTTCTTTTCCTTTCTTATGTTCTCTTTTCTTTTCTTCTTTCTTACCTTCTCATTTCTTATATTCTCCTTTCTAATCTTCTCCTTTCTTACCTTTTCTTTTTTTTACTCACTCCTTTCTTATCTTCTTCTTTCTTTTCTTTTCCTTTCTTATGTTCTCTTTTCTTTTCTTCTTTCTTACCTTCTCATTTCTTATATTCTCCTTTCTAATCTTCTCTTTTCTTACCTTTTCTTTTTTTTACTCACTCCTTTCTTATCTTCTTCTTTCTTTTCTTTTCCTTTCTTATGTTCTCTTTTCTTTTCTTCTTTCTTACCTTCTCATTTCTTATATTCTCCTTTCTAATCTTCTCTTTTCTTACCTTTTCTTTTTTTTACTCACTCCTTTCTTATCTTCTTCTTTCTTTTCTTTTCCTTTCTTATGTTCTCTTTTCTTTTCTTCTTTCTTACCTTCTCATTTCTTATATTCTCCTTTCTAATCTTCTCTTTTCTTACCTTTTCTTTTTTTTACTCACTCCTTTCTTATCTTCTTCTTTCTTTTCTTTTCCTTTCTTATGTTCTCTTTTCTTTTCTTCTTTCTTACCTTCTCATTTCTTATATTCTCCTTTCTAATCTTCTCCTTTCTTACCTTTTCTTTTTTTTACTCACTCCTTTCTTATCTTCTTTCTTTTCTTTTCCTTTCTTATGTTCTCTTTTCTTTTCTTCTTTCTTACCTTCTCATTTCTTATATTCTCCTTTCTAATCTTCTCTTTTCTTACCTTTTCTTTTTTTTACTCACTCCTTTCTTATCTTCTTCTTTCTTTTCTTTTCCTTTCTTATGTTCTCTTTTCTTTTCTTCTTTCTTACCTTCTCATTTCTTATATTCTCCTTTCTAATCTTCTCTTTTCTTACCTTTTCTTTTTTTTACTCACTCCTTTCTTATCTTCTTCTTTCTTTTCTTTTCCTTTCTTATGTTCTCTTTTCTTTTCTTCTTTCTTACCTTCTCATTTCTTATATTCTCCTTTCTAATCTTCTCTTTTCTTACCTTTTCTTTTTTTTACTCACTCCTTTCTTATCTTCTTCTTTCTTTTCTTTTCCTTTCTTATGTTCTCTTTTCTTTTCTTCTTTCTTACCTTCTCATTTCTTATATTCTCCTTTCTAATCTTCTCCTTTCTTACCTTTTCTTTTTTTTACTCACTCCTTTCTTATCTTCTTCTTTCTTTTCTTTTCCTTTCTTATGTTCTCTTTTCTTTTCTTCTTTCTTACCTTCTCATTTCTTATATTCTCCTTTCTAATCTTCTCTTTTCTTACCTTTTCTTTTTTTTACTCACTCCTTTCTTATCTTCTTCTTTCTTTTCTTTTCCTTTCTTATGTTCTCTTTTCTTTTCTTCTTTCTTACCTTCTCATTTCTTATATTCTCCTTTCTAATCTTCTCTTTTCTTACCTTTTCTTTTTTTTACTCACTCCTTTCTTATCTTCTTCTTTCTTTTCTTTTCCTTTCTTATGTTCTCTTTTCTTTTCTTCTTTCTTACCTTCTCATTTCTTATATTCTCCTTTCTAATCTTCTCTTTTCTTACCTTTTCTTTTTTTTACTCACTCCTTTCTTATCTTCTTCTTTCTTTTCTTTTCCTTTCTTATGTTCTCTTTTCTTTTCTTCTTTCTTACCTTCTCATTTCTTATATTCTCCTTTCTAATCTTCTCTTTTCTTACCTTTTCTTTTTTTTACTCACTCCTTTCTTATCTTCTTCTTTCTTTTCTTTTCCTTTCTTATGTTCTCTTTTCTTTTCTTCTTTCTTACCTTCTCATTTCTTATATTCTCCTTTCTAATCTTCTCTTTTCTTACCTTTTCTTTTTTTTACTCACTCCTTTCTTATCTTCTTCTTTCTTTTCTTTTCCTTTCTTATGTTCTCTTTTCTTTTCTTCTTTCTTACCTTCTCATTTCTTATATTCTCCTTTCTAATCTTCTCCTTTCTTACCTTTTCTTTTTTTTACTCACTCCTTTCTTATCTTCTTCTTTCTTTTCTTTTCCTTTCTTATGTTCTCTTTTCTTTTCTTCTTTCTTACCTTCTCATTTCTTATATTCTCCTTTCTAATCTTCTCTTTTCTTACCTTTTCTTTTTTTTACTCACTCCTTTCTTATCTTCTTCTTTCTTTTCTTTTCCTTTCTTATGTTCTCTTTTCTTTTCTTCTTTCTTACCTTCTCATTTCTTATATTCTCCTTTCTAATCTTCTCTTTTCTTACCTTTTCTTTTTTTTACTCACTCCTTTCTTATCTTCTTCTTTCTTTTCTTTTCCTTTCTTATGTTCTCTTTTCTTTTCTTCTTTCTTACCTTCTCATTTCTTATATTCTCCTTTCTAATCTTCTCTTTTCTTACCTTTTCTTTTTTTACTTCCTCCTTTCTTGCCTAAAATTTTCTTATGTTCTCCTTTCTTATCTTCTTCTTTCTTACATTCTCTTTTCTTACCTCCTCCTTTCTTACCTCCTCCTTTCTTACCTCCTCCTTTCTTACCTCCTCCTTTCTTATCTTCTCTTTTCTTATCTTCTTCTTTCTTACCCTCCCCATTCTCATCTTCTCCTTTCTTAACTTCTTCTTTGTTATCCTCTTCTTTCTTACCTTATCCTTTTTTACCTTCTCCTTGCTTATCTTCCCCTTTCTAATCTTCTCCTTTCATACCTTTTCTTTTTTTACTTTCTCCTTTTTTATCTTCTCCTTTCTTTTCTTCTCTTTTCTTTTCTTCTTTCTTATCTTCTCCTTTCTTCTCCTTTTTTTATCTTCTCGTTTCTTACCTTCTTCTTTCTCATCTTGTTCTTTCTTACTTTCTCCTTTCTTATCTTCTCCTTTCTTTTCTTCTTCATTCTTTTCTCTTTTCTTACCTTCTCCTATGTCACCACTGAAATATTTTACCGTAATAATTAACTCTTTAACACACTGTCATCTTTTGCAAAGAGTTCGAGATCATCCATGAAGAGTAGGTGATTGAATACTTTCTTGTTTAATTTGTATCCATAGCTATTATCGTTTAGTTCATGCGTGAGGGGTTTAAGGACAGACAAAACGGAAGTGGTGGGATTCTCTGTGAAAGATTCCTCGTCGAATATTCAGTCGGTCGGAGATGGCAGTGTCACTGGTATGATTTATTTATAATGTGGTTTTCCACACTCCCATGCCGTGTTTAAGGAAATTTACTACCACAGAGGAGACTTTGTATGTTTCCAAAGTTTTAAGGATTCAAGGCTTTACGGTAATCTATCCATGCTGTGCTGAGATTTCTACATCTTTTCCTGCAATTTTCCAGGATCATTTTGTTTATCAATAGCTGATCTTTGCAACCATATGAATCTCACCTGCTTCCTTTCTTTTCCAGTGGAAGAATGTTGTTTGCTTCGAGAAAAGAGTAAGTGCGGTTCATCAGAACAGATGTGATCAATTTATACGTGATGGACAGACATGTTATTGGCCTATAATTTTTCGGATCATCCGTTTCACTCGTTTTTGGAATGAGATATGTAATACATTCAATGAATCATTCCGGGATTTGTTATTTATTATTAATAAGCATTGATAGATTTTGTGCAAGTGTTTTATAGATTGATGACAGCAAAGTTTGGGTACCTTGCAATTTCCTGTGGAACTCTATTTTGGGGATTTCGTTAGAGCTTCCCTAACACTATTCATGGTTATATTTTCCCGTTCTTGTAGAGATTTGTCCAACATTTGTTCTTCTCTTTCGATCCATTCTGCATCGGGGTTATATTTCTTTAGGCTGCTCCAAAAATTGTCCCAAAATTTCTGTTCTTTTTCTATAGATCTTTTTTTTTTATATGCATAACTGTTTTTCCAATTTCTCTGTAAAATTACTTAAGGTCCGTTTCAAATATTTTATTTTGGCGCTAGAACCTACAATGCTTTTCGTATCGTTTTGATTTCTGTGTCTTTAACCGAAGTTTCTATTTTAGCATTTCCTTGATTGATGGGATTTCTTTTAGTAATTTAATTTTATATTTCCGCTTGATCTTCCTGCATTTATGTGTTGAAACATTTCAGTTTCTTGAGATCTTATCTATTACCGATAACATACATCTGATTTCCTTTATTTCTCGCATCAATTTTACCTTCCAAGCTGGCTCTTTTTGTCTGTTGTTTGATATTTCCATTGTCTTGATCCCAAGCATCCCAGTAGCTGTTAAAGTTGTTGCGTTTTATTTACTTCTGTAATGTTTCCCCAGTGGTTTGTCTGTTAACAGTGTTTGCAATGCAGCGTTGTATATTGGTACAGTTTGCTTATTGGATTTTGTCATATAAACTTTTGTAAGCTGCTCTCTGTCTGACATTTGTATGAGAGTTACTCTACTGTGTACGTGGATGATGTGGTTTTTCGCTTCGGTGGTTTCACCTCTGTTGTTTTCAAGGAATTCTGCCCTAATGTAGTTGGACTCATCTTCAGTGACATCGTCTGGATATCTGCAGGTTATGTCACAGGTAGATTCTTCGGTTTTATTTCCTGGAAGATTATTATTTCGTATCTCATTTATTTTAAGTTTTACCTCATTCTCTGACATCTTATTATTATTATTATTATTATTATTATTATTATTATTATTATTGGTGGACTCTCCCATCGTATTCGACGTATGAGGGTCAAGCAGCTCAGTTTCTAGGAACCGACAGCCATACACCAGCCCATATGATTTGATTATAGTGGTGAAGGCTTTGTGAAGAACCAACCACTCTTTTTGAAGGGCCGAATACAGAGACCTGTTGCACTACGTGCCACAATGTCCCCAAACGACCTTACGCAGGTTTTGAATTCAGATTTGTTTTTCTAGTCTAGTTTCTATCTAAGGCTATAGAACCCAATTTGTCCTGCTATTTATCCTTAGCTGGAGGGAGAAGAAGAGTATTAATATCTTTTCCAAGGGTATTAACATGTAAGTGAATGTAATGGATTCGACTCTTCTCCGTCTCTTCAGTCCCTTTTTCTGTTATCCATTTACAGAATTTTTCTTTAGATAGAATAGATTAATAAAATCATCGCCTAAACTTGCAAGCGGGACCAAATTAGAAATTTCTTCGAGTAGAGTAACCCAGTCCACTTAGACAGTCTCAGAGCTTTTCTAAATATCTACGTTTGACTCCCATGTCGCATTGGCTGCCTTATCCTTCATACTTAAAAAAAACAGCCGTTTCGACACTCGGCCATGATACTCGGCTATTAATCCAACTCATGAACAGAGACGCAATTGAAAAGCAAATCTGTGCTACTGAAAGGGATATTAATGTAGCCCATCTTAATTCAACAATATATACAAGTTATTGCGTTAAATCAAGATCAGAAGCCATAAGCGTCTGATGTAGATTCCCGGCATTTATTATTATTATTATTATTATTATTATTATTATTATTATTATTATTATTATTATTGTTGTTGTTGTTGTTGTTGTTGTTGTTGTTCTTGTTACCTTCCTCGCAGTTCTTCATTTTCAATCGGAGATCTTGCATTATGGGTATTCTCTATCAATTCGTACAATTTTAAGCATATAGGATCTTTCTTAGAATAACTGCAGAATCAAGCAATGCCGACTCCTGAAGCGATGGAGGTACTACGCCTTATCCCGGTTATTATTATTATTATTATTATTTTTTATTATTATTATTATTACTATTTCCCTTGATTTCTGTTGTATACACATTTCCTTCCAGAGACCTAATGTCAGAAATGACTTAATGAAATTTTCAACGGATCATTTATATAAATAAATGAAAAAAAACTCACACACATTTTATATAGATAAAGTTATTCGCAATGTGTGAGCTGTACCTGTGAGTACAATCTTCTTGTATTTATTTACGGAATGGTCTACAAGATAACCCTTCAATGAGACTATTGGAACCGTTTCCAATCAACTGCTCCAACTGCAATTGGAATTATTGATGTCCTTATTTCCCCCATTCCCGATATTTCCACATTATTATTATTATTATTATTATTATTATTATTATTATTATTATTATTAATTCTTCGTGCGGCCTTTCGTTTTCAACCGGAGGTCTTGCATTATGGGATTTCTCTGTCAAATTGTATGACTTCAGACAGACAGATAACACCTTTCGCAGAATATTTTGTGTGCTAATCAATGCAGATTTCTAAAGAGGTTTTATTCTGATATTCCGAATGGAAGACTTTAAATTCGGTGATCCAAACCCCAACGCCCCAGTTGTAACTGGGACACTAGTAGCCTGAATGTGTCACATTCTGCAAACTTCATTCCTGAAGTCTGTATATTTCGTAAGCTTGTCAGTTTCTTTGAATTTGACATAATGTTGACCAGGAAGAGTCAAATCGATGGAGGCTTGCTTGCATGTTTCTCCAGTGATGTCTGGTTTGGCGGCCTCAAGGACGCGCGGTCTATTTTGATGTTGAAATCCGACAGGATCTTGTCTTGGTCGTTTCTCTCTGTTCCGCTGGCTTGTGGCAGTACAAGTTTCCGTCAAATTCTAGTTACACAGAGACAAATGCAGATAAGTCCAGTTTATCGTAGTAGTACTTGTATTCTTTCCGTGCGTATAGTCCACAATACTGAATCTAAATAAAATTGACGAGGGTTAACATCCTACGAACTGGAGCCATGCAAATTCAATTCCTATATCTCTTTATGCTTTTTATCTACTCCCGCTCTTTGTCTGTATCTACACTTTCGCTCCATTATCTATCTTTATTGCCGTTATATGCAAGTCATGCAAACACGGATTAGTTTCAAATGTAAAGCAGAATACATAAATATTTTTATAGAGTCCTCACGATTATCCTTCTTCGGCTCTCCCTGTAAGGTATTTTAATGCATTACAACTTATCAGACATTGCATGTCTATCTGCTTTTCAATTTCATATATATATATATATATATATATATATATATATATATATATATATTATCATCCATAGACAGAGTGTTTTGCTTTCACAGCTCATCAGTGTAGCTAGACGTCCGGTTGCCTCTAGTTAGGATCGAAACCCGGCTGAATTGGCGTCAGACGGAGAATCTACCCCTAAGCCGTTGAATGTGAATTTAAGCATATTCATTTTTAGATAAACACACAAATGACTGAGAGAACGTGATTCGTTTTATCGATGAGTATTGCATTAGTAGCAGTAATATATATATATATATATATATATATATATATATATATATATATATATATATATATATCTTGGACACACACACACACACATATATATATATACCTTGGACATATGTATATATATATCTTTGACATATATATATATATATATATACATATATATATATATATATATATATATATATATATATATATATATATATATATATATATATATATATGTATATATATCTTGGACACACACATATATATATATATATATATATATATATATATCAAAGATATATATATATATATATATATATCAAAGATATATATATATATATATCAAAGATATATATATATATATATATATATATATATATATATATATATGTGTGTGTGTGTGTGTGTGTGTGTGTGTGTGTGTGTGTGTGTGTGTGTGTCCAAGATATATATATATTAAGTTCGGTGATCCAAACCCCAACGCCCCAGTTGTAACTGGGACACTAGCAAATTATATATATATATATATATATATATATATATATATATATATATATATATATATACCACAAGTCAAATTTTCAAACGCAATCTTTTGGTGCTGAGAAGAGACTGACCGTTACATAATTTAAATTTTAATAGAAATATCTGGTTATCGCAATGCTGGTGCAGTCCATAGATTATACGGGGATTCCTGGGTTACAAAATATAGTTGAAATAGTCCGGATTTATATTTTATAATTAAAATAAACGATGATTAATGGTTTTTTTTTCGAATAAACGGATCTAAAACTATTTTTAAAAAAACCCAGTAATTCCCGTATAATATATGGACTATACCACTATTGCGGATTATGAATTCCTTTTTCGGTTATTTAAGACCAAAATGTTTTAGATTGTAATAATTCCTTTTATGAGCCAATATTGCATTAACAGTATTTTCGAAAATAACAATGATTTTTTCCAGATAAACACACTATTATTTAACCCATAGGTAGGGGAGAATAAATAGATTCTTACCCTTTGCATAGGTATTTGCCTGTAAATCAATGTAACGAACGCGTTTGAAATTTGAACTCAGATCTCTGATTTTCTCAATCTGATCTGCTATATCATATCCACCGCAGAGATTTCCAGTTCAGAATGGCTCGGTATCAAGTCCTCTCTCATTCCAGATAGAAAAAGGATATCAGTCATAAATATAAACAGGCAGAATAAGATTATTCTTTTCGTATGTATTATGTCCCTTCAGGTCGTGGTCGACTTTGGTTTTCCACAAATACTGTGATATCTGTCTTTTTACTCTCTCTCCCAGTCCCTGTCCTGCCATCCATTTGCACAAGGGCGTTGTCTTTCTCTGTCCCTCTTGGCTTCAATATGTCCTATGAGTGTCAGATAATCCAGTCTTCTTTCCTCATTATGTAATTCCTAGAAATTTCGGCTGTCCGTTACTGATTCTAAGTATAAGCGTTCCTTTTTTTTCTATTTTCATGTTTTTACATCGCCTATGAGTGTTAAAGTTCCGTGTTTGTATTTATTTGTTAAGATAAAAAGAAATGTGATTTCTTCACATGCATGTGCGAAAAGTAGATAATGGAGAAGATTTGTGTAAGTGTAAGTGTCGCGTAGCTTGGTGGGAACACTGTAAGTGTCACGTAGCTTCGTGAGGAAGACGGATGAATGTCTCATTTACCTTGGTGAGGAAGAATGTAAGTGTCACGTAGCTTCGTGAGAAAGAGTGTAAAATGTTACGTAGATTGGTGTGGGTTAGTGTAAATGTCACGTAGCTTGGTGAGGGAGACGGCTGAATGAGTAAGGGAATCTCTGTTGAGTCGTGGTGCCATGGATCTGTTGCAGAATGTTACCGCTCCTTCTCCTTATTGATTTTGTCGGTCAAGAGACTTTGCTTAAATACTCTTCAAAGCGATGACGAAGCACATTTATTCTTGTTGGTGGAAACATTACTTGAAAAAAAAGTTATATATTTATTTTCAAAGGATTAATTTATTAACCGGAAGGATGCACGAATCCTCCGATTCGGAAACCATTTTTTGTCATTTGATGTTTGAACGTCTTTCTGTTTATTTCCGCATCGCTAACCCCCCCCCGTCCAAGTTTGAGAGAGAGATAGAAATATTAATGAATGAATTATTAATGTTATGTATGTTTTGTAATGTTTACACCACGTGACCTTCCTACTGGATTTGGTCATTCACTGTGTTGAATGTTTTTTTTTTTCAGCTGTTGAATTTAGCTGTTGTTTGTTGTGAATCTCTTATAGAATTTTTATTAGTTGTAGCTTGTGGCATGGATTTGTCTGGGAATTGGATTTCTAAAGGTCGTTTTTCTGTCCAAAAATGTCTAGATGAATATCTTAAGGTTTCGTTCTCTCAATGGACATTATGTCTCTTTTACCGTCTTCGAGAATTATGAAATACTTTTCATGTTTCTCAATGACTCGATATGATCCAAAGTAGTTTAGAAATAATGGTTTCTTTATCATGTCGTTAACATGGTTGGAAAAAGTTAAATATTTATTTTCAAAGGATTAATTTATTAACCGGAAGGATGCGTGAATCCTTCGACTCAGAATCCATTTTTTTCATTTAATGATTGAATGTCTCAGTGTTTATTTCTCTCTTCACTCCACAAAAGTTTTTTTAGATTTTATGGCATATTTTTTTTAATCCTATCTATTTCCCGAGGGCCTTCTGGTATAATGCATAATTCATAACAAACTGCTGCAGTATCGATTGACCAGAGAACGTAACATTTCCCCCATTATGTCTCTGTCCAATGTGCATGCTTTTTGGCAAATATTACGGGTTACTTTTTCATTTCCACTGTCAGTTTTGGTTTTAGGATAGGTTTGTAGGATGTTAGTAAAATTCATTGAAATTCAAGAAACAGTATTATGACTCTTCTGTTTTGGAAAAGGTCTCATCATTTTAAAATTGAAATGGCTAGATGCAACCGTAAGTTCTATGTTAATAGTTTAATCTCTCGCACTTCTCACTTGTGGAAATCTCGTCCGGTTTCTGACTTCCCAGTCAACTTTGATCTTCAAACATTTAAATGCAATGTCAATCGTTATCTTTCGTCTTCTTAATTCCCGTTCTTTTATTGTTCTCCTTTATTGATAATGTTTTCTTTTCTCATAAAACACTCAGTAACCCTTTTCGTATTAGTGGCTTTAATATCTTGATTTGGTGAAATGATTAAAAACCATAGCGGTTCAAATTTTTTTTGTACACTATTTACATTATTCGGACTATTGTCTTCATCTTTGTCGCCATATTTATAATAATATTTATGTCAATAGTGTATATAATACCTCATCTCAGAAATATAGTCAAATCTTTTGGCATGAATTTGTTATAGATGTATTCGATGATATGATCATCTCTAGGGGAGGTTTTTCTGGAATGTCCACTTTTCTTGCAGTCTTGATGCTTGGCAGAGCTGGGCACCAAATCGTTAATCCAGTAATCGCTTTAATTAACAAAGTTAAAATTTTTGCCAACGATTCAACCTCCAAGCCAACTTTGAACGTCTTCAAGGCATCTCAAGAAGTTGAATTTGTTGATGTCGTCAAAGTTAAAACTGTCTGTGCCACTAGACCCCATTAGGAACAGGCTGAGAACTTAATGTTTACAGTTTATCGATAACTTGCGTTACATTTTTAAAGATCTAACTGATCAATGGTTAACGAAGTTAACTTTTTGATTAACGATGCCCACTTGTGATGATTCTCAAAGCCAACTTAAAAGTCAGATCGCCAAGAAAAATGACACCTTCGTTAATCAACGATTAACGGATTAAAGGTATGGTGCAATAACATTAGGATATATAGTCTTGCTTACGTTTTATACACTGAGTACTCATCTCCGTGTAATGTTACCATTCGTATCCTTTGAATGATACCCATGTTAAACATATAAAAACTTACTATTCTTTTTCATCTTGTCTATGTGCCATGTCCTTTCAGAACGCAGCCGACCATAGCTCACCACCTCCCTCTATCCATTGCAGCTCTCAACAAGTTCCTTCTCTCTGCCATCTCCCCCAGACCACGTTCTGTTATCCACTTGCCTAAGGCCGCTAGTTATGCGTTGTTTTCCCTTCTCTCTCTTTCTCTTTATTTGACCCTGACTATCAGATTCTCCAGGCCCTCTTCTTCATTATGTGTCCCAAGAACTTCAGCTGCCACTTCCTGATGTTAAATATAAGCCTCCTCTTTGTTTGCATCCTCTCTAAGATCACATCATTGCTCACACGCTCGGTCCATGATATCCCTAGCATCCTTCTGTAGAACCACATTTCTGTTGCCTCAAGTCTTTTCTTCATCTTTGAGGAAATCGTCCAACATTCGCTGTCGTAAAGAAGGACAGATGTCACGTAACATCTCAGTATTCTTTTCTTTGTTACCAAAGAAATCCTCCTGTCTCGCATTACTCTGGCCAGCTTTTGGAATGTGTCCTTTGGTCATCGCCATACCTCTTCGGATCTCAGTGTTGCATTTACCGTCCTCTGTCAGAACATTTCCAAGATATTTAAAATTCCCCGTGGAATTCTTTTTCATATATTTCTGGAAATAAAGGAAAATACTTTTCCTTTATCAAGCATGTATAAATCTGAGAAGAGAAAATATATTAATTTGTTCAACAGTGAAAATATTTATTTTTTTCTGTTATTAATCAAATCCTGGCGACAAGTAGAAATTACTAACCTGTTTATGTCAAGCAGTGTTCGTTGAGAGTGTGTGTCTTTCCACGTGTTGGGCCTAAGAGGAAAAAAAACGAGCAATCAGTTTGTTCGCCTTTTTGTCTCATTTTGGCTGAGGAGGAAGTGACGTAGGTCGTTTCTGATTGGTCGCTTGCTATTTCAAGATCAGCAGTGGCAGTTCTTTATATGTCGGTTATTGTGTTCTTGGTGGATATTTGCTTCAGGATCGACTGCCGGAATAGTACTGTTTCGGTAGGGTCTCTTGGGCGAACAAGTATGATGTTGAATGACCCGAAACTTGTCATGACCCCAAGTCATAACATCACTGATGAGGCGATCCTGCGCACCCGTTGGAGTGTATTCATAATAATTGTAATGTATTCTATGCTTCATTTAAAATATTATTTCCACAAGGTCTACAAGTAATACAAATGTTTGGGCATTATTTTTTCTTTAAGCACTAAAATTAATGGGGACATATTTATACAAGAGTATATTGACGACTGACAATGTAGAGAATTTATGTTGACTGGGATAATGTGATATTATAACAGACATAAAGCCTCGAAGTCTCTAAGAACTTCATTTATTCAACTTTCATATATTGAAATATATTGGCATCTTACTTAGAATACATGAACTCAATCCCTTGCAAAGGACTAAGATACCACCTCCAAAAGGGTCCAACTCCTGGGCAGATGATTGCAGATACAAGTATAAATTTGACCAAACTTTATATTTTGACTCTAGTATAGACCAGACCAATGTTCACTATATCACTCAATATACTTTGATAAAATCTAAAGTGGAATCTGCAATGTTATTGATCCTAACCTGGCATCCCAAGTTCAGTCACTTTCCCACAACCATAATTTAACTTCACTCTGCCTTCCATAAATATTTTCATGCTAGTTGTTCTAATTCTCTTTCTTC
>OZ038495.1:35296771-35314271 GCA_964036315.1 Acanthosepion esculentum | reverse complement strand
CCTACAATACCACAATCAAATCCATTCTAACTACAAACAAATGAAAAAAATCCTTAAAAAAAACTAAGCACTAATATATTTGCCAATGACCCAAGTAAAAAAATAAAAATAGTGATATGCTATACAAAATTTAATACAACCAGCTTAATCATTTGCAATAACTCTTCTCTGTTAGCTAGTGTTTTGCAAAAGATCAACATTATGTATCAATTTAAATGTCCATTGAGAGATTGTATCTCTTACAAAAAAGTAAATATATATGTTGGTTTCATGACAACAACATTTTTAAGGCAATTTACACAAAATATGTTGGATACAAGCTCTGTTGCACAACATTTAAAGACACATTTCTGTCCACCTTCACAATTCAGAAAAATATTAATTGATAACACAAGTATACTCCATCATGAAAATAAAAAACAAAAACTTGAAATGCTCGAGGCCCTCTATATAAAAAAATCAAAAAATCAACACTATTGTTGTTTTTTTGCTCTTTATATAGAGGGCCTCGAGGTTAGTTAAAAGTATAGCAATAATTTTTTAAAATGTTTATAATAGCAATGTTTTTTAAAATGTTTAAAATTATAATTATACAATTAAAGTTATCTCCCTTAGATCAAAACATGAAAAAACCATCATAGCTTTAACAGTTAATTTTAACAGAATGTGTTCATGCATGTTTAAAATAATTATATCAGAGTGTGTTTCATGTGTATTTACAAAAAAATCATAACTATTAATTACATTAATTTTTGTCTTAGCAATTCACCCCTGAAGATGATCTCAGATAAGATAGAAAGTACTTGTTAAATAAAAATGAAAATAGAAGAAAAGAAAAAACCTATGGTGCCTTCCTTAATGAATTTATTTTCAATATTAAGACAATCAGAGAATTTGAGAGGATTAAGATAAAAATAGACATTATATATATATATATGCTATATTATATTATATATATGCTAACCTTATCCTAAAAAATAACAACATACCTGCAAAATCAAAACCTCAAAGAACAAACATTATTTATGAGTTCAAATGCCTCTTAGGGAACTGTATTCTTGATCAGGCTGAACTCATAAATAATTACATTGGTCACACTACTACATGCTTATCTAGATGACTTACATTACACCACAGCTCAATCAGAACCCATTTAAACAAATTCACAAACTTACCAGGCTCCATCTGAAACATACTAGTAGAAAATACAAACATAATAACATCATCCACATGTAAAAAAAGATAAAAAATAATGGATGTTTTAATAATAAAAAGAAGAAGCCAATACTCAATAATATTAACTATGAACATGGCCACAATGTGCTGACTGTGTTCCAAAAATAAAACATCCCTATAATTCTAGATACATACACACAACCCATATATCCATTTAAAAAGTAAGACTAAAATCATTCTTGATAATGGCTAAAAGTATAACCGAAAGCGCTTGAAATTACAGAATATTTGGACAGTTTCTACACACTTTTACACAAGAAAAAATAAATAAAAAGCTTAATCGCAGTACATTGCCTGTCGTCTTTAGTTTAATCTGTTTAATTTTTTATTATATTTTTCCACTTTTTGGATAAGGTGTTGAGTACTGTGCCTGAAGTTTTGTTATTTCTGTTCAAGTACTTTCAACTTTCACCGTCATTATCAAGGGCCAATATGGTATCTTTGTAATAGAATTCCATCCTTTATATCCTGGTAATCTTTGGGAAGCTGGATGTTTGAAATGGTATAGCATAATGTCATGTGTGTGTTTAAATGGGTTCTAATAGTGCTGTGGTCAGATAGGTGTAATGTAATACACACACACACACACACACACACACACATATATATATATATAAATATAAATATATATCATGACTCTTCGGCAGAATTGAGTCACTCTCAGTCACTGTGTGTTTATCTAAATCTAAAAATAAACATGCTAAAATTCACCTTCATCCCGTACCGTGCGCTGACGGCTTAGTGGGAGAAGTTCCGACTGACACAAATTCAATCGGGTTTGGATCCTAGCTAGAGGCAACCGGACGTCTAGCCACACTGATGAGCTGTGAAACAGCAAAACAGTCTGTCTGTGGATGACAAAAATATATATATATATATATGTATATATAGATATATATATGTATATATAAACCATAGAGTATATGAAACATTTACCATAGAATTAATTCTTAATAAGTAAGTGACAGATTTGTACTGTCCATATAGCATAGTATCGATAATTTAAGGAGAATGATCTCTCTAAATCTGATCTGTGCAAAGTCCAAGAGTCACTCGAGATTTGGGGAAGGTAGTTAAGCCTAAACTGGAGCAGGTTAAGATTGTAGTGATCAGGGAAGCATCCTCTTGGGAGTCAGATCATGGGAAGAAGCTTCTTGAGTAGAACTTACATCTCAATGCTGTTTTTAGATAGATATGGAAAAGTGATCTAAGGGTTCTGTTGAGATAGACTTTGGAGGAATGATCTAAGTGTGCAGTATCCAAAGAAACAAAGAAACCATATGTCCAAATATGAAAAGATACATATGGATATATATACAAAATTAGGTGCACAACAAGATTAGTGTATGCTGAAACATAGATAATGTCGTAATTATAATTATTTATTTTTAAGTTTTAAATTATATTAACATTTAAATTTTAAAAAAAAAATTAACTGTTAAATTTATTTTAAAATTTTATTAACTGTTAAATTTATTTTTAAATTTTATTAACTGTTAAAATTTTTTTACAATTTTATTACCTGTTAAAATTATTTTATAATTTTATTTTTTGTTAAAATTATTTTTGAAATTTATTAATTGTTGAATTTATTTTAAAATTTTATTAACCGCTAAAATTATTTTAAAATTTTATTAATGGTTAAAATTATTTTTGAATTTTATTAATTGTTGAATTTATTTTAAAATTTTATTAACTGCTAAAATTATTTTAAAATTTTATTAACTGTTAAATTTATTTTAAAATATTTTTGTTGAATTTATTTTTAAATTTTATTAAGTGTTAAAATTATTTTAAAATTTTATTAATTGTTGAACTTATTTTTAAATTTTATTAATTGCTGAACTTATTTTTAAATTTTATTAATTGTTAAAATTTTTTCAAATTAACCATGGTGTTTCTAACTAGCAAGGTTGTTCTTCGCATTTTTTTCAGATCTTCTGAGAATGTTGGCACAGCATCCAAGTGGTTTTCATGAATACTCTGAATATCTAAAACTCGGTAATCTAAAAAAATAAAAATTGATCAAAATGTTTTTGTAAGTTATCAAAATTGTAAAATAAAACTTATGTTGAGAATGTTGTTGATATAGCAAAGTAATTGAGTTTTATACTTGACAAAAATGAAAAATTTTCCACGGATCAAAAATTGCTAGCCTCTTCCTACTCTGTATCTATTTTCATGGCAAATATTCAATTGAGCTAAATTCCTTAGTTCCACCAGTTCAGACCTTCACAGCAAGGATGTGCCATCCATGATATATATAGGGTTGACTCATCCTTTTTTTCTTTATATTTAAATAGGAATAGTCCCTCAAACAACTTCTTCCCAAGAACTTTGATTCATTGATGGATTCGTTTTCTAGGGCTCTTTAACCCATTGCAGGTTATTTGAAACCAGAAAATATTTTTAGAATACAAGAATTATATTTGGGAAATAATAATGGTTTACTGTTACTGCTGCTACTGGACTCCCCATCATTTTTCCGATGTATGAGGGTCAAGTAATTCAGTTCCTATTATTTTGTATCTCATTTATTTTAAGTTTTCCCTCATGTTATTATTATTACTATTATTATTATTATTTGTGGAATCTCCCATCATATTTGACGTATGAGGGTCAAATAGCTCAGTTCCTAGGAACCGACAGCCCAGACACCTGGACATATGATTTAATTATAGTGGTGAAGGCTTTGTGCAGAACCAAACCACACTTTTTAAAGGGCCGAATACAGAGATCTGGTGTATTATGTGCCACAAGGTCTCCAAACGAGCCCCTACAGGATTTTGAATTCAGAGTTGTCCTTCTCCTAGGCTAGTTGCCATCTAAGGCTATAGAACCCAGTTTGTCTCGCTATTTACCCATAGCTGGGGGGAGAAGAAGAGGATTCATGCATTTCCAATGGTATTAGCATGTAAGTGAATGAAATGGGTCTGCCTGGAATTTGAACTTGTCTCTCCAATTTCTCAATCTGAATCACAATCCATTACTCCACTGTACCTGCTCAACTGTTACAAGTCTTACTAATTGATCCATAGTTGGGGGAGAAGAAGTGAATTCATAACTTTCTCAAGGGTATTTAAGTTAATAAAACTAAGCCAATGGAAATTCGAACTCTATCAGAGACTTCATAAATGATAAAAAGATCTCTCTCTGCAAGTGATTTATTATTTAGAAAATATTATCATAAAAACACTTTAATGATCATTGTTTTAGATTCTTAAGTAAATTTCAATAAGAATTAACAACCCTGGTCCCTTAAGACACATAGATAAATAAGCTTCTTTAGGAAAGATTAATTCTGTGTAAATTAATCTTACTTATCAGTTATTCTGAAGATACTCTTACAGAAATGTTGACAACAGCATAAAATATGTTAAACATCCAACTGGTTTTCTCAGATTACATCTGATATTCTTTGTTCAGATACTCACAGCATATCACATAGTTTATCAATTATAATTATATAAAAATAAAAACTGATTAAATGGTAATGGTATTGGTAATATTCCTTATAAGGAAACATTCAGCATTTATTGCTTGAGCACCCATTGTGTCTGCTGGATGAAATTAAAATCTTTCTTTTAAAACAATTTTTTCATGAAAATAGATTTCTCATGTCCAGTAGTCATTATCAGTCTTTCCAGTATTGATGGCGGTTTTCTTCCTAACATTTTGTTTGAGGTTTTGTTGGACATCAATATCTTGTTTATGTCATTATTTTCTCCTCAAGTTACATCAGATATCTATTATTTGCTGTTGCTCCTGTTGAAAGTCTTTGAGTGATATGTTTTTTTAAATTTATTTTGAATCTCTAGCGCCAGTCCACAAGATTTGAAGAAATGTGATCTTTGTGAGGACCCAGAAGTTTCACTCACCTAAAGTCATTTTTAACCATTGATCTGAGAAAGTGGTTTGAATACAGCTGACAGTTTAGATATTTCTGAACAAAATTTGGCACCATGCATGTCATCTATATGAACATCTCAACCTGACGAGGCTATTTCAGAACATGACCTGAGTCTTCACGTTAATGATGTTTGGTGTTAATGAAAATTGTACTAAAGATATGTTGGTAAATCTTGTATCTTACACTAGACTATCAATAAACATTTATATTAATATTTACATTATTTGGACTGTTATTCTCATCTTCATTGCAATGTTTTTGGCTGTTGTACTCTCTGGCCTTCTACAGCTGATTGGAATTTCAAACTGAACCCTTTATTTTGTCCACTGGGATAGATTATTCTAGTTCCACGTGCCATGCCTCTTCTAGATGTCTCGGTTATTTCCTTTTAAATCAGTTCCCCAAGTTTTGGTTCACCACTGCTGAAGCCTGGTACTGAACTCACAACACTTTGGGTCTTGTCAGTGGATCTAACCAATGCCCTTATCCACTGGTTAGATCTAGTGAGCCATGTGTCCCTGTGGACATCCGAAAGAGGTACAGCATGTGCAACTAGAACAAGTGGCTGGAATAAAGTGTTCGGTTCAGCATTCCAATCACCTGAAGAAGGCCGAAATATGCAATGGCCGAAACATTGTGAATATGACAATGAAGAAGAGGATAACAGTTTGAATAATGTAAATAATATAAGTAATCATAATAACTCATCTCAGAGATATAGACAGATATTGAAGAAAAATCCCAATCACCTGAAGAAGGCCGAAATATGCAATGGCCGAAACATTGTGAATATGACAATGAAGATGAGGATAAGAGTTTGAATAATGCAAATAATATAAGTAATCATAATACCTCATCTCAGGGATATAGACAAAGTTATGTATTATTTAGAATATATAATTAAAAACCCGAACATCTTAATGATTATTGTTTTTGTCTCTTAATTCTCTTTCAATAAGAATTTGTCAACATAGGACATTTAAGATGCATGCACAAGTAACGAGCGATTACTTCCATACAAGTTTGTCGGTAAATTAAGTCTACTCAAACTATTGCCAGTCAATAAAATTCGGCAGTGAACAAGGTTGATGAGTTGTGTAGTCGCGACTTCATGCTGATTATCCTGCAACTGGTGGCACGTTCAGTTTAACACAGCCAATACTCAACTACCGCAGCGACAACAGCCAATGCACAGCAACATATGTGAGTAGAATCCCCGCCACTTTCTGTCTTGCTTGCTCTTTTCTCAACAATGCATTGCTGATCGTCCGCATTGAGGTGTAGCATGGTGAGGCTGAGAGAATATGAAAAAAACAAATGCCATCAGGTCAAACGACTTTCAACATTGCCTTGTTAATATAAAAGGGGAAGAGGAGTTATTTTGGCATTTCCTTGTGTAAGAGAAATACAAATGACTACCTCTTTCACATTCTCCTTCTCTCTCACTCTCTCCATACATATATATATATATATATGTATATATATATATATATATATATATATACTTGTTTTATGTATATATATATATAAATAAAATAAGTATATATATATATATATATATATATATATATATATATATGTATATATATATATATATATACATATATATATATATGTGTATATATATATATATAATATGTATGAAATAACACATGTAAACATGGACAGGATTTGCATATTTGTACGTATATATTATCATAAGAGACAAAATAAATAACTTGCGATCATACTACCTACCAACCAGACTGCATGCATATATATATATATATATATATATATATATATATATATATATATATATATATATACCTATGCTTCAGGTTATCTGTAAGAGGGGTGATGAAAAGTTATCTGCTTAGCCAATAAGCTCTTCATTAAAAGACTGATATGTAGACATTTGTTTACATTTTCACTTAAACACTTATTATGTCAGTCAATACATCAATGTCTATGAGGTTGGTCTATATATATATATATATATATATATATATCAGTTTCTTTATATATATATATATATATATATATATATATATATATATATATATATATATATATATATATATGAGTGTGTGTGTGTGTGTATATTGATATAATAGGAAAGAACTGTTAGATTGATGATCCTAAGTTCTTTAGTATTTTTGTTTTTATTTTTATAAAACAGTGCTCGATACAGAAGTCGAGCTTAAATTATAATTTAAAAAAATATGATTCCAACACAACACAGAAATTACTATGTTTTGAGGCAGGTCATCCATATTAAAGTTTAATTTCAATATTACAACTTAACTTTTCGATGACTATTTCATTCTCAGGCAAAGTTTGGAATAACTAAGCAATAAAATGTCTTACTCATTTATAGTTTTGAAATGGAGGTGTAATCTGGAGTTAGTTTTTCATTATCAATGGATCTCTGCTTTGATGAAAGAAGGTGTGTTTGTTATATGTCAAGTTTTTGGAGTTGTGTCAGGTTGGGTTGATTTTTTTTTTTGTCTGGCTACAATGGCTAATTTTACCAGGCTTCATTGTTTTTTTTATTACTATCTGCTAAAACTGATTGATGTTGTAGTTACAGTCCATTTTTGGTGTTTATTTATTTGTTTTTTATGTTGATGGTTTCTTAAAGGGTCGTTAAAATTATGATTGTTTTTTTTTTTTAAAACCTATTGTTTTAACTGAATTTACTAATAGATTTTATATGGTATTTTGTAATTTTTATATGGTATTCTGGAAATTATTATTATTTTTTATCTATTTATAAAAAGCTAGTTACTTAAGGTGAATATTTGGTAGTGTCTGCAAGAAACCGTTATTTCATTTCTTTGATTTAATAAATATTCATTATTTTAGAAAATTGATAACATGTAGTTTTTCATGTAGGCATAAAGGGCATGGGTCATCCCAGGTTCTATAAGGTCTTGTTCTATTTATTATTTTTCATTATTCTGTTGGTGTTTATTTGTTTCTTTTAAATGCCAAAAATATTTAAATAGGGATGTCTGAATTCTGTTTCTAATAATAATAAAGGAGCTTTTATGTAGTCTCCACCTTGTTTTAAATTCATTTTTTGAGGATCCTATATATATCGTTTCAATATTTGGATTCTCAATGGATGAGATTTTGCATTGGCATACCACAGATTCTATGCAGCATTTATTATTCAGAGGGCAATTTTCAGGGTTTCTACAATTACATAATTTTTCATTATTTTTGTCTAATTTTAATTTAGGATCTTTATTAATTTGATTTTGGCATGCATGTTTTTTCAGGATTTTATTATTGCTTTTTTTTTATAATCCTTTCTAGATATCATTACAGCTATAACTTAATTTTAGGGTGTTTTTATTAAAGATCTTGTCAAGTTTGCTGTCAGTAGGAAAATGTTTTTCGATTAAAGCTAGGAATTTTTGTCATTTGGTTGAATGGTGTGGTGGGGGTGTAACAAATCATTTTTCTTTTTCTGTTTTTCCTCAGATTTTTACTATTATTTTTTATATAATTGATGTAAGGGCGTTTGTAGCCACTATATTTTAGAGCTTGGTTTTAAAAATTACTGGTTTTATAAAATATTTCTTCATTTGTTGTGTTCATACTAATTCATTTTTCTATTAATGAGGGTCTGTGCTTAATTATGGATCGAGGATCGTTTGACCTGGGGTGTACATACAAGGGATTAGTATTTGGTAATACTGTAAGGTATATGTTATTCATTATGTCTAATGTTATGTTGAGATGTCAGGCTACCATTGTCTATTTATATCTATCTGTATCAGTCTCTTTCATATCTGTCTACTTATCTATCTCAGTCTGTTCATATCTATCTATATATTTAACTATATAAATCTCTTTTTATGTATGTATGTATATGTGTATATGTCTGTATCTATCTATTTGTCTGTCTGTCTGTTTATCTATCTCAGTCTGTTCATATCTATATATTTATCTATATAAGTCTCTTTTTATGTATGTATGTATGTATGTATGTATATATACATATGTGTATATCTATCTATCTATCTATCTATCTATCTATCTCAGTCTGTTCATATCTATCTATTTATCTAAGTCTCATTTTTTATATGTATGTATACATAAATATGTATGCATTTGTCTCTGTCTGTTTCTGCGTATCTATCTATCTATCTATCTATCTATCTATCACACTCTGTTAATATCTATCTATTTATCTAAGTCTCCTTTTTTATATGTATGTATATATGAATATGTATGTATTTGTCTCTGTCTGTTCCTATCTATCTATCTATCTATCTATCTATCTATCTGTCTGTCTCACTCTGTTCATATCTATCTATTTATCTAAGTCTCCTTTTTTATATGTATGTATATATGAATATGTATGTATTTGTCTCTGACTGTTTCTATCTATCTATCTATCTATCTATCTATCTATCTATCTATCTATCTATCTATCTATGTCAGTCTCTTTATATCTATCACAATCTGTTCTTATATATCTGAATTCATCAATATACTTCATCAATCTGTTCATTTATCAATGTCTCTGTGTGATATGACTGAAAAGTTTTGGAAACTAAATGTACAAAATGGCTTCCTGAAAGAAAGAATGAAAAACTTAATGGAAAATGTGGAATTTTTTTTCCTGTAGATGTGATGTTGAAAAGTATAAATATCCTTTATTGAAATACAGGAAATGCAAAGGTAACCCGATAGATGAGTAGAATGATCATTCAGCTCAAATTGCTTGACTATTTGGGTAACACTTTTGAATATCTCTCTTACTTTACTGTTTGCTATGATTTAGCACAATATCTATAGGCACTCTATGGAGAAGATGTATGTCTGAACAATGATAGACTGATAAAAACAATTCAAACTAATTGAATACATTCAAATTTTCAGATTGCGTCAGATTTCACTTTTTTCCAGATGTATCACTCTATACATCTATAAATTGAACTTATTCGTTCAATACATGTTATCATCTATATCTAAGTCTGTTAATATAAACCTATTACGTGAGTAGATACTGCATTAGATTTCAATAAGTCCATCTATTTATCGATTTTTATATTTGCCACACATACATATATTTCCATTGACGGTCTTGACAAAGACCATCTTTCTTTGAACATTGTGGGCTGTGGATACACAATCACAAACAGAAATCTGTACCAAATAACAGAAATCACATCTCATGAGGTCTACCAACAGTGGCAACAAGTAAAATGAATAGCATATTGTTGTGAAGTGTGCGTTCTTTTGTATTTCATCAGTCTAGCAGTAATCATTTATCTTGTATACTGAGAGCTGCTCTACCCTTATTGCTTTGGAATTTATATAGTCTATGCCTTAGCTATGTTAATTAGGCAGTCATTTACATATGAGTAAACACATGTAACTTGAACAGAAATTAATGACATAATCTAGATGTTAACATTCAACACTACTTCAAATAAAAGGTTAGGAAGGAAATCCCCATCAATACTGGAACAAGCAGGTACTGAACTTGAGAAATCTATTTTTCTGAAAATTGTTTCAAGAGAAAGATTTTATAAATTATAGCGAAGAAAACGGCGACTTACCTCGTCAAACCAAGCAACAGCGCGTCGCGGGTATCCTACGATGAAAAAGAAAATTACTTACCAAAAAGAAAAGGGCACGTATTCCGCATGACATGCTGAAGACGGAATATTTAGATTAAAAACAAGTCCGTCGCAGGAGTCTCTATAAAAGTATTTTGATATGCAAAATACTTGACGTCCTCTCCCAGTTGTCGGCGAATGAAAAACTGCTCGGCCGATAAAAGCAGTTGGTGTTCTTGAATTGGGGGAAAAATGATGTATTTTGGCTACTACGTTCATCGGAGAGTGAGTTATTTTTCTGACTGGTTACGTGCATTGTGATTTGTGAGATAGTACCTGCAAATCAAGTTTTCGGTATTTCTTTCTGCCCCCGATATTCAAGTCTGAAATTACAGTGATTTGTTCTCTGGGTTGTGGAATTTATCTGCGACAAACATTTCCTTTCCTTTCAGAATGCATACGTAAATTACAAATGAAAGCAGAACTGGTTTCTCGGTCAATGAATAACAAATGTTTCCTTATTAGGAAACAACTAATATTGCCGTTCACATCTAGATTTATTAAGCATTATATATATATAAAAAAAAGGTTAATATTTCGTAAAATACGTCTGTTGGATGCTTTGGCACGCATCATCAGTGATGTTTCTAGCCGAGGATCATTAGGGGTTTCGGGTCTTTCAACACCATACCCACTCTCCGTCTGACCCAGCTGATACTGATCGAGTATTTACTTGTGTACCATCTGCCAGCTAAATTTTCTCCATTTTCTCAATTACACACTGTAACTCATTTTTGCAATTTATAGTCCAGTCACGGATGACTTCCAGTTCACCAGCAATCTACGCTCTTCCATAAAAAAGGAAACAAACACAGTAACAGTTTTGGTCTAGTAAGAAACATGGTGACACGCTCGGCTTGAAATGGTAAGTAATGATATTCTTTCTCCTCGCTGAGATATATACATACATATACATGCAAATTCACATGAACTACATTCTGCTTACTCTTAAATAAGGAAATAAAAAATTCAGCAACAAGATTTACTCACTTTCATTTATTAGGCATTAAATTACATCACTTAGCGTTTTAGTTTTTCTTGACTTACACAAGAATATTTTTGAGTATTAATTTTTACTTTTGTTTATAAATACTTGTTGTAAAATAAAATCCTTACCTTTACTTTGATAAAGCAACATGTTGATAAAGAAAAGTTTTCGTTTGTCTTTATTCATAATGTCTTTTTACAGATACATTTGAATTTTTAAACACGTGTGTACATATATATATATATATATATATATATATATATATATATATATATATATATATATATATATATATATATATATATATATATATATATATATGTGTATATATATATTTATATATATAGTTAAATTCCCAGATCAATTGTGTGGACAAGATAGATTGGTATAAAATGACAATTAGAAAAATCTTAGATTTTGCCGACGCGTTTCGTCTTCCGACTTTTTCAAGGCAAAATATTTTTGCGTATTAATTTTTACTTTTGTTTATAAATACTTGTTGTAAAATAAAATCCTTACCTTTACTTTGATAAAGCAACATGTTGATAAAGAAAAGTTTTCATTTGTCTTTATTCATAATGTCTTTTTACAGATACATTTTATTTATATCTGAATTTTTTTATATTTTACAACATGTATTTATAAACTAAACAGAAGCGAACAAAAATATCATTAGCTTTTCAAAATTTTTATTCTTAAAGAAAAAACAAATCTCTTACTATAAAGGTAATTTACATTAACCAGAAAAAAGGCTTGGACAGAAGCGTCTATCTTTTTAATTTGGATTTTTAATGTAACTATAACTAACAAAAGAGATATTTCGATTTCATTTTTGCCTTGGAAATGTCGGAAGACGAAACGCGTCGGCAAAATCTAAGATTTTGCCAATTGTCATTTTATAACATCACACGTGTGTAAATTAAATTAAATTACATCAATTAGCATCTTAGTTTTTCTTGACTTACACAAGAATATTTTTGAGTATTGTTAAATTTGAAAATTTTAAAACCTAATGATATATTTTCTTCACTTCTGTTTAAAAAATGCATGTTGTAAAATATAATCCTTACATTTACCTGTGCTTCTCGGCTGAAATTACATATCTCCTCTGTGCATGTAGAGGTTAAATACTAATATTTATACCAAGAAAAAAAAAACTGTTATTCTCCAAAAAATTGTTAATAAAATATTTAGTCAGTCAGTTATGTGCCATACGTGATACATGCTTAGGTGATCATCTATCGTTCGATACATGACTGACGAGGCAGATTTTTTCCTGCAGTAGGTTGCCATTTCTTTCTGCCTTAAACCAATTGCCATCCAAAGCTATAGTACCCAGTCTGTCTTGCTATTTACCCATAAATGGGGGGAGAAGAGGATTCATACCTTTCCCAAGCACATAAGCGAATGTAATGGATTCAACTGGAATTCTAACTCAGCTTAATCTGAGCCACTATCCATTGCTCCACCGGGATTGAATTGTACATGTCCGTAATTGGTCAGAATAATCAGAAATGTTTTCTTATGGCTGGTGAAACTGGTTTTAACTGGCTGGTGAAACTTAAATCAAGAATTGAAAAGCTACCCTGACTGCTTCTACACAAGCAAACAATATATTTAAACAAAGTCTCATCATCATTAATAATAAATTAAAATGAAAATAATTATAAACTTTACCTATGTTATATTTCAGGAATGATGAAAAATATACTGCCAATCTGTAAACCATCAAAGACTGCGGTGATATACAAAAAATCGACCTCGAAAAATCGACATATGGTAGCCTCCAGTAGCCTAAAACATACATCTGCCGGCAAATGAAGTTAGGCTTCAGTATACCATAATCTGTGTCAAAACTACATAAAATAACACCAGTTAATTATGTGCCATGCATGATACACGCTTAGACGATCATGTATCTTTCGATACATGACTGACGAGGCAGATTTTTTCCCGAATTAGGTTGCCATTTCTTTCTGTGGCAGACCAGTTGCCATCGAAGGCTATAGAACCCAGTCTGTCCTGCTACTTACCCATAGTTGGTAGGGAAGAAGAAGAGGATTTATACCTTTCCCAAGGGTATTAGCATGTAAGTGAAGGTGCCATGTCTAATGGATGTCAATTATCTCCTGTTAATTCCCCTCTGAACGTTTTCCACTGAATTAACCAGGTATTGAACTCACACTCTTTGGCCCTGTCACTGGATCTAACTAATGCCTTTATCCACTGTGCCATGTGTCCTCAAGGATGGCACAGTGGATAAAGGCGTTAGAACTTTCAGAGGGGAATTAACAGGAAATAACTGACATCCATTAGACATGGCACATGGAAATAGAAGAGTCTACCCCAGTGAGCGAAATAAAGGGTTCAGTTCGACATTCCTAGCACCTGAAGAAGGCCGGAGCATATAACAGCCAAAACGTTGTGATAAACATGGCGACAAAGATGAGGACAATAGTCCGAATAATGTAAATAGTGCTTCGGCTTAGAGTTGTTGCTATATTACAGGTACCTACACTTTATCAATTTAAGCAAAGTAAGTAAGTATAAGGGGGGGGGAGTTAGTCAGTACTAAATTGGCAGCAAGGTTTCATTATTTTACCATTGAATTGTCTAGATGCAATCGTGAGTTCTTCTATGAACTTGCTTGTGGAAGTCTCTTCCAGGTTCTTGCTTCACAGTCAATTTTGATCTTCAAAAGTTTAAATGCAATGTCAATCGTTATCTTCTGTTTTCTTAATAACTGTCCTTTTATTCTTCTCTCTTCTTAATCACATCTTTTTTCTCATCTCTATCTATAAAAGGCAGGATGTGTGTGTGTGTGTGTGTGTGTGTGTAACGAATGCACGGCCGCAATTTTCGACGGTTTTGCACCAAAATTTACATGCCCATGCTCCAAGTTAGTGAGAAGGCCAAGACCAACATTGCATTTCCCAACTCCCATCGTTAGTTGAAATAATCGATTTTTCATGCTTCTACGGCAGTTTTCATGTAGTTTGCGGCCATTTTCTACTGGCCAGAGTGAGAGCCTATAGCTGGCTGCCACAAATAGGCAGGAAGATTCTATTGGCCAGCGTGAGAACCAACAGCTGACTGACATAAATATTAACTAGCATGTTAGCATGCAAAAAAAAATCGATAGCTGCATTCGTCACAAGTGGAAAAAATTTAAATCTGCATGGCACTTTACTCCAATTGGCTCATTCGCTTGCTTAAACTCAATGTTGATTCTGATTCCGCAGAACTGGGTTGGGTGTGAAAAAGTATTTGTTGTTAACATTCTTTTTTCATTCGGTTTTTCCAGTTTTTCCAGTGTTCATTTTGTTTAATTCTTTTTTCATAACAGATTTAATGTTTAGTATAGAGCTTAGAAAAAATTCGCAGTGTGAGATACGCAAGAAGTAAGGCATGTAGCAACATCAGCATGGCAAAGGGCACTCCTTTAAAGGCAAGGAAGGGCAAAAATATTTTAAGTCAAATGATAGCGATTGCTGTATGAGTGATACGATTTTTGAATCAAGCACGGGCAATGCCTGGCTATGCTGCCAGTATTCTCTAAATCTTAGTAGCCCCTTGCATCTTAATGGCTTTATTGCCTTGCTTTGGATGAAATGATTAAAAAAATATATACTGTGGTTATCTTGCTTTAAGTTTGTGTTTTCTTGATTTGCAATAAAAACTTGGACATTTTCCAACATATTTTCATTTTCCATAATGATACTTTATAATTAGAATCTAGATATATGGAGAAAAAGAAGACATAATTTTAAAATGGTGCCTGTAGGTAGGATATGGCTTGGTATTTAGCTTCCAAATTTAAGGATAGGATTTGGGACAATGTCATTATTTTTTTTATATGGGTACCGTAGATACAAGCCTTTTTTTTATATATATATTGAGGTTGTATTGCTTTAAGTTCATATTTTCTTGTCTATCAATAAAAACTTGGATATTTCCCAACATATTTCAGTGAAATTTTTATTTTTGAAAATGATGCTTTCTAATCGTATTGGACATATAATAGTATATGATATACATAGTTTGTAGTTTAGATATATTGAAAAGAAAGAAAGTGTTAGTTTAAAATGGTGCCAGGAAGATATGGATTAAATGTGACAGTTTGGTTGCGTTTATATCTTTGGCCAATGTCTTTCTTATTGAACATCATTAATCTCTGTTTCTATTCATAACACTAGAGTTTTCCATTATTACTGATCAATAATCTTATCTTTCATTTTATCCTTTTAATTTTTTCCCAAACCTCTTTCTTAAACCCCTTTTTGACATTAATAAAACCAGATTTTTAAAAAAAATGTTATTTTAGTGACATGTAGATTAAATAATTAACATATCTGGAATACTCAGATTAGAAGGAGGAAGAACTATGCATGTACATTGAGTCGTAACATGAAGGACTTCAGTCAGTTATATGCCATGCGTGATACATGTTTAGGCTATCATTTCAATACATGACTAATGAGGCAGATTTTTTCCCGCAGTAGGTTGCCATTTCTTTCTGCGGTAGACCAGTTGCCATCCAAGGTTATAGAACTCGGTCTGTCCTGCTATTTACCCATAGCTGTGGGAAGAAGAAGAGGATTCATACCTTTCCCAGGAGTATTAGCATGTAAGTGAATGTAATGGATTTGACTGGAATTCGAAGATGGCTTTCCTATTCCTCAATCCGAGTCGCTATCCATTACTCCACTATGCCTCCTCTATGAAGGACTTAGGATTTAAAATTATAATCTAACCAATGTTTTTAATTTCCATTTTGATCATTTCAGGTTTTCTTTTGAACTTTTTCACAATTTCTTGGGCCCTATACTATTCCTGATCGTCATCAATGACCTTCTCGATGTCACCAGTTCCAAAGGTGGCATCTACGCAGATGACACCACTATTTACTCCTGACTGTAGCAGTGGTATTACATCAACCCAGCCTCTTTAGTACGATGAAGAAGGTACTGCCACAGGCTTGCTATCCCTAGAGCTAAGCAAAATTCTCCCATTTAAAATGTGGAGAATCAGACCTCCACTTAGAGTAGAGGGAGTGTTAACAACACCTCAGTAAATCCTCATTGGATAATGGTTAACTCATGTACCAGTTAATTCAAGCCATAGCTGTGTTTTAAGATTCTAAAATAAACAGATATTTTCAGTAAACAATAAAAGATATCTTCTCTGTGTCTGTGTGCAGGGTTAGCCTTTCATATGTGAATTTTCACCTAGACAGATTTCAAGAAGATTTAGATCAATTTCGGTGTGATGTATTATTTTCAAACATTCAGCCCTTTTCATATAAATGAAATGATGCAAGTTTGTTACTATTCCCTCATTATTTCCATTGCAAATATTCAGATAAGTTACCGTAATTAGTTCTACTAGTTTAGACCTTTAGAGCTAAGAGCTTTCAGGCCTCTTTTCCTTCGTATTCCACTGATAAAAAGGAAGTACCACTCAGACATTACTGAGAACTTTTACAGACATATATATATATAATGATACATACACAGACAGATAGATAGACAGACAGACAGACAGAGAGAGATAGAAAACTTAGATAAAAAAACACAGAGATTGACATATACATATATACGGTTAAAGTTCATATTTTGAAAAAGACTAGGGCTCTCATTTCTGTCTGTTGTCTTTGAAATAAGAGGATTTTCATTGTCTTGCAATAAAACTATTCAGAAAAAAAGCATTACTATTTTCTTGCATTATTCAAATGAATTTACGTCT
>OZ038495.1:35236771-35291771 GCA_964036315.1 Acanthosepion esculentum | reverse complement strand
AAAAGAAAGTATGTACATTTCATTTAACCCCTCCCACTGATACATTTCCAATATCCTTGCTTTTCTCCTCCTTCTCTTCTATCACACTTTGCATCATGCATTTATTTATTTATTTTTAAATAATAAAGCATTCATTAATGTTTTAAAAAAATGATGGGTTAGGAAATCAATTGACTGAAATTGCCTGAGGATATACAGAAAGTTTGAAACCAAGGTAGCAGAATTGGCTAATCTCTTAATTTTTGATACTATATATATATGTAGATATATTAGACCGATGAATCAAAATAATAATATTGATAATAAGGCTAATGATATTTTATTAATCTCCTAATTTTATATACTATATATATGTGGATATATTAGACTGATCTCTATCTATAAAAGGCAGGATGTGTATGTCTGTGTAACGAATGCATGGCCGCAATTTTCGACGGATTTGCACCAAAATTTACATGCCCATGCTCCAAGTTAGCAGGAAAGCCAAGACCAACTTTGCATTTCCCACCTCCCATTGATAGTGGAAATAATCGATTTTTTCATGCTTCTACGGCAGTTTTCATGTAGTTTGCAGGCATTTTCTACTGTCCAGAGTGAGAGCCTATAGTTGGCTGCCACGAATAGGCAGAAAGATTCTATTGGCCAGCGTGAGATAGCTGCATTTGTCAAAGTGAGAAAAATTTAAATCTGCATGTCACTTTACTCCAATTGGCTGATTCACTTGCTTAAACTCAACGTTGATTCTGATTCCGCAGAACTGGGTTGGGTGTGAAAAAGTATTTGTTGTTAACATTCTTTTTTCATTGGCTTTTTCCAGTTACGAGTCCTTTTTTAAAGCTGATCGTTTTGTGTTCATTTTGTTTAGTTCTTTTTTCGTAACAGATTTAATGTTTAGTATAGAGCGTAGAAAAAATTTGCAAAAAAAAAGTAAGGCATGTAGCAACATCAGCACGGCAAAGGGCACTCCTTTAAAGGCAAGGAAGGGCAAAAATATTTTAAGTCAAGTGATAGCGATTGCTGTATGAGTCGTACGATTTTTGAATCAAGCACGGGCAATGCCGGGCCATGCTGCTAAAGATGAATAAAATTCAAGAGATAGAAAGCAATCAAAATAATAATATTGATAATAAGGCTAATGGTATTTTATTGCACATTAGTCAGCCGTTTGTCAAAATAGAAGCATAATGACTAAAAATGTTAAAAATCTTCAAAAATACCTGTGTCCTTTTTCAATGAGAAATAAATAATGATGTTGAATTTATTTTTGAGGGAATTTTGTTATAATTTAAATGAAGACACTAAAATGATTCATCTAACTTTATCAATTCTATAGTTCAGTTGTTAGAAATGTGCAGTTATAGTGAAATTGAGGTTCATGTCTTTGATAATATTCTTATGGTTATTATCTCTCTCTCTCTCTCTCTCTCTCTATATATATATATATATATATATATGAAGAAATATAGTTTTAAGGTGTGCTACATTATGGGATAAAGTGCTCAATATCTAAGATAGAGTGTATGTAAATATAAATAGAAAAGTAAATATTGAAGTCAACACTCAGAGGCAGCAGGCTGTTTCATGCTAGACCCAATCGTCAGGCCTGATGATTGCACCTAGCATGAAACAGCCTGTCGCCACTGAGTATTGACTTCAATGCTCACTTTTATATTTATATCTATATCTATATATCTATCTATCTATCTACCTATCTATATATATGTATATACAGTGAGGTGAAACAAGTATTTGAACAGTAAAACAAATGGATTTAGAATCATATATTGAAAGAAAAGCATTGTCTAAAGCTCACAATATATTCATAAAACAATTATAAATGCAAATAAACAGCAAAAATAGATTATTTGACACGTATATATATTTCATATACAAATTATTAAAACAGGTAGTGAAAACAGTATTTGGACAGTTCCGAAATTATGTTTAAAATTAATGTTTTGAGTATATTTCATGCTCGAATGTGTTAGAATTTTATGGAATAGTCTAGAGCGTGCATTACTTAAAGGTGTTAGCTATCTTGATGGTCAGTTCACCCCAAGACGTTGCACTAACAGTACTGCAGGAGGACAAAGCAAAGAGAGCTGTTGAAAGATCTTAAAGATCAAATTATTTCTGCACATAAAGAAAAAAAAAGCTATCGTAAGATTTCTAAAGACCTATGTATACCCGTGAGCACTGTTGGGTTTAATTAAGAAATGGAAAGCCTTCGGTACTCTTGAAAATATGCCAAGAATAGGTGCACCGTGCAAAATATTACAAAAATGTTCACGGAAAATAGTATGGCAAGCAAAAAATAACCCTTTTGTGACTCGGAGAGAACTTCAAAAAGATCTCAGCAATGCAGGAACTCGCGTATGCAAGAGGACCATAAGTTCTGAACTTCCCTGACAACAATTAAAATCTCGCTCTCCTCGCAAAACCCCATTGCTAAAAAAATGTCATTTAAAATCCAGACTTGAATTTGCCAAAACTAATTTACAAAAGCATGATGACTATTATAAACAAATTTTATGGTCTGATGAAACCAAGATTGAACTTTATGGCCACAATGTTGCTACCCATGTTTGGAGAAAGGACGGAACAGCCTTCAATCAAAAGAACACCTTCCCCACTGAGGCAGTAGCATTATGGTTTGGGGATGCTTTGCATATAAGGGTACAGGACAACTGAAAATTATTGAGGGCACAATGAATGCAGCCAAATATATTCAGATTTTAGAAGATTGCTTGCAGTTATCAGTTGAGAAATTAGAACTTGGAACAGATTGAGTTTTTCAACAGGACAATGATGTGAAACATACAGCCAAAACATGTGCATGGATTCAAAACAATAAAATCAACGTGTTGACATGGCCCAGCCAATCGCCGGACATGAATCCAATAAAGAACCTTTGGAGAACACTGAAGAATCAGATTCGTGAAAAGCGACCAAAGAACCTCAGTGAATTGAAAGTTTTTACAGAAGAAGAGTGGGCTAAAATTCCCACCAAATCATGCCAGGCGCCTGTAGAGATCTACAGGAACAGACTGAGAGCTGTGGGTGCGAATGAAGGAGGACCAAGTAAATATTAAACACATTTAGAGCATAATTTATATTCTTTCCATATACTTTTTTCACTACCTGTTTTAATAATTTGTATATAAAATATATATACGTGTCAAATAATTTATTTTTGCTGTTTATTTGCATTTATAATTGTTTTACGAATATATTGTGAGCTTTAGACAATGCTTTTCTTTCAATATATGATTCTAAATCCATTTTTTTTACTGTCCAAATACTTGTTTCACATCACTGTATATATATATATATATATATATATATATATATATATATAATCACCTTAAGCATTATTTTTACTGGATATTCACATTTGAGCAGACACTCATTAATGTATTCAATAAAAATATTATACGTTATATATTTGTTTATTTTCGTCTACTGGCCTGAATATTTGAGAAATCTTATTAAAGAAAAATATGTGGTCTATCCAGCATGATTCAAAGTTGCATCTCTGTGGCCAGTGGGGAAACCATTACTATAATTGATCTGCCATAATTGACTCGGCCATAAGGAAGATTTGCCAATAAAGTAAGGTCTGAACAGTGCATTTAAGTAAAATCCTTCTCATCAGATCTAAATCCATTATTCTTTAGAATTTACATATATATATATATATATATATATATATATATATATATATATATATGTTTTATATTAATTTCAAAGATCTTTCATTAATAGAAGGTAGGGCAATACATTATCATTATTATTTTTATTGTAAGGGATTATAATAAAAACATACTGAAAGCACTACACAAAAGCTTTCATGTTTCAATACTTCAGGTGATGGTAAGTAACTGGTGATTGAATGAAGATTTAAATAAATTAAATTCATTCATGTAAATGGTAATTAAATTGCCTGAAGAAGTACAATGAAAATCTTGAAGCATGAAAGCTTCTGTGTAGGCATTTCAACATGTTTCTATGATAATCTCTTATAGTAAAAATAATAATAATATTTCTTATATATATTTCTTATATATATATATATATTCACTTTCACGCTGTCTCTTTTAATGAATAAGTTAATATAGCTATTTGTATGTATATGGAAACTTAATACCTATATATATATATATATGTGTTTGTGCGTGTGTGTGTGGAGCATTATACCTAAAAGCGATAACATTTGATAAGAGGTGCTAATTGAAGGAGTGAATGTAGTTTGTCTGCTAATGTTTCTATTTTCAGTTTCACTCAAGGAATCTGGTGTCTGCTCATGTCTGACCTGCTTACCTGTGATTTTTTAAACCCCCACACCTTTTATTTCTTTTCAGACTGCATTGTTTTCTCTTTTATTTCATGATTAAACTTGAACACTGGCAAACAAGAATAAAACACCATGCTTTCTACCAACATATTTTTCTTTAGACTTGTTCATCTTTCGAGCTCTTTATCCTCTTCCCATAAAGTCTTTCCTGTTTGCTTATCATTGCAATTCTTTCTTTCTATCCATATCTGATGCCATCAGTAGGCTTTCTTCTAAGTGAATTTATCAATAGAATCACCTCCCTTTCTCCATAAGATTCACTGCTGCTGCATAATCTTCCATGACCCAGTCTTACCCATGTCCTGAAGGGTTACCATATATAGAAGAAGATTCAGTGTTGCCTATTAGGTTGGGATGTTTATTTATTTTGATGTAATTTTTCAATCTCAGAGAGCTTATGAAGCACCCCCATTATTAATTTGGGACTTTTCCCAAGATCTCAAACAAGATAGAATAATTATTATCAGTCAGTTAAGTGCCAGATGTGAAACCCGTTTGGGAGATCATGTTTTTTTTTTTTTTATTCATGAATGACGAGGCAGAAGATTTCCTCACAGTAGGATTCTGTTTCATCCTGAAGTAGACTGGCTGCAAACCAAGGCTATAGGACACAATCTCTCCTGCTATTTAACCTCTATCTGGGTGGGGAGAAATGCAAAGGTATTTGCACACAAGAGAATGTAATGAACCTTACTGAAATTTGAACTTGTTTCCCCAATTTCTAATTCTGAGCCACTATCCATTACACTACAATGGCCATAATTATTATAGTTTGTCCAAATTTTTTTATTTGCATATTTTTATGATATGAAATGAGTTGAAAAATTCTATATCATTGCATCTTTGGAATAAAAAAGTTTCCATTGTTCTTTTTTGCTCTTTCCAGAATTACCATGTTCCATTTTTTCCAGAATTACCATATTCCATTCTTTCCAGAATTACCATGTTCCATTTTTTCCAGAATTACCATATTCCATTCTTTCCAGAATTACCATGTTCCATTCTTTCCAGAATTACCATATTCCATTCTTTCCAGAATTACCATGTCCCATTTTTTTCCAGAATTACCATGTTCCATTCTTTCCAGAATTACCATGTTCCATTCTTTGATAAACTTAATATTTTTGAAAACATTTTTATAAAACAGATATTTGTATATATCTCCAAACAAATTTAATACATATATTAAATTTACAGGGTGTGATGCGTAAATTGTTGCCATCTTATATTTTTCATTTTGCACATGTTGCATTGTTTGTTTTTGATTTTGTTGACTGCAATTATAAAAGGGTCAGTTGGGAACTGACAGAGAAAATAGAGCACCATGAGATAATTTATTCCACTAGAAATTTGGAAACAGCATGTTGTACTGCTTGGCATTCACACCAGAAGCTCCACTATGAACATTTCAGTATTCAGGTGTCAATCTGAGGACAGTGCAGAGGATTCAGAAAGGGCTGGATGAGTCCAGTGGTGATTACAAAGGTTTTTGGAGTGATCACTAGGGATAGCAATGTTATGCCTCCATTCATCTTCCCACAGGGCTTCAAATTCAATATGAAGGCCCCCAAGTGCCTTGAGGAGGTAGTGCTACCCTGATTCAAGATGGTGGTTGCTGGAAGACCCTATGTCTGGCAACAGGAGTTTGCACCATGTCACACAAACAGGAGAACCTAGTCATGGCTCTCAGACAATTTCGGTGACCACATCACACCTTACATCTGGCCACGTAACTGCAACCTGCTTGATTATTATATGTGGGGTGCAGTTGAGTGAGAGACCAACAAAACTCCTTGTAAGACCAAAAATTAACTGAGGGCAGGGATTATGGCAGCATTCACCAAATTAAACAAGGAGACAGTCCAGATGAGTTGCAGAGTCATCTGGAGGCTGTGGTTGAAGCCAATGGTGATTTTATTGAATAAGTTTACTTTTTGGTATTGCAAAGGTATTTTTGTGTAATTTTGGTTAATATATCTTAAAAATGAGATGTCAGTGTTATTTCCATTATTGCTTCATTTAGATGACAATTTATTCATTGCAGCTTGTATATGTGGTTTATATGCATTATGTATTCAATTTTACAGAGTTTCTTCGAATAAAATTAATATAGTTATTTATAAAGGGAGTTATACCAAACTGTGTCAGTCAGTAGTTCTTCTGAAAGAAGATATCGTAACTTAAATTCTAAATTTTTTAATCTTTAAATGATTTTATGATCACACATTTATGAAGACAATCTTATTTGTTGAATATTAAGAAAAACTGTGACCTCCCAATTATTAAGAGCCCTCCCCTTGTATTTCGCATGTGAAAATTTACTTGTATAATTAGTGCCTGTAAATCTCAAATGATATCAATTTTCTCCCTTCAAGCGGGGGGTGAAAATTTGAATCATGCCAGGAGACAGATTTTCTTGGATGCACAGGGCAGCAGATGATATAATCATTGTCTACTCAAATATGAATATCCATTAAAAATGGCATTTGAAGTAATAAAAAAAAATATATGTCAGCTAAAATATGCAGAGGGCACAGATTGACCTTGATCTCTGTCATGCATAAACACTTTACGACATCATCATAAACACTACACCGGAGAGGTTTTATCAGAGATCGTCACCTGTGGAAGGTTTTTTGACCAAGTAAAAACATTCCCAATGTCTGACAAGCACCATATTCTCCAGTAGAGCCTCAGTTGTAAGGGGAAAATCAGGTGTGGGTACACTGGAAGAGCTGAGTGTTGAAGTGAAGGCTTTTCCAGATTTAGTTGCACATTTTTATATGAATTTATATATCATATCTCCCTATCTATTTATCTACTTTAGAATTTTCATATCTATCTACTGACTTTAACCTTTTCATATCTATCTCTCTACTGACTTTAAATTTTTCATATCTATCTATCTATCTATCTATCTATCTATCTATCTATCTCATTCTATAAATGTCTTACCACTAATAGAATCAATAACTGTTTACCTATTTATAAATACTGTTGTGTAATTTCTACTGGATTATGTTTAAACTCAAATACATTTTTTAAAATCATTTAACTTTGAATAAAGTGAAAATGCCACAAAGTCAAAGGGATTTCAAGGATTGAAAGAAATGAGAAAACTTTATTGAGAAGAAGTGAGCAAAATGACAATGAACGAAAATGTTTCAGGAAGACAGAAAATGGCAATTGATATTGCATTTAAATTATTGAAGATTGTATGCGGTAGTGAAGCAATGAATCAATCAGGAGTTCTAAAAGCGACAAATACGAGTAAGGAAACTATGAGAATCATATAGACGATTGCATCTAACTAGTTCAACACCATATTGTAAGACCAACTTGCCAAACTAGTAGCACATTTACATTCATGCAGGTGAGGCACCAAGGAGCACGGCTCATGAGAACATTTGCAATGGAAATATTTATGGAAAAGACAGAGGGAAGCCATCTAAAGTGATGGTGTTGAATGTAGAAATCACATTTCTACATTCAGCATCATCACTTGAGAAATCACCAGGAGTGTTGAAACAAAATGTCTATTTTTGTGGTGATGTTATTACATAGTCCGTCTATATTTCGGAGACGAGGTATTATGTACAGTATGTACAATAGTCGGACTATTGTCCTCATCTTTGTCACCATATCTGTCACAACGTTTCGGCCGTTGTACGCTCCGGCCTTCTTCAGGTGGTTGGAATTTCGAACTGAACCCTTTATTTCGATCACTGACGTAGACTGTTCTAGTTCCAGTTCTAGTTCTAGTTTGATGGATGTCAGTTATCTCCTGCTAATTTTCCCTCTGAAAGTTCTCCACTGCCTTAACCGGGTATTGAACTCACACTCTTTGAACACCGAAAATATGGAGACAAATTAAAAAAAAGGGTTCAGTTCGACATTCCAACCACCTGAAGAAGGCCGGAGCGTACAACGGCCGAAACGTTGTGACAAATATGGTGACAAAGATGAGGACAATAGTCCGACTAATATAAATACTGATGTTATTACATGTTTATGTCATAATTTTGAATAAATAAAATTATATATATATATATATATATATATATATATATGTATATATATATATGTGTGTGTGTGTGTGTGTTTGTTTAAAATAGGATAGAATCCTGACAATGTTTTTAAAAAATTTGACAACCACATTTCTTCCTTTTGTTTTTCGATCTGATGAATCCTAGAAAGATGAAACGTGTAATTAAAACTAGTTTTAAATCAAATGTTTTCCATTTGTCAAATATATATTTATTGCTGTTTTTTTTTCTTTTAAGAGAGGAATGTCCACTATTGTCATTGAATTAAATTTAATAGTAGCAATATTCCCTAGAATATAAATATAATATATTATATTATATATATATATATATTAATATAAACTTTCTTTTAAGAGAGGAGTGTCCACTATGGTCATTGAATTAAATTTAATAGTCACAATATTCCCTAGAATATAAATATAATATATTATATCATATATATATATTAATATAAACTTTCTTTTAAGAGAGGAATGTCCACTATGGTCATTGAATTAAATTTAATAGTAGCACTATTCCCTAGAATAGCATTTAATATAAACTGAGGCATTTGGTGGGTGTTACAACAAAATTATTGATTAAACTCATAGATCCACAAAAATATACTTTCTATTCCAATTGCTGTAGTGTAAATCAGAAACAAATTTCCCCTGGGCTCCAGAAATTCATAATAATGTCTTCTATTTGAATCTCGTCAAATGCTGAGAAGGCCATTTTTCTTACTCATGAGATTCCATTTCAATTTAAACGTTGAAGGCCCGCCTGGATTGAGTGACAATTTTCTTTTCCTCACAATAAGTCCGTTTTCCTTGCCAATCAAAAAAGGTCTTGATTCTCTTGAAGAGAAAGAAAAGTGTTTGAAGAATGATGGATGCTGCTTTCCATAAGTTAATAAAAAAACTCAATTTCCTAAGCTTCATGACTCTTCCTAAATCTATTAAACTATGTACTGTTGTTGACAGATGTAATTGTTATGCATGTTAATATATTGTTTTTTAGTGTCTTCTTTAAAATATATAAAGGAAAATGATAATATAAACTCAATAATATCAACTATGAACATGGCCACATTGTGCTGACCGTGTTTGAAAAATAAAACTCTAGATACATACATAAAACAATTCATATATTCACTTAAAAGTAAAATAAAATTCATAGTTGATAATGGCTAAAAGTATAACTGAAAGCACATGGATATATAAAACATTTTTATATAATTCATGTCCTGAAAAGAAAAAAAATACGAACACATGAAAAATTATACAAAAACTTAACCACAGAACCTTGTTAGTCGTTTTTACCGAAACTTGCATATAGGTGGGATTGCTGCTCAAATACACAATTATAAATATATATATATATATATATATATATATATATATATATATATATATATATATATATATATATATATATATATATATAAAATATGTCATGCAGTGTTACATTAGAACATGCAAATACCCACTACAAAACTGTACATCTCGTTTCAGTGCTAAAAAAAAATTAAAAACGTTTCATCAGGTGGGAAATCACGATGCTAGTAAAAAATTTATTCAGAAATGCAGTTATCAAAGCATACCTTCCACTTCCGTCACTAGAAAGGTATAAAAGAATTTACATGTGAAGAAAGAAAGGAATCCAAGTGATTAGTAACAGTGAGAGGGAAAAGAAAAAAGGGGAACATTGCTTAGGGCATTTTTATATGTTGCTTTTGATATATGATCATCTGGACTAAGAATTGATCCAGAGTTATGGGTTAAATGGTAGGATTTGTATCTGGAAAAATCATTGCTATTCTCAAAGAATTGTTAATGCAATATTCACTCGGGAAATAAAATAATTATTTTTACAATTCAAAATATGTTTCAGGTTTTAAATAACTCACAAAGGTTTGATAAGTTGTAAAAAGAAAATCCCAAATACGAAAATAACTTGCACACAGCAATGACTGTATAACCGGATAAGAGCTTTTGAAGAACATTTATTCTCGCATTTTATTTCCCCCATTATGGGCATTATTATACGTATGATATAATAGCATCATATTTCATGGACGGAACGGAATGGCTGAAAGGTAAAGGAATGAATGGCAAACATGTTTTGTTCCCAGAGAGACTTTTATACTAATAAGACATACACTATTTATATTGTTCGGACTAATTTATATAATTTTTATCGCTATATTTATCACAACGTTTCGGCCGTTGTACGCTCTGGCCGTCTTCAGGTGGTTGGAATGTCGAACTGAACCCTTTATTTCACTCACCGGGGTAGACTGTTCTAGTTCCACGTGTCATGTTTAATGGAAGTCAGTTATCAGTTATCTCCTGTTAATTCCCCTCTCCAAGTTCTCCTTAAGGACACGTGGCACAGTAGATAAAGGCGTTGGTTAGATTCAGTGACAGGATCCAAAGTGTGTGAGTTCAATACCCGGTTAAGGCAGTGGGGAACTTGGAGAGGGGAATTAACGAAACGTTGTGATAAATATGGCGACAAAGATGAGGACAATAGTCCGAATAATGTAAATAGTGTACATAATACCTCATCACAGAAATATAGACAAAACTACATATACTTATATGCAAGTGCTTTACGCAGAGAGTATTATTTCACATATATCTACACGGCAAAGCAGAGTGTAAGAAGAAACAATTAAGAAGGGTCTTATATATGATATGGAGATACTGCTGTGTCTGGAGGAGCACTGTTTAGGACTCCAGATTCAAACTGGCCGGATTTATCTATGTCCTAGTCGAGGATATATTCCACGAATGGGAAAGAGCGATTCTTGTATTTTCTCAAATTGAGGGAAATGACACCTGTGCTGGTAAGCTGCTGAGGGAGGTATATTCAGCTTTTGGTCCCAGACTAAAAGAAAGCTACCTCAGCTGGTAGCTGCGATAAACAATTTGAATTTGACTGCCCCTTTCGTCACTCCGTCGAGTGACGAAAGCGGCAGTCATCTGACCAACTAAAGGGAGATAAGCGCCTTCTTTATCCCTACAACTGTTATAGACAGAAATGACAGTTATAGACAGAATTAGAGACAGAGACAGAATGACAATTTTACACAGGAATTAATTTGTTTACACAGAAATGGCAGATATACATAGAATATATAAATTATATGCAGGAATAATATTTATACAAATATGAGTCTTATACCGAATAATAGCTATAAACGAGGACTGACAGTTATAAACGAGGACTGACAGTTATATAAAGATTTATATTTTAGATATAAATGACAGTTTTACACAGGATAGAGGGAATGGTGGTCATAGCCGGAATGATATTTATACACAGTAAATTGTATTTCGTTTCAAATAAGAAGACAAATAATTTTAGCATAAAAAAGAAAGAATTATAACAACTAAAGAATGATAATATTTGGGGAAATTATGTCACAATCAACGGACTAGAGGGCTTTTTCACATTGATTTTCCACACTACTTGAAACAAAAGGTTAGGAAGGAAACCCCAGCCACTAAAGGAAAGTGTAATAACGGCTAAAAAGGATAGCCCATGTAACTCAAAGAGAAAATAATGACACAATCAAGACGTTGATTTTCCACACTACTTGAAACAAAAGGTTAGGAAAGAAACCCCAGCCACTAAAGGAAAGTGTAATAACGGCTAAAAAGGATAGCCCATGTAACTCAAAGAGAAAATAATGACACAATCAAGACGTTGATTTTCCACACTACTTGAAACAAAAGGTTAGGAAGGAAACCCCAGCCACTAAAGTAAAGTGTAATAACGGCTAAATGATAGCCCATGTAACTCAAAGAGAAAATAATGACACAATCAAGACGTTGATTTTCCACACTACTTGAAACAAAACGTTAGGAAGGAAACCCCAACCACTAAAGGAAAATGTAATAACGGCTAAAAAGGATAGTACTTGTAACTCAAAGAGAAAATAATGACATAAGTAAGATTTTGATTTTCCACACTACTTCAAACAAAAGATTAGGAAGAAAAACCCCCTTTACTACTTGAAAGAACAATAACAGTTACTGGATGTAAGAAATCTATTTTTCTTAAAAATTGTTTTAACAGAAAGATTTTATAAATTTAAACCGATTGTAGGCATAGCCGTTCGGTAAATGAATGTCAAATGTTTCCTTATGAGGAAACAACTAATATTACCATTAACTTTACCATTGTCATCCAGGCAGGATATCCTATTCAAGTCAGAAGAGCCGTTAGAGTTGATTTTTGAAAACAAAGTAAACAAGTTTCGCCAAGTTTGTGAATGTGGCTCTTCTAATATATCACATGTACAAAAACAAGATGAGATAAAAAAAAAAAGATCTTGCCAAAGAAATGAAGATACCATTGCAATTAAACAGTCATAATAATGTCCACTATTGCAGAAATTAGAGTTTCTAGGCGAAAGTGAGACTGTGTAGACCAGTTGTTTTAACCGGGATCTATGTAGAGCCTGGAGTTCTATTTAACATGACTGGGGTCCGCACAAAGAATATCATTTTGGAGGTCTATGGTAATATTTTAGTGGTTCATAGAGCAATTCCACTTCAGAACGGTTCTTACAATTAAGAATTGGAAATTATGAAGTAATCTACGCCATATTAAAATACTAAAAATAGAAAAACGACTCTAAAACTAGCAGAAAACTGTGGATGATTTTATTGTAAAAGTTGAATAAACAATGAGGAGATATAAAGGAAGGATAATATATATATAATTATTATATTTTTATTGTAAGGGGTTATAATAAAAACATTCTTTAATTTTCGGAAAAGATGTAATAATTTGTTTTTAAATTTTCATAGAAAATCATTTTATCACCAGTTACCTAACATCGCCTGAGGAAGTACATTCATAGCATTGAAACATGAAAGCTTTTGTGTAGCGATTTCAAAATGTTTTTTATTATAACCTCTGACAATAAAAATATAATAATAATAATAATAATAATAATTTGCTCTAATTTGTATTGAACTCTTTTTTTAAAAGTAAATGCTACGAACTGGATTTTTATCCCATTTGTTCTTTTTCTCATTTGGATATATATATATATATATATATATATATATATATATATATATATATATATATATATATATACATACATACATATATATATATATATATATATATATATATATATATATATATATGTGTGTGTGTGTGTGTGTGTGTGTGTGTGTAAAGGATAATTATATAAAATTATAATTTATTATATAAATTAATTTAATTGAAGTACAATTGAAGAATTGTCCATTGCATAAGATTCTGAAGAAGGATACAATAACCAAAGGCAATTTACGACAAATGTCCAACTACCTGGCAAAATTGTTTCATCAGGTAATTTGGAAACTAACTGGAAAGGGTTTATTTAGAAGTTATCCAAAAGCCAGTCGACTCGCCAAAGAACATGATAGTTCATACCAACCACTTTTTTTTTTTAATAACAGAAGACACAACATTTACGAGGGATTGAAACTCGATAATGACGAGGCGAAAGAACATTTGTAAATAGTAATAAAGAAATTCAAATCATTTTTTTGCTGAAAAAACCCATGAAGCTTTCAAATTTCAAATTCGAATGCATGAAACTTAGAAAGTATAGAGGTATATGTTGCTGCGTTCCGGCAATTAACAAAAGGGGGAAATTTGGGGGGAAATGCAAGACAGGCTAATTTGAGACCAAATAGTTGTAGGGGTTAAAGGTGATACAGCCAGGGAAAGTTTTTAAAGCATAAAAGGCTTACCCTAGAAAAATGTATAGACATAAGCAGGGCCTATGAAACCTCCAAGGAACAAACTCAAAATATTTCGTTAGGCACAAACGCAACAGAAACAAACGTTAGAGTAACACTAAAGAAATATAAAGAAGCCTTATACACTACAAAAGCACTACAACTAGATGCACACGCTATGGCAATATTCCATATCACACTCAAAACAACTGTCCAGCTAATAATGCAATCTACCGAAAGTGTTCAAGAACATTATGAAAAAATATATCCGACTGGCAGCTCTAAAATTCGAGAAATGAGAGAGGAAGAACCACACTACGTCTTTTGATCTATTACTAGAAACGATAGAATTAACGCGGTCGCGGAAGAAGCCTGGCAAGCTGAAGTTAGTTACTACAAAGCTATGTAGTAAACTAATTCATTTCAAATTGTATACTGGAGCAGATGTAACGGTAGACCCCAGTAGTTATTTTAGGAAAAACTCCCCAATTATTCACTGTAACAAACAACTCTATGGATCAGGTTACCACCAGGTAAGTTGTCGGTCGTGTGAAGGCTTTATAAGAAAGTCCAAAAGCAAAGTCTAAACAGGATTTGTTTGTTATTGAAAAATTGAGGGAAACATTACTGGGGGGCACCAGCAATAACAGCTATTAAACTAGTGGGGATGGTGAAATCCACAAATATAGACAAGAATTCCAAGAACCTTTCACAGACATTGTTACACTCCAGAATATATATATATATATATATATATATATATATATATATATATATATATATATACATAATTATTTATTTAAAAATTATAATATAAATATGTTATAAAATCACTACAAAAATAGCCATTTTGTTACAACACCTATGGTGTCTTATCAATTGATGATATTGTATGTAAAATAAAGGCTTTTAAAAGGTTCAAATTAATTAACCACCCCTCGCAAGGGAAAACGCTGTTACATAAGCTGGAATGACCAATCAAAATACAAGTATACGAGAATTCAAAATACTTGACAACGAAGTAAGGTCATAAATGCTATTAAATTCTTTAAAGTTGGGGTTATACTAAAATAGGATTTATTCTAACCAATAAGTATTAAATTATATGATAAAATTTGTGATTAAAATAAAAAATAAAAAATTACACATTTTAAAATCTAAATTTAATCTCTATTAAGTTTAAAATTATAAAATTACTGAGAAAAAAGAAAAAATACTTATGTTATTCTATTTATTTATTTTTTATTGAAATTACGTTAGAATAGTCGTTCAGATCGACTGCTCTTAACTTCATGACAACATGGATACATGAAAGACAATACATACACACTCAGATTATAATACATAAGCACCCAGACATATTTAGATATATACACACACAGAAAATAAAAAGGTTGACGAGACGGGAAACATCTCCACGACCGTTTACAAAAAAAAAACAAACAAAAAAACAGAACGCACACATACATACACAATTAAATGTGCATGCAAGTTTCTATACACATAGATACCGATAAATACATGTACATACATCCACCTACATTGACCTAGACAGTCCGATACAACAATCAAGAAATATTCAAGACTGAAAGTGTTCTTAAACGAATTCTAAACACTTATTAAAATATAACTTATACGGGCAAATATACATAGATAAAAATGGTTTAATAGAACAGAGAAACAAAGAATAGGAAAGGACATTAAAACAGATATATACGTATAAAAATAACATCATTTAATATATAAAAAACGAAAATTCCAAACACACAAATATATATAAAAATATATATTTTTTCATATATGTCTATTATACATTAGGTGAAAGAAAATAAGAACTACCTACAGATATATGTGTACAGTGTACACACATTCATTACTACAGACAGAAGCACAGAAAAGCCTACCTATCGATAAATATATACACACATATATACATATAAACACATACACACATATATATCTACACATATACACATATACATATACGCATACGCATATGCATATATACACATACAGAAGCAAGCATAAATATATCAACACACAGAGCAACGTAAAAAAGTAAACAAACCAAATATAAATATATATATATACATACACATACAAACAAATATACGCATACATATATATATATACATACATAAATATATGTATGTATACATATAGGTATATAAACTAAACATACAAACATACATATATACAAACACATATACAAACACACGCATATATAAATATATAAAAAACAAAAAACCTACAAACATAGAATTAAACATACACCTATATATACATATATGCGCACATACACATCCAAACATATATATATATATATATATATATATATATATATATATATATATATATATATATATATATATATATACATACATAAACCTACACATATTCTAACAATATTATTTTATTGACGTACATTAAAAGTCCATAATAATTTTAGAAATGTAACAATACACAGTTGTTGATTAAGTCTATAAGCAATTAAAACATCCTTATCAAACAAAAGTAGATTTTAGTTAGTATTGATAATACGTTCCAAGACATTAAGATATACATGCATATACATATACGAAGACATACGAACATATATCCACATATACAAATATATATTCATGCATAAATCAACACATATCAACACATCCACATATGCACAAATATAATACACTCACATCCAAGCATATATATATATATATATATATATATATATATACACACACATACAAATGCACACACACACATACACACACCTATAGACACAAACAAAATTTTACATACCTACAGAGTTTGTAGGGAAATGTATACCCTGCCAAAGGTATACCCTGCCTAACAAGTACAGATATATTTGCACATACATATAAATACACACACATTCAACCATATACACACATATACATACATACATACATATACATACATACATATACATATATCCATATACATACACACACATATACATGTATCCCTACATATATACATAAACATATCCATATATACAGAAGTACACGTAAATAGAAACATACATACACAATACATCTGAACATATATATATATATATATATATACACATATTTTACCCTCCTCTCCTCTTCTCCTCCTTTTTACCTTCTTACTTTTTATATATACATAAAAAACCTTATTTACATATATATATACATATATACATATATTCACATCCAGCAGTACAAACACACATACATACACAAAAATACATACACACATATACACACACGAATAACACAGTATAGGTACACCAACACACATTCATATCGACAGGATGACCATCAGGTAATAAAACTAATAACGTATTAAATTTACAGTGACATATCATTAACATTGAAAGTATTACAACCCCTATAATAAGTTAAATTTATAACGCTGTTTACAGTTAATCGTTAGTTCATATCTTTAATTTAAGAGATGGGTCTTATTTTTAAATCTAATTATTGCAAATTTTTTGTTAAGACATAGATAACACGGGGCATATAGGGAGTTACATGTCCGGACTTTCTTGATTATTTTCCATTTAACAGTTGGTGTTTTATTCTTTTCTCCAAGACTAGACTCCAAAAATACTTGGATAATAAAGTCATGTACTTATAATTACTGTTATAATGTTTAAAAGAGTCTGCCCAACCAATACCTATAGCAACTCCTCGACGTTTGCTACTTCAGTATCTGTCTACATTTCTGAGATGAGGCATTATGTACACTATTTACATTATTTGGACTATTGTCCGAATCTTTGTTGCCATATTTATCACAACGTTTCGGCCGTTGTACGCTCCGGCTTTCTTCAGATGGTTGGAATGTCGAACTGAATCCTTTATTTCGCTTACTGGGGTAGACTGTTCTAATTCCACGTACCATGTCTAATGGATATCGGTTATCTGCTGTTAATTTCCATCTCCAAGTTCTCCACTGCCTTAACCGGGTATTGAACTCACACTCTTTGGGTCCTGTCGCTGGATCTAACTAACGCCTTTATCCACTGTGCCATGTGTCCTTGAGGAATTAACAGGAGATAACCGGTAACTGACATCCATTAAAACATGGCGCGTGGAAATAGAACAGTGTACCCCAGTGAGCGAAATAAAGGGTTCAGTTCGACATTCCAACCTGAAGGAGGCCGGAGCGTACAACGGCCGAAACGTTGTAATATGGCGACAAAGATGAGGACAATAGTCCGAATAATGTAAATAGTTTCAAGTAAAAGCTATACACTCCTCAGTCACCCCCCGTCACTATTAGACATGTTCGGGGATTCATCGGTATTTACTTCCATCAGAAGATGTATTCCAGAATATTCTCTAGCGTAGCGGAACCGCTAATTAGATTAATTAGGAAGCATGCGTGTTTTAGGTGCAAACGAATGTCAAGAAACGTTCGATCGCTTGAAAGATATAATGTCCGAATCGGTGACGCTAGCATACCCAGATGCGAACAAAGGCTGTAAACTTTATATGGATGCATCGGAATTAGCGATCGGAGCTTGTTTAACGCAACAGGTATATGATGAAGAAATAAAAAGAGAAATGGAAAAAACCTGTATAATTCCTATCTCACAAACTGAGTGATACACAGTGGAGAGTATCAGTTACTGAAAAAGAAGCGCATGTCATCCACCACGCCTTGCAAAAACTCCACCACTACTTACATAGTGAGTAATTCACTATCTACACAGACCATAATACCTCTTCTGAATTCTCCCATGTAGAACAAAAAAATATCCAGTTGGGGGCTTTGAGTATAGCAGGGTACAACTGAAACAATAGAGTACTTACAAGGTAGGGATAACATGCGCGCAGACTTACTGTCACGCTTTGTAGATGCGCCTAGAGAAAATTTAATAAAGCAAGTCGACGTAGATTATAATGTATATGATGTTAGCGCTATTAATTCGAATAACTTCGAGCCCCGACACTTAGTTGCTCACAGAGAAGATTTATACCACTCCCCACAAGAAAGACCCACATTACGGATACATAGATATAATTAGGAAGCAGGAGGCAGATAGAGATATTTTAGAACTGAAGAGTAGAATTTAAAAGGGCAAGACTAGTAAGTTAGAGAACAAAAAATACAATCTGTTGGAAGAAGTTGTGTATTATTTATCTCAACCAGATGACGAACCGATAGTTAGGCTTTACATTTTATCCCATCTTAGGAGCTTGGCGTGGTGTAATGGTTAGCAAGCTTGTCTCGCCAGATCAGTTACAACTGAAAAGTGAGTTGGACCCTCACTAGGTATCCCGTTCTTTCGGCCTTGTGCCCCATCTATGCTACGCTTAGAAAATAACCATCTTAGGAGAGTGTCCTTGATGGTAACATGGGAACGAAGAAGACGTTCCAAGCGATCAAACTGAAATGTTTCATGCCATGTGTGTTCAGAGATATTGCAGAGTTTGTAGGGAAATGTATACCTTGCCAAACGAGAAATTTGCGAAAGCTCCAACTCCGTAAGTAGGAGTACGATATACCACCTTTTCCTTTCTTTAAGATAGCCTTAGATATTTCTGGACCTTACCCACATACGCTGTCAGGAAACTAGTACATAGATACTTGCATTATTTACATTATTAGGACTGTTATCTTCATCTTCATTACCATATTCACAACGTTTTGACCGTTGTACGCTCCGGCTTTCTTCAGGGGTTTGGAATTTCGAACCGAAGCCTTTATTTTATCCAGCGGGGTAGATTGTTCTAGTTCCACGTGCCATGCCTTTTCCGGATGCGCCAGTTATTTCCCTTTAAATCAACTCTCCAAGTTTTGGTTCACTACTGATGTGGCTCAATGGATAGCGCCTCGGATTGAGGGATTGGAGAGCAGAGTTCGAATCCCAGTCGAATCCATTACATTCACTTACATGCTAATGCCCTTAGGAAAGGTGTGAATCCTCTTCTTCTCCCCCACTCAGCTTTGGGTAAATAGCAGGACAGACCGGGTTCTATAGCCATGGATGGCAACTGTTCTACCACAGAAAAAAATGGCAACCTACTGCGAGAAAAAAATCTGCCTCGTCAGTCACCTTTCGAAAGATACATGATCGCCTCAGCGTGTTATGACACATCTGACCGACTGCTGTGGCCTGGTATTGAACTCATAACTCTTAGAGTTTAATCAGAATAATGTAAATAATGCAAGTAATCATAATACCTCATCTCAGAGATATAAACAGATAGTATATAGTTACTTTCATTGATATGTACTCAGGCAGGCCCTAAGCATTTGCTGTAACAAATAAATAGGCTCAGAAGTTCACCCACGTATGAGCAGATGAAATATTCCCGAGGTTTGGAGCCCATCTTCAATTAGTAACAGATAACGGTACAGAGAATGCTAATAAAATTATGAAGGAGACGCGAGAAGGTTTAAACATACACCACGTGAACGTAGACTGGCTGCATAGGACGATGCACGATATTTTATAAAATAATAATAGTAATAATAATAATAATAATAATAGATCATGGAATTGATATATTAACCAGATGCTCGCGGCAATTAGGTTTAGCGAGTCGACAAAATTTCCACCGTACTACTTACTTTACAATGGAACGTCGTTCTGACGCTAGACAATATCTTAAAAACACGTCGTCTTAATTATGGAGACAGACAAGACAACATTGCACTATAGGAACATCACCGTGCATTTACAATAGTCAGGAATAATTTGAAGAAAACTGGGAAACGACAGATAGGTCTAACATTTCAACTAACGACGTAGACTTTAAAATAGGAGATTTAGATTATTATAGAAAACATCATAAGCGGAACGAATTAGACATGAGGTGGCGGTCGTATTATGTAGTAGTCAAGAAGACCGGTCCTGTATCTTATAGGATCAAGTATCAGTTAATTAGCTCGGTAGTTAAGGCTCAGCTAAACACCTTAGGGAAGTAAATATTCAGGAATGGATCATTCCCACTGATGACAGGTTGCTACGAAGGGCAAACCTAGCAGCCCCGGTATTCTCCGGCGAATCTGAGAACGACTCAGGTAACGAAGGAAACAAGTACCTAGAAAATAAATGGAGACCCTCAACGAGACAATACGGAAGATACCTTTCAAAAGCTAAGCAAAGTATTAAGAAACGGGAAAATCTTGTTAAAACCAAAGAGTAATAAATTGTTAGGTAATATCGACCTTCCTACATAGAAGTGAGTTCTGGACAATCTCCTCACAGTTGAAGAGACTTGAAGTAACGGTTATGTGATTCCACAGAAGGATGCTGAGAATACCATGGGCTGAACATGTGATCATGTTTTAGGGCAAATGGAAACAAAAAAGACACTTATACTTAACATCGGGAAGAATGGTCTGGGGCCCCTGCTGGTTGCCTCAGGGTTCTTGATAAGATCCAGAGACGGATATGCAATGTGATTGGCCCCGATCTGTCATCTCGTCTGCAGTCGCTCTCTCACAGACTCGACGTTGCATCGCTCTGCCTTTTTTACAAGTACTTTCACGGTAATTGCTCAGAGGAGTTGCTTTCGCTTGTCCCTAGGCCTCATGAATTTAAACGTCCTACGAGGCTGGCATCCCGTTCCCACGCCTTCACCGTTGAAACTGTTAGATGTAGACGTCTCTTCTACTCCAATAGCTTCATGTCTCGCACATCTCGCCTATGGAACTCCCTTCCCTATTACTGTTTCCCTGACAAATACAATCTCCAACGGTTTAAGTGTAGCGTCAATCGTCATCTCCAGTTGCCTTGATCTATCCACTTCCCTTCTCCACTTCCTTTCATCTTTCATTCCTATCTGCTCTCGCTCTAAATCTTCTGTAACCCCCTTGCCTTGATCGACCCTCTGTCTTTCTCTTTCTCCACATCCTCTCCTTTACCACTCCTATCTGCTCTTCCTCCAACCCTTCTGTAACCCCATGTGTGATAGTGGCCACCAGCCTTGCTTGGGGTGATACGCTTAAAAAAAAAAAGAAAAAAAAAGGAGGTTAAAATTTCTAGGACACATAAGGAAAGAGGGCTTGGAAAATACTTACAGACTAGATTGAAGGTAAAAATGGTAAAGGAAAACAATGCATAACCTATCTTGCGTGCTTCAGTAAATTTATGGTGGAACAAGGTTTAGGAGAGATAACAAAAATACAAAATTTATTAAGAGCTACAAAGGGAAGGGAATTGTGGAGAGCCATCATCGCCAATATCCAGAAGAGACACAGCACATAGAAGTCTTTCCTCTGAAAAAAAAAATTCTAATTCTTAGTTTTTATGCGTGATGAGAATAAATACGCATTTGAAAGTTCGAAGATCAGGGATTTAATGCAAACAAAATTTATTTTAAAATTTAAGTAAGTTACAATTCAATATTTTAACTGATTGTATCGACTGTGTTTCCCTAACGATTGAAACTCTTTATGTTACCGGATAACATTTAGGTCAACGCTTATTCATTAAATAGAATTATTTTCTGGTTCCATATATTGAAAAACAAAAAAATAAATATTAGATTAGAGCCAGCAAGTAGAAGCAATGAGACAAAGAATATTTCAATATTATGCAAAATATATTTTCTCTCATACAAACTCATTAAAATCAATTAACTTAAGTGGAATATTGATTATTCAATAAAATTAGCAATTTCGGAGAATATTCAAGCTGTTGAGGAGTCACAAAAAGTTATTTATGTAATGAAATATTGCATCAGACAAAAACTATTTTTTTACTAATTATTTCTAATTAACTCAAATGCCATAAGGGCAATTATGAGAGTCAGTTTTTCATAAAAGGTGCAAAGTTGAAATTTTGAGAATTGTTAAAAAAATGATCACTATATGTAAAAAATACTTATTGCATGAACTTGAAAATGAGGAAGACGATATTTTCATGTCAGTGTTGATAACTAAGTAGTACTGTTTTATAGCCTCCAAGACATGCCGACTAATTGATAGGGTGGGGGTTGTTTAAGATGCAAGCATGATATGTCGAAAATATACAGCTTGTTGAGGGAAAATATCTATACAAATTGAATGTTTCATTTTTTATGAACAAATGCTGGTTTACTGCTTTTTAAATTTCCAATAAAAATATCTGAAGGTGATATGACGATAGTTCCGTTTAGAAAAAAAAAAACAACAAAAATACCAAAAAAAAACCCAGACCCGCACAGACAGACACACACAAATATTATTCCACGGGCACGAACGTGCATCCGCAGAGACGGGCGCATGACTGCATGCACACAAGCACACACAAAATACGGAGGAAGAAAAAAAATGTTACACCCGTGATAAGTGCATAAAAAAGAAAACTCGAGAAATATAAGCAGTCATTTGCTGATATTCCCCGAAGAGTGGACAAGCAGGTCCGTCTAAGGAACTCTGGATGCTGAAGGTGAAAAACTTTTACTCATATTCCCTCCCCCCCCTCTCTCTCTCTCTCTCTCTCTATATATATATATATATATATATATATACTTATCTATTTATTCTCGGAGTATATCTGTAGAAGAGAAAATGATTGAAAAGAAAAGAGGAAAATATACTTAGTTATTAGCCAACGCGGTTCGTCATCTGACACTTTATTAAGGAAAATGCAACACGTATATATTTGAAAGTTACTTAAAATTTTTAAATTTAAGAACGTTCATAAATATTCATCAGGTTAACTGAAAAGTTTCGATGTTAGAACCTAGATTACGTCATATAGCATCTTTGAAAGGAGATTTTTAAATTTAAAAATGATTATAAATATTTCCTTTCGAAGATGTTATATAAATGTTGGTACCATTACTGAAGCCTTGAATGTTCTTTTTCCTTTCGCCATTGCTCAGTGGGCCTGCACAAAACGATTTAAACCTGTTCTCTTTATAGCTAAATAACTCAAAGAAGGGTTTTTCAGTGATTCTTAAGAAAAGTTGTTTCAAGATGACTGAACATCTCATCTGAAAACCTGCAAAAAAGAAACTCAATTAGTTTAATGGTTTTATTTTTAGATATTAAACATTTTGTCGGATGGATAATTATGCTGTTGCGCTATTTGGACAATTTTGTTGTGACACACGGTATAGTGTAGGATTATATAGGGACGATGGGTTATTAGTAGTTAAGAATTCCACTAAAATTAAAGTAGATCGTATCAGAAAAATGATACATAAGGTATTTAAGGATCTAGGTCTCAGAGTAATAGTTTCCACTAATGTTAAACAAGTAGACTTCCTAGATGTCACCCTAGACCTCACTAGCAACACATACCAACCATATGTAAAAATTAATTCCAATTAAATATACGTTCATCCAAATTCTAACCACCCCCTGCAATCATCAAACACATACCCTATTCTATTGAATGTAGGATCAGTAACAACTCTTGAAACAGAGATATTTTTAATAAGCATAGAGACCTTTACAATTCTGCACTTAAAAATAGTGGATATAAAAATATTAATATTCAATATAAAAGCCCTATAAATAGCAACAATAATGTTAGAAAGAGATCTAGAAAAATCATATGGTATACTCCCCCTTTTAACATTATGGTTAAACCTAAATTGGGGCACCTGTTTCTAAACCTCATTAAAGAACATTTCCCCAAATCTGGAACCAACTCACTCAGTAAAATATTTAACTCTAATACTCTTAAGCTATAGTTGTGCTGATAACCTAGAGAAAATAATTAAAAAACATAACAATAGTATATTCAGCAAGTATATGAATTCGGAGAGCCTGACAACCCACAAGGTTGCGCAAAGCAACATTAAGCAAAATGACACTAATAATAAATCATGTAACTGCAGGAATCCCAATAATTGTCCACTAAATAATAATTGTTTAACTAGCTCTGTAGTTTATCTCAGTACTATATCAACACTAGAAAATCCAAATATAAAGAAATTCTACATAGGTTGCACCATGAGACCATTCAAGGAACGCTGGCGGGGTCATCTGCAATCTTTTAATAATAGTAACTATAAATATATGACTTCATTATCCAAATACTTTTGGAGTCTAAAAGAGAAAAATAAAACACCTAAGGTTAAATGGAAATTAATTAGAAAGGCCCGGACATGTAACTCACTATATGCCCCGTGTTACCTATGCCTTAACGAGAAACTTGAAATAATTAGATTTAAAAATAAGACTGATCTTTTAAATCAAAGATATGAACTAACAGTTAACTGTAAACATCGTTTTAAATTTAACTTAGTATAGAAATCATATACTTTCTATGATAATGATAAATTAAACTTAATAGACTATTACCTTTTTAGCATGATAGTCGCCCTATCGATATGAATGTGTACTGGGTACTTACAAAGTATCATACGTGCCTGTATTTGGATGTATATATTTCTATGTTATGTAGAGTTATTTCTACTATTGGATATGTATATGTGTATATAGGGGTATATATATGTGTTTTTTTAAAAAAATTTATATGAAGGTATATGGTTGTGTATATTGGAATCTATCATAGGTTAACCTGTTTATGTGTACGAGTAAGGGTGTAAATTCTGGTAAGTGTCTACCACTAAATGTGTAAGTATATGTTTGGGTATATAGAGATATATATGTGTACTTGTGTATGTGTAGATATGTGTATGCATATGCATATGTATGTATATGTATGTGTGAGAGTGCATATATGTGTGTATATGTAGTATGTATGTTTCTATGTGTATGTATATGTTTATATATGCATATATATGTATATATATGTATGTTTAAATATGTATATGTATGTGTATATGTGTTTGTATATGGGTGTACATTTATATGTATGTGTGTATTTATATGTGTGCGCTCGACTGTTTGTGTACTGTATATCTGGATGTGTCGATATGGGTATTTATATATGATTAGATATTTATGTATATATGTTTGTGTGTCATTGTATGTGTATTTGTATGTATGCTTTAGTGTCTTGGAGTGTATCATAGATACAAACTAAAATCTACTTTTGTTGATAAGGAACCTTTAATTGCTTACAGACTGTTGTTCTTTTCTTAAATTATGATAAACTTTTAATATATTTTATCATAATGTTGTTGGAATATTATTAGAATATAAGTTGGTCTATGTATGCTTATTTCTTTTTCCTTTTTTATGTATGTGTCTACATGTTTATGTATATATGTATATGTGTTTGTATATGTATGTGTGTATGCGTATATATATATATATATATATATATATATATATATATATATATATATACGTATATATATTTGTGAATATGTATGTTTGTATGTGTGTATGTATGTATATGTATGTGTGTAGATATATATGTGTGTGTATATATATGTATGTATGTGTGTATATCTATGTGTAGTTGCGTATGTACGTGTGTATATATATGTACTAGCGGATGTGTATATGCATTTTTATATTCATATCGTTTTAATTTACGTTTGTTTAATTTTTCATGTATACACTTGTATTTGTAAATGTCTATGTATATATTTAGTTTATATGCATATACGTGCTTATGTATGTACATCTAGATGTGTATGTATGTATGTGTGTGCTTGTATATAGTTGCATCTTTATATATATTTCTTCACTTGCTTTATTTACTTTTCTGCGTCGACGTATGGGTTAATATATTTATATGTGCTTATCTATGTGTATGTTTATTTGCGTAGGTCTGTATATGTGTACCTATTATGCATATATGTGTGTATGCGGGTGCATGTATTGATTTATATGCGGATGTGTGAGTGTACAATTATATGTGGAGGTGGTTATTTACTTTTGTCTGTAATGTGTCGAAAACTATATGTTTTTAAAAATGTATATATATATATATATATATATATATGTATATGTATATATATAGATATTTATGTATGTGTGTATATTTTTATATATATTTATTTGTTTAAATTTTATCTATGTATATTTGACCGGTTTAGTTATATTTCAAGTTAAAATTCGTTTAATAACATATAAAGCTACGAATAGCTTTGACATCTGACCGTCTAGATCATATTGAATGTAGATGTATGTGCCTGTGTGTATTGATGTGTATATGTAAGTAAAGTGCATTTGCCTATGTGTGGTTTGATTTTTTATATGTATGTGTATATATCTAAATACGTCTGAGCGCTTAACATGCGTGCGTTCGAATGATTTCGCGTGAGAGGCGACTAACGTGTTGAAATGAAACTAAAATGTATACATTTATGTCTGGGATTCTGAACATCCCTTTCAACATAATTTCAATGAAAATACAAATTAAATAGCATATATATCTTTTATTTTTATTTTTATATTTTTGCATTTTTTCTCCTTGGTAATTCTACAATTTAAAACTTAATAGAGATTTGATTTAGATTTCTAAATAGGTAATTTTAATTTTTTACTTTTAATTTTAATTTCAAATTTTATAAATCTTTTAATATATATGATAACCTTGCTTAGTTGTCAAATTTTTCGAATCATCCTATACTTGTATTTTGATTGGTCACTCTAGCTTATGTGACAGCGTTTACTCCTGGCTAAGGATCGTTAATTTGAAACTTTTAAAACCATTTATTCTATATTCTACATCGTCACTTGAAAAGACACTAGAAGTGTTGAAACAAAATGGCTACTTTTGTCGTGATTTTATAACATATTTATGTTGTAATATTCAAATAAATAATTATATATATATATATATATATATAGTCTTAAGATGTGCTATATTTATGGGATAAAGTGCTCAATATCAGAGATAGAGCGTGTGTAAATATAAAAGTGAACATAGAAGAATCGTGGCCTGACGATTGCACCTAGCATGAAACAGATTGTCGCCTCTAAGTGCTGACTTCTATGTTCACTGTTATATATATATATATATATATATATATATATATATATATATATATATATATATATGTATATATATATATATATATATTTGTGTATTTAGGCAGCAAATTCTCTTTTAGACATGTCTGATTGAATAAACTACAGACATTATGTCTGCTAATTTTTAACAAAATCCATTCATACTCACGAACAACCTTCCGTGTATTGATGTTAAATGATGAGAGAAATGTGCTATAGTTTTAAAAATTTCTTTTATTTTAATTTCCCAAGTAGTTTCGATCTTTTTCCAAGGTCATCTTCAGAGCTGCTATTAGTACGAAACTATATGTTGTTCATTAGTACAAGTATTTATACAAAGTTGTGCGTTGTTATTCATTACCGTAATTTTTTCATCATGCTTTTAAATGCAAAACGGTTGACAATGTGCAGAGCGTTCATTCGAACGTGAAGAAATTATCCATTATGAAATTTATTCATATTATAATGTCTTGGTCATGCGCACATTAAAGCGTAAAAAAACTGTTCCTTTACAGGCAATTTAGATCATTATTGCAGTATTCATATTTGATTCCGTTCAGTGCTTGCTTTAATTTAAAAAAATATATAAATTGCTTCTAGTATCTGTAATCTAAATTTGTTGTTTCATGGTGTAGGTTAGTTGTGTTGTCGATTAGTAATTTTTTATATTGTGAATGTGGACAGGAATGTTATTGTAGATGTAGATTATATATATATATATATATATATATATATATATATATATATATATATATATATATATATAATTATTAATACTATGATGATCCCAAAGTCTCTTTTTAATTAGCTGGCAAGCCGCTGCCGTTATTTGCTGGATTCGGAAAGGGAAAGGCAATGGAAACAATATCTGACCCTACTGCATTTGAAGGCTGTGAATTTACCCCTAAATTAAAGCCCCGAAGTGGATAACTATCACATTATGGTTTTCTTCTATATGTTGTGTTTTTTCAGTACGTGAACGATCATGACTCTTCACAATCTCCTATTTACTTGTACAGCTTTTAGCAACGTTTGTCTCTTCGTCAAGCCTTCCACCACACGTTCCAACATTTCGTCCGGCAGGTGGAGTGTCAATTTATCAAAGGTTTCCTTTTTCTTTTATTCTGAGTATAAGCGTCCTCTTTTTTTTTCATTTTCCTTAAGACATTTTTGTTGCTTAGACGCTCCGTTCATGGAATTCTCAGTATCCTTCTGTAGAACCACATTTCTGTTGCCTCCAGTTTTCTCTTCATCTGTTATAAAATTGTTCAGCATATCATTTGTCGCATAGGAGAATTGTTATTACATAGCAGTTCTGCACTTTTCTTTTTAACGAAATTTTCGCTATTCTTAGTAGATTGCTTAGCTTTAGGAAAGCATATTTTGCTATTCCAATCCACTTTTGCATCTTGATGTCACATTTTCCCTTTTCTATTAAAAAAAAAACTCCTCATGAATGTAAAATCCATACTTGTCAGATGTCGACATCTTCAATTCGTAATTCGCATCTCGGACTTCTTTCGCTGGGGTTACGGTCATAATGTCGTAAAACGCAAGTTAGAAAAGAACGAGATCACCAGCATTCAAAAACAATCAGAAAAGCAAGAATCATCGAAGAAATTTCTATGTGCAACCTTAAAAATATAAAATGAAAACAGGAAATCTCGGAAGATTTTCCATGAAAATTCACGTGGTTAAAAATCGAAATTTCTTTTGACACGCACCAACATTTCCGTTTTAAAAAAATATGTCCACCGATGTTTGCTTATTAATGAGACAACTTAGATAATGTAAATATATATATATATTGCAATATATTCTCTATATCTGTGTGTGGCATATGTTTTTAGAATGTGTGCAGTCATGACTCTCCACAACTTCAGATTTACCACTTACTCAGTAACGCTCTAACTCGAGTGGCTACTGGGGCTTGTACAGGGTGAACACGACTGTAAACAAAAAAAACCACTGAACATAAATAAAAACAATTGCCTACTAGACACACACACACACACACACACACACACACACACACACACACACACACACACACACACACAAACGAATATACATTATCATCCGAATCCCGCATATACAAACTAGAATTACGATAAACAGGTGTTCTGTCGTTGATGATGGGTAAATCAAAATACTGATTACTACTGATTAAAACGGAGAGGAGACATCGCAGAGATACTCCATATATGAGAGTTATTAATCATTTGAAAACACTTGGAATCGTGAACCGCTACAACGTAACGGAAGAAAATTTTAATGGACCGAATTTATGCTCAAACGTAAAAATCAAGCCATTTTTTTAAAATAACGGTTAGAGGCGATGAAAACTCGATTGCTTACAACAGTGTGGAGCAAAAAGTGTCCTGGGGAAAAATGAAACAGACAACCCTTAAATACTCCTACGTAGGTGATGCTATCTATCCAGTAGGGTTCACACAACTACTCTTCCCAGTTAGGGCAAGAAACAGTAGCAACCGAGGAAAAGCTTCTGGAATTGGACAAAAACGTTAAAAAAGGATTTGCAATGTAATCGATCAGTCACTTGACATAGCTTCCTTCTGTCTTTTTTAGCAAATATTTTCATGGCTACTGCTCTGACGAGCTGTTTTCCTGGTGCCCGGACTATGTGAGTTTAAGAGTGCTTCTAGATTGGCATCTATGTCCCACCCTTTTATTCTTGAATTAGGTAAATGTAACTGTCACTTCTACCCCAACAGTTTCTTTTCGCGCACTCCCCCCTCTTCAGTTTAGTTGCTTCTATAATAATTACAATCTTAAAAAATTTAAATGCAACGTCAATCGCTATCTTCTATCTTCTTGAACTCCGTTGAGGTTTTATCCTTTCCTCGGTCTCTCCTATATCCAGTGTTTTCTCTCAACTTCACGCGTTTTAACCCCCTGCATACTTGTGGGATTAACGCCTTGCTTGGTGTGAAATAATTAAAAAATAAAAAAAACGAAGTGAATGTGGCGAATCCGATTCATTCCCATCCGCTATCATGACACCACACTCACATCCAGGTAAATGAAGCTGCCACAAAATGTAGAAATTTAGAGGAACAAAATGTGATATATGTGGTTGAATTAATCTATGTATTTATACATACCTAAATATCGTCTTTGAATTTCGCTGAAAACCGCTACAAACTTGCTTTGACATCTATATAAGGCTTTGTGCACATGGCCTTTTATCATTGTAAGTGTTTGTACGTTTTTCTGTTTATTTTATACTATATATATATATATATATATATATATATATATATATATATATATATATATATATATAGAGTATAAAATCAACAGGCCGCCTGACGATTGTGTCTAGCATGAAACAGCTTGTCGCCTCTGAGTGTTGACTTCAATGTTCACTTTTATATTTACATACGCTCTATATCTGATATTGAGCACATTATCTCATAAATATAGCACAACTTAAAAATATTTCTTCATATATATACATATATATATCTGATGAAAATGTGGAAAAGACAAAGCAAAATCCGAATATGCGAGTTTACTGTTTTTATTTTAACAGTAAACTCACATATTCGGATTTTGCTTTGTCTTTTCCACATTTTCATCATACCGTCGGATCTACATCCACACATTTGCTTACATATATATATATATATATATATATATATATAGTATAAAAAACAATATATATATATATATATATATATATATATATATATATATATATATATATGCAGAGATATAGTCTTAAAGTGTGCTATATTTATGGGATAAAGTGCTCAATATCAGAGATAGAGCGTGTGTAAATATAAAAGTGGACATGGAAGTCAACACTTAGAGGCGACAGTCTGTTTCATGCTAGTGCAATCGTCATATATGTTTAAAAGTATTTTAACTCGGATTTTCGGCGTTCTATTTTTGTTTAAATCGATTCAAATATTCGGATTAAACAGTGATTTAGGCACACTCAAAGAGTACAGTTTTCACAGAAAGTCTTTTATAAACTCCCTATAACCCTTATCGTGCCAAACAATTGGGCGAAAGCTATCAGATAACACATGCGAAAAAATACCCGGAAAAAGAAAGGACCACTTCACTATTCATTTTTATTTCTCGTTTCATTGATAAAAGACACAGGGGTGTCCGAAAATTCCGATTTTAAAAAATATTTTCATTTTGCTTCTAGCTTCTCTTTGGTCAAAAGTTTTACTAATATATAATAAATATTATTAGTCAATATTATTATTTTTTTCGTTTTTTTACCTCTGGAATTTAGAGAGAGAGAGAGAGAGAGAGAGAGAGAGAGAGAGAGAGAGAGAGAGAGAGAGAATTAGAAGTGAGAGAGAGAGAGAGTGAATTAGAAGTGAGAGCGATAGTTGGAGAAAAAGATTAATTAAGTGGTCCAACAGCTGGTAGTCAAAGAACAATTTATGCCTTATCGTTTGCGAGCAAGAGAAGCGAATACCGCATCTCATAATGGCTCCGACAATAGCTTTGATGCTCGCAAATAAAATCGGTCGAAGTATTTATGAGCTCAGCATTGACTATGATTACCGTAAGGAAGATCTTAGGTAATGTGCTCCAGTCTACTGTCCAAAATTATCGAGAAGATTGAGTGGCTGAATTCCTTGAGGATGCTAGATCGAAATTCTTTGCAGTTAAGGGACTCAAAGAAGACAAATAGCCAGGGTTCTTTCATAATAATTTTTGTCCCTTTGATAGAATTCCTTTCATACAAATATATCTCACAGAATTACTATTTTTTTTCTTTCTTTTCGATCATTGTTTCCGTCAGGTAGCCTTATCTGTCTCTTTTTTTTCTTCTTTTAACATTTTTATATTGTTCACCTTTTCCCTGGAGTCTTTTGATTATTGTTTTGCATTGAGTTTCCTCAAATCTCTAGCATTTTCCCCTTGCTGTCCCCTAATGTCAGAATGGTCGTAACTTTATTGATTTTCGATACTTCCACAAGATATCACAATCTTGAACTTCATGTTTCTCACCACATTTAGTTCTCGGGCAAGATCTTGGTATTTTTTAAATATTATTAGTTCAGTGTTTTACCCATTGTGTGATCGCACCAATAACAAGCGGAAGTAGAGTGGCTTTACATTGAACCTTAAAAGTGACAACTATTCTTCTCAATACACCAGGACTTTCCTCAGTATTCTGTTTTCTGCAATGTCGCCTGAATGATTCCAACACTTTCGAGAGTCTCCAGTATTTTCTTGGTATCTCCAGAAATGTTACCAGTGCTATGATAACTACTGATACAACAGTCTTTTTTTATATTCTATTATTATTATTATTATTATTATTATTATTATTATTATTGTTGTTGTTTTTGTTGCTGCTGTTGCCGTAGATTTCTGTTGCATACACACTTCATTCCGGGTACCAACCAGAGACCTGAGATCAGAAATGGCTTCATGACATTTTCCTGTGATCACTTTCTTTGCAAAAAAAAAAATAAAAAAAAAAAAAAATTATACGAACTTACATCTATAAAAATCATTATTATATCTAAATTTTTTTTTTACAATCTTAAAGTATTTGTTGGTGTTAAATAACATGCAAAAGGTTGATAATCCGTAAAAAACAATTCAATCAATCAATCCACTTTCCGCGCCGATAATGGTTACACTAACAACACATGAGGTTGTTTATTCCTGTGCCATAAATTGAAAATTAATCACCATTCCTGTAGACTTTGAATTAATGTCCTATTGTACTCTTTTCCAAGACTCCCTCGGTGGCGGGGCCTTGAATTCTTCGATTGCATTCACCGGAGAGCGTTGAGATACCTCACCAGTAAACCAAAGAAACTTTAAAAAATTTATAACTTTATTTGTATTTGCGATAGAAATAATTTGTAAAAAGGATTAGAAAGAAGTAAATCTATATTTTTTAAGGTTTTATTGAAATTTTATTTAAGTTTCCACATGTCCTCCATCATTAGCAATACAAAGGGTAATACGATTTTGCAGTTCACGGAAAACATTTGCCAACTGATTTACAGTAATGCCTGAAATCACATTAGTTATTTTAGCTATACTTAAAAGTAGGTAAATTAAATTTTATAACATTTTTTACTGATTATTTCTATCGCAAATACAAATAAAGTTATAAATTTTTTAAAGTGCACACGAACTTTATGGACATCCTGTATATATGTCAATAAATTCAGCTGAATTATATAACCCAGTGTTTCTCAACATTTTTTTTACATCAGGCACACTTGTAGATGAACTAAAATTCTGGGATTCACTTTCAATAAGGGAAAATTAATCATGAAATTTGAAAACAGGACAATAATAAAATAATCTCTTCAAATAAGCATTTATTAGTAAGACATTACATTGTATATTTACGTATGCTTGTGTGAAACCTTTGCTTGATGTGCTTTTGGCAATTTTTGAATGTTCAGCCTTATTTGTGATAAACATACTCTCATAAACATACACAAAGAAGTCTGGCGCTAAAGTCTTCACTTAAAGGGATTATGAAAAATTTGCTATTTTTAGAGAAGCTGAAATGACGGAGTTAAATCCCTTGAGGAAGGCAATAGGGAAAGAACAATCCGCTCCTTAAAGATTAAAAAAATTAGCATTCTTTTTAAAATATCAAATGATAAAGACTTGACTTAGACATGGAGGCCATGTATTTGGTGCCTCTAACTTTTTAAAAATAAAGATTTTTTTTTTAAATATAAAAATAATACATAAATTACTCTTCATCTAACCTGGGGCGCACCTAGCTAAATTTCAGGGCGCACCTGGCTAAATTTCATGGCGCATTAGTGCGTTCGGGCGCACCGGTTCAGAAACGCTGACATAGAAATACAAAAAAAAAAAGAGTGATTTTGGCATTAAATAAACCAAGATGGGTTGACATTACTTACATTATTTACATTATTCGGGATGTTATCCTCGTCTTCATTGCCATATTCACAACGTTTCGGCCATTGTACGCTCCGGCCTTCTTCAGGTGACTGGAAATTTCGAACAGAATCCTTTGTTTCGTCCATCGGGGTAAACTGTTCTATTTCCACGTGCCACGCCTCTTCCGGATGTCGCAGTTATTTTCCTTTAACTTAACTCTCCAACTTTTGGTTCAACACTGCTGGGGCCTTGTATTGAACGCACAAGTCTTTAGAACTAGTCACTGGATCTAACCAACGTCTTTATCCATTGGGCCACGTGTCCTTGAGGAAGACTGGAGCGTACAACGGCCGAAACGTTGTGAATATGACAATGAAGATGAGGATAACAGTCCGAATAACGTAAATAATGTAAGTAATCATCTCAAAAATATAGACACATATGGATTGACATGTAAAATAGACCAGCCCGACTCCATCGTTTTTTTCCCATCGAACGGAACAACGCCATTGCAACAGTTTCAAAACCCATTTTTCTCAGATCGCCAGATACGAGCACACCTTTCCTCTTACGACCTTCAACACAATTCACCCAATCGGAATAACTTTCTGATTTAATAATGCAAATAATATACTTCTCCAGATAGAATTCAATTGAACTGATTTTGATAATCGAAGTGTCGCAATCAATAATCGATAATACAATCAACTATGCATAGAAGTTTAAAGGGTTATGATCAATAACTTTCTTTCAGAATATCATGTGTTAGTGAGTTTGTTCTTTTTTCACTATCTGCAAGCAAAACATTCAGAGAGAATTTATTTTATGAATGCTTACATCGGCGTGAAATAATTCTTAAATATTTACCACTATTTTTCTTGTTTATCCTGTCGGGTGAGTTTAGAACACAACTGCATGTTGTTGGTTGGTTGATTTTGTTTAGCGGCATATCAACCTATGTGCTTTATTTAATGCCGAAATCTAAATAATTTAAACATAGTTTTAAGGTTTAAACTACAGATAAAATGTATTGTTGCTTATTTTCCTATGAAATTTATTGTAGGTAATTCTGTTTTAAATATGTTTTGTTGGTAATGTATTTTATATAAAAATGTATTGCTGGTATTTATACTATAAAAATGTATTTTTATACTTTCATAGGTGGTGTAATGGGTAGCGGCTCGAATTGAGGACTCGGAGAGCTGAGTTCGAATTCCAGTCGAATCCATTACATTCACTTACGGGCTAATATCCTTGGGAATAGTATAATCCTCTTCTTCTCTCTCCAGCTATGTGTAAATAGCAAGACAGACCGGGGTTTATAGCCTTGAATTGCAATTGGTCTACCACAGAAAGAATTGGCAATCTACTGCGAGAAAGAAAATCTGCCTCGTCAGTCATGTATCGAAAGATACATGATCGCCTAAGCGGGTATCACACATGGCACATAACTGAATGTTTGTGAGTTCAATTTTTGCTCATAGCTGGAACCCTAACAGGTGCTACCAACCCAGGGTGAGGGTGATCCTGGGAAGAGGTGGTTCCGTGTTCCTCAAAACCTCCAATCAGAGGAGTTTCACCTGGATGTAGTTTATCGTTATACCAAGGACAAGGTGGAGGGCTAAGACGAAACCAAAATTGGTCACATTCTGGATGGATATTTGCAGACTCATAATCCTAATCTATGACTACCATTTTGTTTTGACTGTAAGCTCGATGTATATTTACCCTTTTGACACTGGCGTCTACCTTTTTTATTCTAGTGTAAATCATCTCACCTATGTTTACCTATGTATTAATTCATTCCCTTTTTTTGTACACGTATATTCAAGATAAGCAAAAAGGTTGTTATGTCGTTAAATCAACCAACATTTTTTCTAATCATTTTATACCTAGCAAGACAATAAATCCACTAAAGCGAAAGGGGTTACTAAGTGTTGAGTCTTGACTCATTGTTGAATCTCGACTAATGCATGGACTAATAATGCAACACAAAATGTACTTAGAACAAGAATGTATTATAACAAGAAAGTGTACACAATATTTACATATAGTATTTCTGTATATTTCTGGGAAGACGTTCCTGGAGAATGTGTTGACTAAGTCGCAGTACGGGCAGAGTCTCTAGCTGGATCTCTGTATTCGCTCCCCTCGTCTTCCGGTACCAACCATTATTTATATAGTCGGTAGTCACCTATGCAGATTAGGTGGATCCTACCACAACACTAAGTATGAAAGTATATGAGAAAAAGGAAAAACTCAATGAAGGAGAGAGAACATTCAAAAACAGGAATTAGGAAGACAGAAGATAACAAATGACATTGCATTTAAATTTTTGAACATCAAAATTGGCTGGAAAGCAAGTAACCGGAACAAAGATCCACAGGCGAGAAGTGCGAGGAAAGAAACTGTTAACATAGACCTTACAGTTACGTCTAACGATTCAAATTGTAAGATGATGAGACCTAACTGCCACTCTAGTACTTCGCTTAAATTCGTAAAATCGAGGTAACAATGAGGAAAGCTCATCAAAAAAATTACTATAAAAATATTTATAGAAAAAGGCAAATTAAACTACATTACGTAGTGATAATATTGCAGATTGAGTTTTATCAGGAATCTCTAAATACATAAGAGATGCACCAGTAATATTCTCGGCATGGACGAATGATAGACGGATACGTGTGTAAAATAGATTCTAGCAAGAAGAATCGTTAGCAGATGAAAAAGAGTACCGAACCGTTATGTCATATCAGTCCTCCTATATCGCACTGGATGCTAGGCAATCTCCCCACAGATAAAGGAGAGTTTTTAAGAGACACTTATAGTTAGCACCAGGAAGAGACATTTGAAATTTCTAGAACACATAATGAGGAAAGAGAGCTTGGAAATTTTGATACTCACAGAACTGATTGAAATTAAGAGGGACAGAAATAAATAACGTATAACCTACCTACTGAGCGAGTAAATGGATGACGGAGGAATGTTTAGAGTACAACAAAAAGAAAACAAAATATTAAGAGCTACAGAGGACAGGAAATTGTGAAGAGCCATGATCGCCAACGTCCTGAAGAGTCACAGCACATAAAAGAAGAATAGGGTGTTAACTTTGGTGCAATTAAGCGAGTACTATCAAACAATTTAGATGAAATAATGTTGGACTAGAATTGACTAGCTGACTCGTATGTAAGTTTTGACTAGTATAGTATTTCTGGTGATTTATCTCTCTATATAAATTTGTAGCCTCTGGCTGTCTGTTATCGAACTCCTTGTGGTTTTGGAGATAGGCCCCTTTAAACATATATATTCTGAAACTACATTACCCTGGCTACTTGGATAAATATATTTCATTTTGATGAAAGGGCTCACCCCCCCCCGCACTGATTTTTTTTCCTTTTGATTTCAATTAAATTTAAATTTGAACCAGGGAATGACTCCTATACAAAATATAGAAGGAGAAAGCCAGAAGATGGAGGTCACATCGGAAAGATGAAAATGAGACGGTATGAACGTCAAGTTGAGCAAGAAATCACCAATCAGTGGGTAATGTCTTACAATACATATTTGAATGTTGAAATCTCTCATCAGTTAACAATCAGGCTTAACAGTATTGTATGAATTTTTTACATGAAACATTGACAGTTTTCCAATTGTATTACATTCATATTATTACTCATTTTTAAATAATTTCACCTTAAGCAAGGCGATAAAGTCACTAAGGCGCAAGGGGGTTACTTAGAGTGGAAGAAAATTTAGTAAGGAGAAAAGGCAATAAAAACAGGCTGGAAAAAGATGACGATTGACGTCGTATTTAAATTTTTGAATATAGTAGTTGACAGGACAGCAGGAATCAGGAAGCGAGTTCGATGAGGGAGAAGTAATTATTAAAAAATAACTTACGGTTGCATCTAGCGATTTCAACAGTATAATGAAGAGACCTAGCTGCCAATCTAGTAATACGCTTAAATTCATGAAATCGAAGTAGCAAAGAGGAAAGTTCATCGGAACAATTACCATGAAAATATTTTAAGAAAAGGCGCAGGGAAACTATGTTAAGGTGGCGGAAAAGTGACTGAAGCCGAGATGCCAGGTCAGGACCTATATAAGTGTAGGTTCTTCTTTAAATTTTGTAAAGAATCTTCTCGAGATATATAGTAGGTATAAGAAACCGGGCGTCGCAGCAATATTCAATGCAGAGACGAATTCTTGACTTTTAAATTTGCAAAGTAGATTCAAGATAGAAAAATTGTCTCTGTTGTCATAATAATAATGATAAGTGTTCATATCTCGCTTATTTTTATGCTAGTTAAAATAGAAAGGAGCAAGAATACGATGAAACCATATGAGTTGAAATCAAATTACATCCATATTTGAATATGACAGATTTTAAAGTATTTGTTTCTGCTGACGTAATTTCGTTTTAAACAATCCTGTTGTCTTCAACTGAAACTATTATTTTTAACTGTTGTTGTGATATCTACAGTTTATGTAGTAGGATATAAAAAAGGGAAAAGGAACAAATAAGGATGCTTTTATTTTATTTAGGGACTTATTTAATGAAGAACGGTTTAAACATTTACCGTTTATACTCGTGTATAAGTCTACTTCGTGTATAGTACGACCCCTGAGTGTTTTTCTGAAAATTTGATTTCTTCTCATAGCTCGGGTGTAATGCAATCCCAGCTTCTGAACAACACTAGTAGACCTACTTCTTCTATGTGTCGTGTCATTTCAGGACGAAGCTGATAATGGCTCTCCACAATTTCTTGTCCTTTGTAATAAATTTATTTCTCCTAAATCTTACCCTACTGTCTATTCACTGAAGCTCGCGAGGTAAGTTATGGATTACATTCCACTGTCTTTCTTGCCTTAAATCTGTCCAGTGAGTATCAAAATGTTGCCCTATAAAGTACAACTGTCTGTTCTTGGTGTTAAATGCAAGTGTCCTTTTTGTTTCCATTTTCTCTAAAACTTGGTCGTTGCTCACATTTTCGGCCCATGTTATCCTCAGTATCATTCTGTTGAACCAAATTTTTGTTGCTTCAAGTCTTCATCCGTGAGGAAATTATCCATCATTCACTGCTATATAGAAGGACTGATATTACGTAATAGTTTAGTATTCTTTTCTTTATTGAAGTATTAGGCCTCAACCTGGATATATTTTATTCATTCTTTTTTTTGGACAATTCTAACCCAAAAATGCCGAGAGAAACGACAATCACCAAAATGAATTTTTAATCCCTCCAGAAAAAAAAAATTACCTCTGTATAATGCAATCCGTCATCGAAAATGCATGATTTTTAACCTCTTTAAAAAAATAAATAAACTGTGTATTGTTCGCGGGTATAGAAAAGATATATCGTTCTATCGAAGTATTCTGATAATACCATGAACTGAACATGTGAGTAACGAGGACGTTTTAAGGAAAATAAAAAGAGAAAGGTAAGGAAAATAAAGAAAAAGGAGAATAATGATTAGAATCAGAAGGAGAAATTTGAAATTTCTTGAGTGGAGGAAATAGGGCTTGGGGGATTTGACACTCAGGGGACAGACTGAAAGCAAGTGTGACAGAGGAAAGCAGCGATTAAGCTACCTAACGAGCTTGTCTAAATGGTTGGCAGAACAGGGTTTCAGGAGGGGTAAAAAATAAGGCAAACCTTACTAAGAGATACAAAGGACATGACAATGTGGAGATTTATGATCATTCATGTCAGCAACCTGAAGTAGAATAGAATGAAAGTTCTGTTTTATTTTTGACATGATGACAATGAGGATAGTTTGTAATATTTACGCTAAAATAATCATACATACTAATTTCTTTCTTTGTATGTTATTTAATGTCAGAGTGGGCAATTATTTATAGATTGCACTCTTTTTAAAATAAATTTAGATCATACTCGTATCAAACGCTGTTTAAACTAAAAAAAAGTTTCTTCCGTAACGAAATCAGCAATAAATATTCGTTCTTATTATTGAAATGAAACCTGGACATGCAAACGATGCTTTGATCAGTTTCAATCGGGAAATATCTATCACGAAGATTCCACTCGACTTACACCCTTGTGCAAATTAATTGAAATAACTGCTTTAGTTTCCTTTCTTTCACCATACGGTCAGTTTTAGACCCACTGGAGTGACAGTGTGTAATCGATTTCTATTTTTTCCTCAGATTAGGTCATTTGCGGTGGTGTGCAGTAATATGAATCTATTTTTGGGGTGTATGATGAAATTTGTTTGGCCTTGAAAAATATTGCACCATCCGTGATTGCATCAGATTATTATCACACCCAGACACAACTGTCTCAACTGTCGATTAGTTGTCTTACAGACATTGTCTGCGATGGATGTTACTCTAAAGAAGCACACGAAAATTGTAACGCTGCACGAACACACAATCAATCCTTAACAGTGAGCAAATCAACGTACTATAGACTGGGCCTGAAACTCTCCTGATTTAAATCAAATCAAGAATCTGTGGTCAATCTGCAAGGAACGACGTCGTGGAATGGACATACGGAGTACTAACATCTGCACTGGGTCCTGATTCATTGAAAAAATACAAAAAAAAGTAAATAATAACGGAATTAATCATTTTGTTTCAATTAATTTGCACAAGGGTGTAGACACTTTGTCAATATCGAGTTTCTGAAAACTGTAATTGAGGAAAATTCTGAGCACAATCCAAAATAATTATCAAAACAGTTCAATACATGAAGATTACATTATAGCTTGCATTCATGAGCAAAGGAAAAGTGGCTAAACATGGTCAGCGGTTCCTTCATCATTTGACTGCTCCTCAGCTTAATCAAAGAGTTATTCCCTGTCCGTAGTTTAATAGTAGACTACCTAAGGAATATTTGAATCATGACCCGTGATGAAAAGCGGTGTCTTTCCCATCATATCCAACGAAAACGACAATGGCTGTCTTCTACTGAAATAGAGAAGCCAATGCCCCAAATCAAGAAAAAAAGTATGAATCCTCCTCTTCACTTTCCGGCTATGGGTTCAATAGCAGGGCTTGAATAATTATTATTTCAAAAAAATTCTTAAAATCTAAAAAAAATATTTTCTGGCTCTAAATAACCTACAAAAGGCTGATAATCCATAAAAAACGTATCAATCAATCAGACCAAGCCACAGACCATTATTCCACCTGCACATACACAAAGATTTCTACAACAGGTTCAAATTTAGTTCCCTCCGTGTTTTAAGCATACAATGTGTCCCTTATGCCATGGAAGCGTATAATTCACACATACTTTTCTAGGGCCCAAATTTCATTTAAAATGCGCACATTATACAAGTATATATGTTTTGTAGGATATGAAGAGCGTAGCTAAATGCTAAATCAAACCGAAAAATGAATGAATATTGTCGTCAACTGAGAACATTAGACAAGAATTGAAAGCATAAAACTGGATCACCATTGGTCAGTCTTAAGGGCATGTTGCTCTTACACGAAAATACAAGACAACATAAAACCCGAGTCACTAAAGAACATTTGACGACTATAAATATGGACGTTTTGCCTCAATATGTCGCCAGCGCATGACTATCAGATCATTCCAACTTTCTCAGAGGGAAAATAATTAGTTTTGCAGATGTTTAAGCCTATATTGAGTATTTTCTTTGCTTCAAACCCTAAAGAATTCTACACCCAAGTTATCAACAATTTGTCAAATAGATAGAATTATGTTATCGATAATAAAGGCAAAAACTATATTTATGAAATGTCTCAATGAAGATTAAAGTAGCGTTTGGTTCTTTTCCGTTCTAAATAATTAAATAAACGGCAAATTCTATCTGTCCGTGTGTCTGAAATTTCTCTAATTTGGACCACACTTACTTTACAAAGACATATTATACCTTTTTGGAATCAGGATGATTCCGGGATTGAACATATATTCTTCATCCGGTGCTTGCACATCCAGCATTGGGATTTGTGTCTAGATGAGGAGGGAACAGTTACAAATTCAAATTTTAAAATAAATGAAAAAATTAGTTATTTTAAAAGATTTTAATTCATATTAAACTTGAAGTAACTCAAAACTTTGTGAATTTAAAACATTTGTTTTAAATTCAGTTTGGAATATATCCAGAACTTTATGAATTGATGAAATGAATTTTATTTCTTCAAAATGCCAAGGAATCAGAGTTAAATTGTTAGGTTTCGTAACGTGAAGTTTTGAAGTTCCGCAGAGTTTGCGATTTGAAGAACTCATTTTTCGGCCTGAATTTGGAATTTCGGCTCAAATCGGACTTTCGGCCCAAATCAATCTTTTGGCTGGAATTAGACTTAGAGGAAGGTTCCATGGAGTAAATTGAGGAATTCAAAGTTATTTCTTCAAAATTATCATTGCTGTTTTCTATGCTGGACCAGAGGTTCCCTTTAGATTTGGACCGGAGGACAAATTATTCCTCCGCGGCAGCTAGCTTTAAAGCCCGCACAGAGCCTCATAAAGTCCAGAGTTGACCGATATCTATCCTACTCGTCCCTATAATACAGTCTTACTTACTTCTTTCTCTTCATTACAATCTTACTCAGTAAAACTCTACCTTGAGTGACCACTGGGCCTTGAATTGTGTGAACTCACAGTAAAAAAAAAGAAAAATATGAACATTAACAAATTTCTTTAAAAGTTCAAATAACAAAAACAACAACAACAAAAAACAAACGAAAACCAAACACAAATTAATCAAATTTCATTTTGAAATTTATAAAAACGTGAAAATAATAATAATAATTTTATTACACTCGCTTCATTGTTGATATGAAATCGATTAGTCTTTTACTCATCAGAAAAACATTGGAATCGTAATATTTTTATACTGCTCTTTACTTAGGCGTAACATTTCTTAAGTATGTGTCGAGAAGAAGAGAGATTCCTGGCAGTTGGACCAATCAGAAATCACTGAGAGAGGTTAGCACGCTGACGTGTGTTCAAAGAAGCTGATATAGCTGATAACCTCGGGCTGTATTTGGATTATTTGCGAGATATATTATAAAAGCCATCATGATTTCCAATGATGATCGGAGCGGATATTACTCACAAATCCTGTAGTGGGTGAGGTTCAATCTGGCCTCTTGCCGAAAATCTGTGGAGATAATTACGTACACGATTCCCATCAAAATATAGACGAAATATTATTAAAACCATTCTTTCTCTGGGGTTCTGTCGAATCTGCAGCTACATTACGGCCTTGAAATATTGAACAGTAGCAGCAACTGATCAAGGCCTCATTTCACAGAGGTCAAACGGGGGAAATATACTGATAAGAAACTTTAATTTATTGTTGTGTTGCGGTTGGTGACGCAGCTTGGGCTTTGGCGTTTCCGGCAGTCAATGCTATTTGGGCAGAACACCAAGAGAAGCTTCGTAATGAAAATGCTGGGGGACTCGGAGTCGGCTAATGCTTATTTAATGAAGTTATTTGATGGATAGCCAGAGAGAAGAAGAGTTACTGGGGTTCTCATAGGATTAGATTTACTGTAAAGTAAAGCGTATTTTTTTATAAAGATTTTGAAAAGGATTTTCTACTCAGTAAATGTTAGCATTTATTTTATAATTTAACTGTTTTTAGAAGCAGAGATATATGACCACATCTACATCAAAAGTTAACAAAAAATAAATTGATACAATAAGTCTCTAAGATGATTTGTACTTGGTAAATTTCAAGGAACACGTAGTCTTGAGTCAGAAAAAATATCAGGACAGAAAATGCAATCTAATTAAGACAAGGAATTCAATAATTGAAAATAATTATCTGAAGAAGACTTGGGTAGAAGGGATTTAATGTTCTCGTTGCAAAATGGTAATTTGGAATTATTACAGCTTGGTCTATTTAGACTAGTATTTGGTTTCTATAGGAAGAACATTTCAGCCGGTGTACTTTACGGTTGAAGTGCTGTGGTAATAAGAGCTATAAAAAGGGGATTTTATTTCAAATAGATTCATTGATAATATTGATCATTTCTCTTCTAAGAGATCCATACAGATATTACATTACCAGGCTACCCAGTAAGTTCAGAATTAACAACTACTGAAAATCAGTCTCTAATTAAAGACATTGTTCTATTACCTTGTTACAGCAACTCTTTTGTTTTATTTTCCTTTTTGTTAGGTCCACTTTTTATTTAGGTACATTTTATATTAGTCACCGTCTTGACCACTTCCTGTTTAGCCCTTAGTAATTACCGGAAGCGGCACGCATAATAAACCATAGAACCAAAAGATGCACTTCCTAGTTTGTGCTTCTCCTAATTTCCGCCCTTAAACGATACCATCGCCGATATGTAACATTTAACAAATTTTTTCTTAAGCAATAGTCTCTTTTAATAACTTATTATTATTTAAACATCTTTTAAACCCCAAAACCTCACCAACGGTGCAACAAGCAGATCTCAACGGTTGGATCAGGGGAAGAAGAGGACAATGCGTGAATGACATTCTACAGAAATCGCCATTCGAAATTATAACAGAGTCGGTGTCAGTCAGTTGTAGTTTCGTAACTGGATTCTGCACATCTCATTCCTTATGTTCCGCAGAGGAAGCTCATGGAATCAAGTGTGTAGGCCAATTCCTGGCAAGTTGTGGTCCACCTTAACCCTAGAACACTAACCATGGGTATATAGTATGCAGAGCAAATTTTCCTATTTTTAATTACAATTTTCAGTACCTGATTTTCTTACCTAAATAATATATTTTTCAGTTCCTATTAATGTTAACTAAAAGTATAAATTTCGAAGTGCCTGCATGTAAAATAATTCAAATAAAGATATATATTTAGTATTTTTTTTTTGATATTTTGATTTTGATATCAGATATGATATACCCATGGTTAGTAGTGGTGTAACTTTAATTGATGGTTACTGTTCTAGGGTTAAACAGATTCATACTATCTGCATTTGCTTCTGATCTGATTTCTTCGCATTCAACGCACTCTTGCAAAGCCAAACGGCGATAGGGATGATAGGAGCAGGGTTAGGTGAAACTAAACCTGCGTGGTCCACTGACTCTGACAACGATGCTGTTGGAAATGCTAAACTCCCGGTAGAGCCAACCTTGGCGGCAATGTCGAAGACGAGGTCCCAGACTATGCGCGACCAAACCCAATAACCCTAACGTTGGAAGAAACGGATGTTGATTTCAACAGATCCCAGCGGATGAAGAGAGCTACGCACGACGGATATGCTACAGAAGGCGCCACTCGAAATTATAACAGCGGCAGTCTGTTGCAGTATCATAACTGGATATTTCTTGTCGCATTCCATACGTGCTGCAGAGGAAGGTCATGAAATCAAGTGTGTGGGTCACTTCCTGTCAAGTTGAGGTCCACTTCAAACAAATTCGCGCCAACGGCATTTTCTTCTACCTTGATTTTCTTTCACTTCTTGCAAAGTCAAACAGCGACATGGAATGGATGACAGGAGTAGATTTTGGTGTAACTGGAAGTTTCTAGTCCTGAACCTGCATGTTGGCGGTGAATTTAGTTATCAACGTCATCATCGTAAAGGAAGGTATCAGCAAAGAAGAAATTAAATTCTACAGATAAAACCGACGACGATTCTAACATTTATCTCAAGCAGCCAATTTGTATACATTTATTTTTGCTGTTGCACTTTGTTATGGGACCTACCTTTATGGACTAAATAGACTCGTCCTATTACTGTATATACAGGGAGATTATGCCTCCCAGCAGAGCTGTCTAAAGTTGACTACTGTACTTTGCCGTCAGTCGCACGTGCAACACCTTTGTATTCGTTCTTTTGTTTAATAATATGTTTTCACTAAATTGCTGAGTTCGAGTTTTCTTTTCAGGGCATAAGCGTCATGGCCCTCCACATCTTCCTGTCCCTTGTAGCTTTTAATAACTTTATCTTTCTACTGTTCTACCATCCATTTAATCAAAGTCATCAAGTACGTTATGCACTTTTTGCCTCTGTCCCTGGTCCCGTTAATCTGTCCTTTGAGTATAAGGTTCTCCAAGCCCTTCTTCCTCATTAGTTGCCCCAAAATTTTGAACTGCTTCTTTCCAATGTTAAGTTTATAACTATCTATCTATCTATCTATCTATCTATCTATCTATCTATCTATCTATCTACATACATACATACATACATATATATATATATATATATATATATATATATATATATATATATATATATATATATAAAAGGAAGTGGTTATAGTGGTTTCAACGAGAGAAAAGTGTGTATATTAAAAAGAGAGGTACCGCAAACGTTTTTGGTTGTAATGTGGATTTAAAAAAAAATATTATGCTTTATTTTCCATAATTTTACTACACGTGTTTCTGGTCTCGCAACCGTTTTCAGGTAACGGGTGGAGATTTCCAAATATCATTAAAAATAATTAATTTTTTTCCTTTATGTTTTTCAATGTTAAATATTCTCGATATGAGACATCTCTATTTTTGTGTTAGTAATCCGAATGTCTTTCTTGAAATGGCAGTGAAGAGTTATATATATGAGAAAAGTGTGTGTATATAAATATAAATATACATATATATATATATATATATATATATATATATATATATATATATATATATATATATATATGTGTGTAATATATTATATATATTATTATTTATATATTATTTGCGCGGTACTTATTAGAAAGCGCTCAATATCAGAGATAGAGCTAACATATTTGGTTGTATCGATGTGAGTTTATGACCCTGGGTTTCACGCTTTTGACTATCGTAAAAGCGTGAAACCCAGGGTTACAAACTCACATCAATCCAACCATATATATATATATATATATATATATATATATATATATATATATATATATATATACCCACTCATAATTTGAAAAAAAAAAAAAAAACGCAATACGATCCAGAATTTCCGTTCAATTCAAGCACCCACTTCCGCCTAAAGAAAACAAAATAAAAACCGGGGTCGATTTGACTCTAAGAAAGGACAGAAAAGCCCATCAAAGTGACATTTTCAGCAGGTAGACGGTATCTTGTTCTGAGTTCAGTCTTCGTCGGAAAGCGGGCTGCCATCCCCAAGAAGCAGCTCGCCAAAAGTCGTCGACCCAATAAGTCACAACTCATCTTTTCTCTCCTTTCGTACGCCACTGTGGACGCCTTTTACAACCCCACTTATCTCCTTTTTTCAATGAGAGACATTTACACCGATTTATCATTTGTTGTATAATATTTTACGTTAACACAATTGTTTATTTCTTTAAACCGTCATTGTTTCTTCTTTGTTCTGCCACCATACGTTTAATATAACTGCTCTTACTAGTAGTTGCAAAAATGGGGAAGCTAAGAGCGTCAAAGAGAGAGATAGAGATAGATAGAGAGAGAGAGGGAGGGAGAGAGAGAGTTCCTTCTTCGTATCGTTCTGTCGCTAGTTAGCCGAATAGTTCCCCTTGTGTGGAGTTGCAACTTCTCCATCCCGACATCTTAATTAGAAAAAATCATAAACCAGATCTTCTGATTCATGCTACTCTGATTTGCTCTACTGGCCGGATGTGAACGCTCCGAAGACCCAGAACTGAACTAAAATTCCGTGAACTGCGCAAGGCTCCGCACATACCTTCCGTTTTTACTCACACATTAAAAAAACGGATTTCTACGCATTAGCACCCGCTCCTGACTAAAGAAGCAAAATAAAAACCGGGCTCGATTTGAGCCTAAGAAAGGACAGAAAAGCCCATAAAAGTAACATTTTCGGCAGGTGGACGGTATCTTGTTCCGAGTTCACAGTCTTCTTCGGAAAGCGACCTGCCATCTCCAAGAAGCAGCTCGCCAAAGGTCGTCTCCCCAGTAAGTCACAATTCATCCGCCATCTCCTTCTGCACACCTTTTAAAACTCCACGTATTTCCTTTTTCCAACGAGAGACATTTACACCGATTTATCATTTGTTATATTTTACGTTAATACAATTGTTTATTTCTTTAAACCTTCGTTGTTTCTTCTTCGTTCTGCCACCTTACGCTTTATATAGCAGGAACCTGAACTATTTGGTGGCAACACATTTTAACTTAATTCTTTCTTTGGGAAAATATTTCGGTTTTATTTTTTCGTATTTTTATATCTTTTTGTTTTAATGTTTTCGAAGTAAAAATAGTAAAAGGCATGAAAAAACAGAGACTAATGTAAAATACTGACAAATTACTGTGTGTCACTAACATTGATTCCAAAACAAACAATACCGGCTTCGAAGAATAATGAAACTGAAAGAAATAAAATTAAAAAAAGAAAAGAACGAAAAAAATGGTGAAATTTCAGATTCATTTTCAAGTAAAGAGAAAATCAAATTGTCTTAATCTGACACTATGCACGTCAGATGTTTTTTTCAAAGGCGTTTTTAAATGAAAATATTTCAACTTTTTTTTGGTTTCTCATGTTTTTAATTAAATTAATAAATCGATCCTTTGGGCATGGTTAACCTTTAGCGGTTATATGGACATTTTATCAAACTTACAACAGAATATTGTTTTTAGCGTTTCTTTAGTAGTTCTGTTTTTTCTATGCTTTAACTTTCACGACTATTCTTCCAGTTGGTTCTGAAAGTAGACAGTAGTTTCAATGGGAATATATTTCAGCATAAAATATAATTGCAAAATCAATTCAGATAAATTCGTGCAATCTTCAGATGCATGATTTATTGAAATTGCCGCTGTGAAGTCTACAATGTCATTAGGGATTATTGAATATGACAGAAACCTCTCTACACCTATGAGATGAGGTATTATGATTACTTGCATTGTTTACATTATTCAGACTGTTATCCTTATCTTTATTGCCATATTCACACCGTTTCGGCCGTTGTACGCTCCAGCCTACTTCAGGTGATTGTAATTTCGAACCGGACCCTTTATTTCGTCTATCGGGATAGATTGTCCTCAAAGACACTTTGCCCAGTGGATAAAGACGTTGGTTAAATCCATTGACTATACCTAAAGTGTCGTGAGTTCATTACCAGTCTACAGCAGTGGTGAAACAAAACTTGGACAGTTGAGTTAAAGGGAAATAACTGAGACATCTGGAAGAGGTATGACACGTGGATCTAGAAGAATGTACTTCGGTGAACGAAGTCAAGGGTTCGGTTCGAAATTCCAATCACTTGAAGAAGGCCGGAGCGTACAACGGCCGAAACAAAACTTGGACAGTTCAGTTAAAGGGAAATAACTGAGACATCTGGAAGAGGTATGACACGTGGATCTAGAAGAATGTACTTCGGTGAACGAAGTCAAGGGTTCGGTTCGAAATTCCAATCACTTGAAGAAGGCCGGAGCGTACAACGGCCGAAACAAAACTTGGACAGTTCAGTTAAAGGGAAATAACTGAGACATCTGGAAGAGGTATGACACGTGGATCTAGAAGAATGTACTTCGGTGAACAAAGTAAAGGGTTCGGTTCGAAATTCCAATCATTTGAAGAAGGCCGGAGCGTACAACGACCGAAACGTTGTGACTATGGTAATGAAGATGAGGATAATAGTCGGAATAATGTAAATAATGCAAGTATATTTGAAACATGCACATATAGGGCGTGAGATTTTTTCTTGATCTCAAGTCTTTCGTGTTTCATGACCGGTGAATAGATTCTTTGACTCTGGTCTTCTAAGCGGCACCCCCTTGGCCGAAATGGACAGAAGAATAAAATAAATTAAATTTTGCGGATCAAGTGACAAAATACCGTACATCGAGGATTCTGTGTCAAAATTGGGATATAAGAAATTGGTTCTGGTTCGTGCTTGGTGGGGGATAAACTCTCGGATACGGCCTGTTCGTGGTAACAACCAGGCGTTGTCATGCCGTGATGGCTATGGGGTTTGTAGGAGGAAGACCTGATGGGGTAGAGCTGATCTGTTAATCCAGGATGGCAGAATTTGTCCCATACGTTATCTACCTAGCGAAACAGACCGAGTAAGTGAAGCTCTCAAGAAATATCAAAATTTATTGAAAACAGGGTTCGAGTTCTCGTCTTAAGCAGTGGAGTTTGTTATCATCATTCGTTTACTTGTGAGCATGCAAAGAACACTTCCCGGTTTTTTGGAGAACACCAGTATCAACGAGAACGGAAACGCAAAGTGAGCTAGTTATTGGCCAGTCAGTGGAAATCTCGCTGTATATTTACAAGAAAAAATCTGAAATTAATTACTCGTAATTTAAATTGTTGAAGATCAGAGTTAGCTCTAAAGCAAGAAGCCAGAAGAGAGTTTCCCAAGGCGATATATATACTGAGATAGATAGATAGATAGATAGATAGATAGATAGATAGATAGATAGATAGAAAATATTACCAGCAATAAAAATCTTGTCGGCATTAAATAACCAGTTCAGGTTGATATGCCGTAAAACAAACCAAACCAAACTAAGATCAGCTTGTGGAATAACTTAATTATCCCCCCCTTTTGCTACATCGGACACAAAATTAAAAATAGAGACTGGATAATCAAAGTAAAACTCCACAATTACATGAACAAAATTAAAGAAATGATATTGATAATAATGTGTTGTTAATATCGACAACGAACCTATAATTCAAATAATTGGTCATTGATGTTTTCTTTTTGTGATTGCTTTGACAGACTAGGAGGTGAACAAAATTGGAAAACTGATTATTCTCTTCTCATAAAATTTCCAGATATAATTCTATAAAATAATAATTTATGTATATAATATATATATATATATATATATATATATATATATATATATATATATATATATATATATATATATATACATATATATATATATATATATATATATATATATATATATATATTTATATATATATATATATTGTCATCCACGGACAGACTGTTTCGCTGTATCACAGCTCATCAGTGTGGCTAGACGTCCGGTTGCCTCTGGCTAGAATCGAAAACCGGCTGAATTCGCGACAGTCGGAAATTTTACCATGATGCCGTTGGCGCACGGCAGAGAAGAAGGTGAATTTAAGCGTATTTATTTTTACATAAACACACAGTGACAGAGAGAACTCGATTCGATTTACCGAAGAGTCTTGCATTATTAGCCGTAATAGTCACTGTTTACAAACCCACGTATCCTCCCCAGTGAGCTCAACTGAAATAAATTTTTCAGGAGCATATCTATTGTCATCCACAGACAGACTGTTTCGCTGTATCACAGCTCATCAGTGTGGATAGACGTCCGGTTGCCTCTGGCTAGAATCGAAAACCGGCTGAATTCGCGTCAGTCGGAAATTTTACCTTGAAGCCGTAGACGCACGACAGAGAAGAAGGTGAATTTAAGCGTATTTATTTTCATATATATATATATATATATATATATATATATATATATATATATATATATATATATATAACCGGCGTTAGGTAGTTTCACCAAACACCGCAAGTTGTTGTACTTCTGTGTGCTGTTTCCCTTCAGGATGTTGGTGAAAATGGATCTCCACAATTTCCTGTTTTTTTGTAACTGTTAATAAATTTATTATTTTTAATATCTATCTTAAAACTTGTTCCGCCATCCATTTACTGAAGCTCACTAACTAGGTTATGCGTTGTTGTAAAAACTAGAGTGAATAGTTTCGACAGATCGAGTCTTCCATATGGATGTCATGTAAGGCGTCAAAGTGGTTTACAAATACCCTAAACTGTCAGTTGTATTCAACCGCTTTCTTAGATCAATAGTTTAAAACTGGCTTTGCACGAATGAAACGTGTATGTGTTAGTGAAGACCATTCCTTCTTCGAACATTAGAGATTGGCGCTACTGAATCACAAAGGACTGTAGCAAATAACAGAAGCGACATCACTTGTGAACATCCAACGGCAGCATCAGTTGAAATCGATAGCTCATCTAACGAAACGAGTAAATAAAGACATATCTCAGAGGTTGACGTTTAACACGGCTTCTGACAAAAGGCTAAGAATGAAGCCCCTAACAATACTGTAAAGACCAATTCGTAGACTTAAGGAAGCTGTTTAACTGAAAAATTATTTCAAGATAAAATTATTATAAATTTCAATATAAAATAGCACCGGCTGTTTCGGTCAATGAATACTGAGTGTTTCCTTATAAGGAAACGGTCAGTCATAACCGAAACTAGTACCATTATCTGATTCTTATATTTATACTTGAAAACTTTATTCAGAGGAACTGGGATGCTATTTCAACTTTGCGGATGAATTAAGCTAAATCATCAAGATAAATCTCCCTTGAATATATCTTATATTACGATGGACTATCAAAATATAATTCCTCTTCTAATCAAGTTTTCTTTTCCGATACCAGAAGTTTTCACTTTGGTAGTTATAAATAAGCAAGGATACAAAAACATCAATCTGTGGAGTTAACTTCTCTTTAACTCGACACTCTCTTCCAAAACAGCTGCCCCTCTTCGGGATATAACGTAAGCAAATTGCTCTCAGAATATCACTTTTGGAAGGGAAAGGTAAAGAAAATATTAAATGGATTTTAGCCATTGTTTATAGAAAGTCTGTAAAGCTCATTATAGAGTTGGGTCCGTAGAAATAATAACCGTCTCAAATAAATAGGGAGCTGGTATTACTGACAGTTCACCTACCAATGTGAATGGGGATGAGTCCAAAGTCTGATGTTCTTACTAAAGCTGAGAGAAAAGAATCACAATTTCAGAACTCTTTGAAATCCTTCAAGTGAGTCATGATAGTATCCGTAGTTTAGCGCAGTCTCTTAGGTGCTGGGTAACGAAAAAATGGAATGACATTCTTACGATCAGAGCCAATAAGATTTAAAGCCAGAATGGTTCGAAAGTAACTCGCAAACAGGTTAGAATCATTACAGATGCATAGAAACATTTGGAAAGTACAATCCACAACATTAGTGGAGCCCGACAGATTATCGATATGGGATTTAAAAACTGATATACACAATCCGTTAGTCACAAGACGCTTTTGGTGTGAGTCTACCAATTGGGTTTGAACAAATGTTCGTCGTGTTTTTAATAGGTGGCAATTAAACACGTGATTTCGTTTTACACTTGATACAGTACAGTGTAACCCGGATATAAGAGACGCGGATATAAGAGAAACCCGGATATAAGAGAGATTTTCTCCGGTCCCAAATTAGAGCCATACTTACCTAAACAAAATAGACCAGACCCGCATATAAGAGAAACCCGGATATAAGAGTCTTCTTCTCCGGTCCCGACAACTCTCTTAATTCCGGGTTACACTGTATATACATTTTCTGAAAAGTGATATTTGAACGCGTCATTATATATGATTTGTGCGTGGATTTAGAATTTGAGATGTTTTTACCTTAACTGTAAGAATAAGAGAAAATGAAATGTATGAAATGTACGAAAAGCAGAAAAAAAGAAGTTGGGTGATATTTATGAACAGAATGTCAGATATGGAACTTAGTAAAGTCCCGACCCTTATTAATCAATAAGTACATATAAAAACAGAAACATTTTACATATATGAAATACAATTTCTGCCAATTTTTTAAAAAATGTACTATAATATCATTAATAGTTTTAGGTTGTATGAAAATATCGTCAATGTAGGCTTGTTTGATTTATTAAATACTTCGATTTAAAAATGAACCATCTCAATTTTAGAGAACCGATGTTGAAAAACAAATTCTTTTCTCTATTAACCCAAGAATACTAAACATCAATTAAAGTTACACCGCCACTAACCATGGGTATATCATACCCGATTTTGAAAATATTAAAAAATATTAAATATAAATCTTTATTTGAAATATTTTACATGCAGGCACATAAAACTTTGCACTTTGAGTTAACATTAATAGGAACTGAACAACATATTATTTAGGCAAGAAAATCAGGTACGGAAAATTGTAATTAAAAATATGAAAATTTGCGCTGGGTATTATATACACATGGTTAGTGTTCTAGGGTTAATACTATTGACACTCTTTCTGCAGAAATCAGCACAGAACGCAATATATATATATTTTAATATAATCTATTTTATATATATTTTTATGTTTAACATTGTTTTTATAGATACGCATATTTAAGTAAATGCTCTGTTTATAATAAACAGTATTAAATGACATTTACCGGCCTGAATGTCCGAGAAATCTTCATAGAAAATATTCGCCCTCCGACAGGATTCGAACCTGCATCCTATACGGAACCGTCATATAGACCGACGTGCCTTTTTACCGATTCGGCCACAGAGGATCGTACGG
>OZ038495.1:35181771-35226771 GCA_964036315.1 Acanthosepion esculentum | reverse complement strand
CAAGTAAGTATTTTTCTATCTAAGATATTTTCGAGAATTTATTTTGTTCATATCGCATATATATATATATATATATATATATATATATATATATATATATATATATATATATATATATATAATATGGAATATGTGAAAACCAGTTGCATGGTGCATTTTTTTATTCTGTTCTCACCGTGTCGTCTGAGAAGTTGTCTTATATTGTTTTCTTATTTTTTTCTATTTTTTTTTATTCCATACTTGATTTTATTTATTAATGTTCGATATAAGTGACTCACCTGATTTTTTTTTACTTAAACATTTTTTCGCCTATTGTTTTTGGGGTCTAACTAATTTTTAATCTTACTAATATAAAGACCCCTTCCCGATCACCTAGTAAAAAAGTTTACTCACCCTAAGGTATTCTATTGATAATCATAATTTTGGATATAAATGAGATTTAGAGAAAAACTCTGTGCCAAAAAAAGTGACTCACTTATTTCCTGCAGCTAGTAATCAATAGACACATAACCGAACAGCTTTAAATAAAGAATAATAGAGGTATAATTTATTTATAATAGGTAATATAGTTCGAATTATTTAATAATCTATGGGTTCTCCTTTAAAGTGCTTCGTACAAGTCGACATCAAGATTTTTAGCTTAACATTCCGAGTTTGTTTTATACCTACCGTATAGATCGACCCCCATATATTCAATAAATTGTCATTATGCGTCATTAAATTGTCATTATGCGTCATTAAATTGTCATTATGCGTCATTAAATTGTCATTATGCGTCATTAAATTGTCATTATTATTATGAAATTGTGCACGTGACACGCCTACCCTCTGAATAGCCCCCTGAAATAAAGGGCAATTTGGTTAGTGCTTACATTATGTATCAACTGTCGCTCGTGATGTGTAATGTAGCATTAACAGAATATTGAATTTATGTTACTGTTTTATTATTTTATATTAATTTCAATGTTAATGCGTATATTAACCAAACACAAGTTTTGTGGCAGCCCTGCTGGAGGTACGGTAAGAGGTATACAGTAATTGTTAGGAGTGTTGACTCACTTGTTTACAACTCGGTGGTAAAAGTCTATATTTCATACCCGACATATAAGTCGTCCTCTATGCGCACCTCGAGGCCGTGTGATGGTTAGCAAGCTTGCCTTGATAAAACACTTACAACTGTGGAGTAAGTTCGATTCAGACTGGGTGCCCCATACTTTCGGCCACATCCAAGCTACGCTTAGAAAATCAATGTAAGTCGTCTTCTAGTTTTACAAAGATAATTTTAGGCTTGAAAACTCAACTTGTACGCAGTAATGTACGGTAATTGTTTTACTGATGGACTAGCTAAATGCAACTATACGTTCTCTTCTAATAGTTTCTTTTCTCGCACTTCTCCTCAATGGAACTCCAGTCCGATTTCTTGCTTCCCTGCTACCTACAACCTTCAAAAATTTAAATGCGACGCCAATCGCCATCTTATGTTTTCTTGAATCCTATTATTTATTGCCCTTTCTCCATAGTGCTTGTATGTGCTTGCAAACGCACGTTCATATGCAAACATTTGTATTTCTATTAAGTAGATTTGTGGATAGATGTATGTGCCACCTGCAATTTTACTTATAAGTCTATATTACGAGTATTGCTGGGACAATATCAGTTAATATTTGGCACTATCTTAATTTTTTAATCTTTTGGATTTCATTTTATTATCGCTCCCCTATAATCTTCATTGAGAAAAACGCTTCCTGTCAGGAAAATAAAACTGTTATGGGGACCTACCTTCATGGACAAAATAGACTCGTCTTAGCAGAGAGGAACCCGGACGAGTCTCCGCCGAAGGGCAGAGTTTCGTTCGGGGAGGTCGACCAACCCGATTCTGTTTTTACAGTTTCTACGGGCATTTTTTGGCCGAGCCTACGGGCTCGGCATTACCCACGTTAAACTCGGCCTTGTGCCACATCTTTCTCTCGTGGGGGGGACTGTAAATATCGTTGACGAGTTGACTACTGTACTTAGCCGTCAGTCGGACGTGCAACACTTCTGTATTCGTTCTTTTTGTTAATAATACGTTTTCACTGAATTACTGAGTTCGAGTTTTTTTTCGGACCTATTCCGGGTCCACAACAAAAACAAAAGTTCATTCCAACCACACGACACTTTAATTGAATATTACCAAAATTCCCCATGTATACTACGCCTTCATTCATAATACGCACTCCTAAAATTTTACTGAAACTGGAAAAATGATTCTAGTGACGCATAATACGCACCCCTTGTTTGGTAATCAAACCCTATAAATTGTACCTCTCTAATTTCGTTACGAGCAGTGTTTCCTATTCTTATTGAAAAAATGGTTTTAAACGTAGAATAATATTAATCTAATTTAGCTTTATGATAATTCTTAATTTATTTTACGGCAATTTTTTAAAGATTTCTTGTAGCTGTGCATAATACGCATCCCTGATTTTGTTCATTATTTTCGAGGAAAAATGCGTATTATACATGGGGGATTACGGTAAATATATTCGACTATATTGTATGAGAGCAACGAAAACGGCGACCGTGAAACCCTTAATTCAACCATTAATTCAATAAATAAAGCTTATCTCCCTAAATTAGCAATTTGTTAAAGGAACTATAATTCTTTTACGTATATAATTATTTAGCGTTCATTTCTTCTTTATGTTCCGTGTCCCTTCAGGACGTAGGCGATCATGCCTCTCCACAATTTCTTGTCCTTTGTAGCTCTTAATAAATGTGGTCTTATTGTTATTTCTGCTAAACATTGTTCCGCTATTCATTTACCTAAAGCTCATTAAGTAATGCGTTGTTTCATCTGTGCCACTTGCCTTCAATCTGCCATGTTGAGTACTCTTAAACAACCTTTACTCAAACTTAGATTTTAAAAACATAATGCTAGAATTTTACTTCCTATATTTAGAAAGATAGCTAGATAGCTAGATATTTAGATAGATAGATAGATAGATAGATATTTATTTATTTATATTACGTTCATACGTTTTTATGGATATATTTACTGTCTTAGAAACATATAAAAAGAAAATATATTAAAACATTTGTCGGATTAAATGCATTTCATATAGGTTGTCAATGTTTACGTTAGGCTACAATTTCAGAGCAGATATGATGGATCGAAAATCGGACAAAGTGTGTGTATAAAAGCAGTAATTCGAACTTTGCTAAACCGGAAGTCCTCTGTGGCTGAACGGTTGTACCACGTCAGGCTAAATATAGGTTACAGGTTCTATTCCTGTCGGTGGACGCATATTTTCTATGAAATTTCTCGGACATTCAGACCGGTAAATTTCTGAGCGGTGGAGTAATGGAAGGCGACTCAGAATGAGGAATCGAAGAGCCGAGTTCGAATTCCAGTTGAATCCATTACATTCACTTACGTGCTAATACACTTAGGAAAGGTATGACTCATCTTCCCCCACAGCTATGGGTAAATGGCTGAACAGACCGGATTCTATACCCTCGGATCTACCGTGGCAAGAAATGGCAAACTACTGCGGGAAAAAGATCTGCCTCGTCTGTCATGTATCGAAAGATACATGATCGCCTAAGAGTGTATTACGCATGGTCCATAACTGAAATGTAATTAATATTAATACTGTTTAGTTAAAAGAAAACAAAGCTTTTATTCAAATAAGTGTATCCATAAAAAACGTATAACCAGAAAATATAATAAAAAATTTGTCGGATTTAATCCTTTTCATTATATATATATATATATATATATATATATATATTATGTTTAACGTTCTTTTTATAGATACAAGTATTTAAGCAAATGCTCTGTTTTATAACATAAACAGTATTAATAATATTTTATAATAAACAGTATTAAATAACATTTACCGGCCTGAATGTACGAGAAATTTTCATAAATGTATCTATAAAAGGAACGTTAAACATAATATATATAAATGTCTTTAAATAAATTGTCGGACTATGACCAATTTTAAAATATATATATATATATATATATAGTAGATATGTTGGTCAATAAAACAAAGTCAAACGAAAAATTATCTATGAAATAAGTACTATAAACATTTATTAATAATAACCACGTGACTAAAATGAAGCACGAAGATTGAGGTTCCAATCTCAATTGAGGAACCTCAATCTCCGTGCTTTATTTTTGTCACCTGGTTATTATTAATAAATGTTTTTCGAACAGATTTTATCGGTACTATCTCATTTGAATTTGTTTTACTGACCAACTTACCTACTCTACTTAATAAACTATATGAAGCTTACGTGGACTCTTTTTTTTTTTCTAATCATGTCTTCTGGACCTCACCTTGACAACCCTCAAATCCAGGCTAAAAGACAAAATGAAAATAACCTAAAGGAACTTGCCTCACCTTGACAACACTTAACTCAACGCTAGAAGAAACTGACACTTACAAGATCGGACATCCCCTTTCTCACCACTCGCAAACAACTAAATATTGGCCCTAAAGGACTGTGGTCGCTAGTATATATACACACTGTCAGATACACTCATGTTCTGAGCACATCTTTTTTTGTATGTTTTATTCCTTACTTTCTTATATTGTCATTATCATTATTATTATTAGATTTGTTACGTTTTTATTTCAGTTTATTTTTTCGGCCCCCAACTGATTTTCTGACAATGATTTTCCAAAAGGATTCTTTAATACTTTTTTGTAGTATTTCTTCCCTCTTTTTTTCTCTTTTATTTTATTTTTATTGCTTTCTTAAACTGTTATCCTATCTCGATGTTTTTTCCAATTCCCCTTTTCATATTATCTTTATTTTTAGTATTATTCTTTATTTTTTCAGTTTATTTTTTCACCCCCACATTGTCTAACAATGATTTTCCTAAAAGAATTCTTTATTTCATTTTTGTTCTGTTTCTTTCCTCTCTTTCTCTCTTTTCTTTTTCTCTTTCATTTTACTTTTATTGACAGTCTCGCTATTCTCCCATACTGATCCTAACTCACTAAAACAAAATCTTTCAACACTAATACCGCCCCCACACCTGGTCCTACAAACCTTTTTTCCCCCATGTTCAACATCCCATTCCCCTACCACCGACCACCAATCACAATTTTTTAAATCTGAGGTTATTTTCATATTAAGTTTCGCACAGCGAGAAATCAAACAGGGAACGGATTTTTTCTAATAATTCCAACTACAAGTGGAATCTACCCACCGTCCCTCTGTTTATTTCTCGCATCCGTTGATGAAGAACACAGGCGTATTCGAAAATTCAATGAACTTGGCGCCTCAATCTCTGTGCTTCATTTTTGTCACCTGGTTAATATTAATAAATATTTTTCGTACTGATTTCATCGGTACCCTTTAGTTTGACTTTGTTTTATTGACTAACTTATCTACTCTACTTTATAAACTATATGAAGCATACGTGGACACGTTTTTTAATAATATATATATATATATATATATATATATATATATATATATATATATATATATATATATATATATATATATATATATAGCGAGAGAGAGAGAACAATTTTGTGAAGCTGTAATGGAAATCATATTTGAGTAGACGCTTCGTTTATTTATTAAGCAGTATATTATTTATTTTCGTCTTCGGGCCTGGATATTTGATAAATCTTTGATAAATATTCGCTCCTGACAAGATTCGAACCTGCGTCCCCCTCGGTAGAGACAACCGTCGTTTGATCTAACGTGCTCTTAAACTGACTGAGCTATGAAGAACTTGGCCAATTACGCGAAGCTGAATAGTGTCTATAAAGGAAATTTTTCATCTATTTAATTTCGTATCGAAACCTAACTGATATAATGGAATATGCATACAACTGTGTTCCCACTCACTGGAATATGATTGGCTGATGTCAGTCATAAATACAGACCGACGGAGAGACCAAGTCAGAGAGGTCTATTGACGACGCCCATTGGACTACGCCATTGGCTATCCAATTGGTCTACACCTATTGCTTAAGCATATTACCTGCGACTACGACGTGTTCCAGTCGATTACTGCTACCGTGTACTACTTGGTTACAGTAGCCAAAACCACTTAGCTACTTCGATCAAATATATCCCTTTCCGGGGCATATCACAATTTTCTGAAGTATTGGATGTTTTATTTATTAATCCGACATATTTCCTCACTTTAAACGTTATATTTTAGTGGATATTCGTATTTGAGTAGATGCTCTGTTTATTTATTAAGCAGTATATTTATTTATTTTCGTCTTTCGCCGGCCTGAATATTCGATAAATCTTATTAAAGAAAAATATGCACTCTTCAGCAGGATTCGAACCTGCGTCGCCCTGGGCAGAGAAAAATATCGGCAGATTCAACGTACTTTGAACCGACTGAGCTACGAATAACTTTGCCGATCAAGCAAGGCTGAATAGTCTAAGCGAAATTTGTATTGACTCAAGACTTTCCTTTATATTTGAGGAGATTGTCCCACATTCCAGAAGGGGAAGATTATAATTAACATAAGGAAGAGACAGATGAAATTTTTTTGGGACACGTAATGAGAAAGGAGGGTCTGGAGAATCTGATACTAACAAGTCGAATAGACGGAAAAAAAGAGACAAGGAAAGCAACGCATGCCATACCTGGCTGGCTTATGCAAGTGGATGGCAGAACGTGGTCTGGGGTTGTTGAAAGAGGCATGAAATTTATTAAGAATTTCAGGGGATTGGGGGAAGTGGAGAGCCATTATTGCCTACGTCCTGAAAGGTCACGGTACATAAAAATAAAGAAGTCCCACCTTCATTGAGGAGAACTGATATCACAGAGCCGTTTACGGATAGAAAAAAGAATATTTAAAAAAATATGTAGATTAAAAAGTACTTCAAGGCAAGTCATTGATCTGATAATAAAGCAAGCTGAAATTTACGCGGGTTATTTATCTGAATGTTCTTTGTATTTCAGGCCTTCACTTGATGAAATAATTATTCAAGATAATATGGTGCCATTTGTCTGTCTCTGAGTATATTCTTATTCTGAGTTCTTGTGTTTCTTCATGTTTTTTTTTTATATGATGTCTCTAATCTTCTATCAAATTTTTTTATCTCCTCGACAAATATTATAGTGTCATAGCTTGTTTGTTTCTGAAAGTGAAAACAATACCATGCACAGTTTCAAATGTTCGTTCATTTTGAAATTAATTAACATGCCGGCTGTGGCATTTGTTCTTTTTGTATCTGACCTGCATCTTTCATTTTATTCCAGTCCAATTAGTTCTGTTCACTTCGCCTACCGTGTTACGAAAAATGTAAACAAATAAAGGGCGTTCCAATAACTGGGACCGATTTTAAATGTGAATTAAGCTTAAACGTCTAATGATTTTTTTCTTTTTCTTTCAGATTTGGCGGATATTTGAGCGATAATATTTTTTACACATAATTGCCATGACATAAGTAAGATAATCCAATAGAGAAATAAATAAATTTTCAACAGTAACACTGATTTATTTACAACTGACTTTAATCCGTCTTAATGAAACACGCTTATATATAATCCGTCTTAATGAAACACCATTTATTTCGAACCGAAGAAACTTTTTGTTTGAAACGGAGCAAACTACTATAAAAATATGTTCATAATCATTTTTACACTTTTTATTAAACTGAGAAGAGATTCCTTCTATTATTAATCTCACATATCATAAGATATTCTTGATTCTTGGTGATACTGAAAACAATTTTACTGCTATCAAAGTCTTTTTTATTCATTGATATTTTATGAAGAAAATAAGAAAATTCCATGACTTCCGGGACTGTAACAGTTAAGGAAGACCACTCGTGAAACGAGTTTGTTAATTTAGTTAACAGTAGTATAATAGTATAACAGTAGTATAATAGTATAAAACCTGCCAAAAATGGAAAAATTGATTAAAAGAATAGAGCAGTGAAGATTGAATAACTATTCAGTCTATATTTAATAATTGAGACAATTCTGCTAATCATTACAGCACGTCGAAATACCTTAATGTATTTTCTAAGCATAGCTTATATGTGGCACAAGGCTGAAAGTATGGAGCACTCAGTGAGGATCGAAATCAATATTCAGTCCTAATTGATCAATTGAAACAATCTTGCTAACCATTACACCACGTCGAAATACCCTAATGTATTTTCTAAGCGTAGCTTATATGTGGCACAAGGCCGAAATGATGGAGCTCTCAGTGAGGATCGAAATCACTATTCAGTCCTAACTGATCAATTGAGACAATCTTGCTAACCATTACAGCACGTCGAAATACCCTAATGTATTTTAAGCGTAGCTTATATGTGGCACAAGGCCGAAAGTATGGCGCACTCAGTGAGGGTCGAATCACTATTCAGTCCTAATTGATCAATTGAAACAATCTTGCTAACCATTATACCACATCGAAATGTCCCATGAGAAAATATCTAGCATTCTATCCTATATAGGAGGACTGATATTACATCAGAGGTCACCACTTTTTTATGTGGTCCTATAGAACTTTTCCTGTTTCTTTATAATTCGCTTAGTTTTTGGTAGGTACCTTTCGCCATTCCAATTGGCGTTCGAATTTCGGCACCACATTTTCCATCCTCTGTTAAAACACTTACTGGTTTTGAGTTTTCTGATGTTACATCCATTCGTCTGTCTAACAGCATCTAGTTATTATAATTAAGCTTTCAATTTATCTGCCTTGTTCAATGTCCCTTGATAGCGTAATCCACAATATTGACAGATCCGCTTTCGCTTTTTCCGTTTTCCCATATATGTCAGTGATATCCCCAGAGTGAAAAACCTTATGCATTAATATTATCTATTTCCCCGTTTTCCTAGTTGTTTGCAAAATAGCATAGGTTTAATTTATTTAACTAATAAGCAATAGGTTTCATTCACTCAAATCATTACATATACTGCAAAAGCATCGATAATGAACGCATGCATAAGCGTAGTATTACCTATCGTCCGGTTCACACTTCTCCCTGTTCAAATGAACAGAAGTAGAAGTTTATCACATATTTCCTGTCTAGGATTGGGTATCCAGTTCCTTATAAAGTCTACTTCTAACATGTCCGTTTGAAATCTTAAATTTTATTCAGTGATTATTTTTTCTCCGCAGTAAGTTCGCCTATCGCCCGGTTCACTCTTCTTAACAAGAATATAGGTTTATAACTTGTTCCCTGTTTTGCGTTATGTTTCCGTTTCCTTCGAATGTTTTCTCACTTCCAGTAGCCCCTTGCGTCTTAGTGGCATTATCGCCTTACTTGGGGAGAACTGACATACACACACACACACACAAAAACACACACACACACATATATATATATGTTGCAAACATTATGCCTGCTTATTTTTATCATCATCCTTTCATATTCATGATATTTTCCCGTATATTGCAATCAAATGAGGCAAGAAATGCAGTGTAACAGAGGAAATCACTTTTATTTCCCAAGCCGTGCAATTGGTAAGGTAAAATCTATGAAAACGAAACGTGAATATGAAAGGATTATGATAAAAATAAGCAGACACAGTGTTTGTAATTTATTCAATCAGACATGTCTAAAAGAAAATTTGGTGCCACAGACACACACGCACGCACACACGCACCCCATATATATATATATATATATATATATATATATATATATATATATATATATATATACATACATATATATATATATATATATATATATATATACATACATATATATATATATATATATATATATACATACATATATATATATATATATATATATATATATATATATATATATATATATACATATATATATATATATATATATACATATATATATATATATATATATATATATATATGTGTGTGTGTGTGTGTGTGTGTGTGTGTGTATGTGTGTAACGAAAATCTTGTTAATCCGTATTGATAATCCCAAGCAAGGATGAAATCCTTAGAGCTCAATGTTAAGTCAGAGTGAATAATTTAATTTAAAGGAAAAGAAAATTCTCTGGAGAAATAAATTATAACTAATGGAGCCTTAAATTGGTCTGTCTTTCTTTAAATTAATATATATATATATATATATATATATATATATATATATATATATATATATATATATATATATATAAGGAAATGCAAAGATTTCCACATAAAGAAGTCTGAAAACAGAAATAATTAATTAAATGTTACGAGCTGTTGCTAAATTCACACTTCCCAAAATCTGATCGAATGACCAAACTAATTTTTCTTAGTCAAACCAAGACCTATTCAGTACCCCTCTCAAAAAAGTTGGTCATTTAGTATGTATTTACATTCAACTAGAAAAAAAGTAACATATATTTTCTATTAGGACCTTGCCTCGATGTTTCAAACACTACATTTTGGTCTCTTTAAGGGAAAGATTAATATTTCATGTGTGGTGCATGGTATTCGGGGCACAAGAATAATTGATGATATCGTTCATACGGTGATAAACAAAAAATAAATTCACTCATTGTAGCGTTAATGCGTAAACCTGTAAATTACAAAAATGCACAAATTTTTGACGTGGGCATGCTTTCGTTAGAAACAAAGAAAAAAAAGAGGCAGAAATTCTACGTAATACGAAACGTATTATATGGTAGTGAACGTTGAACAATTTCTTTACAGATGAGCAAGAAACGTGAGTCATTCTAAATGTTTCTGGAAAAGGATTGTCGAGAATGCCATAGACAAAACATCTTATCAGCAAGGAAGTTTTAAGAAATAAGAGAACAAAAATTACACTTACATTAAAAAAATGATCAAATGAAATATCTATGGCATATAATGAAGAATGAGGGCTTGGAGAATTTGACACTCACAGGACAACATCGATTAAGCTACTTAACAAAATTTGAGCTCGACACCCCATTTTTTTTTCGCTGATAACAGTTATGCTTCATTCATACCTTAGGTTTAGGTTATCAATAGATAATGACACATTTGCAAAGAATCAAGAGGCGATTGTAATGATGAATGGGCTGTGAGATTAGTCTAACTGTTGCATTATAAAGAAAGTGAAGAGACTCATTTAAGGTAATTGAATGTTAGAGTAGAAAGAGAATTGGTTGGTAGCCACAACTAGACATTAAACCTAAAATGTTGGCAAACAATGGCGGGAAACTTTTTATCAATCAGTTACCGTTTCATAAAGCCATATCTACCATATTAGACAGAGTATTCCAAAACTGATAAGAAGCCTCCTGTTTTGATGTTGGAAAAAAGCATTATCTTTTAGTATAAATGAGATTCTTTTTCAGAAAATGAAATTTTGTACCAATAAGGAAAAAAAATGCAAAAGTAATTTTGTTTTGTATTTTATTCTCTCTTTATTTTTTCTCGTAAAATCCGATTATTGTAACAAAAAATTCCGTGTTAAACATTGAAAAACGTGAAACAAATGGAATAAAAAAGAGCTGGATATTTTGTTTCATATAATTTGGTTGTCTGGTTGGTCTTGCTTAGTGTTGTATCAACCTCTATGGGTTATTTAATAACGAAGTCTAAATATTTTGAACACACTTTTTTATGTTTTCAGCTACAGATATTTTGTACACAACGTTATACTTTCAGAGTAAACGTATGCTTTTTAGATATATAATTTATAGATGATAAAATGTATTGTTGATAATTTATTTTAATTTATACTTACTCGATCATGTCTCTGCACATCTCATTTTAAGATTCTAAAATAACTGTAAGAGAGCGGGTACGCAAGTTTTTCTTTATAAAATCACCATCACAATGGAATGCAGGGTTTATCGCAGTTACAGCAAGTGTGTTTTTGTAATTTATCCCTGATAATGATCTTAGAATAGATCGAAAGTACTTGCCATTTACGGCGCCATCCTTGATGAATTTCATCTTAGCATCAAGAAACTAATTAGAGGACTGGAAAGGATCAGTATAAAAATAGACAAAATATGTTCATATTATTCAATGAAACAAGTTTACATGGAGATATGTTGTCTAAACACACACACACACACACACGCACACACACACACACACACATATATATATATATATATATATATATATATATATATATATATATATATGTACTTGTTATAAAAGTCACAAACACTAAAACTTCATAGTTAATAATTTATTTCATCGGGCTCGTAAAAACGGCCCTAATTCATCAGACCTTCAAATTATTGCTCTGTTTCTAACATAGAGCTCTCTCTGGATTTATATCCTTTTAGAAATATCCATACTGATCACTAATATTATCATATATATATATATATATATATATATATATATATATATATATATATATATATATATATATATATGTGTGTGTGTGTGTGTGTGTGTGTGTGTGTGTGTGTGTGTATAATGAATTGTCTGTGTGTATATATATATATATATATATATATATATATATATATTGAGTTCGCCACAGGTAAGTCCTTTACATCTCTAATGAACGATAAAGCATAAGTGCCAGCCATAGCATTTAAACGCAAAAGGTAAAAAAAAATCAGTGATGGATAGGTACACAATTCTTTTTTCCGTACGAGTTGCACCCCTGATGATGATGTCAGAAAGAAATGGAAAGTACTTGGGAAATAAAAGTGATTCTCACTGTTACAGTGCTTTTCTAGCCTTATTTAATTGTAATATACGGAAAAATATTCGTGAATATGAAAGGATTATGATTAAAACAAGCAGACATAATGTTTGTAATTTATTCAATCACACACACACACACACACACACACACACACACACACACATATATATATATATATATATATATATATATATATATACACTTGAGTGGACACGAATGTGTTTGTATACAGCCATGAATATGTTTGTGTGTGCGTATGTTATTCATAAGTCAAGAATTTATTGTTCTGGGAATGCAGTAAGTAACTATTTAAACATTAAAAATTCGCTTATTGTTCTTGCTCATCCATCTACTAGTTTCAGAGTCACTTTCATTCCTTTTTCCTTCTATGCACGTTTGATTTTATATGATAGCTATGAACGGCCTCTATGAAAATAATAAGAGGAAGACTATTTTATTCTCATTAAAATAAATTGCAGCTCTCTTATATTTGTCCCTAATATTACACCAGCAAAAATCCCTTTCTACTTTCTGTTCTATAAGACTACTAACGGTAAGACCATTTGTACAGGATTTGAACAGGACTAAATGAACAATGATTACGTATAAAGTATTATTTTATTTATTTATTTGTGTTTTACGGGTTACCAACCCATTGAAGGTTATTTAAAGCTAGCCAAAATGTTTAGCTTGTAGTTTGTTTTTGGAGATAATAACGACTTGCTGATACAAGTCCTACTAATTAACCCATAGTTGGGGAAGAATAGGTTGATTCCTACCTTTCCCAAGGATATTTGTGCATAAGTGAATACAAACGAAGCCGACTAGAATTGGAACTCGGCTATCCGATTTTATTTTCCGAGCCGTTATCCATTAAACTGCCAAACAAAGTGATAATTTAATTCTTTCGCCAGGTTTCCTTTTTAGGAATAATTACAACCCATACTGATTTTTCCCGCCAAAGGGGTTAAATTCAAGAGTTTTCTTTTTAAATATGTAAGCAAATTCATCACCAAGCATTTTATTTTGGTTTAAATAATGGGTTATTTTGATTACGAATATATATATATATACATAAATAAATATTTACAGGGAAATGTTTACTCATTAATATTTTGTTTGTTTGATTATTTTTACAGGTCATCAACCCTTTGTGTGTTATTTAAAGAATTGTAAAAATGATGACTTTTTTTGCGGGAGAATATTGCATTAACAATTGTTTGAGAATAACAGTGATTTTTCCAGAGTACAGCGGTTATAAAAAAGATTAAATTGGCAGGCTGGTCCAAGGCTAAGAATACGGCCAAAATGCTAGCTACCTATATGTTCTTTTCTTCTCAGGTCAAGCACATAAGTTTAAAAATATATATCTATATATAGATGTTTCAATTTTATTTTAAAGACCGTCCTGCGCATTGGTATTAAATAAAATGTGTAGTATTATTATTTAAGTGGTACATTTCTTATTTCTACTTTTAGGTCTTTGCATTAAAAAAAAAACAAAAAAACAAAAACAAAAAAAAACAGTGGTGAAATCATCGAAACAAAAACCATACCATTCAGAGAGTAACGCGCACACTTGTGTCAGACACTCTCCCAATTCATGTGACAAAGTCCAGCAAGCATACAGTGCAACGCTTAACTGCAAACGGACAAACCACTGGGATACGTCACAGAAGTAAATAATATTATATACGCAACTAACAAAAAAAAGCCAGCTTGGAAAGCAAAATTAAAGCTAGAGATATAAGGAAATCAGATGTGAGTTATCGGTACTAGATGAGATCTCAGGAAACCCAAATGTCTCGAACACGCAAATGAATGAAGATCAAACGGAGATATAAAATTAAATTGCTAAATGAGGTTCCAGTAACCAAGGAAATACTAAAACAGAATCTGCATTAAAAGACACAGAGAATAAGACGATACGAAAATATTTCTAGGTTCTATCGCCAAAATAAAATATTCCAAACGGACAGCAAAATGTTTTACAAGGAAATTGGAAAAGCAGTTATGTATGTCAAAAAACCACCATCTATTGAAAATGTGCAGAAATTTTGGGAGAATATTTGGAAATGTCCAAAGAAATATAACCCCGATGCAGAATGGATCCAACGAGAAGAAGAAGGAATGATGGATAAACGTCTACAAAAATGGGAAATATATAACCAAGTCTAATGTTAGACAAGCTCTAAAGAAATTCCCCAAATGGAAATCCTCAGGAAATGACAATGTACCCTATTTTTGGTTATATCATCTGTCATCAATCCATAAAACCCTTGCACAAACATTATAAATGCTTATTAGTAATCCCAATGAAGTCCCAGAATAGATTACATATCTCAGGAGAAAAACAGGTGAAACAGATGATCCGAAAAATTAGAGGCCAATAACATATCTGTTCACCACGTATAAACTGATCACGTCTTATCCCGATGAACTGTACTTACGCTTTTCTCGAAGCAAACAACATTTTTCTTTGAAACAGAAGGGACGTCGAAAAGGTTCACATGGTTGCAAAGATCAACAAAGGTCAACAAAAAGTAAAATAAAAACAAAACAAAACAAAGTTCAGACATATTTTACATAGATAAATCTCTTCGTAAGATGTAAGCTGTATTTTTTAGTACAATTTCTTGTATTTCTTTAAGGTATGGGCTACAAGGAATCCCTTCAATGTGTCTATTAGAATCCTTTCCAATCAATCCGAGGGCTCCAACTACAACTGTTGATGTTCTCCTGTGCCATGAAAGAGTGGGCCAATATCTGCATTGAAAAATTTGCAACTTTTACAGAAAGGAAACTGCAAGAAATTGGTATGAATAGCATCCAGACCTGGTTACGCAGATAGGACCTGTAACAATTTTATGGCACTTTAAAATACACTTACATCAATCAAAGCTAATCGTTCAAGCATCGTGACCAGATACCGCAAAACCAAAATTTACATTCTTATTGACATATCAGTCTCTGGAGACTTCAAATGTATCCTTGAAGATCTTCAAAAAACTACCAAAATAAAGCGACCTAGAAATCGACATCTCTAAATTTGGCACATGAGAACATCACCAAATACAGAAATTCATGCACAGATGTCCTCAAGGACACATGGCACGGTGGATAAAGGCGTTGGTTAGATCTAGTGAGAGGACCCAAAGAGTGTGAGTTCAATACCCAGTTAAGGCTGTGGAGAACTTTCAGAGGGAAATTAACAGGTGATAACTGATAACTGACATCCATTAAACATGGCACGTGGAACTAGAACACTCTACCCCAGTGAGCGAAATAAAGGGTTCAGTTCGACATTCCAACCACCTGAAGAAGGCCGGAGCGTACAACGGCCGAAACGTTGTGATAAACATGGCGACAAAGATGAGGACAATAGTCCAAATAATGTAAATAAATACAGTTGTAGTTGGAGCCCTCGGTTTGATGCTTTTCCAATTTTCCTGTAAAATTTCTTAACGTTCGTTTGGAATATTTTATTTTGGCGATAGAATCTAGAACGATTTTCGTATTGTCTTATTCTCTGTGCCTTTTCACTGCATTTTCTGTTTTAGTATTTCTTTGGTTGGTAGAACCTCATTTAGCAATTTAATTTTATATCTCCGTTTGATGTTCCTGCATTTGCGTGTTCGAGACATTTGGGTTTCTTGAGATCTCATCTAGTACCGATAGCTCACATTTGATTTCCTTTATTCCTCACTTCAATTTTGCTTTCCAGGCTGGCTTTTTTTTGTCAGTTGCGTATATAATATATTCTTCAATTCTGTGATATTTCCCAGTGGTTTGAGCGTCAACAGATTTTGCAGTGCAGCGTTGTATTTTGGCACAATATATTTATTAGACTTTGTCATATGAATTGGGAGCTGGTCTTTGTCTGAGAACTTGAATGGTATGGTTCTTCGTTTCGATTATTTCCCCTCTGTTGTTTTCAAGGAATTCTGTCCTAATGTCGTTTGACTCATCTTCAGTGACATAATCTAGATAACTGCAGTTTATGTCGCAGTTAGATTTTTCAGTTCTATTTCCCGTGATATTATTTTGTATCTCATTTATTTTAGTTTTTACCTCACCCTCTGTCATAGTGTTTATTTCCAGTATCATCTCCTTATTGTTTGAGTGATGGGTTATTGTATTCTGTCTTATAAACAATCTTATAAACAAACAAGATAAAAGTATTTAAAGAAAAGGCATAGGGAAGCTACATTATTGTGATGGGAAAGTGACTGAAGTTGTAGTGCCAGGTCATTGATCAATTATATGGCAGATACTTCTTTCGATTTTATCAAGAATCTCTAAATATACAGCAGGAGCACCGGACCATATGTGTGCAGCAATATTCTGGAGCATGTACGACTGGTAAATTTATAAATATGCGACATATATTCAGGGGGGAAATATTGTCTAGCACAACGCAGTGAACCAACATTCTTAACAGCTGATCTAGCAATGGATTCAATATAATCATTCCACCTTATGTAAGTCGAGAATATACGACAGAGAACGCTCAACGAGTCACCCACATGGAAGTTAGTATCAGCCAGATTGATGGAAGACAGGAAGATTTTTTTAACTAGTAGTATTTCTTTCATTATCCTGAAGTCGTCTAAACCTTTAATGCAAGGGAGGGCAATATTTTCAGCTAACTCTTTATATTCGCTTTGCATAAATTCTATTAATGTAATTTCCCAGATGCAATTCTTTGTGCATTGTCATTAACTTCCTCGCATCTTTATGTTTACCTCCGAAATAATTCTCTCTCCCAGTTAAAAAAAAAACCAACAATAATCTGATGATTGTAAATAATCCTTCAATTAAATAATTATCCCGCAACATCACCCATACAGAGTTTCTGTCACTTTTCTCTTTATTTAAATGTCAATTTTCTAATCAGAAAAAAATATTAATTGAGTGAAAATTTGAAAGCAATCACACATTTTGCCAAGTTTTGAATAATTTCAGGCTTAAGTATATATTTATTTATGTAACTAAATTCTTCGCAAGCAAATAAAAAAAATCTTTAGTTTTTATTACAGCAATAAAATCTCCACATTTAGTTCATAAATCGTTGTTGAGAAATTGTGTCTGTCGGTCATAAAATATTTAGCTATATACACTTATTCTTGCTCAAAATGTAACAAGATGCTCAGATAATTCATGTCCAAGATTAAAAATTATTCTATCAACTAATGAAATCTTGATGTTCTATAAAGAATAAAATATTTAAGAAAATAGAAAATTAGAGCATGAAAAAGCTGAAACGTTGAAATTAACTGTCAAAAGAAACAGGTGCTACAATTCCTCTTAAGCGGCTAGCTTTTTAATCAAATCCCATCAAAGATGATCGCTAAGTTTAAAATATTAAACGGTAAAATGTAATTACCAATAAAAAATTATTGGTAATTCTGTTTTGTGGTTTAATATCTTTAACATTATCAACAAAACTAGCTTCGTCTTAAGAGGAATTTTATTAAGTCCTTATTTTGAAAGTCAAATTTAATATACTCGTGCCTTTCAAGATATATTAAATTTCCATAGCTTTTAAAAGTTTAAAATAGAAAAGTGTCTGTATTTCGTATTGTCTGTGAAGGCATTATGACAGGAAAAATCTTTTCAACTTTTTGGAGATGAGACAATTAACCAAAGTTGAGAGATTCTAGGCATTTATTACGATCTCTAGTGCCATTCATTAGTTGGTAACCACAGCTAATATTTCGTTTCATTTTGCTTTTTTGTTCCGGCATCGTATCCTCAAGATACAATTTAGCGAGCCAGCAAATGATGTTTTAATGTATACAAAAATGTTCATGGATATTTTTTATATGGATAGTATCGTATTTTTGAAGCAAATTGATTTCGTTCCTCTTCCAGTACATTCCTTTTCGGTTTTGGACATTACAACTGAGAATACGATATAAAAGACAATGGCTGATGATATTTTGCTATTTTATTTGTTCTGAACAGGCATCTCGGCTTCAGTCTCATCTCCCACCTCCGTAATGTAGTTTTCCTGAGCCTTTTTATATAAATACGAGGGTCATTCAATAAATAAGGTGAATTTTTCGGTATAAGGACTTCTAATACAGATAGAAGCTTACTTTAAAAAAAATTGTTTTACTTCTTTTTCACATGGATTTAATTTCTTTTGCAGATTAAAAAACAAAACTTTCACAGTTTTGGCGATTAACAAAGATGGCCGACCAAGAAGCATGCTACAGAATGGAACAGCGGTCAGTTATCAAGTTTTTGGTTGCTGAAAGGTGCAAACCAGTTGAAATTCATAGGAGAATATCATCTGTGTATGGTGCCACATATTTCAACCAAAAAATGTCTACAAGTGGGCTAAATTGTTTAAAGAAGACGGAGAAGTGGTGAGGATGAAGACAGGCCTGGGGGGCCTACAGAAGTGAGGTCTCCTGAGGTGATCGAATTAGTCAATGACCGCATTCAGTCTGACAGAAGGGTGACACTGGATGACATTGCAAGGACTTTGAGCTTATCTGTTGGGACAAACGCAGGGGTCATCAGTCAGAAGGAGTCATCTTGCATCATGACAACGCAAGGCCTCACACATCAGCCTAAACGGTGCGGACCATCAACGAGCTGGGCTGGGAACTGCTCCCTCATCCCCCTTACAGCCCAGACCTTGCCCCTTCAGACTTTCACCTGTTTGGTCGCTTGAAAGCGTTCACGAGAGGCACGAAGTTTAAAAGTGACGATGAAGTCAAAAGTGTTGTGAGCGACTGGCTGAGACATCAGTCCAAAGATATTTACGCCGAGGGAATACGGAAGCTTGTGCACAGATGGGAAAAGTGTGTGACAGTGCTGGGAGACTACGTTGAAAAAAGAAAGTAAGCTTCTATCTGTATTAGAAGTCCTTTTACCTAAAAATTCACCTCATTTATTGAATGACCCTCGTATCTATATGGTTATTGTTCTGGTGACCTTTTCTATGGTATGTTGTTATCTTGGTCAATCAGCTTGGAAACTTTAATTGTGCGCATCATAGAGTTTTGGAACGTTTCAATTTGAAATCAAGGTTCCTGAGTCGATGGCACAATCTAATCTATATAAAACAACTGGAAGAAGGTATATATTCGATTCTTAGTCTCGTTAATGTTTTCCAGAAGCAGCACACGCAAGGTTTATTCGGTGTTTTACTACAACAAATTAGTAAAATCATAACCAGATAGCTTGTGAGCAAGATTTACAAAAAAGTCACTTGATGAACTTATGTTCCTTTTATTTTGATGTTAAGTTGTCCCTTCTCCTCGATGTTTAATTCAATGTCTATTTCCTTTACGCTTTAGTAAGGAATGTTAAACAATATTTGTAGCACATTTAGATCGCTTTTATTAAGGCCCTAATCATCTGCATATGATGAATATTTTGTATGATATTAATTATAAAAATGTCTCTTCGACTACATTCTTATTCAGTTTTGAACATTGAAGCTGACAATACGACAGAAAAGAGAATGGGTGATGACATTTTGCAATGTTATTGGTCCTCACCAGACATCTCGGCTTCAGTCTCTTCCCACCACCGTAACGTATTTCCCTGAGCTTTTTTAATAAATATTTTTATGGTTATTGTTCTAGTGAACTTTTCGCTATGATAAGATGTTATTTTTATTCCCCACCTCCCACAGACAAATTTTACATATGCGAACTAGTTTGGTCTTTATATAGACTTGAGTTATTATGGTGCCTGTAGTAAGAATGGTACGTAAGAATGTGTTCTTTCTCTATTACTGTGGTAATCTTGGGTCAGTAATCGTGGCTAGCTAAGTTTAAGATAAGACAGATTGAAGACCAGCATTCCCCACTACCCCCATTTGGCCTTGTGCCACATTTTGGCATTTTTCAAAATAGATATTACGTTATATTACCTAGATTTCTTTATGATTTTAAGCGCAGTTCTATATTGGTGGTAAGGTCTCATCATTTTACAGTTGAAATGGCTGAGTGTAATCGTAGACAGTTTCTTTTCTCGCACTTCTCTCTTGTGCAACTCTCTTCTGGCATCATGATCTTCAAATAAGTTTGATCTTCAAAAATATAAACGTAATTTCAATCGTTATTTTTTAGACGTACCGTGGCCGTTTACGATTAAGACTTCAATATTAAGATAAAACAGTATTTAATTACAACTGCAAATAAATACTTAACAAGAACAAATAAATAAAAGTCAACCAAAGGTAATTAACCATTTCAGTGAATACCTTGTTAGTAGCACGGCTCGGCTTAACGTCCGGTAAATCCTAAATCAAAACCCAAATCATCAACGCACAATAATTCACACAAATTCGACTGGATAGTTCCATTCAATAGTCACTCAATAATCGCTGCAGTTAGTAGCCTGACACCGCTATTTATACGCCTGGTGGAAAACATATATTCAGAGTGTTACGCTCGAACCTTGGTGTCGGTAGTTACTCATTTCCTACCTATATGACAGTTATCTACTGACTTGTACTTTTATTGTTCTTTCTCCTTAATAATGTTTTCCTTTTCTCATGTTCTCTCACATTCAGTAACTCTTTGCGCCTTAGTGGCTTTATTACCTTCATTGGGTGGGAAATAATTAAAAGAACCTACATGTCAACTTGTTGAAGACTCATTTTGATCGACACGAAAAAAGCTAGAAACATGATAAGTTTTTATAACCACCCGGGAACCACCATATACAAACCGAAGAAGATTTATGTAATTTTTGTTTGGTATTGTCTTCGGTGTTTTATTACAACTTCTTGGTCATTCTTGCAAGATAGTTTGCGACTAAGATATACAAAATCAGTAACTTGATCAATTTTTTCCGGTTTATATAGAGATTCCAAACAACAGAGGCCAGCAATGTAAAAAATAAATAAAACTCCTTAAAAAATGGTCTACGAGACCAGTTTGCTAACGGCTCTTGGTAACAACAAAACTATCTTATTGTTTATTTTTCGCTTGCTTTATACACACATTTTTCTTCCCAATTTTTGACATCTCGTTTTTTTTTTGTTATTCCTACACGTACTCATTCTTCTGTATATTTAAGCTGTTGAAATTTATCTTTGGATTTCCTCGTAGTGTAGTTGTTATCGGTTGGGTATGTAGTTGATGTGCCTCGTTCAAATTCCAACCGAAAGCCGTTCATTTCCTTTTCGCGCAAAATCCCATTTAAAAGTAAGGATAAATGTCTAACCCCATCCGCCAGTTAGAGATTAATAGTACAGAGAGGTTCGAAAGTCTTGTCACCCTACATAATATAATTTTCGATTTCAGATGGCTGACCCGTGTTCCTGCAGTGTGACAGCGTCAATGAAAGTTAAAGAACTGAATTCAGTACGTATGCTTTGTATTCGTGTAATACTTGTTCTTCTGTTGCTCTCATTTCTTTTGGCTAGATGGTGACAAGTCTTTCAAACCACCCTCTAGTAAAAACTGCACTTTCTAACTATGATTGGTGATCAGTCTAGGAAATATTTAACTCTCAATTCAGAACTGTTTGGGCGTGTGGTTAGCAACTCCACCCCGTAAAAAAAATACATGGTACGAACACCACAACAGCAACGCTTAGAATAAAGACGATGTGAACCTGATATCCGCGGAGTAGACTGCAGGACTAATATATAGATACGTACAATACAATTAATACTTGACTACTGTGCCTGGTGTTCTTCTCATGTCCCTTGATATCAGAATCAATGTAATCGTTAATACAGACGAATACTCTGAATTCACATTACCTTTTCACTTAGATTCTATCGATGTCATCTTCCAAATGCAAGGCTTTGTGCATTGTCATTAACATCACTATTTTTTTGTGTTCACTTCCGAACTACTCATTTTTCCTTGATCTCCGCACTTTGAAGATAAATGTTGTAATCCAATTCTCCTCACCTTCAGTTGTCTGTCTCGCACACAGACACATATTCATGCAAGTCTTGAAGAAAACCTAAGTCATTATAAACCTATTACTAAAAGACTCTTTCATCGCAAGTGTCAGTTATTTGCTGTAAAATAGACATTTGATAGTAATTTTGCTTATTTTAACTTTAGTGTCTAGACAGCGAGAAACTTTTCAAAGCTGAGATATGCGTCAATATCAGTGATATGAACGTGTTTCTACGAATCTATACCAGGCGAACATTTGTTGATCACAATTCGATGTTATTTTTCTTTTAGACGAGAGATAACATGAATCACCTTTTATTGATTTAATTAAGTAGTTTTAAAACACATTATTACTTCTCTATTTACTCCTCTCTCTCTCTCTTTCTCTCTCTCTCTCTCTCTCTCTCTCTCTATATATATATATATATATATATATATATACACACATATATAGTTATTTATTTATTTATTATAAACTGTTAAATTGAAACATGCAAGGTACCGCGACAAAAATGCATATATGTTTCCATGTCCCAAAATGTCTCGTCAGGCGGCTAACAACGGTAGTTCATACTCGCGGGAATTTGCATGTTCCAATATAACAGTTTATAATAAATATTTTAATGCCCTACTCTTACAATGAGCCCTTTTTAAATTAAAGCTATGAAAGTTTGAATTTATATTCTTTTCGTTCTTTTATATTTGTATATATATATATATATATATATATATATATATATATATATATATATATATATACATATGTGTGTGTGTGTGTGCGCTACTTAATTTTAAAATTAAATAAAATAATTTAGCTTTTTAATCGAGAATATGCTACAAGTTTCGCGAACTTCTCATCGTCATTAATTGTGTCACACGTAAGTGTGTCTGTGTGCGTGCATACATACATACATACATATATATATATATATATATATATATATATATATATATATATATATATATGTATATGTATATGTATATATGTATATGTATATATATGTATGTATTATGAATATACATAATATCCAAGGTCGATAACACTACTCGGAGTTTCATAGATTGCATTAAGTGTATGCAACTCCGTGTAGTATTATCGACGTTGTAAATTATTTATATTCACTAATATATACTTATAGATCCGTTTCATAACTTTGAGCAAGGTATTTATAACACCTGAAGAATTAATTTACTTACGTAGGCGCAAGTATTTGTGCTTGTATTTGCATTTTTTAGCCTACCCATTCCTATATATATATATATATATTTATATATATATATATATATATATATATATATATATATATATATATATATATGCATATAGATATATATACGTATGGTTGTTTTTATATATGTGCGGCAATGTGACACATACACAGAAATATATATATATATATATATATATGGAGAGAGAGAGAGAGAGGGGGAGGAGAGAGAGAGAGAGAGAAAGAATATAATTCAACAGCACCACTTGACATTACACCTGAAGTGTCTAAACAAAATTGTAAATTGTGTAGTGATTTTATCACATGCAAGAATTTGGATAAATATTATATATATATATATATATATATATATATATATATATATATATATATATATATATACATATATATATCTGTATATATCTGTATATATTATATATATATATATATTATATGTATATATTATATATATATTATATGTATATTATATATATATATATGTGTGTGTGTGTGTGTGTGTGTGTGTGTGTGTGATTTGTATGAAATATAGATAAAATATGGAGAAGAAGCTAACAGAATGAGAGGATAAAGAAAAAATGAAACGTTTATCAATCTAACGTGTTTCATGGAAAATATTAGAATTTTAAACGTGTCCTATTTGTTCTTTATCTTTTAATATATATATATATATATATATATATATATAACTACACACACACATACTCAAACACACATATATATATATGTGTGTGTGTGTCTGTGTCTGTGTGTGTATAAAGGCACATGTACCTAGCCTAAGGACAGAAAAATAATTCCATTTTCTCAATAGATATTTATGTTCCAACATAATCTCGTTTCTCTTCAATAAACATATTTTAGCGCTTTTTTATAAAGATCTACAGCACATAAAATAGTGAAAATGAAAGACAAATGTGACTTCAATAGAAGGCTACGAAATTATTGATCTCATTGCATGTACACAAATACACACACACACGTGAACACTCTCTCACACACACACACATAAAGCGATAATAGAAGCAACAGCAGCAACGATGGCGTCAAGCAGTAGTAGCAGCAGTGATGGCTCTAATGGAACGAGAACATGGTACCCCCGTAACAATAAAGGGTTGGGTTCGAAATTCCAGACCGACGGTTCCCGAGTTCGAGATGCACCTGAAGAAGGCCGGAGGATCAGACGGCCGAAACGTTGTGAGGAAAGCAACCAAGATGAGGAAGTCAGTCCGATTAACGAAATCCATAGTGAAAACCCCTCATCCCAAAAATATAGACAATTACTATGTATACATATATATATATATATATATATATGTATACATATATATATATATATATATGTATACATATATATATATATATATTTATATATATTATAAAGTTAAGTAAAATGAATCTCTACTAAGAGTTTTATGAAATGACATCCACTCTTCAGGACATTTTACGGTAAAAGTTTGCCATGCAAAAAAACAAGTACCATTGTATTATTTATTTCGAAGGCACAAGGTGTGACACAAAATTTTGTTGCTCGAGCTCTCTAGCGGAGGACTCATTGAAAGAGTCTTCTCAATAATAATAAAGTCCTTCCTAAAGTGTATGTCCCTGAAGGTAGTTGTTAAAGGCCAATCCTTCGGGGCCCTAGCAATCAACGCAGGGGTCACTTTTCAGAACAATCCTATTTTACATTATATAAATGATCTCCCTAAGTGAATATTTCGATCATGTTTGAATATCTATGCCGATGATGCGACGATATATAGGTGCACTTCCAAAACACGTGATGACCTGAGATTGGCAGCTGATCCTCTCGTCCGATCTAACGGTGGAAAATCATGCTGGTGACATTGAAGTCTAATACATGAATACATTCTGGATATCTTTCACTATCATTACCTATATTTTGCAATCTATCTCCGACTTCTAAATGTGTCAACAACCGGAGTACCTGCCAGTCAGCAATTTAAATTTTTATTTATTTTATTTAGAAAGTTTTCTCTGGAAATTATAGTTTTGGTAATTTTAAACTTTAGGGATTCTGGTATTTCAGGATTTCAGCATTTAGTATTTTGGGATTTAACATTGGGTCTTTAAAGTTTAAGTCTAACCCTGAGCCCCACGAAAGCGCATAAGAATTACAAATTTGGATTTTTACTTCTTTCATTTAGAAATGTCCTATTGGATTTATGATATCCACAATTTCGACTTTCAGTATTTCAAAGTCACAGGATTGATCTTTTCTGGATTTTAGCTTTAGGGATTCTGATCTATCGTAAAGTAAATATTCGGAATTATTGAATTTGGAATTGTGTCTTTTGGGATTAACACAATAGGGTGAATACTTTCTCGAAGACTTATATAGGAAGAAACAAAATTCCGTAAATAGTTACAATACTTCATGTCAGAAATATAGACAGATGTTAACAGAAGATCGTTAATAAATTCCATAAAGATATGAGAACGGGAATTCGTCGACTAAATTACTGGGTCTCAAATTGAAAATAAAATAAAAAGAAATGTTATCTCTTCCATGCATATTGTTAAATGAAGAAAATGTATTCTGGCATTATCTGACCGGTTCTGAATGTTCAGCTACAACACTTCGGAATGTTACCATAAAGTTAAGACGACGTCGGGAAAGAGAGGTCATTTTGGGTAAAGTGAGTCAATTGCAACGTTCGAGTGAGGGCACCAAAACGTCACATATCTCCTAACCAAAATACAACCAGTCTGAAACTTTACGAAAAGGTTCCGTGTTGTTGGGGCTATATATTTTCTTTATATTTTTTAATCAAAATTAACCTCAAACAAGGAAATTAAGTAAGTAAAACTGTTGTGGTAGGATCCATCTAATTTGCATAGTGGAGTACCGACCATATAAATATGGTTGGTAACGGAAAGAGAGGGGAAGGAATCAAGAGATTCAACCAGAGACTCTGTCCGACTGCGACTCAGTCAACACATTCTCCAGGAACATTCTTCCCAGGAATATACAAAAGACTATATGTAAATATTGTGTACACTTTCTTGTTTCAATACATTTTGTTCTAAGTACATTTTGTGTTGCATTATTATTCCATGCATTAGTCAAGTTTCAACAAAAACGCAAGTGGAAACTGAGTTTTTGCGAACATGAAAAAGAATAAAATAAACACTTTTACGGATAGAGAACAGTAAAATAACAAGAATTAAGAAGACAGTAAATAACGATAGACATTACATTTAAATTTTTGAAGATCAAAGTTAACTGGCGAGCAAGAAGCCGGAAGAGACTTCCACAAGCGGGAAGTGCGATAGAAAAAACTGTTAGCATAGAACTTACGGTTACATCTAGTCATTTTAACTGTAAAATGATGAGACCTTGCTACCAATCTAGTACTGTGCTGAAATTCATAAAATCTAGGTACCATAGAGGAAAGTTCATCAGAATGATTACCATAAAAGTATTTATAGAAAAGGCACAGGGAAGCTACGTTACGGCGGTAGGAAAGTGACTGAATGCGAGTCGCTAATAACATTGCAGCTGATTCTTTGGATTTTATCATGGATCTCGAGATATATAACAGGAGCACCAGTCCAGATGTGGTAGCAGTACTCAAAGCAAGGACGAAAAGCAGACTTATAAATATGTAAGATAAATTCTGGCGAAAAAATGAGTCTTGCACGACAAATGAAACCAACATTCCTAGCATCAGACCTAACATATGTTTCAATATAATATTTCTATTTCATATCAATGGGAAACGTTAGTCCAAGAAGGCGCAAGGAATCACTCTCCTGGAGGTTAGCATCAGCCATGCTGATGGAAGTTAAAGTTATCGCTCAGGGGATTAAAAGAAATCTGTTTAATTTTGAATGCGTTAAAATATATCATTATGGTGTTTATTAGACAAAAGGTGTATTAATTTGTTATCAGGAATGTTTTATTAGGTCCTAGCAATTAGGTGGTTAGCAACATATGTCTTATTGATATTACACTATTTAGAATACCCTCGTCTTCATGGAACTGATAACAACGTTTCCATCGATGCTCTATCCGTCCTTAATAAAGCAACACAAAGAAAAACCAAAAATACATGGCATACATTTGAAGGAGCTGAGGATACAAGTCACTTAACTCTTTGATATTACTTAACTACCACGAAGAAAAACGTAAACGAAATGAAAAAAAAAGGTGTTGAAATTCCTTAATGATTGAGGAATGTGGCAGATTAAGGATTATTTAGAACATTTTGAAGATCATGAAGTATGACGAATTACCGACTATGACACCTTGGGCATTATTGGACAAGAAACATTATGGAATATGGCGCGTGTCACATTTTTAATTACCAGGCGTGACACTTTGAGAAACATTGCGTATGGTACATTTATCCTTAGAAAATTGAAAGCGTCATGTATCGTCGATCATGCTCAATGCGAGACAGGTCTGGTGATCATGCCTGTCAGGGAAGTTGTTGAATATCTTGCAGTACAATGGAATAGCATGGGATAATATGTGCAGGCATTACTCTGCTGGCAGAGAATATCTCCTTTCCCGCTTTAATAGCTGCAACAGAACGAGTTGCAACACTGAGTGTGATAGGGTTTGATATTCTAAGAGTAACAGGATGTGATATCTTGAGGATTAACGATGTGAACATTTGAGTATAACCGCTCTGGCATTTTGAGGATTATCCTGTGTAGCGTTTGCAGGATTACTGTATGTAACATCTCGTTTGAAAAATGGAACATTTTGAGGTTTACTGGGTAAGGCACTGGTGTAATATCCAGTATGAGACATTGAACATTATTAATCGTAGCTTCTTCAAGAAACTGTGTATGTGAAAGTGAAGATGAGGATATTAGTCATGGAACAATGACAATACTTAACCTCTGCCAACACAAGACATATACTAATATTTTACATAATTACTGTGTTGATTTTCATGCGGAAAAAATTCACAATATCAGGCGCCGAGTAGGAATCGAGCCCACTGCTCAGCAATATTGATGCCATAAACCAGCTTACAAACCCTTTCACAACGTCGAGGTAAGCTGTATATTCATTTATCGTTCATTCCGGGTAAAACGAAAAAGAATAACAGAAAGGAAGTACGAGAAAGAAGGAAAGGAAAGGAGGTATAATAGATGTCTTTTTTAGTTTGTCAAATTCAAATAAAGGAAATATTTTCCAAGAGCTGTTCGCAATATTGAATTCTAGCTTTGTGTTGCTGAGGTAGCACCTACAATGTTTCAGCTGATATATTCCATCGCCCTATTCAAGTTTATGACCCGCGAATAAAGAGCCGAGGCTCTTTTCTTCAGAGACTATAGACGAACAGAAAAGACATGTTGGCTAATACACTGACCGGCTAACACGAAAAGCAGCTGCGTGAATGGTTTCAACAGTTTGAATATAATGACCATTCTTAAAGTCACAGATAATATCTATTGAAGTAATTCTTTGCATTTTCAATTATAACCACGATCGGTAGGTGTCTATTACAATGTGACTAAGACAGAATATATCAGAACTTCCTCTGAACCATCCGAGTTGTAGTCACTCAATAATGCATCTAGGTTGAGGACTCCAAATATCTTGGATCTCACCATAATAGATTCCGAAAAAAAAAAGACTTCAACATCTGGTACAATGAGAGGGCGCTGCCCCGGGTAGCTGTTTCCCAGGACTGGACAAGTCTCAGTATAATTTTCTTCATTTGCGACTCTGTCATTTGACGGAGCCGCCCCTGAGTGCACTCTGCCTAAAGACAAAGACGCAACTGAGAGATGATAATAAACGTATTACAAACTACTCGAGAGCAATTTACACACGGTATTTACGCTCTCTCCCCACTAAGACGAGATGCCACACAAGGTTAATTTTTAAGGTGGGGACCCGAGCGCATATACTCGGTCTAGGAAAAAAATCCCTGAGCCCCAGCAACCGTCGGTTGCGCTGGCCTCGGTACGAGCACCGATCCCTCTCTCAGGTGCAATGAGAGGGTGCGGCATCGGGTAGCTGTTCCCCAGGGGTGGGCACCTCTCAGTATAATTTTTCCTCAGTTACGACTCTGTCCTTTGATGGAGCCACTTCTGAGCGCACTCTGCCCAAAGACAGAGACGCAACTGAGAGCTGATAAATAAACGTGTTACAAAATAACCGAGAGCAATTTTTATTTACTCTACTCCCATCACAACGAGGTGAGGTTGTGGCACAAGGTCGATTTAATGTGGGGAACACGAGCACGTACACCCGGGCAAGGAAGAAAAATTGCTCGAGCCCCCGCAACAGTTGGTTGCGTTGGTCTCGGTGCGAGCACTGATCCCTGTCTCTTGTGCAATGAAAGGATGCGACCTCGAGCAGCTGTTCCCCAGGGATGGGCGCCTCTCAGTATAATGTTCCTCAGATGAGACTCTGTTCTTCGACGGAGCCACCTCTGAGCGCATCTGCCAAAAGACAGAGAAGCAAATGAGTGAAAATAAACAGGGTTACAAACGTTTTGACTGTTGTACGCTCCAGCCTTCTTCAGGTGACTGGAATTTCGAACCGAACCATTTATTTCCTCCACCGGGGTAGAATTGTCTAGTTCCACGTAAAACCCTGTCTCTTCCGGATGTCTCAGTTATTTCGCTTTAACTCAACTCTCCAAGTTTTTGTTTTACCACTGCTGTGGCCTGGTATTGAAATCACAACACTTTGGGTCTAGTCACTGGATCTAATTAACGTTTTATCCACTGGGCTATGTTTCCTTGGAGAGTTGAGTTAAAAGTAAATAACTGACGTCCGAAAGTGGCATGGCACGTGGAACTAGAATAATCTACCCCGGTGGACGAAATAAAGGTTTCTATTTGAAATTCCAATTACCTGAAGAAGGTCGGAGCCTACAACGACCGAAACATTGTGAAGATGGCAATGAAGATGAAATAACAGTCTCAAATAATGTAAATAATGCAAGTAATCTCATCTCAGAGATATTGGCAGATAAGAAAATGAGTTTCCTAAAGTCTCAGGTAAGTAAATATTATGGCATTATTATATATGATAGTTAACATGAAAATTTATATTATTACTAACATTGATTTCGTAAACAATCCTCCATTTGCTGCGTTAAATGATCTCTGAATCTGCTACTATCGCGATACGAAACATTTGTCTGGACATTTTAGATAAGATATTTTGCTGGTTGCATATTTTTCTGTTTGGAAGTATGCGCGTAGATTCCCAAATGTGTCACATCCGTTGTCTCTGACTGGAGGGGTATCATAGATGTTGACAGACATCGACGTGATATACGATGTTGCTAATCAAAGCAGCTGGGGGTTGTAGAATGCTATTTTAATTGGGCGTGGTACCTCAAAACACTCAAAGTGAGTGATATTCTTATCCATCTCTGATTAGTCAAGACCAACACTTTTGTCTGAAACGAATGCAGGCCGAGACCTTTTATGACTTTTCCTAATAACGCTCGCAGAAGGGGATGGGGTTCTTTTCTTCTTTTCATGTGTCATGTCCTTACAGGATGTAGGCGATCATGACTCTCCACCTCTCTCTATCCCTTGCAGTTCTCAACAAGTTCCTTCCCTCTGCTTCCTCCTCCAGGCCACGTTCTGTCATCCACTTGCTTAAGTCCGCCAGGTATGCCAGGCGTTGTTTTCCCTCGTCTCTCCCTCTTTTCGACCCGTGAGTATCAGAATCTCCAGGCACTTCTACGTCATTATGTGTCTCAGAAACTTCAGCTGTCTCTTCCAGATATTAAGTATAAGCCTCCTCCTTGTTTGCAACCTCTCTAAGATCTCATCATTGCTCACACGCTCGGTCCATGATATCCTTATTTCTGTAGAAAGACATCTCTGTCGCTTCGAGTCTCTTCTTCATCTTTGTGGAAATCGACCAATAATTCGCTGCCGTAAAGAAGGACAGGTGTCACGTAACAGTTCAGTATTCTTTTCTTTGTTACTAAAGATATCCTCCCGTCTCGCAGTACTCTGCCCAAATTTTGGAATGTGACCATGGCCATCCTGATACACCTACCGATCTCAGTGTTGCACTTACTGTCCTCTGTCAAGACGCTGCCCAGGTATTTAAACTTCCGCGTCTGCTTGATTCTAGTCATCCCGATCTTCAGATCGTATACCGGGTTTATCTTCTTACTGACGTCCATGCATTCCTTTTACTTGTAGTTTGTGCTTAGTCCCTTCTTCTCACTACAAAATCCCCTACAGAAGGTAAAGTCGGAGAGTGAGAATAAGGTTGGGGTTCATGAAACATAAAAGAGGAACCGTTTTGCCTGTTAGTGCAACCCGACGAGAGCTACAAGAAAAATCCCTATTTGTCACACTTCGCTTTCCACATTAAGAAGTCCCGTCTCACTACTGAAGCGCGCATGAATAAATGAGAATGACTGCTTCAACTGTTATTCGCCGTCCGTGATTTTTCGAAAATAGGATCACTTTAGGACAATGCTGATTTTTCTGCATCATTTTACAGCAATCACCCAAGAAGCATCATCTAAAACATAACTAGATACTGGTCCAAAGCACACACTAAAATACCGGATAAGACGCGTTTGAGGAGGGACACGTATGACCCAACAGAATAATATAGGGTGACACAAAAAAACGGGAATTTTTGAAGTGCGTATTGCCAGACATGAGCAAGTGGCAACACTGCGAGACAGTGACCTTGAGCAAGTAAACATTTCGCCATTTTAGTAACGAGAATGAAATTCACAGTATCCCAGCTGAGATGTTGCAGCAGTCAATGAGGAATCTCAACAGCAGATTTCAAGAATGCATTCGTACAGGAGGACGCCATCTACAGGACGTAATTTTAAAACAAATAAAAATTCCATCTTTGTTTCTTAAATGCCATGTTTTAAGGTTTCAAATACTATGAATTAAATATTTTTCTTCCATCACTCTTGGTTTTATTGGATTGTTAAAAAGTTCCCGTTTTTTTGGGGTCACCATATATTTAACAAAAATGGGAAGACATACCATCCTGAATATATAGCGGTTGAATCGTCAAAACAAGAATGCAGATAAAGAGAAATAGATGGAGAAAAATCACTAAAATAAAAATGAATTCTTATTGTGACACCCGTCGTCCTGGTCAGGGCACCATTTGTGACACCCGTACTGGTCGCGGCACAATTTGTGACACCCGACTTCTTTTTCAGTCACGACGCCAATATGTAACGTCGGTCCTTTGTGACGGGCTAACCCTGGGACATCGGTTGAAGTCTTGCTGGGTTCTAGCACCAACTTGTCGTACTCGGCTCGCTTCCAACGCCTGGTCACCGAAGCAACTGCTTTGATCTCGATTCAACCTACCCACGTTGTGATTTGATCTTAGGTTGACGAGATCAATCAAACGTCGGGCCGTAGTGCCAGCCGAATCCGGGTCAAGGTGATACTGCACAATAAATGTAGACAAAAAAACAAAAGCACAAACAACAACTTCAAGGCGAGCGACTGGTTAGGAATAGTGATTAATTTTATGTCGGTTTGTTGAGTTACAGGAGTGCGTCTCTCTGTTTCTCTCCCAGCCCGAAGAAAAAAAATGTGGATTGTAACACTTTTGCGTTCCTTAACTAGTTCTGGCTATCTGGATGGAGAATATAAGTCAGACTTCTATAATTTGTTCTTGATTAGAAGACTAAGTCGAAAACTTGTTTTGGTGGGAAATCTAAAGTCGGACTTCAACAATTTTGTTCTTGGTTAGAAGTCTAAGTCAGAAGGCATGGAATCGTGCGATCACCTGTGCGAGGCTCGTCTCTCTGCGAACTGCACTGCTCTTGGACTCTTCACTCACTGACTGGACTCTTCTCACTGACTGGACTCGACTCTGAACACCCGTAGATGTTTGCTTATATGGACGCCGATCAAAACCTGGCGTGGGGTCGGACGTGGTGTGGCCACCACGTTGATTTCAAATCCCCAATAAGGATTTTCTTTGTTTTCGGCCAAAAATAATTATCATTTTCCATATTTGGAAATCTTATTCCACTCCCACCCTCTTCTGCTCTCATATGGGTATCTCACCATACTTTAGAGGGCGTCAACGGTTTTCCCACTTCCTCGCAGTAACATCTCATACCTATCTTCTCAATGGGCGGTGGCAGGCCTCCTCTCTGCGTCACATGATCATCTCCGCCTGGCTATTCGGCCAATAGGCGTCAATTGATAATCTCAATTTTTATCCATCTTCACGGGATATGGTTTTTCTCACCCAAGTTTTTCCGCCAACATTAAGTGGACGAATCTTTTGGCGAAATTGGGTTAATTAAAATACCCTAACATGGCCTTCGTTATCACAAACGAATTTAAAAAGAACGCAGATGTTCTGTCCAGGCGACATCTCAATCCAGGGCCGGGCCCTCTGTGCGGTCGGCAGACGACCCATCAATTACTGATAACACAAGTTCGTCATCCTGACACAGCCAATGTTTTATCCGCCCAGAAGCTCTGGTATCCCCCAACTAATTTTTACGACAATGACCATCAGAAATTTCGCCATTCCACTACCCAAAAACAACATCGCTTTTGTGGGTGGCCTTTTTCCTTCTCTTATCATCTAAGTTGTTAAGTCTTGTCCCTCTGTTTCCTTCTCTTCTTTCTCTTTTTCCTTCTTTTGTCCTCGCAGATAATTTGGCATATCTCAGCATCACACTTCCGCGAGAAAGTAAAATGGTTATCTTGAATCGCACTTGAAAATAACAAAACAAAAAAAAGTCTTTTTTTCACCGATACCCTGTTTTGGGAAAATAACAAAACAAAAAGAATATCGCTCAGTATGTCTTTCGTTATATCTATCAGTTTAAGTAATCGCTCAGTATGTCTTTCGTTATATCTATCGGTTTAAGTAATCCCCGTAATTAACTTCTGTGGTTAATTAATTGATTAATTAACCTGCCGTTTCTAAATAGTGTTACATTATATTACAGTTTTAATTCAAAATATTTCGGAACGGGTACATTTTTGTATTTTACGTTGCGGTTCTCTTATATGTATAGTCTGTTTTTATATTATATATCTACTAGCAGAATGGCCCAGCGTTGCCCGTGTTTGATTCAAAAATCGTACGACTCATACAGCAATCGCTATCACTTGACTTAAAATAACAATGTTAATGTTTAGTATAGAGCTTAGAAAAAAATTTGAAGTGTGAGATAGACAAGAAGTTTGGGTTACACGTGAAATAGACAGTGAAGTACTGAGGTGTACTGAGCCGCGTAGTAAAGGAAGTACACTTCAACTTACAGTGAAAACTGTAACGTGGAGGTAAAATAGGTTGGGCAAACGATTGAGTAAATAAGTAACTTGCGACAGCAGTTAACTGTCTAATAGCAAAACTGAACTGCGAAAAGATAGAAATAGGTATAGAACGCTAAGATGGACTGGGCTGCGCAGTAAAGGCAGCGCGCGGAGATAAAATGGGTAATGCAAACGTTTAAGCAAATAGGTAACTTGCGGTAGCAGGAAGCTGTCAATTAATCCAAGGACAGATGCGTTAATGGCGATCAAATCAAGACGTGAGTGCGCAGGCAGCCGCGCTGAAGGTATTTAAAGGGAGCGTGACTTGTCTTTGATTGGTGTAGCCTGGACAATGGCCATGACTTAGACCAATGAATGAGCTCACGCAAAATGGAAGATGCTAGCGCGCATTCGCGCACGCGCGCATGATTTGGCAAGCGCAAGACTTGGCCGTAAACAGGGTCAAGCTGCCTGCTGCATATGCAGCTTGGCTCTAACGCACGTGATGCCGGCGATGAGAATGCAAGGAGCTGCAATGAAGCGTTTGCTCGTTTGGTTTGTGCGACAACGAAAAGCCGCTAACCGTTTGCCGGCACTAGCTTTGAAATGGATTGGGAGGAAGCCCTGCTGTTTAGCGCAAAAACTCCTCGTCAGGTCTGGGATGCGGCCTGGACTAGGGGAAAAGGTTTAAAGAATTGGAAAATGGACTGCTGAGGGCGGAACCATTTTCACTCAGCACGTATGCGGGTTTCTTTTTATCAGTAAAGACGCGAATAAAGGAGGCGCGCTTATTTTGGTAAGATGTGACGATTAAAGCAAAAGTGCTGACAAAGTCGAATCTGTCATTTGTGGCTCAAAGTCAGACCTGGTAGCAGGGATAAAAAGGCCGAATTTCAATGGCCCTGCACCCATTCCTGAATTTGGGGTCAAATATTTTCTTCCACTCCATTGCACGCACTGACCTTTTTCTTCCCGCGCATAGCCTGACCTTAAATTAATCTGCATTTAGGAAATATCCAACTGGAAAAACATTTTTATGGGTTGACCGATTGTCAATTTGCACTCTGTTTGGGGGTGCGCTCAGATTTGAAACTTCACATGGTGACTCCCAATGGCCTGATAAATCCGGTCGATTCTCGCTAAAAACCGACATGCGGTTCAGGCGCAATCTGGGCGTATCGGTTTTGGGGTTTTATCGATTTTCCGCGTTGTTTAGGGGTCCGTGGTCATGAAACTTCTGGACAACACTTCTAATGGTAGACTCTAAGAGGGTGTCAAATTTTCTTGAAATGCGATCATTCCTTCTGTAAGCAGATTTTTTCGATTATCGATTTTTTCGGAACATGAGTCCGAACTCAAAAGTCGGGCTCCGTCACGTCCTTACGGCAGCCATTTGCAAACTTGTGGTGAAAACCGCATCGAAATCGGGTGAGAAATGTGACCTGGGCAAGGTAACAACGCCTACGACAGACACAGGCAGACAACATGAGAAATATAGATAGTAGATAATATAATTATTATATGCCGAAATTGTATGTATTAGTTATTATATGTATTTTTATATTATATGTATAGTCTATTTTTGCAGTTCGGTTTATAAATTATTCTAGGACCATTAGAAATGATCGCTCTACTTTTATTTTAATCCTTGTGGCAGTTGTTAATGTGTTGTCTAATGATACGTGAGTCTACGTGAAAGAGTGTTTGGTTTATAACCTATATGAATTTAAGCGCAGTACTCGGTTGACGGTAAGGTCCCATCATTATACAGATGAAATGGCTAGATATGACAATAAGTTCTATGCTAAAAGTTTCTTCTATCGCACTTCTCATTTGTGAGATTCTCTTTCAACTTCTTCCTTCCCTGTCAAATTTGATCTTCAAAAATTTAAATCCAATGTCAATCGTTATTTTCTGTCTTCTTAATTTTTCTTCTTTATATTTCGGTATGTTTTCTTATATTCACTAAAACTCAGTTACACTTTGTGTTGACTGGCTTTATTGCCTTGGTTGGGGTGAAATAATTAAACAAAAATGTGTTATTATATACAGAGATGCATAATCAATATTAATTTTACGTAAGAGATGTATTGGCAACAATGATATTTACTTTTATACCAAACGAACGTAGCAGATTGAACAGATATCCTCTGCTTTCATAACCCGAGCAGTTACGTAAGATTTATTCCAGTAACCTGTATAGCAATGTCGGTTCTCACTTCACACCAGCAAGAAAGAAGCATTGTTTTTAAAAATAAATTTAGCAAAATATTTAATCATGAATTGTAATCAACAGAAGAATTGCCCTGGGACACGCTTCAGTGGATATCTGTATTGACTGCTTCGTTGAATATTAAATTAACACAATTTCTGTTAACAAATTTTATGGCAGCTGGATTACTTTCATACGATTTCATTTAATCGGAGTATTCACGCTTCAAAAGCAGACGTTCAATGTCGGACTTCAAGTAAATGCATTTGTTTACAAAGAAACAATCACTGAAATCAATCAATAATAATAATCACATTCTTCTCTGTTTATCCTGATTCGGGTAAATCGATTTTTGATAGCGGATAGCGTCAGCTAAAAGAATTGTTTTTCACTTTATGTAAAAACTCTTCCGTTTTCCTGACTTAAGGAATGCCATTTTTTTTTCATTTCGATTTAACGAAGAATTCGGTTTAGTAAAAAAAAAAAAAATTCACTCAGAAAATTCCGAAACCCATATTTTACGTGCAAATATGAAATTGTTGATTACTGAACATACTCTTATCCAAATCATTAATTAATCATATTAATTAAAGATTTAGGCGTTTCTCGCGTGTAGCAGATGGAGTTTACTCCTAACAGCAGATAATCAATCGATTAATCAATACTTCAATAAATGAATCATGCCAATCACGGAGGAGGAGTGTCATTTACTTGCCTTTTCGAACAGACAAACAAACCACTGCGCCTTTTTATTCGTGGCGCAACATTAGCAGCTTTTCCCGTAGCTGACACTATCTGCTTTCATCAATCGATTTATGAGAATCAGGATAAATTGAGGAGATTATTATTATTATTATTATTATTATTATTATTATTATTATTATTATTATTATTATCGATAGCTTTTTAATGTTTGTTTCTTGGCAAACACATGCGTTCACTTGAAGGCCGACTCTGTAAGCGTCTGGTTTCCAAGCGTAAATTCTTCTCGGATTGAACGAATAACGAATCCGACTGCCCATCATTATTATTAAATGCATTAATTCAAATTATAATCATATATATATATATATATATATATATATATATATATATATATATATATATATATATATATATGGTCAAACCTAGAGAGCCAGACAAACCTAGCAAGGTTTCACCTAAGCGGATCGTCAGGGAAAGCTGGCAAATCAAGAAACCGAAGGTTTTTGGAGACGAGTATAGTTACCTATATATATATATATATATATATATATATATATATATATATATATATATATATATATATATATATATATATATATGGCAAATATAGATAGATACAATAAAGTAATATCTGAAGGGTCCAGTTTAAGACATTTGTGAGCCAGCTATTTTTGGAACATTAATTGATTTATTTGTTTTTTTTGGTTTGTAAGTATATATATATATATATATATATATATATATATATATATATATGACATACATGTGGAAAATATGACTATAATAGCCACATCCACATGTAAAATAAGATCCAAATAATAGAAGCATTAATAATAAAAAAGAAAAAGCCAACACTAAAAAATATCAGCTATGAAAACGGCCAAAACATGCTGACCATATTTTAAAAAACATTCCAAACCACATTGAGTTAAAAAGGATCCTTGGTAATGGCTAATAAAAGAGCTGATATCGCTTGATATATGGAATATTTAGACAGTTTTTACACACTTTATATCCAGAAGAGAAAACACTTGCCTGAATGCAAGAAAATTGAATGACAACTTAATCGCAGTACCTGTCAATCGAATTGTTTAAATGATTTATTTATGTCCAGGGTAAGTCAGGAATTTTTCATATATATATATATATATATATATATATATATATATATATATATATATATATATATATATATATATATGAGAATTAATTGATTTATTTTAATCCGATATTTTTTTATCAAACGTTAGGGAATACTTCTATTTTTGATTAGGATATATCGAATGCACAGTTCAATAGACGTAATTCACACCGTTTAAAGTAAAAATTGGACATCAAATTTAAGTGTCCACTATAATAACGTTTGAATAATATATATATATATATATATATATATATATATATATGTGTGTGTGTGTGTGTGTGTGTGTGTGTGTGTGTGTGTGTGTGTGTGCGTGTGCGCGCGCACGTGCGTTTGTGTATCCTGGGTTAACTTTCCTGTACCCAAAGTGGTATGCAGGGAATGTCATGTCAAGCGAGCATTAGTGCCCAGTGAGTCAAGCCGTCTGTACAGAGGAGAGTTTTAGTTTAGATGCTGCGTAGAGAAGATGCTTTCATGATGTGAAAGAACAAAACCCTGTCTCTTGTAATATGACTTACCGAACTTGTGTAAAGAGGGCTTTTGAAACATCTACTAGCTTTCCTTTACTGGGTCACAGAGAAGGCATTTAGGTAATTTCTGCACACGTTCTCACAATTTTTCTCAGAGAAAATAAGTGTCAAGTACATTCTTTCGACTTCGCGAACCCGTCTTTGCTTTACTTTCAAACATTAATATATATATATATATATATATATATATATATATATATATATATATATATATATATATATATATATATACTTGTGTATTTAGGCAGCAATCCTTCTTTCATGCACATTTCATTAAAAACGACTGACAAGGTGCTTTTATTTAGTTGTTTATATAGTTTCTCGTGCGAGTTAATAAAGTTTTTCCTTTCAGAGGATAAATTATATAAAAACTGTCCGAATGTTCTTTTTATCCGAGCGCTTTCGGCTATACATTTAGCCATTTTCAAGGATTATATTTCTACTGTTAGAATTAGAAATAGTTTGTTATATGTATGTTTTATAAAGTGATTCATTTTTTGGTTTCAAAAAACGGTCAAGATATTATGTCTATGTTCAAAGTTAATATTATTAAGTGTTGCTTTGTTTGTTTTTATTACGATCTTTAAAATGTCTGCTTGTTTAAGACGTATTTTAATAATTTTATTTGCTTTGATTTTTATTTTAAATATATTTTTCTCATTGGTGACTTTAATCCTCTTGGCGAATTTATTGGCAGACAGCAGTGGTTCCGACCTTTTGGTCTAAGCAGTTATTTGTTTTTCAAATTAGATTCTCTGCTTAATTTTTCATCTCTTTATTAGATTTCTTTCTGTTCTAAATTTCTCTGAAATTCTGGAAATTCAATCATGGCGGATTTTTGTTGTTAATTTTTTAAGGCATTAATGAATGTCATTTTTATTTCCCACAATGTCTTGTTAACCCTCCATTCTTGCAAGGTTAAACTACTAAATTTGTTTGTAAAACAAAACTAAATGTTCTTAAATTTCAATTTCTCTTTTCCCCGATACACAGTACATCATTCATCTGAAATAACACGTCGCTGTTGAAGTCTATGGAGTCCATGATTAGATGCAAATATTCAGTGAAATGTAGTGTTCAGCGATCAATAACATGTTTTAGAGACCAGGAGAACTGACCCTTACCATACTCAAACCATGAGTATGGTAAGGACTCCATTAGAAAAACGTTCTTCATCAACTTTCATCCATTAATGATTCTTTCCAGATTGTAGAGATATACATAATTCAAGAGTGATAGAAAACATGACAGCACAATTAAAAGAAAAATAGAAACGATATTTATTTCACTAAGGATAATTTTGTATGTATTCCTCTCCCAGACTGGAATTTTTACAATCTAAAATAATGCTATCAGATTTCACAGAGTCTTCTGGACAACTGGAATCCATAAATTCAAGGTGTCTTCGCCACATCATAATCCAAACGTTAGCTGGAAACAACTGGAACCATGGCTCATCGGACCAAAACCATATTTAACCAGTCCCCCAGACTCCAATTAGCGAAGAGACAAGCCAAGGTGAAACAGTGTGTCATGCATCGTGTTGTTCATAAGAGGATCCTGGTGGGTATTCTGCTCCCATAACCAATAGAAACTAAAGCACATTTAACTGACATGCTGGATATACATCCACTATCTCCTGCAATGGATGGGAATGTGATTTTGTTATTTGTCGGTTCCCACAGACAATAATAGACAGATGCCTTCAGTCACGATCATTAAAAATCCGTTTTCGATCACTTTCTGCCCGTGCTGAACAATATTAACTTCCATCAGGTATTATGGGGAGATAAGTCACACTGTAGTCCGATGGACATAAAATATTCCCACAATTTCAGAAATGGAATGTCTAATCCATGTGGAACTTACCCACTTCAAACTCTGATAATTCTCTTCACTTATAAGCGGTGTAACTGATATTAACACTGACTCACCAGATTTCATGAGATTTTTATACCATGGAGTGTTTTGTCGGTCCCCTTTGAATGTGTGGTATCGTGGTATATGCTGGATTGAGTGGTGAGGGATGTGTTCTTTTGTTAACTGGATAAAGTGTATTGGATGAATGGGTCGTGATTACGATCAACTAGGACGAGAATAATTATCGATGACCAGTGTTCTCCACTCCCCCTTTGGCCTTGCGCCACAATTATTGCACTTTTTAAAAAAATAATGTATATACTGACTCACCAGAGTTCAGAGCACAAAGTACGGTAGGCCACCTAAAATTACCTTTGAATTCTGCTATCAAATGGCACGCCAGATATGATATTTGTACTCATCATCACTAGCTTATTGGGAATAATCTCGAATACGTTTGCATAAATATTAGATGTGGAAATTCAAACAGGAATATGAACCACTCAGACAATCGCATTACAAAAACCAACTGTAATTTTGAAAACAAAATGGCTTTGTGTCAATTTATTTCCAGTGTAATTCAACAGAAGGAATAGCCGAGAAAACGCAAGGAAGAGCAATAATATATATTCTATGATTAACAAATATTGTATATTTGCTCTGCAGGGAATATATATTATACGGTGGTTGTAAATATTTCTATACTGACTCCAGTAGAAAAACGTTCTTCATCAACTTTCATCCATTAATGATTCTTTCCAGATTGTAGAAATATACATCATTCAAGAGTGATAGAAAACATGACAGCACAATTAAAAGAAAAATAGAAACGATATTTATTTCACTAAGGATAATTTTGTACGTATTCCTCTCCCAGACTGGAATTTTTACAATCTAAAATAATGCTATCGCACAAAGAAGAGCGTAGTTTTCATAATATTGTCTCTCTTGAAATGATAACATTCAAAATCTGTTTTTCATCAGAAATAAAATGTTCTTAGCGTTGGAATATGGTAGGTTTCGTATATTATGAACATTTAGAACAGATCACGACAATCGCAACAAAATATTATTGTTAACAAACTTGACGAGTGAAGGGAAAAATAAACCCTAAATCAATATTAACAGAAAGTATCGTTATTTAGAAGGACAATGCAAGACTAGATTATATAACATAAACTCAGGAGAAAATCAAATCTAAAAGTTGGAACGTTCACCTTTTCCTGTCAACCGGGATACGATTCCCATTTAATCAGATCACAGGGATACTTATTTGGTAGCAATGCATTTAAAATTATAGAAGCGATCAATTAGAAATTATTTGCGTCCAGAATCTTAGAAAATTATTGTTTTGTTGAAACAAAACAATAAAATAGCGGCGATTAGGCTCTTGAGAAATAAAATCCTTGTAACATTTGAAGTGATTTTCAGTTTAATCCGAAAATGAACTATTACTTTCTTTAAAAAATAAACTTAATAAAATTTGAACAAAGAAAAGAGTTCCCGCTGTATTGCTAATGCAATATCAATCCTCTTACATGATTGTTAATTCTGATTATCATGCACACAGGTAAAGATGGAACTGAGGCAACAGAGGTGTTGTCATATATATATATATATATATATATATATATATATATATATATATATATATATATATATATATATATATATATATATGACAACACCTCTGTTGCCTCAGTTCCATATATATATATATATATATATATATATATATATATATATATATATATATATATATATATATATATATATATATATATATATGTATATATATATATATGTATATATATATATATGTATATATATATATATGTGTGTGTGTGTGTGTTATTATTCTCAGATAGAATGTATCTGTAGAGATATAAGAAACAAGATGAATAAAAAGAGAGAATTGGGAAAACTATACTTAGCCGACGCGTTTCGTCCTCTGAGGGACTTTATCAAGGCAATGTAGGATTTATTTTGCAGCACATGCTTATATACAAAGGCGAGGTTGTCATTGAGAATGTTCATGAAGGTTCATCGGGTGGTTCAAAGGCCAGTCAAAGGATGTGGAGGACACAAAGTATCATTAGTCAAAATCTGGTAAAAAAATAAAGTGAGCGAGGAATATTAAAAAAAAAATATTGTTATGGCATGAAACGGACGTATGCGTGTTCTGCATATCGTGAAATACTTTTTATTAATATACATACACACGCATATATATATAAATAAATATAAATATAATTAAGTAATTCATCGAATCTGAAACACTAGATGGCCGACTCGCCCTATATTTGGGACTTCATCAGCAGTGAGCATCCGTTACCATGATTTGAAACCCGGACAGTTACGCAGTTACGTTAAGAGGCAAACGTCATACCAGCTGTTCCAACGGACCTCGGTAACGCAAAAGTAGCGAATCAGACTCGATATAGCATCGCTCGATCACATATTCCTTGTTGGACTTCATCCGTATGAGGTTTGCCTGATAACGTAACTGTCCGGGTTTCAATTCTCGGTAGTGGATGCGCCATGCTGATGAGTCCCAAAAATATAGACATAATGGCCATCCAGTGTTTTCTGCATTCTGTTGAGGTTTCTTGTAGATTCTATGAATCACTTAATTATAATTATCTCAAATCCTCCTAATTTCTATCACTTATATATATGTAAATACTACCAAATCCGTAACTGGTCGACATTATTCCAAGGAGTTCTTTTTAAATATTAAAGCATCAAATCCATGAAGAGAGCTCAGAGGAATATAAATAACAGTAAGAAAAAAATCTTAAAGAATATTAATCGGTTATAAATTTATTTCTGCAGATATACATATAAATACATTATTTACATTATTCGGACTATTGTCCTCATCTTTGTCGCCATGTTTATCACAACGTTTCGGCCGTTGTACGCTCCGGCCTTCTTCAGGTGGTTGGAATGTCGAACTGAACACTTTATTTCGCTCATTGGGGTAGACTGCTCTAGTTCCACGTGCCATGTTTAATGGATGTCAGTTATCAGTTATCTCCTGTTAATTTTTCCCTCTGAAATTTCTCCACTGCCTTGACCGGGTATTGAACTCACACTCTTTGGGTCCTGTCACTGGATCTAACCAACCCGGTTAAGGCCGGAGCGTACAACGGTCGAAACGTTGTGATAAACATGGTGACAAAGATGAGGACAATAGTCCGAATAATGTAAATAATGTACATAATACCTCATCTCAGAAGTATAGACAGATGCATATGAATACCTGCCTCATCAGACCGACTACATTTTATTAAATGATACAAACTGGTTTGTATTTTTCGGTAATCACAAACTCCTAAAAGCTTTAGAAACAGATGCAATCTATGACTGGGAGAAAAAAATTCATATAATTAAATCCAAAAATACAAGCTCGTTGTTGAACCAGAGTAATGAAATCATATTTAAATTTCACCATAAAAATAGGTTTAAATTTAATTATTTTTAAGCATTTCACCCCAAGCAAGGCCGGAGCGACACTAGCACACAAAGTGTTACAGAGAAAGTAAGAGTAAAGAGGGGTGTTTGTGAAAAGGATAAAGAAAATGACGGCCATCAAGATCAAGGCATCAGAAGATGT
>OZ038495.1:35154271-35171771 GCA_964036315.1 Acanthosepion esculentum | reverse complement strand
TTGTATCTATAAAAAGAATGTTAAACATAAAAAGGTCTATGCTACGTAACGTAATTTAATGTCAAATAATCAAAAGTGAGTAAGCGATGTTGTTGATATTTCTTATGCATTTAATATTAAAGTTAATTTGTTTAGTGGCATATCAACATCTAGGGGTTTAATGCCGAAATCTAAATATTTTGAACAAATTTTTTTGGATTCAACTAAATATATTTTGAACGCAATTGTATGCCTTCAACTACGGATAAAATGTATTGCTGGTCATTTTATTTTAAATAGGTATTATTGGTAATTTTACTATAAATAGGTATTGTTGGTAATTTCACTAGAAATATGTATTGTTGGTAATTTTTTCTTATAAAATGTATTGCTAGTATTTTTAGTATGAAAAAGTATTTTTAGGCTTTCATAGTGTATTGTTTTTGTTAGGGGGGTCACTATTTGTCTATAGCTGGGAGCCTAACAGGTGCTACCAGCCCTGGTCAGAGTGAAACCGGGAAAAACTTCAACTAAGAGGTGCTTGCGAATTTAATATTTGGCGTAAAACTTCCAGCATTGTTTCGGTAATTATTTAAAACTTTTTCTGAATTATTCCTGTATTGAAAACTTTCATGTATTTGTATAATAAATGTAACCTTTGACACTGCAGATGATATATGATGCCAACGATATTTCGGGTTCCATAATTGTCGAGTTATAAATAAATGGCTGTGGATATTACGATTTTAAAATAATGACAATTGGTGAAAGTTCAGATGGATTCCAGTAGCAAGAGAAAACAATAACATGTATATAGCTTTCATTCGGGCAATAGCTTCGTTTTATTGTGTCAGTTAGGTTGCGCTTAGATGTGACAGACTATTATAAATAAAACTGAGAGGAGGGAATATACACCGGCGGAAAAATAAGAATGGTGATGTCGATTACGACCTATATTTAAATGTATTGTATGTGTACTCAAGGTGGTAGTAAAGGTTCTAATTAAATACTTAGCCTTCTGTTGTAGTCAGAGATGCGAGTTCCAATTCCAGTGTGGTTCGTTATATTCATTTACACGAAAATACCCTTGGAAAAGGTACGAATCCAACTATTTTCCATCAATCTATCTCTGTAACCTAGTTGACAATCTTTCGACAGGGAAATTATTCTAGCAGTAATTCTGAATAATACGAGTGACCTTGATCTTGGCACTGCTTGTCTTATCTATTGGACCTTTGTCTGTGTATTCGTTAAAGCAGTAAGAGTGGCTGATGTAGGAGTGTTTTTTTTAATGGATCTCGTCCATCTTGTCATCTGATCTCTCTATCCATCTCAAACTACCATCTCATTCTCCTTCAACTTCTTTCAAATAAATTCTGTTATCCATAGCTCTACCCAGTTCTTCCTGGTGTCATCTATGAGTTCATTGATAATGATTCTGGTTGACTGTTTCTTGATTTTATTCCACAATTATAATTAGTAGGACTTTTTTCATTAATTGATTATTATATGTAACACTTTCCTACAATCTAAAAATATTTTCTATATTTAAATAACCACGCGCCAGATATAAAGAAATGCTATTTTGTTCAGTTAGAGACTTAAGAGGAATCAGAATGTTGGTTGCCAAGATGCTCGAAGATCTTTTCGGAGAATTGCAGCGCATGTTGGAAGAGACATTTAAGTAATGCTTTAACTGCGAAAGTTTGTTTGTTTCTTTGGGGTTTTATGGCATATCAACCACTATGGGTTATTTAATGCCAGAACCAGTATTTACTAGATATATCAAAAACGTATAGTTGGGAACATCATTGTTTCAAAAACGTATAGCTGGAAACATCATTGTTTCAAAACCGTATAGCTGGCAACATCATTGTTTCAACAACGTATAGCTGGCAACTGTTTCAAAAACGTATAGCTGGCAACATCATTGTTTCAAAATAAATGTATCCCTGGCAACATCATTGTTTCAAAAACGTATAGTTGGCAACATCATTGTTTCAAAAACGTATAGCTGACAACACCATTGTTTCAAAAAGGTATAGCTGGCAACATCATTGTTTCAAGAACGTATAGCTGGCAACATCATTGTTTCCAAAACGTATACCTGGCAACATCATTGTTTCCCATCACATTTTAGGGGTAAGGTGTTAGTATATTTAGTGTAGGGTTTGGGAGGGAAAATTAATTGTAAGTTGTAGTTGTTTTGGGATGGGTTAGATGCGATGGGGCATAACATGACCAGCCGATTGATCGGATTGATCTTTTGGCTGGACGTAGTTATCGTCATACCCAGGACGCGGATGTAGTTTATCGTCATACCCAGGACGTGGAGACACCTTGGGATTTCACTATTTTCCCATAGCTGGGACCCTAACAGGTACTACCACCCCGGGTCAGGGTGGACCTGGGAACATCAGCAATTAAGAGGTGGTTCCACGCTCCTCAAAACCTCCTGATCAGTGGCCTTTATGTACTTTATCGTCTTACCCAGGACTCGGATGCAGTTTAACGTCATACCCAGGACGGAACTGCGAAAGTTTTCTTACTTTTGTATACTAAATACGAATTGTCAGAGTTCAAAGTATATTCCAAGCTCAGAATATATCTGTTTTTTTTTTAGCCTCGTCTATTTTATACATGCGCATTAGGTTTGGCTATACCAGTTTATACATGCGGGTATAAAATGGGCTAAGTTAGAATATAGCAAAACTCAGCCAGAGTATATCTAATATTTTACCATATAATAAAATTTATATGACTGTGTTCACACATGATATTTGGTGAGATCATATAGTGTTACACGTTGGCATAGATTGCTTATGTGCATTCTACAGCTGTCAGTTTTTATTCCCAATCTTTGGTTGGCCTAACTTTTGGGAGTCTATTGATTTTCATCAGAATGATTGAAGAATGGTCACATTGTAATTGATCAACATCTGTATTAATTGAACAAGATTTGTTCCGTCTGAGAAACTGGATAGCTCATTAATGTTAAACAAGTTCATATCAGCTATTATTACAAGTTGGCAGACTGGAACTATCGCATGACATTCTAGTTGTTGATAGTTAAAGAGAGCATAAACTGACATAAGGAGTATATATTTATTACTGCAAAATACAATAATTGTGGCACATGGCCAAAAAGTGGGGAGTGGTTTGAGGCTGGTCACCATTAAGTATCCTATACCTAGCTAACCCGATTCGCGTCTTAATCATTCAATACAAATGGCACAAATACCAAAAGAAGACATCCTTCACCTTTTACTCTTACATATACCACAATACCACAATATACCACAATACCACATACACAAAGGGAACCTAAAAATTAAACCCCATGACTTAAAAATGTCTTATGTACAAATTTAAAATGTTCGTAAAATATATATGTATATAAAAATCTGAAGATCATATGCAATGAGGGGAGGGTTATGAATCCCAATTACAACTGACATAAGGAGTATAGTTTAAAGTAAAATATTTTATTCCAAGATTTATATAGTAGGTTAAACCCAATCATACGCCAGGGGTTTGAACTGGCGGAGGCGGAGTAGAAATGAGAAAGCCTGACGTAAACGACTGTCTTTTTTCCCTGTTTGGGTCGTATGAACTGGTGGACTAGTAATAGTATGGGTACTTAGTGCAACCCCTGCAACAGATATTTGTAGATTTTAACAAAATTGCTTTCCTGTTATCTCCAAGGTATGTACCTGCTCGCGATCAGTAGGTAAATCTATTTGTTTATTTTCCACCAGTCCTTGTGGGATATAGTTCGATTCTAATCCATTTATAAAGAAGTCTCTGATAAATTTTTCCTTTGCCTTATCTGTTGTCGTCGCCTGAAAGCCTCAGTCTGGACTTATGACTTTTTAAGGATTGGAAATACTGTTCTAACCCTTCTTCAGAGATTGGCGGGTAGTTGTTAATACATGCCGTGCCAAGATTATCTTTAGTCTCTTCACAAAAATTCCATCCACAAAGTACATGGTAAGTTTTGCAGTGAGAAATATTGGTGTATACGGATATGGAAACATGATGTATTAGCAGGTTAAACCTATCCGTATCAGTAATAGGCATGGATGAACTGTTTTCCAATGAAAGCAAGGATCCTTTGAATAATTGTTTCCAATATTGCTAGGCGCCAGTAGAAGACGATTCTGCAGAGTTCATGTTGAGACGTCCTGGTTTAAGGTATTTGCCCACAATTGCGTTCAATAATTTGTAATGTAATTTTTCAGCCTAACGTGCCTTTATTGAACGTAATTGAAGAGTCTTGATATTTATTGTATTTAGAATACAAATTGTGGCACAAGGCCCAAAATGTGGAGGGGTTGAGGCTGGTCATCACTAACTATCTAATACCTAGCTAATCCGATTCACGACTCATTGATACATTACAATTTCCACAAGAACCCGTCCGTCACCAATCAATCCTTCATACACCATAATACCACTTTCTCTCAAGGGAGACCTACAAAACGTGCCCCATGCCATAAAAATGTAATTATAATAATTTATAATACATAAAAATCTAATAATGAAGAATGAGAGAGGAGGGAGTTGAACCCACTAATAAATTAAAAATCAACACAAAGTAAACTAAACATAACTGACGTTAGTAGGGCCCGTCCTACCCTCAAAAAGGAGAGGCCGTTGGATTCTGCCCATTGGACAAAATCAAGAAGCTCGTAATTGAAGAGTCTTTCCATTTTAGCTAAGATGGCGTGACTTATTTAATATAAATCATAAAACAGGGGAGATAATTGTGTTGTCTTACCACACCACTAAAACGCAAGGAACTATTGGAAGTGACAGAGTAACTGGAAACCCAATCCTAAACAGGGAAAAAGGTCAGTCCTACTCCTGTTCAAAAGACCGGGGAAAAGTGTGAACCGGACGATAGGAAAACCTACCGACTCCAATTGGGGAGAAAAAATAATTAGTAAATAAAATTTCAGAGTTGAGGCGGAGACGTTAGATGTATAGTGGGAGTAGACTTTAGAAGGAACCCAAAACCCAGTCCTAAACAGGAAACATGAGATAAACGTCCACTCCTGTTCAAAAGAGCGGAGAGGAGCCTGAACCGGACGATAGGCAAACCTATCTAATATTATTGGGGATAAACAATAATTAGTAAATAAAATTTCAGAGTTGAGACGGAGACGTTAGAAGTATAGAGTTGAGGTAGACTTTAGAAGGAACCGGAAACCCAATCCTAGACAGAAGACAAGAGATAAACTTCAACTCCTTTTCAAAAGACCGGGAAGGAATGTAAACCTGGCGAGAGGCGGGTCTATCTACTCCTTTTTTATATTTACTTAAATCTGCTAATAGCAACATTTGCACTGTCACTCATTAATTCCTGTGAAGGCCGTCAAAATCTGTAAAAACATTATAAATAAACGTTTGGATTTAGAAAAAATAGCATTTCGTATGTACAAAAATATTCAACTATATTGAAAAATAAATGCTAGTGCTCATATGGGTTGCGATAAAATGTAATGAATTTAATATGAAGGAAATTAGTAATAAATGCATCTAAGAAATATGGAAAACTTACGACTAATATGTCTGTACTGAAAAATCATCAGTTACCGCCATTTAAGATCAAGGAAGTATAAAATGCACACAGAAAAATGCGTCAGTAGACGAGTAGTCAGAGTAAAGTGCAATAAAGCTTTGGTATAGGTTTATTCTTTACTGGTTTTGTTTTTACTACAGTTTATTTATCTTACAATGGCACTTTAGATGCAGCCAGAACGATTTACCTACGACTCAGAAAGCGAAGCAGTAGATAAACGCTGGAAACACTGGCTCGAAATTTTTACGAACTTCGTTGAAACTCTACTCCTTGAGAACCCGAATCGGCTTAATAACAAGTGTGCTCTTCAGACTATGTGTCTCATTCAATCAACGATATCATTGTAGATGGTAAAACTTATGAGGAAGCGATAGAAAGATTACACGAAACTTACGTGAAGCCCCAAAATGAACTATTTGCCCGACATATACCTGCTACCTGGCGACAGGAATCTGGCGAAACATTGGATCATTTCCTAAAGACCCTTTGGACATTAAGCAGGGACTGCAATTTTCGTCCCATGACCGATTTGGAGGCAGAAGAGTAACATATTCTAGACGCCATCGTAAATAGCCTACGCAATGTTCAGGTAAGGTAACGCCTTCTTGAAAATAAGACCCTTACCTTGAAAGCTGCTTATGAACAAGTTTATACTTGCGAGCTTGCTATACAACAGTCCAGATCGTATTTTCAAACCGAAACTGTAGGTGCCGCTCTAATACATCCTGTTCCTACTATCCCTCTTCTCTATGATGATTCGACTTATACACCTGTCCAAGATGTCCCGCCTTTAAAGTCCCCAGAACAACTTGTCAATGTTGCATCACCCAAACGGACATCTTACTACTGCGGTCTAAATCTACACTCACGACATTCATGTCCTGCCAGGGAAGCTCAAATGTGGAAAAATAGAACATTTCTCCACGGCATGTCGTTCGTTTAAAAATATCTCTTACAAAGCTAAACGTCCTGTCAGTTCGTTATCATTTTCTGCAACATTGGCCGAGTTCCCTGACTGTCTTTCAAAAACTATTATGAAAATTTTAAAATTAAGTCCTCACCAACGCATTATTAGACACTGGCAGTTCGGAAAACTATATCAGTGACAGTCTAGTAAAAATTCACAAATGTCATCATGTCCCCCACAAGAGAGAAACGCGAACGCAGCTTTGTCATCACACGTAAGTGGATATTGTTTAGCCGACCTACATTATAACAGCATTTCATATAAAGATGTTTAGTTAACGATAATGAAAGACATTTGTTGTGAGGTAATACTGGGCCACGATTTTTTCCAGCAACACTCTAGCACAGAAATTCCGTTCGGCGGAGATAAATCTGTATTAAAGATTTACTGACTGACTGCACCCAACATTCCGTACCCTTCACTTTTTGAAAACCTGACAAAATACTGTAAGCCAATGGCTATTAAGAGCCGACGTTATTCGCATGACGACAAACAATTTATAGGGTCCAAAACAAAAAGAATACTTCAAGAAGAAATAATTGAGCTAAGTACGTCAATATGGAAGGACCAAGTATTAATAACAAAAAAAGAAAACAAAAAAGGATGGTTATCGATTACTCTCAGGCAATTAACTGGTTTACTCTTCTGGGCGCTTTTCCGTTGCCACGCATAGACGAAATGCTACGTGAAATAGGTAAATATGGTATTTTCAGCACGTAATATTTGAAAAGTGCTTATCATCAGATGTCCATTAAGCCAAAAGACAGACCCTACACTGCATTTGAAGCAGTTGACCGGCTGTACCAGTTCCATAGGATACCTTTTGGGGTAACTAATGGAGTAACCAGTTTTCAAAGAATAATCGAAAAAATCATAATGGATGAAAAACTGGAAAGTACTTTTGCTTATATAGATAATGTAACTATATGTGACCACAATCAGAAGGACCACGACGAAAACCTTCGACGGTTCATGGACGCCGTAAGCAAATATAACCTTACGCTAAATAATGATAAATGCTCGTTTGGGCAACATAAAATCAACCTTTCGGATTATACAATAAGCAACGGGTCAATAGCGCCGGATCCAGAGCGATTAAAACCTTTGCTCAGATAGCCAATCGCAGATAACATACGTGCGCTGCTATGAACTATGGGCATGTTCGCCCACTATTCACAGTGGATCGCCTCTTTCTCAGAGAAGATACGTCCATTAATACAAGTAAGATCTTTTCCCTTATCTCTCCCAGCAATAGAAGCCTTCGAAAAACTGAAGCAAGACATTACAAAATCCGTAATCACTACTATAGATCCTTCTGTCCCACTGGTAATTGAAACTGATGCATCAGATTGCGCAATTGCCGCTTCATTAAGTCAAGGTGTCCGCCCAGTAGCCTTCTTTTTAAAGACTCGCTCTCTCAATCTGAACAACGGCATACGGCGATTGAAAAAGAAGCCTACGCCATAGTCGAGGCGTTAAAAAAGTGGAGACACTATTTAATCGGACGTCACTTCAGATTAGTTACAGAAAGAAATCTGTTTCTTTCATGTTCAACTCAAAGGCTACCAGTAAAATAAAAAAAAATAGCAAGGTGGAGAATTGAACTATCGTGTTTCTCGTTCGATATTACTTACCGGCCCGGCAACGAGAATCTGACAGCAGACGCCCTGTGAAGAATATTCAGTAAAACTCCAAGTACAAAAGAATTCCAGACACTGCATGAGGAACTGTGCCATCCGGGCATAACACGGATGGTTCACATGGTAAGGAGTAGGAATTTGCCTTATTCAATTGAGGACGTTAGGAAAGTTACAAATTCCTGCCGAACGTGTACTGAGATAAAACCTAAATTTTTCAGAACTACGCCTGGCGTCATAATAAAAGCAACGTAGCCATTTGAAAGACTCAATCTGGACTTTAAAGGCTCGTTACCATGCAAAACACGAAACCGATACATGCTAACTATTGTAGACGAATATTCACGTTTTCCGTTTGCTTTTCCCTGTCCAACAACTATGCAATGCCTTTGTTCCCTAATTGCCGTCTTTTGGAGTACCGGCATATATTCAGACCGAGGAGCTTCCTTCATGTCCGAGCGGCTTCGACAATTCTTACGAGAACGCAGAGTGACGGTAAGTCAGACAACACTGTACAACCCCCAGGGTAACGGTCAATGCGAGAGATATAACGGCTTAATTTGGAAAACAATTCAACTGGCTGCATCAACACAGAAATGCTCAATAAATAATTGGGAAAATCTTCTTCCAGTAGCCCTGTATGCCGCTATTATGTACGGCCACCAATGCCATCCCACACGAAAGATTTCTACCTTTCCAACGACGGAGTTCGCCTAGGACTTCGCTTCCCACGTGACTCTTTCAACCAGGTACGGTTCTACTGAGACGCCACATTCGCTATACCAAACATGACCTCCTGGTAGATGAGGTGGAACCAATTGAAGCAAACCCACAATACGCGCTCGTGCGACACTCGAATGGAAGGCAAAACTACTGTCTGTCTTAGAGATCTGGCTCCCGGTGGAGATGTACCAAATCCTAAAACCATCCTAGTGAGGAGATCTGATCTCTTCGACACTGAAAACCCATCGGGAGATCACTGTGCCGGAATCAATCCCGACACATTACCCCAGGATGATGACACAGCTTGCGTTGCACCTCCATCAGACATTTCAGAGGGATTTATATCCGAGACCCTGACAACTCCAGACGATCCTGATAAGCGATAAATGCCCCAGAAGTGGGTACATCTAGAAACAGATCCGAAAGATCCAAATTCAGACTCAAATCGGCCTCCCATTCCCGGACTAACGAGCGAGCTCCAGCCCAAATAGTCCAATACAAGAACTACCCAGGCGTTCAAAGAGAATCTGTAAAGACCCTGGACAACTAAGAGATTTTCTCTATAATGAATAAAATACGTAGGGGAGAATGTACTGATAAATCATCAGGTACCTCCCCTTAAGATCTAAGAGGTATAAAAAGCACCCTTGTGATCAGTCAATAGACGATTAGTCTGAGTAAAGTGCAATAAAGCTTTGGTATAAGTTTATTCACTAGTTCTGTTTTTACTACAATGTCTACTAGTATTAGTTGTCAACAAGTGACTAAAGAAGATGAAATAAATTCTACTAAAATTTTCATCGAAATGGCAATGCTTTATCAAAAACGTTCAGAAAACAATACCTTTAACGTTTTACTTACATTTCCTCGCTCTCAAAATCCCATCTGTCCTTTCTGAAATCTCACAAATCAAATTTAAATTGGAAATAAAGGAATTATACATTCTCAGCAATACAATTAGCAACGCTAAGTGCGTTTGATACAAAATCTCTTCACTCTTTCAGTATTCCCGCGGGTTAACTCACGCCAAAGAAATATTAAATCAAACAAGTCTACTCTATTTCCCCCAAAACACACTGACTTGGCCGCAACTGGTTACTTCATATTCAAAGATTTATTCATTAATGATTTTCTGGCTGCGAAAATTTCATTCTTCGTATTCAGCAACACCGAGAAATATAGGTCACTGCTAAAATATCAAGAAGCCTGTAATGGCTTTGCGGCAAACATTATTGAGCGGCAGACAATTATGATTGCTTTGGTAGAAAAATAAATCGTGCAGAGCGAAAATGAAACACTTATAGAAATTTAATAGTGCTATTTATATCTTAAAATATTAATAAACAGCGTAGCATCTGTCTTTCTCAAACATATATTTATAAATATACATATACCTACGTTTTAAGTGCAACTTAAAGTTTCATTGTTCTGACAACTCATGAGGCACAAATTGGTAGAACAATGAAATTCTAAGTTGCACTTCGAACGTAGGTAAATGTATATTTATTAATATATACTTTTTAGTTGTGTCTAACCACATTGAGCATTGTTTTGTTTACACCTTATTGAGATAATATTTATTCGCTTACCTGAGTATGCACGCTAAAGCACGTATATACAGTTGCTAATATTTTGTTCTTTGATATATCCACATTAATACCCCCCCACATATATATATCTATATATATCTATATATATATATATCTATATCTATATATATATAGATATAGATATAGTAAAACCAACTTACCTGTTTACATTTCTCCCTGATGTCACTGATATATATATATATATATATATATATATATATATATATATATATATATATATATATATATATTTCGTGGATCTCATTGGTAAAAAAAAAAAAAAAATAGAAATGTGAAAACTGAAATTTCCGTCTATCTGGTGTCTTTATTTTCCACAAATATGCCAAATTCATGTCTGCAAAGAAAATAAATGTGTTTTGTTTTACTATTTTCTCAATAGTAAGTTAGTCAGTGTATCAAGCCCACCAGTGACAACTGGTATCATAGTGATCTTCTTCAACTTTCAGACTTGCGAGTTCAAACTTCGATGGATCACAACTGATTACTTTTTTCTTAGCTCTTCACTTCAAAAGGGCGGAATACATGAATGATTAACTTTTATTTTTCTACTTTATTTTCCACCAATATGTTCACTTTTTATCTGTTTTTGTTGATATAGAGATTGTTATTATTATTATTATTATTATTATTATTATTATTATTATTATTATTATTATTATTAAATTTATATTTTTATTTTTTTATGCAAAATATAATCTCTTATGTTCCTCCAGCTATAGCATAATTAGCAAGTCTTGTATCACTAAAATTATTATTGTCAAACCCCAAAATTATTCTTACAATGTAAAAAACTATTTTCTAGCTTTAAATAACCTGCAAGTGGTTGATAAACGAATCACTCAATCAAAAAGCAAAATATATACTAAAGTTCAAATGTTTGAAGCCCCCGCCGCAAAAAAAAGTTAGCATGTGACAAACTTGACAGAAAAGTGAAAAAAAAAAAGAAAAGAAATGCTCTTAGATTCATTGAAAAAACAAAACAAAAATAAAAACGGAATCAATTATCAAATTTATACTTTCAGAAACTTTTGCAATGAATGCCAAAAATTTGTGCTGCAGTAATTATGGATAAAGGAGGATATTTTAACGAGAGCAAAATTTAATGATAAAATGTTTTTTTTTTATCTTGGCACAACGTCCGAAACGTTTTGATAAAAAAATTACAAAGATGAAGAAGATAGTCCGCATGTAAGTAGTTTAAGGGACCTGCGTACAATACCAAAATTGATAATGACACTATTGGTTTATAGCGCATGCGCCAATGTTTTGTTTTAAAGTGTGATTATAATGATAGTTCCAGTTCCTCGTCTCAGAGGTCATTTTTATCAATGTTCCATATCATCGCACAATCGACTATTTAAGAATTATTCCGATACATTATTTAATAAGCGATAAAAACGCTATATAAAAAAGTCACACCCAAGATAATGTTGCTAATATTTCCATCCAGCACATCTTAGAATTACTACTACTTCCAGAAAATACAAATTAGAACATACACAGAAAATATACTAACAACGAACCTCACGAACATGAATGGTTAATGAATTGGATGAAATCGCTGGGGACAATAATCCGTATAGACACTTTCCACACTGTCTTTCTATTCAGAAAAAGAGATCTGAATAAATAATTATTTAGAAGCAGATATGCAATGTAATAGGTCTTGACCTGGCATCTCGACTACAGGAACATTCTCATAGATCTGATGTATTTTCCTCTGTCTTTTCTACAAATATTTTCATGGCAACTGCTCTGACAAGCGACTTTCACTGGTGGCCCAACTACATGAATTTAAGCATGCTACTAGGTTAGCATCTAGATCCCACCCTTTCACTATGGAAATCAGTTAAATCTTCTGTTCCAACAGTTTCTTCTCTCGCACTTCCTGACAATGGAATTTGCTTCCCTGATAGCTATAATCTTCAAATATTCAAATGTAATGTCTATCAACATCTTCTGATGCCTTGGTCTTGGTCCCCGTCCTTCTCTTTATCCTTTCTTCAAACACGCCTCTTTCACTCTCTGTAACCCCTTGCGTGCTAGTGACAGTCCCGCCTTGCTTTGGGTGACATGCTTAAGAAAAAGAAGGCCTACGTTGGTTTTCAAAAACTACAATTTTTACAACACGCGTTAGCGTGTTGAAAACCTCACAGCACGTTAAGTATTGTTGAAGTTATCGCTAAATTTTTTGTCGAGATTTACAAACTCTACGTTTCATTCAATTTTCCAAACCAATCAATACAATTTGAATGAGCTGATGAGTTTCGAAAAATATTTTAACAAAAACACTTCTTCGCTGTTTAATAAGTAATTTAATTTAGATTAATTTTACATGATTTCATGGTAAACAATATTTTTTAAGAAAATTAATTTTTTCCTTTTAAACACCGAAGAATAAATTCTTCGGATTTCTTACTCTTGAGCATGCAACATTCAACTTGCCATGCGTAAATATTTCTTTCTGAAGCCAAATTCCAACTTTTTGAAACCCTTGGCCTTGTGATTTGTTTATAGTTCTCGCAAACGCAAGGCGAACTGGAAACTGGATTTTTGTATATAAACACTTAATGAAAATACATGCAAAAAATATATTGATTTTTAAAAAATACGTATTTGTTATTTTAATCATTAAATTATTTTTAAAACTGTGGAAGTATTTTGTATGTTAACTAATAAAACGTTTAATTTTTCAAACAAAAATGTATGGAAATTTATTGTAATCAGCTACGCAAAGTAAAGTGTACTTTCTACCCCGTTACCTGTTTGTACTTCTTTCCAAAATTTTGTTTTGATCGGTCAATGTATGGCTAATCTAGAGGGTGTGAGTGACTGACGGACTGAGGCATTAACGGAAGTCACATAATGTAATTATACAATTATGTAATTAAGTTTATGTATATTATATATATTATGTATAGTATGTATATTTTTATGTATATTACTATATGTTGAATCTTGACTCAATGTTGAATCTCGACTAATGCATGGAATAATAATGCAACACAAAATGTACTTAGAACAAGAATGTATTATAACAAGAAAGTGTACACAATAAGTGCATATAGTATTTCTGTATATTTCTGGGAAGACGTTCCTGGAGAATGTGTTGACTAGTCGCAGTCGATCAGAGTCTCTAGTTGGATCTCGTGATTCCTCTTCCCTCGTCTTCCGGTACCAACCATTATTTATATAGTTGGTAGTCACCTATGCAGATTAGGTGGATCCCACCACAACACTATATTATATTATTATTATTATTATTTTTATTGATTTATTTTTTTATTATAATCAGTTATTATTATAATCAATTATTTATTTTATTTATTGATTTATTTTCATTATTTATTTTTTATATTATGTTTTTGATTATATTATTATTAGTAGTATGTATGTATATTATTACGTATATTATTATTATAATCAATTATCATTATAATCAATTATTTTATTTATTGATTTATTTTTATTACTTATTTTTATATTATGTTTTTAATTATATTATTATTATTATTATTATTATTATTATTATTATTATTATTATTATTATTATTATTATTATTATTATTTCCTTTGATTTCTGATGTGTACTCATTTCTTTCCGGGACCCGCCAAGGGACCTAAAATTAGAAATGGCATCATAACATTTTCCACTGGAAAAAAATACATAGACAAAGCCCTTCGTAAGGTGTGGGCTGTACTTGAGAATAATTTTTTGTATTTCTTTAAGGCATGGGCTTCCAGGGATGCCTTCAATTAGTCTACTGGAATCTTTTCCAACCAAACCGAGGGCTCCAACTACAACGCGGATTGTTGATGTCCCCATGTGCCACATTTTTGAGATTTCGATTTCAATTATTATTATTAGTAGTAGTATGTATATTATTAAGTATATTATGTAATTAAGCTAATTTAGAGGGTGTGACTGACCGAGTGAGGCATTCACGGAAGTCACATAATTTTATATGAAGATGCTATAACAATATCCATATAAAAGTAATGTTTTCTTATATATACTTCATGATAGATTTTAAAATCTTGTGTGTGATTGCTTATTTTGCACTCTCTCTCTCTCCCAGAGATGCAAAGTTGCAATCCTGTCGGTGCAATATTTCCATAGCAAATATTCAGATGAGCCCATTTTATAGTTCCACCAGTTCAAACTTTTACAGTAAAGACAGGCCAATGCATTTCCACCTAGTCGAATCACCTTTATTTACAAGGTATCCCAAAAGTAAGAAGACATTTTTCTCACAGACAAAATTTATTTAAAGAACTCCTTTACTAAAACACTAATCTACTCCCAAGATGATGCTTCCCCGCTGCCAACAATCTTAAATTCTTCAAGTATAGATTTAACGGTTATTTCCTATATTTTCTTTAAAATCATTTCACCCCAAGCAAAGCGGGATTTCTGCTAGTACTATGCCACTGGAATGGAGTTCCACAGTGAGAAAGTGCGAGAAAAGAAACAGTTTGAGTCGAATTAGTGGTTGCACTTAAATATTTCAACAGTAAAAAGGTGGGATCTAGTCGTCAATCTAGTAGCACGCTTAAATTAACATAATCCTGTCACAAGGGATTCAGGCTCGTTAGAGAAGTTGCCATGGAAATATTTGTAGAAAAGACTTATCCGTATAAACTGTGACCCTTAACTCTTACTCAATAACCCTCTACATTTAGTGGCTGTCGGGATCTTGTACACAGTGAACACCATTATCTTCTCTTCCATTCATATGATACGCCTCATTCATTACCATTTTTTAACCCTTGAGTGTCTCCCAAGACTTGCACTGGGTGGAGTTTAGTTTTACTAGTACATAATAATTTCGTATAGCCGAATAATGCTAATATGTTATCTGCTCTACACAAAGATAAACTAGCACTGTATAAAGAGAAATTCATCATCTTTATGCAATTCATATGCCGGCAGTTTCATTCTATTAAACATAGCAACGAGAAACCATAAGTAATGTTGACCGTAATCAAGCATTCTTCATTTTTTTTTCTATTTCCGCTTGAAATTGCAAATCATGAAACGATATCGAATGTTGTATGGGAATTACATCCATTTTTTTTTTCTTATCGGGCGTTAATGAACTGATATTCCGCTCTTTTTCACATTTGAAGTTTGATTATTTCACTTTTAATCTGAAGGAAAGGCCTAAGGGAATACATTTGTTCTCGTCTAAGCATAAAATGCCAGACAAGTTAATCACTCTTGTATAATTGATAGATGATAGCAGTTGAAATTCCTTCTGGTCATATCGGATTTTCTTTCATATGTCCAAAATGTTCGAGATATTTATTGAGGGCGTTCAGGATTCTAGTCAGTTAAAAAGTTATAATGTATTTTATATCACTGAATAATGCAGAATTAACAATACAACTAGTTATTTTCTGAAAACCGCTGCCGGATAATTGTTCATATCGCATTGCGATATAAATGCGACACTCACCTTTCTTTGGCAAGCTATTACGAATAAATTTGGGATTTGAATATATCGTGGGTCATAACAAAAACCAATAACATTTTATGAATCTGGAAACTTCGGTAGGAAGTTTTTAAGTATTATTATATATTGATTTTTGGATGGGAGTTTTTGTTCACACTTAAATCAATCATGATTTATGACAGTAAGGGGAAACATTATATACAAATATTTTTCCACTCTATTTGCTGGGGAAGATATCTTTTTTCTTTTTCTTTTTAATCGATTTCACTCGATGCAAGAGAGTAAAGCCACTAAGACACAAGGGGGTTACTTGGCGTGAAAGAATTAGAAAACTGAAACATTACTAATGAGCAGAAAAAAAGCAATTGACATGGCATTTAAATTTTTGAAGATTAAAGTTGGCGGGAAAGCATGGAGCCGGAGGGGAGTTTCACAAGCGAGAAGTGCGAGAAAATAAACTCTTATCATAGAAGTTACGGCTGCATGTAGCCAGCTCAACTCTAAATTGTTTTGTTTCCTTATTAGAGAAAGCCTGTAAAGATGTATTAATTCGATGAAATAAAATCATAAACAAAATTCTCTGTCAAAATTCACATTTCTCTTAAGGAAACATTAACAAATTTCTATACTCCCTGTGGGCATCACAGTAAAGATTATTTTTGACAGAAACAGCCTGGATTCAGAATCTAATCACATACAATATCATATCTTGATTATTGAAAATAACGTATCAAATTTCACACTATTTACATTATTCGGACTATTGTCCTCATCTTTTTCGATATATCTATTACAACGTTTCGGCCGTTGTACGCTTCGGCTTTCTTCAGATGGTTGGACTGTCGAACTGAACCCTTTATTTCGCTCACTTGGGTAGACTGTTCTAGTTCCACGTGCCATGTTTAATGGATATCCGTTATCTCCTGTTAATTTCCCTCTGAAACGTTGTAATAAATATGGCGACAAAGATGAGGACAATAGTCCGAATAATGTAAATAATGTACATAATACCTCATCTTAGAAATATCGACAGAGACTACGTGCTTATTTACACTACGGATTAAAGTTTTCGGCGACCAACTGGATGTCAGGCGGCTAGGTATGTCATGCATTGATTTCCCTAGTCTCTCTTTCCCTCTATTCGACCCGTGAATATCAGATTCTCCAGGCCCACCTTCCTCTGCCACCTCCTCCAGACCACATTCCGTCATCCACTTGCTTAAGACCGCTAGGTATGTCATGCGTTGATTTCCCTTGTCTCTCTTTCTCTCTATTCGACCCGTGAATATCAGATTCTCCAGGCCCACCTTCCTCTGCCACCTCCTCCAGACCACATTCCGTCATCCACTTGCTTAAGACCGCTAGGTATGTGATGCGTTGATTTCCCTTGTCTCTCTTTCTCTCGATTCGACCCGTGAATATCAGATTCTCCAGGCCCACCTTCCTCTGCCACCTCCTCCAGACCACATTCCGTCATCCACTTGCTTAAGACCGCTAGGTATGTGATGCGTTGATTTCCCTTGTCTCTCTTTCTCTCTATTCGA
>OZ038495.1:35101771-35149271 GCA_964036315.1 Acanthosepion esculentum | reverse complement strand
AATCTTGTTTGCAGAAGCTTTCTTGGAAATAGTCCCGGGGGCGCCAAGTTTGTACCAACTTGAGCTACAGTTTGGTCTTTGAATTGCCCTGACAGTTCCTGATTCATCTGCATTTTGCCTGCTCTGCTGTCCCGGTGTTTTTATCCTCAGGTAAAGCAACATCTATCGGGATTCATTCATGGCTGAACTTGTTCACAAGTGTGATATCAGGGCGATTATTAACTTATTATTATTATTATTATTATTGTTCTTTATTACTATTATTATTATTATTATTATTATTATTATTATTATTATTATTATTTCCTTTTATATCTGGCGTTTACACATTTCTTTCCAGGTCCTGCCCAGGGACCTAAGGTTAGAAATGGCATCATGACACTTTCCACTGCAAAAAAAGAAAAAAAAAAAGAAAAAATAATTACATAGATAAAGCCCTTCGTAAAGTGTGGGCTGTACTTGTCAGGACAATTTTTTGTATCTCTTTGAGGCATGGACTTCCAGGGATCTTATTATTATTATTATTATTATTATTATTATTATTATTATTATTATTATTATTATTATTTATTTCCTTTGATTTCTGTTGTATACTTCCTTTCTTCAGGATCCCAACCAGACACCTAACGTCAGAAATGGCTTCAAGGCATTTTCCACTGATCATTTAAGTAAAAAAGAAAAGAAAAGAAAAGAAAACTATGATCACGCACATTTTACTTAGATAAAGCTGTTCGTAATCTGTGAGCTGTACTTGTGAGCACAATATCTTTTATTTCTTTAGGCATGGGTTACCAGGAATCCTTTTAATGAGTCTATCGGAACATTTTCCAATCAATCCAAGAGCTCCAACAACAACTGGATTGGATTCATTGATGTCCTCATGTGCCATATGTTTGAGATTCCCATTTCAAGATCCTTGTATTTTGATAGTTTTGTGAAGATCTTCAAAGATACATTATATTCTGCAGGGACTGCCATGTTAATAAGAAGGCACATACTGATTTTGTGGTCTCTGATCACGATTTTTTTATTTTAACTTTGATTGTTCTGTGCGTATTGTAACGTCCCATAAAATTGTTACAGGTCCTATCTATGTAACCGGGTCTGGGCGGTGTTCATACCAATTTCTTGCAGTTTCATTTTCGTAAAAGTTGCAAATATTCCAATGCATATATCGGCCCATTCTCATGCCGGGTTTTATATTCTGTGGGTGCGAATACCGTGCAATCTGATACAAGATGGTCAACTGATTATGAATATTTCTCACAGAATCTGCATTTTGGGCTAACACAATTTTTCAGTATGTGAGCTTGGGAACTTCTAATAAGTAAGCATTGGAGCTGTGCAGCAAGAATAAAAGCTTCGGTTTCAGGTTTTTATCCTGCAGTACGTAACTACTTATGGGTACGGGGTTTGTCTACATCAGCTTGTTTGTTACGGGCAGAGTATTGACTACGAAGAGGCTTATCTTGTCATCGTTTCTTAATTTGGTTCATAGATTTTGCATTTTTATTATTATTGTTCCTTATTATTATTATTATTATTATTATAATAATATTTCCTTTAATTTTTGATGTGTACTTATTTATTTACGGATCCCAATAGTCCTATCTTAATATCCTGTTGAATCTTAACAGTTGGCGAGTCCTACGACAATTAAGTATCCGTAGACATCCCTCTATCATATCGTTAATTATTTGAGCTTTAACAAAATATTGCAATAGAAATCATAAATTTGGATATAAGTCGTTATTTTAAGAAGTAAGGAGGTACAAAGGAAAAGATTTGAGACTGACAACTTTTTCCATTTCACTGAAACAGCCGCTAAACACTATTATCTTCCCCTTACTTTCTTTCTTTCATTTACTCATTGGAACGATGTAATGCCTTTTCCCCCTTTCCACGCGTTCAAAAACGGAATAATCCATTAATTATGAGGAATTAGCAGGGAATCACGATCGTACGATGTACCAAAGGGAGGACAAGCAGAACCAGCAGTAGCAGCAGCAGCAGCACCACCACCACTATCGACACAACAACAACAACAACAACAACAACATCATCATCATCATCATCATTATTATTATCATTATTATTATTATTATTATTATTATTATTATTATTATTATTATTATTATTATTTCCTTTGATTTCTGATGTGTACTTATTTCTTTCTGGATCCCGCCCAGGGACCCAAGGTTAGAAATTGCATCATGACATTTTCCACTAGATGCTTCATCTTCTTCTTCTTCTTATTGTTGTTGTTGTTGTTGTTGTTATTATTATTATTATTATTATTATTATTATTATTATTATTATTATTATTATTATTATTATTATTCACTTTCTAACTAAATTGGATTTATTTTTATTTTTCAAGTTAGAATACTTTAACGCTAATACCCAAGCAAAACTCTCGCTACGAAATGCTGTCTTTGTTCCGTTACAATAAAAATGCAAAAATACTAAATAAAACATCTACAAGTATGAATCTAATGATTATTGTTAAAACATTAAGAGTTGCCTGTGCTGAGAGAGAAAACTTGGCATATCAGCTTAAATAATTCATAAAACGTTCATTGATAGTCTGATGTAGTCTTCCCGGAAATATAACTTATGTCAACGCCTTGATAACATTAAACAAACGCATTTTAAGACAATAATTATTTTATAATCCTTGAAACTTACGAATCTTAAACTAATTTAATACCGAATAATCGAAACTGACCAGTCACCAGAATTAACAGATACCATGGAAAAATTTTATCTAAATTGTTGAACTCCGAAAATAAAGAATGATTCGATTTGAAATTCAGTATTGTATTCAGTAACACACTTGACATGCAATCATGGATCTTCTAATCTGAAAATGAGGAAAACATTCTTCATTCTTTACACTTTCGTTTCAATTCTATTAAAGGATAAATCTCGTGTTAATCTTTGTTTCAATGAACAAAATAGCAAACATTATCGATTTCTTTAGCGTCGTGCTTTGTCGGCATTTTCACAAAGGGAATGAAATTTTAAGCCTTATCGACGATTTCATGCGAAAGGAAATAGATGAAGGTTGGAACCAAACGATTTGAAAGTGAAGGATTCATTTGTTAGAACGGCCGGACTAGCGAATGGTTCTTGACTGGGTAAAATGGACAAACAGAAGTCACTTGTCTTGAGACAACTCGCAGATGAGAGAAAATTGATCGACATTCTTGGATGAGATGAAAGATTCTTGGCAGCTTACCAAAATTTTGTTTCAATAAATGCATTTTAGAACATAATTACGCTTGCAATTCTGAACAGAGCTTTCGGAAATTGTGCAGAATTGAATTCGGCTTATGCCCCTTCCAAAGGGAACTTATACAAAAACAAGAAAGTGTTTACTCTGATAATGTTATAATTGAGGAGGTAATTAGTGATTCAAGTGTGTAAGAATTGATATAAGAACGAATAGATATCTAGATTTTGTAATGAGTAAGATGGGGGGGGATTTTACTATTAATCAGACCTGTTTCAGACATTATGGGATGTTAAAATATTTCCAGAGCGTTACATTATGGGATGTTAAAATATTTCCAGAGCGTTCTAAAACAATACAAAACGTGTGTTAGATAGAGAAGATGAAAGACAGCGACTTTGTCAAATTTCTAAGTGTAGCTTAGATGTGGCGCAAGGCAGAAAGTATGGAGCAGCCAGTAGTCTGTCCTACTATTTACCCATAGCTGGAGGGAGAAGAGGAGGATCCATACCTTTTCTAAGGCTATTAGAACGTAAATGAATGTAATTGATACGACGGGAATTCGAACTCGATAACAAGTCACTATCCATGCCACCAATCTCTTGCTCTCATTTAGATAAATAATAATAATAATAATAATAATAATAATAATAATAATAATAATAATAATAATAATAATAATAATAATAGCTGGCCACTAGTATTCGAGGATACCCGTTTACTAGTGCGGCTAGCAAATCCCTATTGCAGACTCTCGCTCAGGCACATTTTGTGTTTGTTAAGGTATCGAGCTATATATATATATATATATATATATATATATATATATATATATATATATATATATATATATAAATATATTAGAATTGTTGGAGTCTGTTGGAGAATAATACAAAATCATATTGAATGAACGATTTCAGTTCACAAGAATATGTGGTACTATTCTTTAAATGCCAAGCAGTCAGTATCCTGCCAATCGTTGAAGAAATATCATCTTGATATATTTTATTATTCAAAGATATCCAAATGGAGAGATGGCTGCAACCTCATGATCAGTGGTAACAGATTCTGGAAGATCCAGAGTTAACAAATATCCCCAAAGTTAGGGGAGATTTATTTATTTGTATCACTCTTCACAAACACTGAAATCATCAGCCCCAATGAATTATAGTATATATATATATATATATATATATATTGTGTTTGTTCAGCTATCGAGCTATATATATATATATATATATATATATATATATATATATATATATATATATATATATATATATATGTTGTGGTAGGATCCGCCTAATTTGCATAGCGGAGTACCGACGATATAAATATGGTTGGTACCGGTAGACAGGGAGGCAAATCAAGAGATCCAACTAGAGACTCTGCCCGACTGCGGCTTAGTCAACACATTCTCCAGGAACGGTCTTCCCAGGAATATACAAAAGACTATATGTAAATATTGTGTACACTTTCTTGTTTCAATACATTTTATTCTAAGTACATTTTGTGTTTGCATTATTATTCCATGCATTAGTCAAGTTTCAACAATATATATATAATATGCGTGAGAGGTTATCATGGTTCCAACCAGAGAAAAGTGTATATCTTAAAGAGAAGAGAGAAGCCGCAAACGTTTTTGATTATAATGTGGATTATATATATTTTACTTTATTTCCATATTTTTGCTTCTTCAAACAATTTTCCATATTACAACGGACCAGAGAGACAATCAGACAACCTAAATAAGAGCAACATTTAGGTTACTAGTTTTGTTATAAGAAAAAAGATATTTATATAAAAAGCATTATTTTCAAGAATTACAGTTTTAATTAATCATAATCATAATAAAAAATTAATCAGTTTGTTTGACGATTGCAAATAGCATGAAACCCGGGATAACAAATTCAGATCAATCCAACTATATATATATATATATATATATATATATATATATATATATATATATATATATATATATATATATATATATATATAGATAGATAGATAGATAGATAGATATAAATAATTAGGATGATTTGAAATAATCATAATTAGGTAATTCGTCGAGTCTAGAAGAAATCTCAACAGAATGCAGAAACACTGGACAGCCGTTTTGACCTATATTTTTCTACCGAGAATTGAAACCCTGACAGTTACGATAGGGGGGACAAACGCCATACCAACTGTACCAACGGGCCTCGGTGACGAAGAGGTAATGAATTAGACTCTCTCTCTCTCTCTCTCTCTCTCTCTCTCTCTCTCTCTCTATATATATATATATATATATATATATATATATATATATATATTTCATCAGCCATAAATAACATGTCGAATGCTAGTGTGGACAAATGGCGCATATGGGTTAGATAGGAAAATTTTTGTGTGACGCGTTTCACACTTCATCGAATCAAATTGATGTTTATGTTGATGTGAATACATATTTACTTACTTTCATTTAAATTCCTTGTCTTTTCCAATGTATTCCTTGTGACTCGTATTGTCATTGGTTTTGCTTACATAGTTCTTGTATATAAAAATATATATAAAATGTATATAAAATATATATAATATGTATATAAAACGTACCTATTTCCGATATGCAAATATCTAAATATAATATTTGAAATTCACTTAAAAACGCTACCAGCTTTTGTTCTGATACAATATATGATCTCTAAACGTAGAAATCACCTCTATTTTAAATGCTCCATTCTCGAAATGGCCGTCCAGTGCATTCTGCATTCTGTTGAGTTTTCTTCTAGACTCAAAGGATTACTTAATTATGATTATTTCAAATTCTCCTAATTATTTATATCTGTAAATCCTTGATTGTACCGGCTTCTACTGCTCTAGACTGAGCGGCTTGGGGATAGTAGGATAGTAGTCGTAGCTCGTGGAGGCACAGTCCTATGTGTAAAGAGAAACTCGTTTGAGTTCCACCACGGAATATGTGATCTGGCGGCGATATATCGAGTCTAATTCGTTACGGGCCTCGGTATAGTTCGTATGGCGTTTACCTCCTATCGTAACTGTTCGGATTTCAATTCTCAGTAGTGGATGCGCACTGCTGATGAGTCCCAAATATAGGACGAAACGGCCGTCCAGTGCATTCTGCATTCTGTTGAGGGTTCTTCTAGACTAGATGAGTTACTTAATTATGATTATTTCAAATCATCTGAATTATATATATATATATATATATATATATATATATATATATATATATATATATATATATATATATATATACATGAACGCATATATATATATATATATTTTTAAATAAAAACAGACCACTTTAAGGTTCCATGTAATAAATTATTTCACCACAGTCCTTTTAAAGGACCGCGGACTATCAGACTTTACTTCTAAAGGTTGAAACGAAAAATGAAAGTAAGGTCTGATGATCTGCGGTTCTTTAAAAGGGCTGTGGTGAAATAATTTATTACATGGAACCTTAAAGTGGTCTGTTTTTATTTAAATTATTAGCTCTTATTTACATTGAGCTCTCTGGATTTTAACCTCCTTGGGTCTACCCATACGGATTACCTATTTTTTCGTAAACTAAATATATATATATATATATATATATATATATATATATATATATATATATATATATATATGCATGCGCACATCAACACATGCATACAAATACATACGACCACATACAGAAATTTTATTTAAATCAACAAAAATTTATAAAAGACTGGGCTTTGCTATTTGTACGAGTGATGTATATATATATATATATATATATATGTCTCTCGTACAAAAAACAACGTCCATATATATATATATATATATATATATATATATATATATATATATATATATATATATATATGCGTGGGATAGAGAGAAACTGTAATCGAATACTGCTATTTGAAAAGATTCGACATGTTTCACTGATTATTTTAATGCCCTTTCATGTTGTCTGTAACTGTCAATGGAAATCGATATAAACAAAATTGAGTTTTAACATTAAACAAACGTACAGTGTGATACAAAAGATTGCAAAATTATAAAAAAATTAACCTTATGTCCGTATTTAATTTTTATATTTCCTCTGTTTTATCTTCATTTTTTATTATTGCATGTATTTCTTCTTCTTCTTCCGGCTATTAAGATTGAGAAATAATAATAGCCGTAACGTACCTCTGTCCTTCCTTGTCTATAGATATTTTCAGAGTATCTATTCTGATGAGATTTTCATTTTGGTACCTCTATTTTACGACGTTAATCGCACTATTAGATTGGCGGCAATACCTCATCCTTTTACAGTTGAAATAGCTAGATATGGCCACGAGTTCAATGCCAGCAGCTTCTTGTCTTCCACTTCCGGTTTGTGGAACTATCTTCCGACTCACTCAGAGAACATTCTGTCCAGATATTTTTTCCTTTAGGCTGATGCATTTTATTCCACTAGAATTATTTGGCAACACGCGTCAGCGTGTTGAAAAGTTCGCAGTATATTTAGTATTGTTGAAGTTGTCGGTAACATTGTCGAGATTTACACACTCTACGTTTCGTTCAATTTCGCAAACCAATTGATGAAATTTGAATTAGCTTTTTTTTTTTTGAAAATACTTTGACAAAAAATATTCTTCACGGTTTAATAATTTATTTTATTTAATCCAATTTTATAAGACTTCATAATAAACAATATTTTTAAAGAAAATTATTTTTTTCTTTTAACAGCGAAGAATAAATTCATGGGATTTCTTACTCGTGAGCATGCAGCATAAAACTGGCCATTTTTTCTGGAGCCAAATGCAAACTTTTTGAAGCGTTTGGCCTTGCAATTTGTTTATAGTTCTTGCAAATGCAGGGCGGACTGAAAACCGGATTGTTGTATATGAAACTTAATGAAAAGATATGAAAAAGCAATATTGCATTTTTACTAAATAAGTGTTATTTTAGTCATTATTTTTTTTTAAATAGTGGGAGTATTTGTATGTTAAATAATAAAACTTTTAATTTTATCAAAAAAATGATTGAAAATTTATTGTACTAAGCTATGCGCCCTAGTACAACCAACTGTATTTTGTACCCCCATTATCTGTTCCCTCAAAAATTTGGTTTCGATCGGTCAATGTATGGCTATTTTTAGACTAACGGAAGTCAGAGAATTATATATATATATATATATATATATATATATATATATATATATATATATATATATATATATAGATGTTTTTTTTAATGAGCCTAATGCTTCTTTAGTTATTATTTTCCTTGATTTTCCTTCAATTGTATTTCGTTTGATTGAATCTCCTTCATTTAGTCTATGATATTTACGGTTTTCTTTCTCCTTAAACGTCCTTATAACCAAAAGTTTGAGGATTCAAAATTCTTGTGTTCTTATTTATTTGCTTTGTGCATCAACAGGATTTCATTTTTTTTTATTCTGAACTCAGTTTCGACGTTCTTACTCTACATGCACTAAGTATCAAAAATGCCTATTTTTCATAATTTGTATTATGCAGTGAGGTTTTCCCATGTTGTTGTTATTATTATTTTAAGTAGTAACAATAGTGAAAGCAATAACAAAGTAATATATACTCATCTCGACTAAGTCTAATAAGTGTGTATATATCAGGCACATTCCTCACACCTAAATGTGACACATTTTGATACATTATTATTATTATTATTATTATTATTATTATTATTATTATTATTATTATTATTATTATTATTATTATCTGTGTACACATTGCTTTCCGGGTCCCGCCCAGTGACGTAAGGTTAGAAATGGTATCATGACATTTTCCACTAAACAATTAAAAATGAAAATAGAAACATAATTTTACATAGATAAAGCCCTTCGTAAGTTGTGGGCTGTACTCGCGAGAACAACTTTTTTGTGTTTATTTAAGGCATGGGCTTCCAGGAACCCCTTCAATTTGACTACTGGAATCTTTTCCAACCAATCCGAAGGCTCCAACTACAACAGGGATTGTTGATGTTCCCATGTGCCACATTTTTGAGATTTCTATTTCAAGGTCCTTGTATTTTGATAGCATTTTGAAGACCTTCAAAGATACATTTCAGTATTCAGGGACTGCCATATCAATAAGAAGGTACTTTTTGTTTGTTTGCGGTCTCTAATAACAATGTCTGGGCGTGTTGCTTTGATTGTTCTGTTTGTGTGCATTGTATAGTCCCATAAAATTGTAACAGGTTCTATCTCCGTAACCGGGTCTATTATTATTATTATTATTATTATTATTATTATTATTATTATTATTATTTTGATTTCTGCTACAGTCACACTACCTACCAAATATGCGGGAATATCGAAGCCAGGTAGTCGTGTGTTGTCATACTACATTTCATGATTTGTTTTTCTGACTTTGATGACATCACTAGCGTTATATAGACACAGTTCTTCTTAGTGTTTGGGCTGTACTTATCAAGATATTTCTTTGGATTTCTCTTAAGAAGGGATTCCCAGGGATTTTTTCTCACTATGTTGTTGTGTTCCTATTTTTAACATTCCAAGCGCACTTACTATGACTGGTACTATTCTTGTTTGCAATTTTCACATTTTTTTCTTCTATTTCGATTTCCAAGTCTTTATACTTCGAAGTTTTTCCACATTCCTTGGTTGCTATGTGAACAGTCCGCTGGGCGAATCATATCAATTAGTAGGCAAGTTATTTCTTTTCGTTTTTTGAAAATTATGACCGGCCTATTTACTTCAATCGTCCTGTCTGTAAAGATGGTTTAATCCCATAGAATTGTGATTCTATTTCTGTAACCGGTGCCGGGTGATGTTCATTCCAGTGTTTCTTAACATGATTTCCAAAGAGTTTAAACATTGTTCAGTGTAAGTAATTTCCCGCCCTATTGTGACAATTTTTATATTCATTTGTAGCAAGTACAGAACATTCTGAGATTAGATGGTCTATGGCTTCCTGATTTTTTTAGCAGAACTTTTTTTATTTTAGATCCACACTATTATATATGATATTCGCCTTAAACTTTCTAGTATAAAGACTGCAAGAATAAAGCCTTCCGTTTTAGCCTTTAATCTAGATTCTCGTAACCATCGATGAGTGGTAACTTTTTCAGCATCTGCTTTATAGATTCGTTCTGGATATTGTCTATGCACAGGTTTGTCTTATCGGCGTTTTTTCAAGAGCTTTATCCCTGGTTTTCTTTTTCATAATTTTTGCTGCAAAAATAGTTTCTTTGGTTCTGTTTTTTTTTTTGTTTTTGTTTTTTTTACAGAATCTACTAAATGTAAATCTCGTTTATGTTTACAACCTTCATGATTTAATATTGTCTTAATATAGTATTTTTTCGCACTATTTCTTTCATATTCTATGGTGAATTCCATCACTCTCATTTACACCGAGGTATTTATAAGCCCCTTCTTGCTCTAAATCCTTGATTGTTACCCCAGGGTCTAAGCTAATAGAAGAGGTTTGGTGTAGTTGTCATCGTAAAATTGTGGCTTTAGCACATTTATACAAACCGAATTGCATTCCAGTGTTATCAATGAAACATTTTACTGTTTTCAGAGACATTCCAGTTTAACTATCATTCCTAGCATAAAACATTCAGTCATCCATATAAAATAGATGGTTTATTTTCTTTTAAGATATCTTATAGACATATTATGTACAGTTAAATTCGCCAGTTAACGCTATTAAAAATAGTAAGGGAGAAAAAATGTCACCTTGAAATATTCCTCTGTTGATGTTTATTTCACAAGACTTATAGACTTCATTCATATGATTGAGTTGAAGTGTTGTTTTCCATATCGGCTTACTTTGTTTGATGAAATTGGTGACGACGGGTAATACCTTGTATATAGCTAAAGGCGTTAAGTACCAGGAATAGGGTACAATATCGAATGCCTTACGGTAATCTATCCAGGCAGTACTAAGATTTTTCTTTGTATTGATTCAGTTTTTTAAGTTCATCCTATTAATAAGTAATTGGTCTTTACATCCATAAGAGCCACATTTGCACCCTTTTTCTTCAAGAGTTTGTATGTCATTATTTTCTAAGAAGGAATACATTTATTTTGTCAGAATAGATGATAATAGTAGTCGGGAGTCGTGTAATTGGTCCGTAAGTTTTTTGGACATTTGTGTCACTATTCTTGGGTAGAAGGAAGGTAATTCCATTGGTTACCAATGCCGGAATTTTAGCAGGATCATTGACCATTGAAGTTATTTGGCTAATATTTCTGTAATGTATTTAGATAATAGAAGCAAAAGTTGGAATATTATATATTCCTGGAGATTTCCAATTGTGTGAATTTGTTCAGTGCACATTCGAAATCCTCTTCTGTGACTCCTCCATCATATTTGTTCTTGTTTAATTTTCATCCGTGCTACCTCTTGCGTAATCCTATCTGCTTCTTTGTTATATTCTTTAAGACAAGCCGATATTTTTCCCCGGAACTTTATAACTTCTTCCATTGTTGGAGGTCGGGGGTTGTCACTTCAATTTTTTCTTTGCCTCTTTCCCTGTGAAATTTATTCGCATTGGTTGGAAAGATCTCGTTCTGTCTGTAGAATCTGGATCTTTTTGATAGCGTCTGATTCTCTGAGACTTCTGTTGTATTACTTGCTTCGTTTTTTTTCTTTAGCTTATTGGACTTCATTTTCATTCCTAATTTTATATTTTCTTTTGACTTTTCTGCCTTTTCTAGTTCTTATATTTGTTCCACTTGTCAGTTCATCGAGTACTAATAAATCACTAAGTTGTTCAATTTATTCGCTTATTTTTCTTTTCCAAGTTGAATATTTATGTCTCAGAGATTGCCTTTTATTTTACTTTGATGTTTAATTTTTAGTTGCTGTTGTTGCTGATGCAAAATATTGATTCGTTGTGGGTCTACTTCATCCAGAATTAATTTCGCTGCTGCATTGTAGAGTTTAATAGTTTTGAGGTTCTGCTTTGTTCGTTGTAATTTCGAGAGTTTTTTCATTCTTCAATATTTTGTATCTGACTCATTATTATTATTATTATTATTATTATTATTATTATTATTATTATTATTATTATTATTATTATTATTTCCTTTGATTTCTCTTGTATACAGATTTCCTTCCGGGTTTCAACCTAAGTTCAGAAATGTCTTAATCACATTACCCACTGATCATTTTGTAACTAAACAAACAAATCTAAGATCACACACATTTTACATCGATAAAGCTATTCATATTGTGTGTGCTGTACTTTTGAGTAAAGTTTTTTGTATTTCTTTGAGGCATGGCCTACCAGGGATCCCTTCAGTGAGTCTATCGGAACATTTCGCAATAAATCCGAGGGCTCCAAATACAACTGAAATTTTTTATGTTCTCATGTGTCACATTTTTGAGATTTCCACTTCAAGATCTTTGTATTTTGATAGTTTTTTTAGAAGATCATCAAAGATGCATTATAATCTGCGGGAACTGTCATGTCAATAAGAAATCACCTTCTGTTCTTGTCGTCTTTGAACACGATGCCTGGGGGATTAGTTCTGATTGTTCTGCTTGTATTATTATTATTATTATTATTATTATTATTATTATTATTATTATTTGTTTTGTTGTTGTTGTTGTATTAGTTGGATTTACTTTTCTGATAGATACAGTCATTTATCAAGAATCTCATCTTAAACCTAAAGTAAGTGATGTTTTTTTCTTGTGACATTATGGGAATACTGAATTTCAGTAGTTTTTCAAGCACTTATTAAGAAAAGTTTTTGCATTTTAGATAAAGACAAATTATTATTATTATTATTATTATTATTATTATTATTATTATTATTATTATTATAAACATTTTTACGAATAATAAAAGAAACTGAATCATGTCTATTTGAAGAGAGTAGTAAATTCATTTTTCACTGCGTAAAATGTATGATCCATATGAAATTCAGTAAATGTAACGGACATTAACTTTATGACCATTCATCGACTTTGTTGCTATTGATTGCCATCATCATGAACGACTCATTGATTTATACATTTCGATCTACTAACACACACACACACACACACACACACATGTGCACACAAGCTTCATTATATGGTGAATCGTATCAGAGCCTATGCGGCAATAAATGTTTTCAGAATTCTGATATCTTTTCCAGTATTTAGCGTGCCGAAAGTGATACGATAATTTGCATAGTCTTTGCCTTGTATTGTTACCATTGTCAGATTCTGACGCGTCTGCATTATATACGGTACTTTTCTTTCCGTGATGCACCCCCCCACCACCACCATATGAATGCATGCGTAGATCTACAACCGAGATGTTGCTGGAACATTCGCTGACTGATAAAGATTTTTTTTTCAAAAAATAATGGTATTTGGTTACTTAGTCAGAATTTGGGAAGTAGTTGAAACCGGCCAATTTTCACCTCATTTAAAAAAAAATTGAACACACATACGTCTACATTTAGACGCATATGCTCACTATTTTTGTGCCCTTTTCTCTAACACACCCACACATAAACACACACACGCGGACACACACACACACACACACGCACACACACACACACACACACACACACACACACACACACACACAAGGAGACACACATACATATGTGTGTGTTTAGGCAGCATATCTTCATCAAGTATGTTTCATTGAATAATATAGGCATATCATACCTATTTTTATAATAATCGTTTCTAGTTTTCTAATTAGCTTCTTGATTAAGGAAGGCGCCGTAGTTTTTTATAACCCAAGTACTTTCGATGTCCTCCGAGATCATTCTCAGGTGGGAATTGCGAAGACAAACTTAATGTAACTGTGATTATATATACATATATATATATATATATATATATATATATATATATATATATATATATATATAAATGAATGTTAATGAAAATTGGAAAACTTTATTTTAGCCGACGCGTTTCGTCCAATGTGAACATTTTCAAGGCAAAAACGAAATGAATTTATTAAAACAAAGTAACTATTAATAACAAAATATAATGTCCTTAGCAACTGGAAGAGTTTAGAAAATGCTATTATATTCATATTGTCAAGTGAAAATTACGTTAAGTACTCTCACTTTGTGGAAATATTGTTTTATTGTTGTGTTGACAGATTCAACCATTTTCTTTTGAATTCTTGATACAGTTGTGAAAGTTTGTTTGGTAGAGTTGTAATTCTGTCAGGAAAGGTGATATAGGGAAAATACCTGGGCGTAGATTAATATTTGGATAATATTCAATGGCGGGATTCTCGAGAATTTTCCTTCTGAGTGAGTTGTTTCCTTTTTTTAATGAGTGTAGAATTTTTTAAATCAAAATTGTGGTTGGATTTATTTCTATGTATGTATTTATTTCCTATTGTCTTTTACATTTATATTTGTTTTTCTATTTCATATGTGAATTCTACTGTGTGTTCAGTTTTGTGTTTAGTTTCCAAAACATTTCACCTAATCAAACAAATTACTTCTGATATATTGAAGCTGCTTTATTAATTTATCCCTGTGATATAATTTACCGGATCTTTCATATATATATATATATATATATATATATATATATATATATATATATATATTTACTAAATTTTTTATTTTTTCTGTAGTAAAAGTCTACATTGGATGCACAAGACATGAATTCAAAAAGGGATTCAACCAACATTAAAGTTCTTTTAGGATAAATAAATACCGAAATCAAACGTCCCTATCGAAATATTTCTGGCACTTAAAAGAAACCAATAAAACACCTACTGTGAAATGGAAATTAACAAGAAAAGCTAGGATAGGCCATTAAATGACCCATGTCCTTTGTGCATACATGAGAAACTATATATTACTAGATTTATAAAAGATTAAAATTTACTTAATCAAAGAAATTAAATGGCTATTCTTTCCCGGCATTGTCAAACATTTTCCTTAAATAATGCTAAAAACAAAAAAAAGATGCTAAATGAAATATACATATTTATATTTGATATTTAATAATAATCTTTAAATAATTAAAGTAATTATGTTGCATTTATTTGTTTAAAGAAATATAGTCTATTAGTAATTAAAATTAAGAATACAATTTTAAAATTGTAGTTCAATATGACGTATTCATATACAAACAACCCTTTTAGAAACAATCTTTATGTATACAAGTACAAATTTAACAGCGAAACAAAAGTGCTGAAAAACTTTTTGTCGTTGATAAAGACCAGACGTCATGCAGTGAACGGATGTCATCATTCATTGGTAAAGACACCCCTACCCTAACTTGACTTAACCTCTTTTCGAAAGTAACTAATATTTTCATACAATAGTTGTCAGTGAAAATGAATACCCTATCGGCCCTTGTTAAAATGATTGGATTTCCCCGTATTCTTAGAAACTAATATTATGAATGTATGTGCTTATAAAACTCAGTAAATTTCAAAATAAGTTATTCTAAAATTCGCTTGAAAATTAAACAGGACTAGAGACTTTAATTTAATTCTATAATATAATTTGAAGTTATTAGTTTGTTTTGAAACATGGTAATTCCTGTGTAGCGATGGAACTATATTCTTAAATTAGTAAAATTATAATATTTATGCTCTCTAGATTTACATTGTGCACTGTTTTGTAAAAATAAAAAGAATAAGAACGCTGGATTATATATATATATATATATATATATATATATATATATATATATATATATATATATATATATATATATGTATTATGAAATGGACAAAGTCCGACAATTATTTTAAGGCATTTTTATGTTTAACATTATTTTTATAGATACAAATATTTAAGTAAATGCTCTGTTTATAATAAAACGTATTAAACAACATTTACCGGCCTGAATTTGTATCTATAAAAAGAATGTTAAACATAAAAATGTCATAAAATAATTGTCAGACTTTGTCCATTTCATAATGTGTGACGTCATTTGTTTACATTTCATACGACATGAGTAGATATGAATGTACGTGAGGGATTCATAGAAGATTGAAGTTTATAAGCAGTAAATTCGACCTTGCCAACCGAACGATCCTCTGTGGCCGAATCGGTTAACAGTCACGTCAGGCTATATGACGGTTCCGTATACGATACAGGTTCGAATCCTGTCGGAGGGAGAATATTTTCTATGAAAATTTCTCGGGCATTCAGGCCGGTAAATTTTGTTTAATACTGTTTATTATAAACAGAGCATTTACTTAAATATTTGTATCTATAAAAAGAATGCTAATCATAAAAATGTCTTTAATATATATATATATATATATATATATATATACTTATACTTACATTGCTTTGTCTAAGAAATATTAATGGAAAAAGTAATAAATGTCCAGGTAGTTACTGAGTATGAAATAATATTAGAGACACTATTAAGGAGAGATAGCAATAACAGAAAAGCAGTTGGAATTAAGTAAACAGAAAATGACCACTAGTATTTGCATGTAAATATCTCACGATCTAAGATGACTGGAAAGTAAGAAGCCGACAAGTGCGATTGAAGGAACTATTAGCATAGAACATACGGTTCCATTTAACAATTTTAACTCTAAAACCTAGATGTCAATCTTAGCTTAATTAGTCTAACTACGAAAGCTGAAGCTCATCAGAAGGATATATTTTTAATCTTTTTCTTATATCGATGTAAACATTTGCGCTCATAAAACTAAAAATAATTATGCAGCCTGATAATAAAAAAAACAAAATCAAAACTTTTATTGTACACGGAAGATATTTCATTTTCAATATATTATTGATATAAGTTTAATTAAGCGATGGATTTAATCAAATAACTCGAACATTATACAATGAATATTTTAGATTTACTTCACATTCAACTTATACCTATGTGTCAGCAAACTTCTTGATTCGAAAGTAAAAAACATGTATGTGTATAATTTTTGGTGATGAAGCAATACACACACACACACACACACACACACACACACACACACACATATATATATATATATATATATATATATATATATATATATATATATATATATATATAGTGTGTTTCTGGAGAATTCTTTTTCCCAGTTAGTGTTACTTAAATCACAGCAGACTGAACGTATATCCATCAAAGCTGTCAAAAGATTATCCAGTCAATAATGTCTATCTACTCCTTCTGTTGCCACTGTTCGACTTGCCAAGAAGAAAAGCGCCAGAAAATTTAAAAAGAGGAAAGAAAAGAAAATGTACAATACGATCAATTTATATACAATATTTATCAGATTCTCACGAATATGCGTTAGACTTTTCCCAGGTGGATGCAAACGTTAAGCGAAAGACTGACTATAAAAATGATTTCGGCAAACAGTTCGCAGTATGTCATGATATTATATCGGAAGAAAGCAACATTTACACGCATAAAGAAGGCGACTTGCTTATATGTTTCCTTTTCAAATACCATGCGCTTTTATAAATATATTCGTTAGATTTGCTTTCTGTTATGTAAAGTAAAAAAAAATAGTATTTTTTGAAACAATCTTGCAGAGATGAATTTCGTTATAGAGCATTTTTTTTAATCATTTCACTCCAAGCGAAGCGGAAATTACAGGGAGTGAAAGTGAGAGAAATAACTGAGTATTGGTAGGATTGAGAAAAGGACAAATATGAAAGGGATTCAAGAAGACAGATGATGGCGATTAGCGTTGCTTTTAAATTTTGTCAAGATTGTAGTCGTCAGGGAAGCGAGTAAACGGAAGGGAGTTCTACAGGTGTGAAGTGCGAGAAAAGAAACTGTTGGAGTAGAAATGGCGGTTGCGTTTAGCTATTTCAACACTAAACGGGTGGCAACTAAAAGCCAGTCTAGTAGCACGCTTAAATTCCTGAAGTCGACACCACCAGGGAAAAATAAATACTTGTAGAAAAGGTAAGCCACATAACGTCGGTGAGAAAGTGACTGAAGCCGTGATGCCATATCTGGATCGATTATATTACATATCCTTCTTTGTATCTTGTCAAGAATCTCTAGAAGAATAGTAGAAGCACCAGACCAGATATGGCATCAGTATTAAATGCACGGACGAATGGTAGATTTGTAAATGTGAAATGGATTCTGAATAGAAAAAAAATTCTGACACGACACTGACTAAATTCTCCTAGTAATAGATGCAGATCTTTCTTTTATTTGTGTGCCGTGTCCTTTCAGGGCGTAGGCGATCATGGCACTCCACTTCCCCCTATCTTTTGTGGCTCTCAATAAGTTTCGTGCCTCTGCCAACTACTCCAGACCACGTTCTGCCATCCACTTGCTTAAGCTCGCTAGGTATGTCATGCGTTGCTTTCCATTGTCGCTTTTTCCCTGTATTCGACTTGTGAGTATCAGATTCTCCAAGCCCTTCTTTCTCATTACGTGTCCCAGAAATTTCATCTGCTTCTTCCTTATGTTAAGTATAAGCTTGTTTGCATCCTTTCCAAGATTTCATCGTTGCTCACACGCTTGCTCCATGATACCCTTAGCATCCTTCTGTAGAACGATATCTTCGCTGACCCGAGTCTCTTTTTCATCTTTGAGAATACAAATGTCACGTAGCAGTTCAGTACTAATTCACCAAAGAAATCCTCCTGTCTCGCAATTCTCTACCCAGCTTTTGGAATGCATCCTTGACGATCCCAATAGGTCTTTGTATCTCAGCGTCGCATTTGGTTCGATATAGCCGCCCCGTAGATACTTGAGGCCAAGAAGGTGCAGTGTGTTGCTTGCCTGGAGTTTAGCGTCAGCCATGCTGATGGCTGGCAGAAAAGTATATCTATAGTGGTTAAACGAGAGCAGTTTTGTTTTGGAGGCGTTACAATTTACAAGCCAATTCGTGCTTCAGTTAACCACTGATTGAAGGTCATTTTCAAGAGCATTTTCATTTCGTCAGCTCTGGTAGAATTTCTATTGAGGTAAATGTTAGTGCTATCTGGATAAATATCGAGTTGGGAATTGATGACATCAGCTAGATCATTGATGAAGATCAGAAACAGCGTATGAACCAGGACAGAGTTCATGTGTGACGTGTGAAAGGATCTGGAAGCGATTCCGTTCAAAATAACCGTCATTTCCGAATTTGATAGGAACGATTGGATTAAATCAAACATTCGTTATTAGATAAACTTCTTTATGGAGACTTTTAGCTTAGCATCTATGGAGCAAGTGACATACATAAATTTCATGTGTATAAAGGTTAAAATATTTAATATGTTTACTTCTGGGTAACTTTGTTCCTTTTAAATCATTTCACCCCAAGCAAGGCAATAAAGCCACTAAGACACAAGTGTTAGAGAGTATGAGACAATAGAATTAAGGAGAGAAAACAATAAATAATCAAGAATTAAGAAGACAGAAGATAACGATTGAGATTGAACTTCGAACTGTTTATTGACAATTTCGATCTCAATACACAACAAATTTGAAATATGGAAAAATACAATTAAAATACCATAAAATTAAACGTACAGACGTTATTTGTTCTATTTACTGAATCTTGGTTGGATGAATACTAACTGCCTAAATATACCATATATATATATATATATATATATATATATATATATATATATATATATATATATATATATATATATATATATACCCGGTGTAACAGAAAAATTGTTCAAATCGTGTAACAGCAAATTTCTACCATTGATAGATTAAGCTCTGAACCGATGTATCTTAGAAATGATTAAAGATAACTTATTGGAATTTTCCCAGGTTTTATAACACATTGGACTCTAATTTGAGCACTAAGAATTACACTCCATGCTTAACAAAAGAATCGTGATGAAATTTATCATAAACGAAAATACATGTTCGTCATTAATTAATCGTAGCTAAGGATCGGAAGCTCATGAAAGATTGAAATAAAGTTCATATATATATATATATATATATATATATATATATATTGAACAATAAAAAATATTAAAAAATTAAAATCTTCAGACACACTGGGTTGTATATTAATATGCTTTCGTTTTTATTATTATTTCATTTAGATTCCTCGACTAGTTTCGGCCAACCTAACCATCATCAGGAGAAAAATAATTTTCTGCTTGTTGGTAGCAGTGAACTACACAAATGAATGTCTTTATGGAGAAAATTAACTGTAGTTTTCATTTGTTTTATAACATGAATTTTGGTCAGTCTTTGTGTTGGTCAGTCTTTGTGTTGGTCAGTCTCATTTAAGTTGTTATTTGAGATAAGAGCTGGATGGATTCATGCTGCACTGAATTTCCTTGGTCAGTTTGAGAGTTTTTTGGTTCCTGGAAAGGGGATGTGTCTCTGTTAAGTGTGTGTGTGTGTTATTTGGCTCATTAGGGAAGGAGTGAGTATGATGTTTGTAAATGCGTTTATTCGTGTGAGTGTGTGTATAAGAGTGAGGCTTCAGCACCTCCGTAAGTTTGTTTGACTTGTGTGGGTGAGAAATGTGGGTAGGTTTTGAATTGTAGGGTTATATATTAATACTATCTATATTGTTAAATTTATGGTTAAGTCCGACTGGATAGTACGTTTTTAAACGTTGTATCTACTTATTTTCATGGAACTCTAAAATCTTTCTAATGTTACCTGCTCTGGACTTTTCTATTCTCTCAATTATAGTGAATTTGGCATGGGTTTTAAAATTGTGTTTTTCTAGGCGGAAATGTTGTTCTACAGGTAATAACCTTTCATGGGGAGTCGACTTAATTCGATTGTGGTAATTATTAATTGTGTAGTGAAAGGGTCATTCAGATTTTCCTACATATTGTTTCTGGCATAGTGAGCATTCTAGGAGGTAAAGTATGTTATGACTTCTACAGTTAGAGTCGTGGTAGATTTTGAAAGTAGATTTAGTGACTGAGCTAGTGAATGAATTTGTGGGTTTAATGTGGTTGCAGCTGTCCTGGAGTAACAAGGTGCCTCACACGTTTCCCGTACGATTTCATTTTAAAGTCTTTTTTCTCTGCTCTTTGGACGGTCATAGCTGAAGCTCCTCTCTCCTCCCTTGCCAAAAGTCTTATAAATTGAGTTGGATCTTTTCTAATTGATCTCTTTTGCTCTAAGATGAAATGATGCTCCATCTTCCTGTTGTGAATTCTTGATCCAGTTTTCCTCTAAACTGTTCCCTCTTTATTAAACGCATTCTCCGTTCTCTTGATGTTTTTTGATTGGACTTTGAAGATGGAAGTAACAGTATGAATGTTGGTACCACTACAGAAGGCCTGAATGATCTTTTTCCTCTCAAAATTGATCAGTGGGTTTGGCACAAAACGATTTTAACCGGTTCCCTTTTTATCTGAATAACTGAAAGGGTTTTTCAGTGATCCTTACGAAAAATGGTGTCAAGACGACTGTCAAGATGGCTAAACATTTTATTGAAAACCTGTACATATAGATTCATTGAGTTCAGTGAGTTTAGATATTAACAGATTTATGGGATGGATAATTATGCTGTTAGAAGATTTGGACAATTTTGCTGTTACACCCTGTATTTATATATATATATATATATATATATATATATATATATATATATATATATATATATATATATATAAACTCATTTCCCTTCAAGCAAAACAATAAAGCCACTAATCTCAAGGAATTACTGAGATTAAAAGAATAATGAGAAAAATAAAAACGTTGCGAAGAAGAAAGGACAATAAAAGTACAAGAATTAAGAAGACCGAAGATAACGATTGTCATTGCATTTTGAAAGTTGACTGGAAAGTAGGAGTTCCACAAGCTAGAACTGTGAGAGATCATTATGAACGTATGGTTGGCCACACGTCCCCGTGGACGCTCGTTGGCTAGTATGGATAATTACTGTTGTAGGAGATCCGGCACTTTGGTGCTTGTCCAAAACACAACTAACAAGAGAAGAACGTAGTTACAGATTCTCGAAGAAAACACATAATATGACGTGATTATCGGTTTGTAAATGCCCAATCCGCTCAAACTCTCGAGCACGATGATAAACATCGACGGCTTCTGAACAGTCTCGTCTACCCAATGTAGTTCACAAACTTTGTTCAACTCGTTGTATAGTTTTCAGGCAATTCCCAAAGGTAACGGATAGTATCAAACAGTCAGCTCCTTGACAAATCCACCATGGTGTAATTCGAACACAGATATCAAGATCAGAAAGCTAACGATCTAACCACTACGCCACTATTATTTATTTATGTTATGTAGGAATAAAGTGTCGCTTCCGACACTTGCGTTTGAACATAGATCCTCAGTGAGAAAACACAGGCGATCTCATTATTTAATTAAGTACACCACGTGACCATAGAGGAAACGTATATTTGGGATGTAGCGTGACGTCTAATTGATCACCATTTTTATTCCATCCTCTATTACTAGTGAGGTCGCTATTTCTCCTCTATCCTCTATTACTATACGGACCACTACTCTCTACTCTATTCACCATACTATTTTGTCTATACTGATCACTATAAGGATTACTTCGGAAGTGTGTTTGTCAAACTCTCTGCCTCTGGGGAGAGAGGATCGCCAGATGAGTCTATGCCGAAGATGCAGACTCTCGTTTCGGGAGACAGCTACCTAACATCGTTTTTAGGTGGTCTACGGATAATTTTTGACCGCGCCTACGGGCTCGGATACATCAGTATAAATTTGGCTTTGTGCTGCATCAGACCGCGTGGGGCGGTTAGTGAATATCTCACCATTTATATTCTATCCTCTGTTACTATACGGACAGCTTTTCTCTACTCTGTTCTCTATACTATTTCTCTATACTGATCACTATACGGATTACTATTCTCTATACTATTTCTCTATACTGATCACTATACGTATTACTATTCTCTATACTATTTCTCTATACTGATCTCTATACGGATTACTATTCTCTATACTATTTCTCTATACTGATCACTATACGGATTACTATTCTCTATACTATTTCTCTATACTGATCACTATACGTATTACTATTCTCTATACTATTTCTCTATACTGATCTCTATACGGATTACTATTCTCTATACTATTTCTCTATACTGATCACTATACGGATTACTATTCTCTATACTATTTCTCTATACTGATCACTATACGTATTACTATTCTCTATACTATTTCTCTATACTGATCACTATACGGATTACTATTCTCTATACTATTTCTCTATACTGATCACTATACGGATTACTATTCTCTATACTATTTCTCTATACTGATCACTATACGTATTACTATTCTCTATACTATTCACTATTTCTCTATAGTGATCACTATACAGATCACTATTCGGTGGCTACTATTCGAGCGAGTATTATCGAACAAGTACTATTAGTGCGAGTGTTATTCGAAGGCGTCTGACACCAGTATTGTTCAACGGCGTTACTACAGTTGTATCTGCGATTACAAAGTCTCTACTACAACGAGCATTACAAAAGTGACAACGAGTGTTCGTTGATATCACACAAATTTAGTATGAATATTAATTAGCAAGTTGTTGCACCATTAAATTTGGTTTAATAATCATAGGTTGTTAAATATACATCAAATTTTCAGCGAAGAAATAAAGCGACCTAAGTTACATCGACTATTTTAGCGAAACTCTTATCCGCAGTTACTTTGCCCGAACAGATTATAAAAATAATGGGTTGGGCATTTCGACGTGGTGTAATGGTTATCAAGCTTGTCTCATCAAATCAATTATGTCTGAGTAGTGGGTTCGATCCTCATTGGTTGCCCCATACATTCGGCCTTCTGCCATAACAAAGTTTCGCTTAGTAAAGCACTCTCTGTCATGGCACGTGGTATAATAATTAGTAAGGTCGTCTCGCTAGATCAATTACTGCTGAGTAGTGGGTTCGATCCTCACTGGCTGCTCCATACATTTGGTCTTGTGCCACATCTAAGCTTTGCCTAGTAAATCACTTTGGATAAGATTTAGCAAACTTTCCTCGCTAGATCAATTATGGCTGAGTAGTGGGTTCGATCCTATATGCTTCCTTTTATCTTTGCTAATAGCGTTTTCAGTAATCTGTGTTGAATTATAAATAAAATTCCATTAATTGTTTAACAATTGCTTTGTTTACCTTTCAGGTACAAAAATAAAGTTATGAGATATAGATTTCAAAAGACTCATTGTGAGTTACATTCCTTAAATAGGGTTATTTATCTGCTTTTCTTTGCTGTGATAGCTAACCGTAGCTTAGTGTTAAAGTACGTTTTTGGTTGAAAGGGATTTCCCAGATTATAAAGGTAATACAGAAGCGATTCCTGTTCGGAGTTGTACTATTTTTCATAAGACTTCCGATCTCTAGTCCAGTAGACATTAATTTCCCAGTCGGAAAAAAATGTAGGTATATCTAATATAACACGCGTAGCTTTTATATATTACTTTCATATTAATAAGAAACTGTACAGTACTAATATTCTATTAATATACTGTTAATATATTATATAACTTTAAACTAAAGTCACCTAAACTAAGTGGTAAGATTCTAAGAACGGTTTCGAAATAAGCGCATTCAATTTAGTCAACTAAAGTACCAACTGACTTAAATAAATTTACAGTTGTCTGTTGCCAGGGTTATTGAGGTGGGCTGTCGGTTAAAATATGTTTAATCCAGTCTCGTTTGAAATTGTCTTTTGCGGAGGGAATAGCGTTTTCAAGTATTATTATTACATATCATATTTAACTTTTTCGTTCATCTTAATTTTAGTAGCTTTTCATTGCAAATATTCAGTCTGCTGGCGTCAGTGAGAGAAAAAAAGAATCATGATAAACTCAAATTGTATTCCTATGGCGTGACTCCACTCGCTCTGCTTTTCATCAATGCCCTATAGTGACGTTAAATAAAAACGGAGTGGTCATATCTATGACACATCTACTTGAATATCCACTAATGTGCTCAGCTTTAAAACATAGTGATTCGTGTTCAAATCTATTAGTGGGAGATATTCGTGATCATTTCTCAAAGCAGTGTGGGCACCTCGACGTGGTGTGTAATGTTTAGCAAGTTTATAAAGCTAGACCAATTACGACCGAGTAGTGAGATCGATCCTCATTAGGTCCCCCATAATTTCGGCCTTGTGCCACATCAAAGCTGAGCTTAGAAAGTCATCATTGCTGAAAGGAGTGTTAATCCCGTTATACAGACACGTCAATTAACTCTAGAGCCATGACGGTGGGCACTGCACCGTGATGTAATGTTTAGCAAGTTTGTCTCGCTAGATCAATTCGACTGAGCAGTAAGTTCGATCCTCATTGGGTGCCTTACAAATTCGGCATTGTGCCACATCAAAATTACGCTTAGAAAGTCATCATTGCTCAAAGATGTGTTAATCCCGTTATACAGACACGTCTACCAATCTTAGAGCCATGATGGTGGGCATTCGATGTAATGTAATGGTTAGCAAGCTTGTCTCGCTAGATCAATTACGACTGACTAGTGAGATCCATCCTCATTGGATGCTTCTTAGTGTTGGCCTTGTGCCACAACTAAATTATGCTGAGTAAACCACTCTAGACCGATGATTACGACATAAATCTCGCAAGTTACTTTAAAAGAACTACTACTTCAGAGTGTGTATTGGAAATATTTCTTGGACGTAGTAGGCTAGGTTCAGTAGCTACAGGGTGCATAATAATCAACGGGATTGCAGTCTGGGGAGTTAGGAGGACAGATGTATGGGGTGATGTTGTCGCAGAAATTGGCCGACAGCCATCACTGCCTGTGTGACATGGTGCAAATTTCTGTTACCAGACATCAGGTCTTCTAGCAGCCACCCTTTTGACCTAGTGCAGTACTACCTCCTAAGGGGAATTGGTGTAGGCCTCCGTGTTGAGTCTAAGGTCCTCACCCAGAAATTCGGGAGTTCATTTATTATCAAAGTTTCCCATACTGCCGTGCCTTTGTAGCCACCATTATACTCATGCATCTCTTTCCGTATCCTCTGCTCTGTCCCCAGATTGACACACAAACACTCTGATACGTTCTTATTGGAGTTTTCGACGCGAATGACAAGAGATACAGCATGCCGTTTCAAAATTTCTGTCGGAGAGAATTATGTCATAATGCTTTTTTTCTTACAGACGGCGCCCAATTGACTCTACTATACTGTGAGGTCGACAAAATGAAAAACAAAGAAAGAGCATGCGCGAAGTAAAAATATAAAATGGCGACAATTAACTCATCTCACCACACACACATTCTTACTCATAGGAACCTGACTAGTTGATGTTTTTGTTTGACATATAAAATTTGCTAGCATCAGATCATTACTAAGTAAAAATATTAATTAAAACGAATAAATTGTTCATTTCATATAGGTACTAGATGGGCGGTAAGGCCTCATATTCTTATATTACAATGATGTGTGTGTAAGTGGGTGTGTGAGGTTATTTATAAAAACATGTATATTAAATAAAATACAATGATATATATATATATATATATATATATATATATATATATATATATATATATATATATATATATATATATATATATATATATATATATATATAAAAGTTTAAAAATGAAAATCTTGGTAATCCTTATGGATAATCACAGGGAGGATGAATGTTAAGTCAGAACGAATAATTTAATGAAAACGGACAACTTTAAATTTAAATTTTTCACCCTTCCAAGGGGGAAAATGAATTTAAATTTCTCACCCTTGGAAGTGTGGATTGATGAGACAGGCTAAAGAAATTCCTTGCTGAAATAAATTATAACCAATGAACCCTTAAAGTTGTCTGTTTTCATTATATATATATATATATATATATATATATATATATATATATATATATATATATATATATATATATATATATATATATACACAGAGAGTGATAGATAGAGAGAGAGGGGGGGTTATGAAATGCATTTTAGGATCAGAAATGTATATAATAATAATAATAATGGCCGCGCCTATCCGAGGATGCCTGTCTGTTAGAGCGACTAGCCAGTCATTCCCTGTTGCAGACGTCTGATCAAGAACATTGTTTAACATGTAGTTATTATTGCATAGTTGCAGTATAAACCAAACCAGATCTTAATAAGCCATGAGCGGACTTAAGTTATAGTGCATTAGCTAGAGTGATCAAAAATATGAATAAGGCCACGGTGACTTGTCGCGGCACAACCATCGACAGCTCCCAATTTCACTCACTTGGCTGGAATTGTTTTCAGACACTTTCCAAAGGTGCCGAAGGATTTCCTCCCCTAGACTGATAACGTCAAAACATCTCCTTCCTGAAAAAAATTGACTATAGTGGGATTCGAACCCGGGTCTCATGACCAGAGAGCAAACGTTCTAACAATCAACCATATGAGATTTATATAGTGGAGCGGACAAACCACCCTATCGGGCAGGGATGATTTATTTCGTAATAAAGAAATAAGGATTTATTTGTTCTAGCCTTCCTATTCCCTAAGCATGTACCACTTCACTAACTTATGAATAATATATTTACAACTGCCATCAATCATATTTTTCTGTGACATGAAACTCTTCTTAGGTGGCAGAAGACACTGAAGTTCCATCCGCCATATTGGATTTATGGAAGGGTTACATCTTTCCATTTATATCAGGTAATTAAGTAAAAGCCTAGCATTCATTCAGCTGAGCGCCCATTGGCTGTCGTTCATGTGAGAACCGATTGCTTTTTACTGGGGAAATAACAAGGGTATTTTCAGGGCTGACTCAATCAGGATATGGCCAACTTTGGTACGATAACGTTTGCCAATATAAACAAAAGAATGCCTTTCATTTTCAATGTATTTAGATGCATTTCAATTTAATAATGCGTCTTATTTTGTTCGTCAATGTCTTTCCCACTGTCTGTTTTATCTGTTTCATAGATCTCTATGCATAACTTTATATTTATTTTATTTTAGTACATGTCGATTTAAAGCTATTCATATTTGTTATATAATAATTCCTGCTTTTAATTTTCGATGAGGAAATCCTGAGAGTGTAGCGACCCACATATTGTAATAAAGCAAAGACAATAAGGGAACATTTCTGGAAAAATATATTATATTCTAGTAAAATACCGCGTTTCAGAAATCCAGACACAACTTCTTGATTTCTATCTATCTATCTATCTATCTATCTATCTATCTATCTATCTATCCTACAAGGTTTCGCCATTTTTGGCTGATCTATTATCACAATAATAATTCCTGCTTTTAATTTTCGATGAGGAAATCCTGAGAGTGTAGCGACCCACATATTGTAATCAAGCAAAGACAATAAGGGAACATTTCTGGAAAAATATATTATATTCTAGTAAAATACCGTGTTTCAGAAATCCAGACACAACTTCTTGATTTCTATCTATCTATCTATCTATCTATCTATCTATCTATCTATCTATCTATCCTACAAGGTTTCGCCATTTTTGGCTGATCTATTATCACAATAATAATTCCTGCTTTTAATTTTCGATGAGGAAATCCTGAGAGTGTAGCGACCCACATATTGTAATCAAGCAAAGACAATAAGGGAACATTTCTGGAAAAATATATTATATTCTAGTAAAATACCGTGTTTCAGAAATCCAGACACAACTTCTTGATTTCTATCTATCTATCTATCTATCTATCTATCTATCTATCTATCTATCTATCTATCTATCTATCTATCTACCTATCTATCCTACATGGTTTCGCCATTTTTGACTGATCTATTATCACAATGTGGAGTATTTAATAACAAAATTGATGGAAACATGAATAAAAATAAAAAGAATATATGTGAAACCGGTTCGATTATATAACCAAAATAAAAAAAACACATTAAAATCATTTAAATTAAACATTCTCAGCGTCTCTTATCTTTCGTGCGCATGTGTAGTCGAATCTAAGTCCAATAATAATTATTGTTCTTTCTAATGCTTATGGAAACTCTCCTTTTGCATTTTGCTAGCGTGTAAACTTAGCAACTTGATTATCTAATTATTTATTTTCTAGTAACATGGAAATAAGGAAAATCACGATTTAAATCATTGTTACTGTTGGAAACGTTCTGTTGAAGAAGTTTCTGTCATTTGATATAAATATATATTTACGGTTCGGAAAAGTCAGCCTACAGACTCTTTAAGATTAAACTGATTTATTCATCGTGAAGCTTTTTAACCACTGATCAGTACGGGTTTAATCCGGGATGTTCGCACAATATAATTCTATTTTCCGGCATCTCTTATCAGTGCGCATCTAAAATTGTGATTATATAAATGTCCATCTGCCACCATATGTCTCAATTACTATATTTAAAAATGATGATGGAAACGTATTCGACAGTTTCTTCAAGGGAAGAAGACGGCTCGCTATTGAAGTTACTCTCTGGCATAAAAGCTTTAACAGTCGGAATCCAAAAGTTTCCTCATAGATTTTCACTCGGAAAACTGGCAGATATCTGCCCGTTGTTAGAATCACTTATGAAGAAATAAGACTCTCGTGTTAATATCATCATCGTCTGACATAATAATCAGTAAATCAAACTGTTTCGAAAGAATATCAGATGACATCGATTTTTTTCTCAGAACGGGTTCTTGGCTACAACAGACACTGGCAACGGATAATTTCAGTCAAGTGCAAAACTGAAAAGTGAAAAGGCATTTACCGATTTTTAGGGCGCCAAAAAGTTTCTCTTTCCGTGGGAAATATAACAATACGACAATATGCTTCACGAATTATTACATATATCAGAATATATACATAATTTACGTATTTTGGTTTGCATATATTTGAAGCGATGGAATGTATTTAAATTGAGACGTACTCTATACTGCAGTGTCGTACATCTTATAAATTTTTATCACTAACTGTCAATATCTCTCTCAATATATATATATATATATATATATATATATATATATATATATATATATATATATATATAGTTTGTATTAACGATGAATATAAATTTTTTCTCATCGGTAGCACAACTTGGAACTTCATGCACAACGCAATCGCCAGGTGTTGCTTAAAAACTGACCGTTGCATAATTCATATATATATATATATATATATATATGGAGCAAGTTTTTTAGTTTCTCTTTCTCTCTCTCTCCCTCTGTCTCTCTCTCTCCCTGTGTGTGTGTGTGTGTGTGTGTGTGTGTGTGTGAGTGTGTGCCAAACAATAATGATAGGAGAGCAGTCCAGTATTATATACTGGGCGGTGGGTAAAACGAATTAAAACAAATAAAATAGTATAAAAATAATCTATACACAAGAAAGACTGATCAATGCTGAAACGCAAAAGATCATTCAGGCTTTCAGTAATGGTGCCAACATTAATACTCTTTCTGTCATCTATGAAGTCTCTTAAAGAATCATCAAGGGAACGGTGAAGAAGTTTAAAAAGAGGGAACATTAGAGAGGAAAACGATCAGGAACTCACAACAGCAAGAGGGGTCATCATTTCAACTTTGAGATAAATACATTCCTATTGGTCAATATTGTTATAAAAACCTCGGAGAATACCATTAATATATCTTTAATCATTTCTAAGATACAACGGTTCAAAGCTTAATCTAACAACTAAAAAAATTGCTGTTCCACTCGGTATATATATATATATATATATATATATTGAATTCTATATCGCAATCATGGAAATCTGGTGTATGTTTTCAACATGATCTTCCTTCGATCAGTCTATGGATATACACTCGAAATGTAAATAATTCTATAAGAATGTAAGTTTACATCCTATTATCTATGTTTAATCCTATTATCTATTCGAGCTTCAGCTACAATGATGTATTCGTAATTGTGTGTGTATGTGTGTCTAGTAGGAGTATAAACACACACACACACACACACACATACACGCATATATATATATATTAATCAAGTACGATAAGCAATATATATATATATATATATATATATATATATATATATATATATATATATATATATATATATATAGATAGATAGATATAGATATAGATAGATAGATGGATACGAATGTAATGAGAATGAAAATAGGGTCGTCTCACTCGAAAAAAGCCATTTTGTCATAGATTTTCCTAAAGTCTCGCCGATGTAATTTATGTAAAAAACAATTACATTTGTTAAACTCTCAACTAACTGCCATCTCCATTCTTGCTGTTTCTGACATTGTTGTTGACTTTATCAATTCATGGAGGCGAGATTTGAAGCAAATTCATTATAGATCTTTGAATATAGTTTGGGCGTAGAAGCTGACGTAGGCATCTTCCTTAATTATGGCAAATAACTCAAATTAGCATCAGCGGAGTTATTGCACTTCTTCAATTGAAGACTTTATTCACTATATCCTGCCCGTAGTGTAGCGGTTGACGTTTCGGAATATGGAATCAGCAAGCAGAGTTCTAATTCTGGCTGGATTTGTTACGGTTACTTTTGCTCAAAGTTACCTTTGGAAAGGTATGGATTCATCTCTTCTTCCTCCGTTCACACAGCTAATGTCTGTAAAAGTATTTTTGATACATCCTGCATATTATACGGGTGGGGGTGGGGGGTAAAAACAACAAAATTGTCCAAATCGTGTAACATCATGGGAGAATTATCCATCACACAAAATGTTTAATATCTAAAAAAACAGGGTTTTTGGCCTTGAGATGTCAACCAGTATATTAGAAGGAAAACTCCGAAATAAGCCTGAAGATCGATAGACTCCATCAAGCTATATTGCTCACGATAAATATTGTTTATGGTTGCTATACATGCGGTACACCTACGAGCATAATAGGTTACAGGACTTCTGACTTGACATCTAACCGCGCTCAGATCCACTGTTTGGTTTCCGTAAACATTTAACCTCGATGTAAACGGGCATATTTTTTTACCGAATAGATAAATTCAGTGAACCACCTCTACTTTGCACGCATCCTCACGTCAAGCACCATTTTGTCAATCTGCCCCCCCCCAGTGTTTATGTTTATCAAGTCAAAAATCATTATGGCTATTGGCAAATAGGTTCGTTGTCGCCTGACAGAAAACCGACATCCATCTCTGATATTGAGGCTGATATAAAATAGGAGCCAATTATTTCGGATCGACCCAGTGGATAAACAGGCGCATCAAATTCAATAAATTTTGTATTTGTGTCGTCTGTTCTTTGAAAGAGGCGGAAATCAATGATGTGTATATATTTTTTAATTCTGGAAGCAACAAGGCCAACTTCTGCTCTTAGTATTACTAATATTATCATTTCAAGCAATAGGGAACTGAGACATTTATTTGTTGTCCAACTACAAATGTTTTTTTTTCAGCTCTGGTGGCTTTAGGCAAATTTTGGTAGAAGGGTCAGGCGGTGAGCATTTACAAAAATCGATATTTTTGGTTTTTGAAGATTCGGTTTGCTTGCTGTGTTGCCAAAGGGAGAAGGTCAGAGTCATAATTTGATTTTCCAATCCTCTTTGACTAGCACGCCATATTCCGTACACTGCATTCATTGCCGATATTATGTAGTTTTTTTTCTCTTTTGTACAATTCAACTAATCAAATACTACATTTTATTTCACTATTTTATTGAGCTGAATTCAAAGTCCTACGAGTATTTGTTTCGAAATAAATCAATGGTAATGGGGTTAGCAAAACATTAAAAACTATTTAATATTCAATACGACGACCAGAAAAAAATACAGCTAAAAATGTAGATACTGCCTCTGAGACATTAATGAAAGATGATATCGCAGGTTTTCAGAAATATTTTAAATATATACAAGCAGGTGGAATATTCTATTTTCGGTTCGACTAAGAATCCCATTAAAAAAAATTGATAATTTTAAGGGCGTGGCCGTGAACATTCCACTACTCTCTTATGCGAGAGGAATTTTAGGGGCTGAAAAGTTAGCGTGTAAATCATGTTAGTTTCTACATTTAGTTCAATTAATAGAATATTGCTATATTGGATACCTCGGTGTTGTGTAATGGTCAACGAGTTAGTCTGGTTGATCGAGGCTATTGTGGAGAGAATTGACTCTCCATTAAGTGCCAAATACTAACATTCTTGCTCAAAAAAGTGTGATAAACATAATAAATAACCGCGAATGAATAGACTCACATACATACACGTAAACACATATATATATATATATATATATATATATATATCTATATCTAAATAAAATATGCATAAAAAATATATATATATATATATATATATATATATATATATATATATTTATATATATATTTATATATATATGAAGAAATATAGTATTAAGGTGTGCTATATTTATGGGATAAAGTGCTCAATATCAGAGATATAGTGTATGTAAATATAAATGCAAAAGTGAACATTGAAGTCCAGCATGAAACAGCCTGTCGCCTCTGAGTGGTGACTTCAATGTTCACCTTTATATATATATATATATATATATATATATATATATATATATATATATATATATATATATATATATATATATCTGTGTGTGTGTATGTGTGTGTGTAGCAGAAATACATGATAAAGAGGTATTTAATCGAATAGACTGGGATAAATGTGAATTTTTTACGGATTCTTTATATATTGTCCCTATTTTTTTGTTAATACATTTTATCTTTTTTGCTAATGTCGTCTTTTTGATCCTAAGTGGCGACATTACAGAAAAACGGAAGGCGTACAAAATCCACAAAAGCCAAAAAGAAATAGAGGAAATAAATACATACAAACACACACACACACACACACACACACACACACACACACACACACGCGCACCCAGACACATACGTACGCATGCGCGCGCACACACACACACTCACACATATATATATATATTGGTGTATGCACGCACATAATAGATACGATGATAAACAAATACTTACGAACGTTTTATTCGCTATCTTTCTCACTATCTCCATATATATATATATATATATATATATATATATATATATGCTAATTTGTGCATACATGTGAAACTATATATTATTAGGTTTATAAAGAATAAAAATGTACTTAATCAAAGAAATGAAATAGCTATTCTTTGCTGACATTGTCAAAAATTTTCCTTAAATAATGCTTCAAACAAAAAAAGCTGATAAATGAAATATACATATTTATATTTGATATTTTATAATAATTTTTAAATAATTAAGTAATTCTGTACATTTATTTGTTTTAAAAGTAGTATAATCTATTTGTAATTAGAATTAAGAATAATACTTTAAAATTGTATTTCAATACGACGTATTCATATACAAACAACCCTTTTAGAAAAAAATATTTATGCATATAAGTACAAATTTAACGGCGAAACAATAGTTCCGAAAAAGTTTTTGTCGTTTAAAAAGACCAGACGACATGTGTTGAACGAATGTCATCATTCATCGGAAAATCACCCCGACCCTAGCTTGACTTAACCTCTTTTCGAAAGTAACTCATATTTTGATACAATAGTTGTCAGTGAAAGTGAATAAATACCCTACCACCTCTTATTAAAATGATTGAATTTCCCCGTATCATTAGAAACTAATATTATGAATTTATGTGCTTATAAAACTAATTTCAAAATTAGTTATTCCAAAATTGGCTTGAAAATGAAACAGAACTAGGGACTTTAATTTAATTTTATAATTGAATTTGAAGTTTTTAGTTTCTGTTTTGAAACATGGTAATTCCTGTGTAGCGATGCAATCATATTTTTAAATTAGCAAAATTATAATATTTATGCTCTGTCGATTTGCATTGAGCACTGTTTTGTAAAAAAAAAAAATTAATAAGAACATAAGAATATATATATATATATATATATATATATATATATATATTATATATATATATATATCTTTAATTATACATATATACACATAAGATAAGATATATATATATATATGCATATATATATAAATCTCTCTCTCTACATATATATAAATATATATAAGCTAATATATATATATATATATATATATATATATATATATATATATATATATATATATATATATATTCATTAAATTCATTAAACGGTCTATAAGTAACACAACAATTCTTTTCAAATCACGTAGACAACTAAGGAAACATTACTGACTAAATACCGTTACCCTGCTATCAATTTTACACTGTTTAGCACTTGAGACGGCGTGTTAAATGTTATCTAAAAATAGAGGTGATGCCCACGTTAACCGGTCCCGCTTAGTACATGACCGCCGAAAAAGCAATCACTCTCCAGCAAGTATTCCACACAACTAAACTACGATTTCGACTTTAATACACGGAAATTCACCATCCAGAAACAACATCCTTGATTAGGGTTATAGAAGTAGTCGAACGCACTCGAAACAATAATAACTCTGGACAATTTCGATTAAAAATACTATCTTCATTAAAAGAGAAAGCTTAGAAAATTCTATAACCATTATCAAGGATGTTGTACAAAATAGGTATTTACTCATTAGCATATGGGTTAAATGATGTATCTACGTACATATGATTATTTTTAAGAACTTACTTCATTTAATAAAAAGTTCAAATGAAGGCCAGAAAGAAGCCAATTCTAAAACCTGCCGGCATTCAGCATTCATTGTTGAAGGCAGCTGAGATTACGGACTGGCCTTTGTCGCTTGTGGACAAATGTCATCTTTTCAGATGAAACTTTGAAATGTAGATGAGTATTTTTTGGACATTTCTTACCTTTTGGTGAAATTATACGCAGCCCACTGACAAACATGGCGGCATTTCACTTACGGATTTGAATTCAATTTAAAGCGAATTTTTTTTTTTTGGTTCAGATGTGAGCAATACAGAATTTCAGTTCAGAAAAATGAAAAAAAAAAACACAAACAAACAAACACAATGAGATAAAATCATTCTGCAAGAAATAATCGCTCAGTATTCGCTGTCGGTAGAAGAAAATGTCCAGAAGCCTTCGAGTAAAGATTCGCTTCGTGATTTGAATGGTTGATGTCCCAGAAGAGAAGATAACAGAGCTGATTAATTCAGTGCATGAAAGTCTATAAATGACAAACTCTGAATAATGGCAAGACCAGCACATTTCAATTTTCATAATAAAATCTTTTAAAATTAAGTTATGAATTAAACTCCCTTGTTTTCAAATGTAATTGTCTACTTACACTTGTAATTCCGTGAATGATTGATAGATAGATGTTGCTCTCTATTAAAAATCATTTCACGTCAAGCAAGGCGATAAAGCCACTAAGACGCATTGATTACTCTTAGTGAAGAAATGTAAGAGGAATAATTATTAAGAAGTCATTAAAATAATAGCATTCAAGAGGACAGAAACATTTAACCTTTTGAATAACAAATTTGAAAGAGTTCAACAAGCGAGAAATCCGAGAGAAGAAACTCTCAGCATAGAACTTACGGTTATATCTAACAATTTCAACAGTAAAATGAGGTCTAGTTACCAATCTAGTACTGCGCTTAAATTTTTAATGTCGAGTTACCCGAGAGGAAAGCTCATCAGAGTATAGCTGTCCATTCGTATTCGAGGATACTCGTTCACTAGGGTGGCTAGCCAATCCTTATTGCAGAGGATCGCTCAGGCGCATTTGTGTTTATTCAATACCCGCAGAGCGCACTTTATTTATACTGCAACTATGCTGAACAGACCTTAGTTACAGTTTCTGGGAAGGAACGTTATCTAGCGTGATCATCAATTTGAACAAGGCAAACCCCTCAGCCATGATGACTTCGTGCTAAAAAAGCTATCGACTGCATGGCTCTTCAGGCATTTTCCAAAGGTGCCGCACACTGGGATCGATCCCTCATTTTCCGATAACATCAGAAAGTCTTCTTCGCAAATCGACATCAGGAAGTCTCTTTCGCAAATCGACATCAGGAAGTCTCTTTCGCAAATCGACAATGGTGAGATTCGAACTCATGGTCAGAATGCGAACGTTCTAACCACTCGGCCACGTGCTCATCAGAGTAGTTATATACGAAAAATACATATTTATTTAACCATTTCTCCTCAGCAAGGCGATAATGCTACTTGGTACCAAAGGGCAACTGGAAGTGAAAGAGAATGAAAAGACATTAGTGAAGAGAAAGGACAACAAACGACCAAGATTCAGGAATACAGAAGAAAGCGATTGACGTGGCATTAAATCGATTAGAATAAAACTTACGGGTGCATTTCGCTAATTCAACAGTAAAAGGATGATACCTAGTGGCCAATCTTAAATGTATGTGGACAAGGTATAAAGAAGGATATCACATTAGAATAACTGCCATGAAAACCTTCAGTATCTGTCTATATTTCTGAGATGAGGTAGTATGTACACTATTTACATTATTCGGACTATTGTCCTCATCCGTGTCGCCATATTTATTACAACGTTTCAGCCTTTCAGTATCTGTCTATATTTCTGGGATGAGGTATTATGTACATTATTTGCATTCTTCTGACTATTGTCCTCATTTTGTCGCCATATTTATTACATTTCGGCCTTTCAGTATCGTCTATATTTCTGAGATGAGGTATTATGTACATTATTTGCATTATTCTGACTATTGTCCTCATTTTGTCGCCATATTTATTACATTTCGGCCTTTCCGTATCGTCTATATTTCTGAGATGAGGTATTATGTACACTATTTACATTATTCGGACTATTGTCCATATCCTTGTCGCCATATTTATCACAACGTTTCGGCCTTTCAGTATCTGTCTATATTTTTGAGATAAGGTATTATGTACACGATAGACATTATTCGGACTAATGTCCTCATCCTTGTCGCCATATTTATTACAACGTTTCGGCCTTTCAGTATCTGTCTATATTTCTGAGATGAGGTATTATGTACACTATTTACATTATTTGGACTATTGTCCATATCTTTGTCGCCATATTTATTATTACAACGTTTCAAGGACACATGGCACCGTGGATAAAGGCGTTGGTTATGTCAAAGAGTGTGAATTCAATACCCGGTTAAAGCATTGGAGAACTTGGAGAGGGGAATTAACAGGAGATGCATTAAACATGGCACGTGGAACTAGAACAGTCTACCGCAGTGAGCGAAATAAAGGGTTCAGTTCGACATTCCAATCAACTGAAGAAGGCCGGAGCGTACAACGGTCGAAACGTTGTAATAATAAATATGGCGACAAAAAACGAGGTCAATAGTCCGAATAATGTAAATAGAGTCATGAAAACAGTTATAAAAAAGACAGAAGAATGCCGTTTAATATGTATTTGATTTCGAGATAAAGACTATTATCGCGAATTAGAAAACTTAATTATTCTCTTTCCATTTAAAGAGAATGGTTTGTTTGTTTAACGATATATCAACTCATTGTCGTGTCCCCTTGGACATATGTGTCCCACAGATATTTTCAATTCGCCCTGCGGGGCATAACTGTCCCCAAAACGCATTGATATCTAATAAAGCAGACATAGTGCCCCATTGCTATATTTATAATAATACATTTAATAATATTATTTTTCTACGTAAAAGTCATTTAGATATGTCTACTGAAACGAACAATAATATCTTTTTGCTGTATACTTCAATTACGCGAATGTGGAACTGAAAGGGTTAATGCCGAAATTTAATTTTCTTGGGAACATTAGTAATTTCATGTACAAAAATGTATTGCTGGTAATTTGTTTTGGTTTTAGCAAAAATATATTGCTGGTATTTTTACTACGAAAATGTATTTTTATATTTACATCGTGTTTTGATCCTAGTTGTGTGGTTACTTATTTGCCTACAGTTAGGGCTCCAACAGGTGACAGCACCCTGCGTTAGGTTGGACCTGGGGAAAAGAGCAATTAAGAGGATATCACATTACAATAACCGCCATGAAAAAAATTATAAAAAAGACAGAAGGATGCCGTTAAATATGCATTTGCTTTTGAGCTGAAGACTATTATCGCGAATTACCGGCTGGATTAAACTTAATTATTTTCCTTCCATTTAAAGAGAAGGGTTTGTTTGTTTAGCGACAAACGAACTTTTTATTATTATTATTGTTATTATTATTATTATTATTATTATTATTATTATTATCATTATTATTTTTATTATTATTATTTTTATTATTATTATTATTATTATTATCTTTTTTATTATTATTTTTTTATTTCTTCTTCTTCTTCTTCTTCTTCTTCTTCTTCTTCTTCTTTTTCTTCTACTTCTTCCTCTTCTTCTTCTTCTTCACTTGAGGTTCGTCTTTTTTCTCTCCGCGCATTTTTTGCTACTATTTCTCCTCATCCTAATTTCTGCTGCCCACATTCTAACATCTTTTTCTAATTTTCTCATCCCTTTCCAAGTAATTATCTAACGCCACCATCACGACGTTAGATTGTACACGGTCGTATTAAGTAATATTATTACGCGATTTATTCCAGTTATTTTTTTCATTTATTTGGTAATAAATTGGTGGAAGATAAAACAATAAAAGAAGGGCTAATCATCGATCCATCGTGACCTTTTGTTACAAGCATAGAGCAAAAAGAAGAAGGGAAAAGTAATCGACTGTGAACCATTGATATTTGAACTCTCTAGACTTTAGAAGACGAAAAAGGCCGGAATCATAGCAGCGACCAATTTTGCACTCGGTAAAGGAACATATTTATGTTCAGAATGATATCAGAAAGAAAGGGCAATATAAATGGAATAGGACGTGTTCCTGTGTTTTATAGATTACTAGCAGCATGGCCCGGCATTGCCCGTGCTTGATTCAAAAATCGTACGACTCATACAGCAATCGCTATCACTTGACTTAAAATATTTTTGCCCTTCCTTGCCTTTAAAGGAGTGCCCTTTCCCGTACTGATGTTGCTACATGCCTTACTTCTTTCCAATATCACACTGCGAATTTTTTCTAAGCTCTATACTAAACATTAAATCTGTTACGAAAAAAGAACTAAACAAAATGAACACAAAACGATCAGCTTTAAAAAAGGACACGTAACTGGAAAAAACGAATGAAAAAAGAATGTTAACAACGAATATTTTTTCACACCCAACCCAGTTCTGCGGAATCAGAATCAACGTTGAGTTTAAGCAAGCAAATGAGCCAATTGGAGTAAAGTGGCATGCAGATTTAAATTCTTCCCACTTGTGACGAATGCAGCTATCGAATTTTTTTGGATGCTAGCATGCTAGTTAAGATTCGTGTCAGTCAGCTGTTGGCTCTCACCTTGGCCACTAGAATTTTCCTGCCTAATCGTGGCAGCCAGCTATAGGCTCTCACTCTGGCCAGTAGAAAATGGCCGCAAACTACATGAAAACTACCGTAGAAGCATGAAAAAATTGATTATTTCCACTATCGATGAGAGTTGGGAAATGCAAAGTCGGTCTTGGCCTTCTCACTAACTTGGAGCAAGTGAATGTAAATTTTGGTGTAAATCTGTCGAAAATTGCGGCCGTGCATTTGTCACACACACACACACACACACACACACACACACACACACACACACACACACACACATCATGCCTTTTATAGATAGAGATGAAAAGTTGTTCGATAATGTACGCCACAAATAACTTTTAGAACTGCTTAGCAACCATAACATATTTGGGAAGTATATTAGAATCATCAAGAACTAGGATTATTTGCGGCAAAATAAGATATGCAGATGACACAGTGTCGATAGCAAACACAGAAAGAAAACTACAAAACCTAATACAGAAGATAATGAAGGAAAACGAGAAGACTCAGCATCAACTGCAAGACGACACAGTGCGTGTCTGTTACCAAAAAGGATGAGCCCAGAATATGAATTACATACTGGAGATACCAAAATCAAACAAGTACAAAATTTTATTATATGGGAAATGTTTTAACAGAGACCGGAATGTGCACCACTGAAATCCGAAGTCGTCTTTGGATAGCCAAGGATACATTCCAAAATCTATGCAGAGCATTAAGAAACGCAATAATTTTGTTAGAAACAAAGAAAAAAGCAGTGAATTATTAGGTTGATATCAGTAGTCGTATATGGCAGTGAATGCTGGGTAATCGCCGTAACAATGAAGAAGGGACATAAAGCAACAGAAATCTGGTTCTACAAAAGGATGCTGACAATACCATGAACCGAACATGTGAGCAACGACGAAGATTTAGATAAAAAAGGAAAGCCAAAAGGTAACTTATAATTAACACCAGGAAGAGACGGTTGAAATTTCAAGTGCACATAATAAGGAAAGAGGTTTTGGAAAATTCTGATACTCACAGGATAGATTGAAAGCAAGAAGGACAGATGAAAACAATGCGTCACCTACTTAGTGAGATTGAGTAAATGGATGGCGGGACAAGTCTTTAGAAAAATAACAAAACGACAACATTTATTAAGAGCTAAGAAGGATAGGAAATTATGGAGAGCTATGAACGCGTACGCCCTGAAGGGTCACGGCACATAAAGAAGAAAGACCGTGACTAACAGAATAGAAACATGAATAAAGAAAATTGGCATTGTTTCCTCTTCCTTTTTTCATCAATCTGTCCTGTGAGTATCAGGTTCTCCAAGACCTCATTCCTCGTTACGTGACACAGACATTTCAACTGACCCTTCCTGGTGTTAAGTATAAGTTTTCTTTTTGTTTCCATTCTCTCCAAAACTACACCATTGCTCACATGTTCGTCCATTCTTCAGCATTCTTCTGTAGAACTACATTTCTGCTGCTTCAAGTCTCTTCTCTATCTTTGTGAGAAGATTGTCCAGCATTCTCTGCCATACAGGAAGACAGATATCACCTAACAGTTCAATACACTTTTCTGTGTTTCTAACGAGTTTCTACCCACGTATAAAATATGCGTTGTCCTTCTCTTTATTAGTAAGAAGACACACATGTCATTAATAATAAATTCTTTGCAATACCAAGACACTGCAGTTAATTTCTATTAGGCTGATTAACTCAGCACAGTAGAACATTAAATACACTCAATTTCGTTTTCTTTATATTTTATTATAAAAAAATTCCTTTATCTCTAATAAAGAGAACTGCTCTTCATCCGACAAGATGTGCAATGACCGATTAATAGGGAAGCCATTATTGTTCCCCAATTAAATGCTCGTACCTGGCAGTCACGTACTTCCTCATCTGGCGTGCACAATTCCAGTGGCTGCGTTTGCTTTCTGTTCTTAATTATCTTTAAGAGACATCCGTAGCGCGGAAAAAACAAACGTAATTGCATTTTCTTCTTTGCACTGTGTTTTATTGAAATAGTCTAAAGGATGCCTTAATGGTGAAAAACACTCATTGGTGGTAATTTACGTAAAGATGCGCGTGTGATTTTTGTTTTGCTTCGTTAGTTTTCTAGTATCAAAGTAATTCCTGCCAAAAAATATCTTATTTCGTGTGTGTCAGGTTACTTCAGAGCGTTGCCGATCATAGCTCTCCACAATTTCCTGTCTTTTGTAGCATTTAGTAAATGTTGACTTTTTGTTATCTCTTGTTCTGCACAAGCATCTACACAAATTCATTGTTCTTATTCTTCTATGTGACATATCGCTTCAGAGTTTTATCGATCATGGCTCTCCACAATTTCCTGTATTTTATAACACTTAGTAAATTTTGTCGTTTTGATATCTCTTCTATTCTGCAAACTATCTACGCAAGTTCATTGTCCTTATTCTTCTTTGAGTCGTATCGCATCACGGCATTTAACGATCATGGCCCTCCATTATTTCCCGTCTTTTATAGCACTTAGTAAATTTTGTCGTTTTGATATCTCTTATGTACTGTAGACCATCGACACAAATTTAGTGTTCTTAAAATTCTATATGTCATATTCCTTCAGGTCGTTATCGATAATTGCTCTCCACAATTTCCTGTATTTTATAACACTTAGTAAATTTTGTCGTTTTGATATCTCTTCTATTCTGCAAACTCTCTACGCAAGTTCATTATCCTTATTCTTCTTTGCGTCGTATCGAATCACGGCATTTAGCGATCATAGCTCTCCACAATTTCCTGTCTTTTGTAGCATTAAGTAAATTTTGACTTTTTGTTATCTCTTGTTCTGCACAAGCATCTACACAAATTCATTGTTCTTATTCTTCAATGTGCCATATCGCTTCAGAGTTTTAGCGATAATAGCTTCCCACAATTTCCTGTATTTATAGCACTAAGTACATTTTGTCTTTTTGATATCTCTTCTGTACTGTAAACCATCTACACGAGTTCAGAGTTCTTAAAATTCTATGTCATATCCCTTCATGTCGTTAGCGATCATTGCTCTCCATATATTCCTCCATTTTGTAACACTAAATTTTGTCTTTTTGATATCTCTTCTGTACTGTAAACCATCTACACGAGTTCAGAGTTCTTAAAATTCTATGTCATATCCCTTCATGTCGTTAGCGATCATTGCTCTCCATATATTCCTCCATTTTGTAACACTAAATTTTGTCTTTTTGATATCTCTTCTGTACTGTAAACCATCTACACGAGTTCAGAGTTCTTAAAATTCTATGTCATATCCCTTCATGTCGTTAGCGATCATTGCTCTCCATATATTCCTCCATTTTGTAACACTAAATTTTGTCTTTTTGATATCTTTTCTGTACTGTAAACCATCTACACGAGTTCAGAGTTCTTAAAATTCTATGTCATATCCCTTCATGTCGTTAGCGATCATTGCTCTCCATATATTCCTCCATTTTGTAACACTAAATTTTGTCTTTTTGATATCTCTTCTGTACTGTAAACCATCTACACGAGTTCAGAGTTCTTAAAATTCTATGTCATATCCCTTCATGTCGTTAGCGATCATTGCTCTCCATATATTCCTCCATTTTGTAACACTAAATTTTGTCTTTTTGATATCTCTTCTGTACTGTAAACCATCTACATAAGTTCAGTGTTCCTAGTCTTCTAGGTGTTGTGTCCCTTCAGGACGTTGAAAACCATGGGTCTCCATTTCTTGTAGTTTAGAGCACTTAGCAAATTTTGTCATTTTGATATCTTTTCTTTTCGGCAAACCATCTACACAAGTTCATTGTTCTTATTCTTCTATGTGTCGTATCGCTTCAGGACTTTAGCGATCATGGCTCTCCATAATTGCATGTTCTTTTGTAGCACTAATAAATTTTGTCTTTTTGCTTTATCTTTTAGACTTTGTTCCAATACCTATTTTAACAAGCTCGTTAAATAAGTTATGATACTGATTTCCTCCCCGTCTTGCCTTTATTATATCCTGTTAGTGTCAAATTTTATAATCCCTCTTTCCTTATTATATGTCCTAGAATTATCAATTGTCTCTGTCAGATTTTATATATGTGTCCTTTTGTTTTCATTTTCTCTAGAAATTCGTCGTTGTTCACATGTTCAGTCCATAGTATTCTCAGCATCCTTCTTTAGAACCAGATGCTTCAAGTCCCTTCTTCATCTGTGAGGAGATTGTTCAGCATTCACTGCCACATATGAGGATCGATATGACGTGGCAGTTCAGCACTTTTTCTTCGTCTCTAATGAAATACAATGCAAAATTCTTTTTGTTTCAGTCAGTTGGGTGATTATGGCACGTATATTTTCGAGATTTTCGTAACTCTAAGACGGCATATAAAATATGTCACAGATATCTTTTTCAACTCATTGGAGTTGATATTATGATTCTCTATGATTCTAGTTCTCTAGAGTTCGTATTTTCCTTCCAGCGTTAAGGATGTAAAAAACGAAGATTGTAAAATCTATCAAATTTTTTTGTAGAACTAAACGCCTCTAGCAGAACTTTTAATACATCCACAGTGTTCAGCTTCCGTAGAATATTTTACGTGATACTATGGATGTCAAGTTTTTTATTTCCCTAAAGCTACTGGAAATATCAATGCGCAGAAATAAATTAATAAAATAAACCCGGTGACTAACATTTCATTCCATAAAATCAAAAGGAAAAACAGGAGACAAAAATCTGTTTCTCTTATTCAGAGGATCACGAGTAAGATTTATGAAATAAATAATTCGAGATTACTATTTACGGTAATCATTGTATCTCCGAGGAGTGGGCAAAAATTTAAGTTCTTTTTTGGAAGTATTCACATTTTCCCATATATATATATATATATATATATATATATATATATATATATATATATATATATATATATATATATATATATATATATGGTCGAAAATGGTTATGAACAATCCTGCTTGTTGGATTTCATATCTTAAGTGATAAGGAATAAGAATTAAGAAAACGTTTTTCAGCAGATGTTTGATCCTGATCGGAAAGAAAAAAAAATAGTAAGTCGAGAGGTACAGTGCTGTTTGATAAATGTGACTCACCTGATTTTATTTAGTAAATGTTCTCTTCTCCGATGAAACGAAAGTTGAGCTAAATTCAAAGGATAAGCGATCTAAAATCCGAAGAAGAAGCTTTGAAAGCTCTTTGAATTTAGCAGTAAGTACTGTCAAGCATCCGTTCAGTATAATGTTCTGGGGATCCTTTTCTTTTCATGGAACTGGTTTCTTAAAACCCATTGAAGAGACCCATTGAGCGAGAAGTACAAGAGAATTTTAGAGTCTTGTCTGCTCCCTTCTGCTGAAAGGGTGCAAATCGACCCCACCAAGCTCATTTTCATTCAGGATAATGTACCTGTCACAAATCAAAATTGATGAAGGAATACTTTGATGAGAAGCAGGTGAGTGTTATGACATGGCCGCCCCAATCTCCTGACCTCAACCCCATAGAAAACTTATGGAGCATTATAAAGTACAGGTTCTCGAGAAAGCAGTTGAGCAACAAAGAGGATTTGATTGTGAATTTCATATCCGAATGGAATTCAATGCTTGGGGATGAGATTTGCCAGAACCTAATCAAGCCAATGCCAAAAAGAGTTGAAAAGGTTATTCAAAATAAAGGAGGATCCATAGATTATTAAATATTTCGAACTATATTACCTATTATAAATAAATTATACCTCTATTATTCTTTATTTAAAGCTGTTTGGTTATGTTTCTATTGATTACTAGTTGTAGGAAATAAGTGAGTCACTTTTTTTGCACATAGTTTTTCCCTAAATCTAATTTATATCCAAAATTATAATTATCAATAGAATACCTTAGGGTGAGTAAACTTTTTTACTAGGTGGTCTGGAAGGGGTCTTTATATTAGTAAGAATAAAAATTAGTTTGACCCCAAAAACAATAGGCGAAAAATTTGTAAGTAAAAAAAATCAGGTGAGTCACTTTTATCGAACAACCTTGTATAATTGGGGTAACGTACACGCCAGGGATTATCCTAAGGTAAAACTTTTTTTTCGTCATTTCGCCCAAACAATGTTATAATGTCACAAAGACACAAAGGGTTACTGGGACTGAAAGGATATGTGAAGAATTTAGAGGAAGAAACCAAAAACCTAAACAGGAAACAAGAGAAAAATCTCTCTCTCGCGATCGATCGATCGAATCCAGTGACGAATCAGGGTCGTAGGTGCACCGCATATACTGTAACCGTAGTAGAAGTGGTGTTTGTTGGGTAAAATAGCCTGACAGAGCCCAACCTTCCCCAGGCCAGTTTTGAATTCAGAGTTGCCTCCTCATAGACCGGTTGCCACCCAACGTCATAGAACCCAGTCTTTCCCGCTATTTACCCATAGCTTGGCGGGGAAGCAGATGTTTCATACCTTTCCCTAGGGCATAAGCACGTAAGTGGATGTAATGGATCCGACTAGAATTCGAACTCGGCTCTCCGATTTCTCAATCCGAGCCGCTGTGCCTTCGCGATAAAACTCTACTTTTGTTTAAAAAATGGAGAAGGTGTGTGAACCCGGCGATGGTTCCTGTGTATGAACATAGAAGCTGCAACGTATGCAAAGATAATATTAACATATGTAAAAAAAATGTTTTTTCCATATGGACACCATTATTGAGGTGAAGGTCGTTTTGTGTAGGGACAACAGTACATAGGATTCGTCTTTTCAATACCATTAGTCTTCTCAATACTATTCGAATCACTGGAAAACCCTTTATGTCATTTAGCTAGAAAGACAACAAGTTTAAAACGTTTTATGTCAGCTCTACTGTCTTCTAAACTGAGGAATAGTGAAAGGAAAAATCCTTCAGACCTTCAGTAATGGTACCAACAATCATATTCTTGTATTCCTTTGAATATAGTTGTGGTTCGCACTACATAGGGCGAATGACTCAATGGTTGGATGTCAGAATAAAGCAATATGTTCCAACGAAAATCTGCAATCTTAAGTACACTCCTTAAGACAATCTGACCAATACATACGGGTTTTCCATCGCAGATCACCTAATAAATAGCCATAATTGTGCTACTAATTTCAGTGTGGACTTAATTACCATTCTTAGTAAGCCCCACTCGAATTACCACTTGAAAGTATTAGAGGCCATTTATATTTTATCGTTGAAGCCCTCTCTGTGTAAACAGAAGGACTTCGTA
>OZ038495.1:35079271-35096771 GCA_964036315.1 Acanthosepion esculentum | reverse complement strand
AATTAGTTAAAGAAGAAACTGAGGATAAAATACATATATTTTATTATTTGTTTTGTTTTAATTGAAAGACCAAAATCTCATTTAGAATAAACGTTAATCTAATGGCGATGTAAAACTTCGTTACAACTTAGATACATTTGAAGTGGTGATATGGGCAGGGGAGGATGAAATCTTGTAAAAGACAATACGTACACAATCAGATTATAATACACAAACACGTAGGCATATTTAGATATATAAAGACGCATAATCACGAACATAACAGGAAATAGATATCCACGAACCTAAACAAACAACATATACATACAATGAAAGGCAATGTGTAAGCAATCATACACACATACATTAATAAAGACACACACATGTACACACCTATAAAGATTCAAGTTTGAAAGTGTTAGAAAACGAATTCAAACCAAGTATTAAAATATAACTTCCATGGGCAAAGATATGTAGATACAAAGAAGGTTCAATAGATAACATTTAAGAGGGGTAGAATAGAAAAACAAATATCTCGCAATGAACAATGTAAAGAAAAAAGAAAAATGACAATAACATATAAAGAAATGGACAGAAAAATACTTATATACGCATACACACACATAAAAAACACCAAATTCAAATGCCCAGGCTAAATGCAACACTGAAAATAAAATAAAACCATCTAATATATAAAAAAGAAAACACATAAACACACAAATATATATAATTATCTCATATATACATGTATAGGCATGAGTACACATACATGAGTACAAATATATACCAGTATATATATATATATATATATATATATATAAATACATACATACGTATGTATACACAATCATCACTACAAATAGATACATACATAAATACACACACACACACACACACATATATATATATATATATATATATACATATATATATATATATATATATATATATATATATATATATATATATATATATATGCACACATATACATACATACACACACATATTCATACATGGTAATGATGTATTTATGGGTAAAAGTACCCAATAGCAAGGATAAAGTGTATGCAAATATAAAATAGACAATGAGATCAACACAGAGAGGTGACAGTTTATTTCAGGCTTAAAACTTCGGGCCTAAATTTACACACAAAACGCCCACACAAACACATTCACACATACACATTCACACATACACACACACACACACACACACATATATATATATATATATATATATATATATATATATATATATATATATATATAACAGATACACACTGAATATATATATATATATATATATATATATAACAGATACACACTGAATATATATATATATATATATATATATATAACAGATACACACTGAATATAAAATATATATATATATATAACAGATACACACTGAATATAAAATATATATATATATATATATATATATATATATATATAAAGTGAACATTGAGGTCAACACTTAGAGGCGACAGTCTGTTTCATACTAGACAAGTGCGTCTAGCATGAAACAGCCTGTCGCTTCTAAGTGTTGACTTCAATGTTCACTTTCATATTTACACACGGTCGATCTCTGATATTGCGAACTTGATCCGATATATATAGCACACCTCAAGAGTATATATCTTTATATATATATATATATATATATATATATATATATATATATATATATATATATATACATATATATATATATATCATAAAATATAGTTTATGTTATGCAATATTTATGGATTAAAGTGCTCAATATCGGTGTTATAGTGGATAATCGAATATGAAATAGATGTGACATTTTTTCGATATATATATATGTAAGATTAAAATTCATTTATTTTGACTTTAAACTGAGTTTCACGGAGAATATCCACTCTTCAGGAAACTTGATTGCAAATCTTCACCTGAAAAGTGGATATAATATATGTGAAACTCCGAGTAGAGTGGAATCTTTAATCTTATTTTATCACTTTGAATGCGTTATCTCTTGCTACTCTGCACTCTAATTACATAAACTGCTTGATTTAAGACGTTACCTGCCAGAAATATGCTCTTCGAAATTTTCTTTTAGTGTAACAATTTTTGTTTCACTCACACACACACAAACCACACACGCACATATATTTGTTGTTTAACCTTATGTAAACATGATATACGCATTTGCAGATATATATTTATCTATTTATGTAAGAGTGAATGCGTTTTTTTTTTCACATATATACCTGAATACTCAGAAGTGTATATTTGTTTTCTTTCAATGTATAGCTGTGAGTGTGCGTTCCTTGGAAATATTACTCTCATCGTCCTAATTCTAAGAAGGGGGATCCTTATTCTACTACTTCCATATAATTGCGTAAACAGCCCCGAGGGAAAGTGTCTTGAACACATTGCGTGGTTCTACATGGATCATATATAGGTTGGTATAGGTTATTTCCGGATTACGTACCTCGACTCCATGTTGTTTATATTTTTCTTTAAAAACTTATCTATGTATTGGAGAAGTGTTACATAACTCGATATCTTCTTGCTTCATGTCTTTTGGCAGTCGTTTGCGGAACTTAAAACATTCTCTCCCTATCGGCTGTGAAAAGCAATTTTTTCCTTCTTTTTTTTTCATTCGCCATGTTTCTTTTTCAGTCAACATAACCCATTCCGATCAGCCGTGTTCGTAGAAAGCTGGAAATATAAGAAAACATCTTGTATCAATAAATGCTTCGATTTATTTACACAAACACGACAGCAATTGATCCTAAGAATTCTATCGACTTTCTAACGAAGACATTTCTTGTTTCCGACAGAAGATAGTGGATATGAATCATGCAATTTTATCCATTACAATTCCTTGGGATGTGAATTTAGGTAACATCGATAGGTATGCAAATTAGAAATTTTTAAAAAGCATCTTAATTATTAAATATTTAACAGTATAGAAATGACGTAATTGAAAAGGAAACATTTTGTTTTTTGTTTTTGTTTTTTGATCCGAAGGAAAATGAATTTTGAATGGAATATATCCATATTAACATCAGCTTATATTTAAAAATGGCCGTTATTAATTTTAGGTTTATAAATATTTAAAATACCCTGTATTAATTTAAATATTTTAAATATCCTGTATTAATTATAGATTTATAGTTAAAAAATGAGATATAAATTTTTATATAAAGAGAGTAAATACATTGAAATTACTTTTAAACTCCGCCAATACCCTAATTATTTCACACTCAACACGAAACAAAAGACTTGTAAAATATTTCTAATTAGAAGAGTGAACCATTCTGACATGCGGCTACCAACCCGATCATAACTACAATTGAAAAGAATTTATTTAAGAATAATATAAAATTACTTACAACTACTGCTAAATCAATAAAAGGCTTAATACAAAAGAAAATAAGCTCAAAAGGAATTTACACTATCAAATGTAATAATTGCCACAAAGAATACACAGGTGAAACCTCTAGAAATTTTAAAAAATGGTTATATTAGCATACGTGGGTTTTTATAAAATAACAGATTCAATGCATTAATTTCCACCGTAGTGAATCTGTCCAAGATTTCGATTTGAAAATGTTAATTTAATTAAAAGAGATGGCAATTTACTGAGCTAAAAATGTATAGAAATTGGTTTAACCGTCATATCAACCACAGTTAGTTTACGTTCCGTTTCTTACATTATTTCACCTTTCTCGCCAGATCTATCTATCTATCTATCTACATATATATATATATATATATATATATATATATATATATATATATACAGAGTGGTCTGAGAATTTATATAATATAAATTCTCGCTGCCAGATCGATCGTTCGAAGTAGGGTCCCCGAAAGCCACTTCAATCTATGGATGACGTTAATTTCACGAAAACTTAAATCTTAAATCTAAGGGGCGAATTGAGAAGGTTGAAGAGCGCCATGATCGCCCATGTCCTGAACGGAGGGCATATAGAAGCAAAATAATAGATCAATAATGTTTTCTAAGATTATAGTCATGTCTCTCGGAATGTCAGGAGTGTATAGTTTAATGTTCACCCGGTACACGACCCACTCGAGGTGGAGAGTTACGTAATAAGAGGTACAGTTTATGGGAACATTTGAGTAAGAAGACGGTTAACTCTAGAGTTGAACAGATTAAGATTTTAGCGATTGGGGACGCATCCTCTTGGGGGTCGGTTCCAAAAAGCAGCGGTTCGTGGGAAGTACTCGAGTGGAACTTACATCTTGCCAGGAAAATAAGAAAAGAATGGGAGGGGGTTCGTTAGAACATGCATGTCATGGTGGCTCTTAGTGATGAAGGTTATAATTGGCGGAACTAAACTTGGCCCCGTGTCGAGTTATTTGGTCGAACTCGCTGCCTTCGGGCAGAGAGGAACCCGGACGAGGCTATGCCGAAGGGCAGAGTCTCGTTCCCGGAGGTAGACTGTCTCTGAACGCGTTTTTACCGGTTCCAATTGGGAATATTTTTGGCCGAGACTACGGGCTCGAAAACCCACATTACCCCGGCCTTGTGCCACATGTAGCCCTTGTGGGGTGGGGGGCTAAATATTACTAAGGAATATATTTAGTTTGAACACTTTCCATGGAAATAGCGATAGGATCGTCTGTGGGAAAGGTGTTTTAGTGTAGAAGATAATTCATCGCTTACAAGGACGCGGAGATGATTTTGGATTCTATCAAACCTGGAAAATGAAAGGTTTAACTGTGGAAAGGAAAAGTGTCACTTTGATGAGTTGACCAGTTCTTTGTTGCTTTGCTGCGAACGAGCGTATTGTATTGTTTTAACTATTAAGGCCTCGAAAGAGGAAATAAATGAGAAACCAAGAATATGATGGCGGAATCTGTGCATATTTCTACGCATGTAAAAATATAAACAAAAACCAAGCGAAGCAATAGGAAATCGATACGCATTTAACCGTATGCACTAGTAAAGCCCTTGATCAATAAATGTTATTCGAGTTTTGGAATTTGAATGAAAGTTTGATTTTGATTGCAGAATATCTGACAAGGGCATGATTTTAGGCAATTCGTCGACTCTAATAAATTCAGTAGGCCATTATAAATATTTACTAACTTTACATGACTCTTGCAGCCATCTCACGTTGAAACAGTGTATGATCACCGAGTTTAAGCAACGTCGAGGCTGGTCAGTAACTAGAAAGGTGACAGTTTGTGAATAGCATGTGTTGTAAGCTTGGATGTGCGGATAGTGTAATGGATAATGGCTCGGAATTGCTAATTGGATAGCCGAGTTCCAATTCCAGTCGGGTTCGTTATATTCACTTCTATGCGCAAATACAGGTGGGGAAATTATGAATTAATCTCTTCTAATTCCAGCTACGGGTTAATTAGTAAGACTCGTATCCTTAAATCACCCCCACCCATCAAACAATATCTAAAAATGAATCGGTCTATAAATAAACTTATTTGATTTTTGTTAATTTCGTGGAACACTAGGCGAGGCTGAAACTCGCTACACATATAACACCGCCTTACGGCGCGAGCGATCCATTCAGTAGAGTCAAGTAATTGCTGTTGCACATGTACAATTTGGCTCTACGAAAAGATGGATTTAAGACTGTTGAGATTTTCCTTGTTTATCAATTAATCAAGTTTAATCTGGTTGACTGGTAAATTCAGTGATGGAAAGTATTTAACGCTAAAACTCTTTTTAAAACTCATTTAAATGTGTGAATCTTTTTTTTTTTTTTAGACAAGAAGTTGTCAATTTTTTCTGCCTCCGGAAATAACAAAGCGCATCAATTTTTTTTTCTAATTTCGTGTTTCTCTAAACTTCACTCAAAACGCTTTCTGTTGCTTAAGCAATATATGTAAATGTTACCCACTCGAATTAAAGATATATTTGGCGCAATTAATGGCGCGCGTTACTATACAGTAACAATTCTACACTTCACAGTACAATATGGTTGAATTGATATTGGGTTGCTATTGTTCAGATGTTTCAAAGAAAAAAAAAACTAAATAATCGCTTAACGTCGACAAATTACTGTTTTATTTAAACTTTCTCTAAATAATGTGTTATTTGCATTTACGATTGCTTAAATATATAAAAATAATCTAGACATGCTGAAATAATAATAATAATAATAATAATAATAATAATAATAATGATAATAATAATAATGGACGCCAAAACGAGAAAGCTCCTCACTTGCTACCGCATGCATCATCCCAAAGCTGATATTGATCGCCTGTATGTGCCCAGATCCGAAGGAGGCAGAGGACTAGTTCAACTAGAACTATCCTACAAAAGTACAACAATTGGCCTCCAAAGATACTTGGAAAAAACAGAAGACTGGATGATGGTATGTGTCAAGGAACATGAAAGTAGTAAGTGTCTCTACTCTGTAGTAAAGGAAGCCGAAAAATTCAAAAAAGAGCTTCAAATGGGCACAGAAATTCAAATACATCACTGTACACCGGCTGAAGCTGCAAAAAACCTTTTAAAAAAATGCAAAGAGAAATGCGACCGACCAGATAAAGAAACAATGGCAAAATAAACCGCTCCATGGCCAATACTCTGCCCGTACCAAACAAGCAGACGTAGACAAAAACCGCACCCATCAGTGGCTACGTAGTGCAGGGTTGAAAGGTGAAACTGGGGGTTTTATAATTGCTGCACAAGACCAATGCTTGTTAACTAGGAATTATCAAGCACATATACTAAAATACTGTGTTAGCCCAAGATGCAGATTCTGTGACAAATATCCAGAAACCATTGATCATCTTATATCAGGTTGCACGATATTGGCATCCACTGAATGACAGAGTGGGCCAATATCTGCACTGGAAAATTTGCAACTCCTATGGGAAGGAAACTGGAAGAAATTGGTACGAACACCACCCTGACCCGGTTACGGAGATAGGACCTGTTACAATTCTATGGGACTACACAATATACACTGACAGAACAATCAAAGCCAACCGCCCAGACATTGTTATTAAAGACCACAAACAAAATAAGTGCCTCCTTATTGATATGGCAGTCCCTGCAGACTGCAATGTGTCTTTGAAGATATTCGAAAAACTGTCAAAATACAAGGACCTCGAAATCGAAATCTCAAAAATGTGGCACATGGGAACATCAACAATTCCTGTTGTAGTTGGAGCCCTTGGACTGGTTGGAAAAGATTCCAGTAGGCTGATTGAAGGGATCCCTGGAAGTCCATGCCTCAAAGAGATACAAAAAATTGTTCTGACATGTACAGCCCACACTTTACGAAGGGCTTTATCTATGTAATTTTTTTTTTTTTTTTTTTTTTTTGCAGTGGAATGTGTCATGATGCCATTTCTAACCTTAGGTCCCTGGGCGGGACCCGGAAAGAAATGTGTAAACGCCAGATATCAAAGTAAATAAAAATAATAATAATAATAATAATGATAATAATAATAATAATAATGATAATAATAATGATAATAATAATAATAATAATAATAATAATAATAATAATAATAATAATCGATATATGCCCTGTAACAATTTTATGGGATTTTACAATACACATGTACAGAACAAGCAACTAATCACCCAGACATCGTGTTCCGAGAGCGCAAAGACAAAATGTGCCTTCTTATTGGCATGGCAGTTCGTTCAGACTGTAATACATATTTGAAGATCTACAAAAAACTATCAAAATTGAAGAGCCTTGAAATCGAACTTTAAAAATTATAGCACATGGGGACATCAACAATTCCATCTGTAGTTGGAGCCCTCGGATTGATTGGAAAAATGATCCGATAGTCTCATTGAAAGAATTCCAGGTAGACCATTTATTACAGAAAGTAAAAAGAAGGTACTCAGAGGTACGGCTGACATATTATGAAGAGCTTCATCTATGTAAAATATGTGAGATCTTAGGGTCTTTTTTCTCTCAACAATTGCTCAGGGAATATGTCATGATGCCATTTCTGAACTTAGGTCTCTGGTTGGGACCAGGAAAGACAGGCATATCAAAGGAAATAAAATAATAATAATAATAATAATCTAGATCACACTCCATAGATCTAGGTTTTATCACAAAGATTAGGGACCTGGAATTAAACGAAGCCTATAAATACAGAGGAGCCGGCGAAACCGATGAAATACTGTTGCGACCAAGTAAGTGTTTAAAGAAATAACAAAACAAGTGTTACAGATATATATTAAAAAGTAAGTACAACAGAAGAGTATTACACGACTAGTGAGTGGGTCTCGGTTGACCCAGCGTTAAATCTATTCGACTGTTATATTTACGAGCTACCCCACGAGGTAGGATGTGGCACAAGGCCGAGTTTAATGTGGGCCAATCCGAGCCCGTAGTCTCGGCCAAAAATTCCCTGGAGACACCGTATAAAACGGGTAGCTGTTTCCCGAGACTAGACACTGCCCTTCGACATAGCCTCGTCTAGGGATCCTCTCTGCCCGGAGGCAGAGCGTTTGACCAGCACAGCTGGAACAGATTTATTCGACTGTTATATTTACCAGCCTCCCCACGAGGTAGGATGTGGCACAAGAGCGAGTTTAATGTAGGTCAATCCGAGAACGTAGGAACCTCCAAAAATTCACCATAGACCCCGTATATTTGCCAGCCTCCCCATATTCTTATCTAGCTTCTAATAACGGCGAAATTAAAATACCAGGCCACTGCTATTAAATTCATCCTTCCAATGACGTTTGGTTAATCTGCAAAAAGTTTATTTCCCCACTTTATTTAAAAAAATAGAAAGTGTTTTATTTCGAACATGGCGTCTTCTTTTCTTTATGTATTGTCAGAAGTCTGCGTTCAAATTATTCATGAACATTTAAATAATTAACTAATGTAGGATTTTAGACTAGCAAACAAATACGTTTTTCCGTTTACATAATAGACTTTTCGTTTAGGGAACAATAAAAAAAACTCGATAAGCTTAGACGATGACCACAATGTCGAATAAAATTAGGTTAACGACACAATTGCCTCGGTGGCTTGCAAACTTGTTTTTCGTCCCTTGGGGAGTTATCTAGCCAGAAAATGATTCACCAAAAGATACTTTCAACTGTTTTCCCCTATTTGCGAATTAGATAATTTATATTCAGTATATAGTTATGACTGAGTGGTTAGAACGATCGCTTTCCGACCGTGAGATCCTGATTCGAATGCTATAATGGTCACTTTGTCTGGAAGATGAATTGGAGGCAATCCCAGTGATCGGCACCTTTGGAAAGTGTATGATAACCAAGAAACATAACACGGGTTGATACATGTCTTGTGGGTGAAATTGGTTTTATGAGACAGAACTGTCGATGTTTGTGCAAGATTGAAGTCCATGTTTTTTGACAGAAGATCATCATCTAGTCTTCTGTAGTTTCTATGTATCTTTGAAGGCCTATTTTGTAGTTTTGTAAGACAGTTCTAGTTGAACTAATCCTCTGCCTCCTTCGGATCTGGGGACATACAAACGGTCAACCTCTCGTTTTGGCATCCATTCGCTTAATGTCACCTATGGTCACAAATGGCTTCATGACATTTTCCTCTGATCATTTTTGTAGAAAAATATAAGGTCACACATTTTATACAGATAAAGCTCTTCGTAAAGTGTGAGCTGTACTCATGAGTACAATCATTTGTGTATTTCTTTAAGGCTTGGTCTACCAGGATTCCTTCCAATGAATCTATCGGGACAATCAAACTGGGAGCTCCAACAACAACTGAGATTATTGATGTCCTCATGTGCCGCATTTTTCGGTTTTTCATTATTATTATTATTATTATTATTTTTATTTCCTTTGATATCTGGCGTTTATACATTTCTTTCCAGGTCCCGCCCAGGGACCTAAGGTTAGAAATGGCACATTCCACTGCAAAAAAAAATAATAATAATTACATAGATAAAGCCCTTCGTAAAGTGTGGGCTGTACTTGTCAGAACAATTTTTTGTATCTCTTTGAGGCATGGACTTCCAGGGATCCCTTCAATCAGCCTACTGGAATCTTTTCCAACCAGTCCAAGGGCTCCAACTACAACAGGTTATTATTATTATTATTATTATTATTATTATTATTATTATTATTATTATTATTATTATTATTATTATCTTTGATTTCTGTTATATACATTTCCTTGCGTGTCACAACCAGAGACCTGAAGTCAGAAATGTCTTCATGATATTTTCCACTGATCATTTTTGTAGAAAAAAAAGATCAAACACATTTTACATAGATAAATCTCTTATAATGTATGAGCTGTACTTGTGAGTACAATTTTTTTTTATTTCTTTAAGATTTGGGTTACCAGGAATGCCTTCAGTGAGACTCTCGAAATCATTTCCAATCAATCCAACGGGTCCAAGGACTCTTTCTGATTTCAATTTCAAGATCCTTGTATTTCATAGTTCTTTAAAGATACGTTACACCCTGCAGAGACTGCCGTGTCAATAAGAAAACATTATTATTATTATTATTATTAGTATTATTATTTTCTTTGATATCTGGCGTTTACACATTTCTTTTCAGATCCCGCCCAGGGACCTAAGGTTAGAAATGGTATCATGACACTTTCCACTGAAAAAAAAATTACATAGATAAAGCCCTTCGTAAAGTGTGGGCTGTACTTGTTAGAACAATTTTTTGTATCTCTTTGAGGCATGGATTTCCAGGGATCCCTTCAATTAGTCTACTGGAATCTTTTCAAACCAGTCCAAGAGCTCCAACTACAACAGGGATTGTTGATGTTCCCATGTTCCACATTTTTTGAGATTTCTATTTCAAGGTCCTTGTATTTTGAAAGCTTTTCGAATATCTTCAAACATACATTGCAGTCTGCAGGGACTGCCATATCAATAAGGAGGCACTTATTTTGTTTGTGGTCTTTAATAGTAATGTCTGGGCGGTTGGCTTTGATTATTCTGTCAGTGTGTATTGTGTAGTACATACTATTATTATTATTATTATTATTATTATTATTATGATCATCATAATATTTCCTTTGATTTCTGATGTGTACACATTTCTTTCCGGGTTCCGCCCAAAAACCTAAGTTTAGAAATGGCATCATGATATCACTGACCAATTAAAAAAAAAAGCACACACAAATACATCTACATATTTTACATAGATAAAACCCTTTGTAAGAATAATTCGTGAGAATAATTTTTTTGTATTTCCTTAAGGCAGGAGTTTCCAGGAATCCCTTCAATGAGTCTACTGGAACCTTTCCAAACAATCCGCAGGCTCCAAATACCACAGATATTGTTGATGTTCCCATGTGCCACATTTTTGAAATTTCGATTTCGATTTCGATTTCTTCTTCTTCTTCTTCTCCTCCTCCTCCTCCTCCTCCATCATCATCATCATCATCATCATCATCATCATCATCATCATCATCATCATCATCATCATCATCATCATCATCATCATCATCATCATCTTCTTCTTCTTCTTCTTCTTCTTCTTCTTCTTCTTCTTCTTCTTCTTCTTCTTCTTCTTCTTCTTCTTCTTCTTCTTCTTCTTCTTCTTCTTCTTCTTCTTCTTCTTCTTCTTCTTCTTCTTCTTCTTCTTCTTCTTCTATTTTCTGATTAGAACCGGGCCATTAACCGAGACCTGGGGTAAGACAATATTTCAAATATATGCATTTTGTTCGAAAGATTTCTGATGTTGAATACTACTCAATATGTACAGTGATTATATTTTCTTTTTCTCTATAATTCTCATGAGTAGATGAACACTACCACAGAGAACACTTATTTCTATTTCTGTGAACAGCTGCTATCAGTGATGTTGTTAATGATCTTGTCTGTACTGTTTTAAATCGTATTCAATTATTATAGCGATAAGAGTAGTTTTAATTTAATATATATTTCTTCAATTTACATTTTAACATTAATAAATTGATTAATATTTTGGCATATTCTGTAGCGGACATATTTTATCTGATGGCACTATCATATCTATGATAATTATTTTTATTGTAATTACTATAGAGGCAGAAGTCAGAACGCCAACAAAGTGACGCTGAGATAGAAGTTGGCGAAGATAAATTTACTGAGTCTGATTAGGATATACCCGGCACATGCACCACAGCCAAATGAGCGCTAAATAGTAAAATGCTGTAATGAAAGCAGCGCATTAACTTGCGTGTGTGCTCCAGTGAGAAATAACTTTTGGTCGGAAAACCCTTTACGCCCAGACGGTCTCTGACTAAATGTGTTCCAAGTATCTAGATGTGACCCCCAAGTTACTCTCGTTGCCTCATCCTTAAAGAACTTAAAGATAAAAATTCTTTCGACAACCAGTCATAAGGCTACCCCACTACTCCTTCTCATGAACAGAGGTGCGTCGTGTGTCAGCCCCTGGGGATTGTTGTAAACTATAATTAGTTAAAAGAATTCACTACTACTTCTCCATTAGTTTCGTCTTCAAGATTTGTGGTATTTACCAAGGCGCTCACGTCGCAAACATGTGACACAAGGTCAACATTTAAAGTGGGTTTAACGGTCATACTGCACAAAAATTCCAAAGCCCCTTGGCACGTCCTCTTTTGGGGATTCCTGAGACACTGGGTAATAAACCCAGTCCCCCCGCGTCCCGAGAGAGATGTACTGATTGGACGACCGCCACTAATATTCAAAGAAAACAGATGCCACCGAAAAGATTAGGATTTGTTTAGTCTCCAGCTGTATCAACTGCTATTTATAAGGTGGAGATTTTCATATGAATACTATGTACATATTCAACATATTATTATTATTATTATTATTATTATTATTATTATTATTAGTAGTAGTAGTAGTAGTAGTAGTAGTAGTAGTAGTAGTAGTAGTAGTAGTAGTAGTAGTAGTAGTAGTAGTGGTGGTGGTGGGCGGCACGGTGGAGTAATGGATACCGGTTCGGATTGAGGAATCGGAGAGCCGAGTTCGAATTCCATTACATTCATTTACGGGCTAATACCCGTTGGAAAGGTATGAATCAGTTTCTCCTCCCCAAGCTATGGGTAAATAGCAGGACAGACCAGGTTCTATCGTCTTGGATGGCTCTACCGCAGAAAGAAATGGTAACCTACTGCGGAAAAAAAATCTGCCTCGTCAGTCATGTATGGAAAGATATATGATAGCCTAAGAGTGTGTATCACGCATAGCACATAACTGACTGAGTAGGGGGAGGAATAATAGTGGTATTTATTTAGATAACATTTTAATATCAAAAGAGCCTAAATTCCGCTGGATGAAAAAAGGTAAGATTCTTTAACCATTTTTGTAGATTCATTTGATCTTCCTCATCTCACAGCATTTTTGCTTATTTTGAGGAAATGTCAATTGTGACTTTCAGCTGACGTCAATTATAAATGACTACAATACCAGCTGAAAAAATAACATCATTAGTACGTAAAGGTTCTACACAAGCCTTCACCATTACAATCAGATCATCTGGAAAGTGGATAAAGTCGAGCAGTTCTGTTCTAATCTGAAATGTCGAAATCGAATGGAGAAGTCACTATATCATATTTTCAGGAAAGCAAAAAAAAAAAATTAAAAAAAAATTGTTGCTATTAGTTATTTTATAAGTGAGTCTTGCTAGTAAATTTCAACACCCTTCTTATACGCGGACACACACACACACACTCCGACCTGCTGGTGTATTTCGTATAGAGAAAAACGTTTAAATTCCTTTCTTTTCTGTCATGCGACGATGGCCTAGGGGTAAAATACCCGACTGATGTCAAATCAGTATGTATATATATATATATATATATATATATATATATATATATATATATATATATATATATATATATATATATATATATATATATATATATATATATATATATATATATGGGTTAGCAATCCTTTGTAGGTTATTTACCCCAGAAAATATTTCAGAATATAAGAACTTTTGGGAAATCCTACTAATTACCCGATAACTTGTTAGGGAAGAGGCGAGACCATACCTTTCCCAATGGTATTTACGTGTAAGAGGATACAACGAATCGGACAGGAATTAGAACTCAATTCTCAGAGTTCCAATTCCGAATTTATATATATATATATATATATATATATATATATATATATATATATATATATATATATATATATATATATATATATAAAATATATATATGTATGTATGTATATCAATTTCGAATAGCATATATATATATATATATATATCAATATATATATATATATATGTTATTCGAAATTGATATATATATATATATATATATATATATATATATATATATATATATATATATATATATAAGGAAGATTTTATAGTTGTTCACCAGTCCAAGAAAGACATTTCAATCACTACCACACAAAAACTTCATTTTATATCTCGAAATATCTACTCTTTGCATGATGAAGATCGCTGTAACTTTATGGAAAATAAAGTACAATATATATTTTAAAATAAAAAATCCACATTTCAACCAAAAACGTTTCAGGTTTGTCTTCTTTTTAAGATATATATATATATATATATATATAATGCTTAATAAGGAAAATTATTACATTTTCTTGAGTATGTTGGCTGGTAGATGAAATTATGTTTAAAATAAACCCAACGTCTACTCAAATCGCCGTATTTGTATGACTAAAACTAACCTTTGAAGTTATAAAAATAGATAGAGATAGATAGGCTGCGTCTCAATCAATTTCGAATAATGCTATCTCTTACCTTCTTCCCAAAAATGGGCAGCGCAGATGTGGTATTTTAAATATTGTTAGGGACTAACGTTCTCTTGTGTAGGTGTGGTGACGCTGAATGCCTCTTTCAGAAGTTTTAAGTGTCATATGACGTTTTAGTCCGCCAAGTAAGGCACACTGTTTTCCACACTGGCTGCAAGTAGAAATGTCGTATAAAGTGTAGTGAATTACCTTTCTCTATGTGTGGTGTCTTTGACGATTTCTGAAGCTTGCCTTACTAAGAGAGACGCGACTACATTCATTACAGCTTAGTTCAAACTCTGTCAATATTCTCAATGAGAGTAAAATCAATACCTTCACGAACTTATAACCTGAGATTTCTCGTACGACACGTTTCCGTCCAAAATCTCTCTTACTATTACTCTTACTGCCTTATTTCCCCCCATGGTGAACCACATAGAACTAACTGTTCCCAGTCATTTTGCATAATGCTAACCGTCTGCACGATACAGTCTTTATAACTCAGTTTTGCTTTGTGCACTGGTCTTTTCCCCTCGGTCAACTCACAGCACTTATAATGTTTAAGGATATTATTAACATTCATCATAAACATATGACACTCCATCGTAACATGTGCTGAAGTAGAAATTTACTTGACCCCACCTCCAATATGTCATAACCTGTGGTAAAATAGAGATTTTTACTACAAGACTAATGGCGCTGGAATATATCAACGTCTCACTAGTACATTTTCTACCTGATACCCAGTATACGACATAAACATACTTGGTAAGTGTCCCAGATCACTCAAGGTATACACCAAACAAGACAAAACACAAAAAGCATTGTAAACTTTTAATCAAAATTCCATGCTGAGACCATAGACGTCTATCCAGTTTGATGAGTGCATTTTCGATTACGGAGGGAGATTTCATCATCAAGACGTTTGTCATGTTTACAGTACTGCCGAAAAAAAAAAAGAGATAGCTATTAAAAGGCTGATACTGAGGCAAATATATGAAATTTACTTACAGAGATAAAAAAAGAAAGAAAGAAAGAACTGAAAAAAGTAAAGCAAAAAATAACCTCACATTTCCAGATACGTGTATTAATAACTGTTATAAAACAAAAATCAATAATTTGAACAAAACATTAAATAAATTAATTGACATAACGATATTGCCGAATTTTCCCTTTTTCTATGGAGTTAATTCCTTCAATTAGAACATTTTCATGAATTTAGACATTCGGAAGAATTTGGTTGAAAAGGAAAATTGTTTCTCTCTTTTAAATACCATAAAAAAATCAATGAACATTAATTTTAAATTTGTCTTGTAAAATTACGTCGGTTTTTCATGAATAAATCAGATTTATATTCATAAATCATCTAGAGTTGTACATGACATATCAACATGTTTTTCCAAACAGGCTTATACGAAGGATTGGCTGGAAAGTTCATATGCTGAACAATATATAAATGTAAGTCCACACACCAGTTGGTAGAGTAAATGGCAATTCAAGTGCAAGTATAGCAGAATACAACAACTGTCCGACCAGATCTTGTATTCCACTACACTGGCACGTCTTTTAGTCTACCAACTGATGCATCTACTTACATTTATATCTTGGTTAACCTAGGAACGTTTCACCCGACGCTCGTCCATACCTATATGCCTGAAACCCAATCTTTCTCACTGTCATTCTTTTCGCTCTCTCTCTCTCTCTCTCTCTCTCTCTCTATATATATATATATATATATATATATATATATATGTAAATATATATATATATATGTCACTTATCTGACCAAAATGCCATAAAAAGGTACCTACTATTGTATAAGAGTTGTATGTTCTTCGTCTGGGGATCCTGCCTGCCTGGAGACTGTGAGTTTGACCAGCACTACTGGAGACGAATCTCCGACTGCAGGATATCTACCAACCGACCCACGAGGTCAGATGTGGCACAAGGCCGAATTTCATGTGGAGTATCCGAGCCTGTAGGCTCGGCCAAAAATTCCCCGTGGGCCCTCGTATAAAACGGGTTCGGGTAGCTGTTCCCAGAGACGAGACTCTGCCCTTCGACATTGCATCGTCTGGTGATCCACTCTGCCCGGAGGTAGAGACTTTGACCAGCGCAGATAGAGAGGAATCTCCAACGGAAGGCCAACATACAGTATTTACTACTGTATTTATGTGAACGAGGACATTAACCCATTAACATCCATAGATATGCGAAAACGCTCTTTTTAGTGAATTTCGCACAAAAATGTTTCTTCTTGTAATGAATACATCAAATAATATAGCAAGTCCGAAGGAAATAAAGCAAAAAAATCATATACTCACTTCAGTTAAATAAAGTTATTCCAGATGTAAGAGGAAAAAAATCTTCATCCAACTGCATCAACGTTCCTTCGCTCCCAGTGGAAGGACGAGATTGGAGAGTAGGCGAGAGATTCACTATGACATGGACTTAAATAAAGATCGCTTTTCCATAAATGCCTAAAACTGTTGGCATACTGCCTTCTCGTAAAAATATTGTGGTCATAGTACTTCATTAACACCATTGTACGATACGTCGTATCCTTTACCATTGTTTACAGTTCACTGGTAAACAAGTATGATATTAAAACATTTGCACAATCATAGGAGAGTTATTTCCTTTTATTGTTTTAGATTTGTGGACAATGCTGTTTTTTTATTTATTTCAGGGTTTAGATTGTTCATGCAATAACAGCTCAAGCGTGTCCAGTTTCTAATATATATTTTATAGAGCTTATTGTTTATCGGGAAGTGCTTTTTTCAATTAGCTTAAAACATATGTCCCTCTGTCGTTCATTATTATAATGGAAGATTCATTTTTGCTTTACTTGTCCATA
>OZ038495.1:35031771-35076771 GCA_964036315.1 Acanthosepion esculentum | reverse complement strand
GCCGATGCACTTGAATATGCCAAATTATTCGTGGAAATAAAAACCTGAACATTTGGAAATTATCTTCCACTGTAGGAAGTCTGCATTATTTTGCAGTGGTGATCGCTTGATAAAAATCCCGGAATAATGGATTCGACGTCCCACAAGGGTCTTTTGACGGCGCAGAGTTATCCGAAATGATAGGTATCTATCTAAGCAACATTAACAAGCTAGTCCAGATGGATAACCAGGGATTATATAGAGACGACGGTCCAATGTGTGTACCTGCCAATACAAGAGCTAACGATGTCATTAGAAGGAAAATCTTCGAAGTATTAAAAAATTTGGTCTTTAAAATCACCGTCGAAATAAATATGAAAATAGTCAAATTTTTGAATGTAGAAATTAACCTCGATGTTGCCACTGTTTCGCTGTACTTAAAACCGAATACCAACATCATATATGTAAACACCAAATCAAACCACCCAGCAAATGTTATCAAGCAAATAACTAAAGGGGTAGAAAGTAGAATCTTCTGTAATTCATCCACTGAGGAGATTTTCAACCTTACAAAAAGGTTTATGAGAAAGCATTGAGAAGAGAGGGCCATAATACTGGTTTGTCCTTTTCACCACCTGTCCGTCCTAAGCGCACAACAAGGTGAAGGGACGTGATTTGGTTTAGCTCCCCATTCAACGTGCAATTGAAAACCAAAATCGGAAAAAAATATTTTAAAGCTTTTAGATAAGCATTTCCCTAGAAATTCTGTCCTAGCTAAGGTGTTTAACAGAAGCAAAGTAAAGCTTAGCTACAGTTGCACGAGTAACTTAGTAAGCATTATAAAAAGACACAACACCAGACTATTACAAGCAGAAAGAGTTGGGAGGTAAAAACGAAACGATTCAATCGCAGAGACAGTAATAATTGTCCTTTGGCCAGCGGGTGCCTGATAGAAGATGTTGTTTACTCAGCGGAAGTCAGTGACGGCATAAAGTTTAATAAAACATATATTGGTTGCACAGAGGGTCTATTCAAGAGGAGATATTACAATCATACTACCTATTTTAGGCTCGAGAGCCATAGAAATAATACAAAATTGGCAAATTGTGTTTGGAGGTTAAAAGAAGTTAATGGTAGAGTCCCACACATAATGTGGAAAATCATAAAAAAGAAACAAAAAAACAAAGCCGGGCAGAGTTTGCGGAAACTACTGCAAGCTATGCCAAGACGAGAAATTGACGATCGCCATTAACAAGGACGAACTGCTAAATGAAAGATCAGAGGTGTTATCTAAATGCAGACATCTTGGCAAATATTTGTTGTGTATGTACAAACCTGGATGAAAATATTTATTTATTTTTTATTTTAATTTTTGTCCTCTTCTCTTCCCCCCTCTAACTTCCGGTGTTCGTATAAGATGGTGGAATAAACTAAAATCTTTCATTCTATCAGCCTGGGGAGACCTATCGGTCGAAACCTGCGTAACATGGTAGCTTGAATTTTGGTATCCCAAATTATATATATATATATTTATATATATATATGGGGGGTGCGCATGTGTGTATGAATATGAACTAAATAAAGAGATATGAGCAACCATCTATGCGTGCGATTACGTGCATATGCACATGAGCAAATAAATATTTATTTAATTTTTAGTGTAAGCAAAATTGTGATCATTGTAGTTAAACATAGATCTATAGTATATATTAAGAATTACACATATACCTACACTTGAAGTACGACTCTGAGTGTCATGGTTTTCCTATCAGGTACAGATGGTTAGGAATTGTTCAATACGGTTGTTTTTTTTTGTTTTTTAAATTTTTTTTTTAAATTGGGGGTCTCATGGGAGTATCGCTACATTGTGTGCCAGTGCAAAGTTCAAGATTATTATAATAATCTTGAACCGTACTTCAGTCGTAGATATGTGTGGAATTATTAATATATACCTCTCTCTCCTTCTCTGTTTGAGACAGACAGAAACAGGGCCAAATGGTAGGAGAAGCAGATATGTGTAAACACAGAATAATATATACATTCCGAAAGCAATACATTTCTTGTCTAGGGGAAGAATATAACATCGAATTGCGAAACAAAATAAATTGCAAAAAAGCAAAAAAAGGTCAAAATACCGCGTGAAATGTGCCAATTCTTTGCGATCTGCTTTCATTTGACATTTTCTAATAGGGTTAACTTTGTTTGCATTCAATTTTCCCACTACATAGTAAATACTGAACAGACAAAAGCAAGAATCAACTATGAAAACACATCCAAAGAAAATATTGTAAACATTAATAATGACGTAAGTTGTTGGTGATAGAAAAAGGGAAAGAGCTTTGTAAGGAATGAAAGCCATATAATCATGTTTACATCCGGAATATAAGTATATTTTATCGATTTATTGGCAGAAATGAAATGTGAAATCGTATTTGCTTTTATTGCGATATTGTTGCATTGGAATATTTGAATATCGATTAATCACTTCATGAACATTATTATTATTATTATTATTATTGATTTCTGTTGTATACACATTTACGTCCGGGACCGAACCAGAGACCTAAGATCATAAATGGCTTCATGATATTTACTATTGATCATATTTTATACAAAAAAAAAACTAATATCACATACATTATACATAGATAAAGCTCTTAGTAATGTACTTGTGAGTAAGAATTTTGCATATCTTTAAAGCATGGGCTCCCAGGAATCCCTAAAATAAGTCTATCAGAAGCTTTTCCAATCAATCAAAGAGCTCCAACTATAACTGGAATTATTCATGTAGCACCTTTTTGAATTATATATCCTCCTGGCGCATTTTTTTAGATTCATTATTATTATTATTATCTTTAGTTTATTTCCTTTGATTCTGATGTGTATTCATTTCATTCCGGATCCCGCCCATGGACCTAAGGCGAGAAATGGCATCATGACATTTTCCACAGGAAAAAAAAAACATATTTTACATAGACAAAGACCTTCGTAAGGTGTGGGCTGTACACGGGAAAACAATTTTTTGTATTTCTTTAAGGCAAGAGCTTCCAGGAATCCTTTCAATGAGTCTACTGGAATTTTTTCCAAACAATCTGAGGTCTCTAACTACAACCGGGATTGTTGATGTTTCCATGTGCCACATTTTTGAGATTTCGATTTCAAGGCCCTTGTATTTTGATAGCTTTTTGAAGATCTTCAAAGATACATTGCACTCTGCAGGTACTGCCATATCAATAAGGAGGCACCTTTGTTATTAGTGATCGCACACAAAAATGTCTGGGCGGTTAGCTTTGAGTGTTCTGTCTGTGTGTATTGTGTAGTCCCATAAAATTGTAACAGGTCTTATCTCCGTAACCGGGTCTGGGTGGTGTTCATACCAATTTCTTTCAGTTTCCTTCCTTTAGAGGTTACAGATTTTCCAGTGCAGATATTGGCCAACTCTGTCATGCCGGGTTTTATACTCAGTGGGTGCCAATACCTGATACAAGATGATCGATTGTTTTAGAATAATTATCACAAAACCTGCATTTTGGGCTAACATTATATTTTAATATGTGTGCTTGATAAATTCGGGTTAACAAGCACTGATCCTGTGCAGCAAGGATAAATCCTTACGTTTCAGGTTTTAACCCAGCACTACGTAGCCACTAATGGGTACGGGGCTTGTCTACATCAGCTTGTTTGGTATTGACCGTAAAGCGGTTTATCGTTTCTGCATCTGGTCGGTTGCATTTGTTTTTGCTTTCTTTTTTATGTATTTTGCAGCTTCAGTCAGGTGTATTGTGCTTTACTTCTCTTGCTGAATCCATTTGAAACTCCATTTTGAACACGTTGGCTTCTTTTATTACGGAGTAAAACGCTTACTACTCTCATATACTTTGACACATATCATCGTTCAGTCTTCTGTAGTTTCCAGGTATCTTTGAAGGCCAATTGTTGTAGTTTTGTAGGACAGTTCTAGTTGAACTAATCCTCTGCCTCCTTCGGATCTGGGCACATACGAAAGATCACATCAGCTTTGGGATGATGCATGCGGTAGCAAGTGAGAAGCTATCTCGTTTTGGCATCCATTCGCTTAATGTCAGCTATAGTCCAATTAAAGATGTTAAAGCTGCATTGCACCACAGGGACAGCCAAGTTGCTTATGGCTGATATTCTGTTTTTCGAGATCAGCTCAGTATTTAGTACCAGACGCACACGCTACTAGTACTCCTTTCTTACCTTCTCCTTCATTTAGGTATGCTGTATACCATCTCCGCTAATTCCTAGGTACATATAGGCTTCCTCTTGTTCCAGTTCCCAAATCTCTGTGACAAAGTCTAAATCTATTGAGAGTGTTTCTATAACACTCCCTTTCTTGAATGTTACTTTTACACTTTTATCTAATCCGAAGTCCATGCCTATGTTGTCACTGAAACATTTTACAATATTGAGGAGGCCCTTCAACTCATTGTCGTTTTTGGCAAAAAGTTTGACATCAGCAGGGGATTGAATAATTTTGTCTAGTTTGTAACCATAGCTACTGTTGTTTAGTTCATGCGTAAGGGGGAATAAGGACAAACAAAACAGAAGGGGTGAGAGTGAGTCTTCTTGAAAGTTTCCGCATCGAATATTCAGAAGGTTGGAGATGGCGTTGCCTCCGGGGTGATTTAGGTATAGTTTGCTGTTCCATATTCCCATGCTGTGCTTAAGGAAATTTACTACCACAGGGGAGACTTTGTACATTTCCAAGTCGTAAAGATCCAAGAGTGTGGAACACTATCAAAGGCTTTACGATAATCAATCCACACTGCGCTAAGATTTCTACATCGTCTCCTGCAGTTTTCCGGGATCATTTTGTTTATAAGTAGTTGATCTTTGCAACCATATGAACCTCACCTGCTTCCTTTCTGTTCCAGTGGAAGAATGTTGTTTGCTTTGAAAAAAGAATAAGTTCGGTTCGTCAGGACAGACGTGATCAATTTATACGTGATGGACAGACATTTTATTGGCCTATAATTTTTCGGATCATCCGTTTCATTTTTTTGGCATAAGGTATGTAATTCCTGCAAGGATCCAATCCTGACAATTGTGTGAGGGTTACTCTGCTGAGTACTTGAATGACGTGTTTTTTTGCTTCGGTGATTTCAGCGATGTGGTTTTCAAGGAAATCCAACTTAATGTAGTTGAAGTCATCTTCAGTGACATCGTCTGGATAACAGCAAGTTATATCACTGTCATATTACTTATTTCTACTTTCATCTCTTTACAGTTTAATTCATGGGTTATAGTATTCTGTCTTATATCGAATTTTATCTTATCTATTTCTGCATTTGAGAGTCTTTTGTTTCGCTCAATGTCCCTGCGGACATTGGCAAGCATGTTTGGGTTGATGTTAGGTCTTATATTCATTCCTACAATATTTCTCCATATTTAGTATTTTTGATTCGTGGTGTTCTTTGCTGGATTTTCGAGGGCAGTGAAGAATGATGTCATGATTTGTTGATACTCTTCGCGAGACCATTTCGTTCGTTTTCTTTTTATTATTTGATTTGGCATTGAAGCACTTCGTCCAAGGTTGGGAATAGACCGGGTTCGGTGACCTAGTGTCTCTTCGTTTTTGGAAGAGTTTTTTCCAATAACAGATTTTTCGGACCCAGACTGGTTCCTCTCTGAGGTACGCGGCCGTTGTTGACCCGGGTGACGACCGATCCGGTATGAAGTTTTATTCGTATTCATTGAGATTCGGAGAATTGTGCGTTTTAACCTTGACCGCCAAGGGGGTAATTATGTTCAAGTTACCAGCTTACGACAACACTCAAAGAAGACCTGAGAGCACGTCCAAACAATGAGACTGGTACGGATGGGGAATAAATTCACATATCCACAGTTCAAGAGTTCATGACTGAGCGTTGTATTCAGTTGGGTAGCATATGCATATAGACATAGCGCTGAGTATACTAAGTTTTAATTTAGTATAAGTCGGAGTGACCAATACCAGGTGTACATTATACCGAGGAGGACGAAACGTGGACGGAAGGTTCCACTTGAGATCAGGGAAAGAAAAGAGAAATTAATTTAAAGTTAATGCAAAAAAAGGACAAATAACACAATTAGTGAGACAAAAAATAAAGATGAAAGAATTAAAACTTAAATAAAGTCAAAGACACTTAGAATGAAATCAAAGAAAAGTAAAATTTTCATTAGAAAATGGTATAAAATTATACCATTTATATACGAATTATTATTATTATTATTATTTCCAATTCTCCAATATTGTAATTATTTCTTCATTATTATTATTATTATTATTTCTTCTTCCTCATTATTATTATTATTATTATTATTATTATTATTTCTTCTTCTTCTTCATTATTATTATTATTATATTATTATTATTATTATTTCTTCTTCATCATCATTATTGTTATTGTTATTTCCTCTTCTTCATCCTCATTATTATTTTTTCTGCATCATTATTATTATTATTTCTTTATTATTATTATTATTTCCTCTTCTTCATTATTATTATTTCTTCAACATTATTATTATTATTATTATTATTATTTCTTCATTATTATTATTTCTTCTACATTATTATTATTATTTCATCTTCTTCATTATTATTATTTTTATTATTATTATTATTATTATTATTATTTCCTCTTCTTCATTATTATTATTTCTTCTGCATTATTATTTTTATTATTTCTTCTAATTCTTCTTCTTCATTATTATTATTATTATTATTATTATTATTATTATTATTATTTATACGTTCTTTTCCCGTGCTTCTCTCGTGGAGTTTTCTTTTTCATTTTCAACCGGAGATATTGCATTACCATACTCCTCGTACGCCCTAAGACAGCTAACACCTATCGCCGAATATTTGCAATGGCAAGCAAGTCAGACTTCTGAAACGATGCGATGCTAGGCTTTATTCCTCTTGTTTTCATTGTAGGACTTCATGTTCGATGTGACAGACCCTGACATTCTAACTATAATTGAGACAAGTAATCTTAGTGTTCCAGATTCTGGCAACTCAAATCCGCATTTCTTTGAACTTCATGTTTACCAAGAACAACGAGGAGTCATTTTCTTTTGACAGCAACGGCGATATCTGGATCAGTGGCCACAAGGAGACGCTCGTCTTTCATCACCTTCTCTGACTTCTGACGGAACCATTTTTCTTATCATTCTTATCATTTGTTGTTTTTATTGTTGCAGCAGTATTGTTGTTGTTTATATTATTATTAGTCTATTTTCATGGACCCATACGATGTTTGACGGCTATCACTGGAGATTGACAACAAGTATTCTTCAACTCTTTAATACATTCCACTCCGTCGTCGCAGGCGCGAGCATCTCCAGTGGTTTAGACCAGAGTTTACCATCCTGGGCGATATCGTCCACCGGTGGGCGATTTCAACTGTTCGGTAGGCGATGAGCAACTGAACAGAAAGCGATCGGAAATTTTGGTAGGCGATATAGGATTTTAAGTATTAAAACGGTATTTCAACATATGCCACACAAAAATATTATTCAAGCGAGACATGCAAAGAACCTGTATGAAAAATCACAGTAAGCTAAATGTGAATAACTGGGTCACATACCTAGTTAAGTTACTGTTATATACTATACTTATGAACATAATGGGTAAGTCCCAATCCTCATAAATACGTTGGACACTATTGTAAGTGTAGGTAATAAGTTGTCTAAGTAGTCCACTACTAGCAGTGGTTTACCTACTTTACGCTGCTGGCGAGTATTGTATGTTGTTGGTGTTGTAAAGATTATCATTTCATTTCCAATCTCTGTGTTGGTTATTCTTCATTCAGTAACCCTTCCTTGTAAGAGGGGGTAATCTGCTGTCTAAATAGTCCACCACTAGCAGTGGTTTACCTACTTCACGTCGCTGGTGAATATTGTGTTTTGTTTGTATTATAAAGATTATCATTTCATTTCCAATCTCTGTTTTGATTATTCCTCACTCAGTAACCTTTCCTTGGTTAAAATAGTTATAAATATCACTGCAAACAAGGAATACTTGGGGAGTTGCTATATAGTTTTCAATAGCCATTGTACTTTAATACGGTATTAGCAGTGGCAACAGCCGCTGCATCAATCAGCGTTATTGGTTTCTTCCCTTTGATATTGTTTTTACTACATCATAAAGTCTGTTTACGAACCAGTAACAAACTTTTATCAGAAAATTTTGGTATGCTTTTGAAGATTTACTATATAGGTGGATAGTGCAAAACAATTTTCCTTGTGAAAGTCAGCGATGATGCAAAAAGGTTGGGAAACCCTGGGCTCACGAATTTTCAACACGTACAATATTTTGTTTTATTTCTCAAATTATCCACCATCTTTCGTTTTTATTTTGTGGTAGGCTGAACAGACATTTTCTTTTTTTTTCTTGTTTACCACTAACACACATTTGTTATTCTCGCGTCGCTAGCGTAGTTGACCTGGGTGTTAAAAGCTTAGTGTCATAGGTTTAGATTTTCGCAGACAGCTTCATGTTTATACTGACACAATTTGTTTAAATGATCGAACCCACGATATTTGCAAAATTATCTGTATATACAGAGAGAACAACAAAAAAAGTGTAATATAGATATTTGTCCTTGTAAAGAATATAAAATGTGATACAAGACCTAAAATATAGACGAGGTGGGCTGGTTTCCAATGTACTCCTTTTCAACCTCGCTCGTCGCAATCACTGACCCATTCGAGCAAGTATTCTTCCTATCACCAAAAAAAGCATCTACACGTTACAGTCATATTACAGACAACATCACCACTCAGATTTCTTAGGGAGGTCTAACTAGTACTCTATGTACAAGTTTTTTTGGGGGAATAGAATATTAATAATAACAACTTTAAAAAATAACCCAAGGCATATTTAGAATAATAATAATTTAGTTTTAGTATTATAACACTCCTTATCAGGGCAGACATAACAGATAACTATCCGAAAAATGCTGGATTCAATCAGTAAAATAAATCTCTCCAAAGACATGTACATGGTAATAAAAGGCAAATGTCGAAAGTTATGAAGAGAACTGAAATCTCTGTCACCTAATGGGAAAGACGTTGGGGAATTAAACTAAAGCAAAAACGGATAATAATGAAAGGAAACACCGACATAACATACATAAAAACAGATAATGCCATGACATTCAGTGTTATAATATACCATATTATAACGAAATAAGAGAAAAGTAAAAGTCCTTTGTTCAATGAACTCTTGTAGTAAGTTACGGAAAAGTGGCTAAGGGACAATATTTAATGAAACTTACAAAGACAAGGTGTATTTTAGATATAATTCTTAGTTTCCAGCCACTTCTCAGAAGTCATTTATCGAGAATGACCGACGACAATTACCGAGAATGCACGGGATTCAGTAGGAAGTGATACACAATAATGGCGATGACTAATATCGACTATTCGACAAAGACAAAGCTATTTAAATGTCCAGTAAACAGAAAATGAATACAATAATGAACCACCCCCTTAAATGAGATGGACGAATATGACTCTCCACAACTTTTGCTGTCTTTGTAACTTTTTGATGTCTGTTCTGCCATTCAATCAATCACCAAAAATATTTAAGTGGATTCCTCGCTTTTCCCACCTGATTACCATGACTTTAATAGGTTGTGTGTGTTAATTTCTTCATGTCTTTTTTCCTCATCACGTGTCCAAGAAAACCGTTTTTTATTGTAAATATAGAAAGTGCGAAGAAATCACAGTTAACGATGCTTCACTTCTAGAATTGGAACTCGGCTCTCCGACTTCCAATTCTGAGTCGTTATCTAGCACACCACTCGCACATCCATGCTTATAGCACATGGTATTCTTAAGTGGTCACCTGCCTAGGTACTGAATACGATCTACGTTGCTTAACTTCTGTGATTGTACGAGAACCGGTATTTTAATGTAATATGGTTGTAAACCTACAGATTTGATGTGAAAACAATTGTTAGCTATTGCTGCACTGCAATCCATCAGTATTTCTTTTATTTGTTGCATCTTCACGTTATCTGGCTGATCGTATTGCAGACCAAGTGATCACCAAAGTGGTCGCTACATGATCTTCTTTGAACGTTTGTCGATTTTAGTAATGCTGCGTTTCGGATAATTTAATTTCTTATTTCCCATCTTTTCTTTTAGTTCACTCCAAAATAAAAAAGAATTTATATTTACTAAAATCCATACCAGGATTCAGAAATGTCCTTTAAAATTTGTTCAGAAATTCATTCATTGTTATTTTTTGCCTTCGTCTACAAAGAAACAGACACAAATAAAAGTCTATCATTTGGCGATGAGCCCCGAATATGGATTTATTCTTCATTTTGGCGTTTTGCCCGGTACTTTCAATTAATTGCATGTGACTTGATGTTTCTGGGTCAACAGAATCCATACTGTGATTTACAGTCAGATGAATATAATTGGGATAATCCTTCAAAGATGTATATCCTTTCCAACAATCCGACATAATCGTAGTCCCAAGTAAAATACAGCTTCGGAGTGTGTCCCAAAATGTGGAGACAGTTCTATCTGGCAACTTCATGGCAAGTTAAACAAATTTTGATTTAAAACGTATTATTTCAAAAGATTGCCAAAAATTTAATAAAAAAACAAACTTTGATTTAAAATTTATAATTTTAATAGAGTGCTAAAATTTAATTAAAAAAGCTTTGATTTAGAATTTATAGTTTCTTGGGATGAATTAATATTTGTAATAAGTAATCTTTCATTATTTGGGGTGAATTAACAGACAAGATCCCGAGGGAATTTTTCAGATGACAAATAATAATTATTATTATTATTATTGTTATTGTTATTGTTATTGTTATTATTATTATTATTATTATTATCATTATCATTATTATTATTATTAGTAGTAGTAGTAGTAGTAGTAGTAGTAGTAGTTGTTGTTGTTGTTTTGTTATTCAGACCAGCATACTCCTTTTGCTTTTTATACTCTCAATGTTTCGACTGCTGTACTTTCCGGACTTGGCCAGGTGTCGATCGTCGAACTCGCTAATCTTCTTGAAATTTCAGATCAAGAGCTTTAAACAATCCAAGGATTGTTTAATAATATTAAATAAATAATATACTAATATAGATAATATTAAACAAATAATAAATAAACCAACATAAAAATTGATCCCTCTCTCTCTCTCGCTCTCTCTGTATATATATATGTGTGTGTGTGTGTGTTGGTGTGTGCGTGCGTGTATGCAACAACATAATCGGTATACACAGTGCTACCCTAATATTCCAAGAATATAACACGCAAAATGACTCGGTATTTTTTTTTAATTTTCTGATGTTGTGATTTCAAGCAATGTGGAAAATGTCCGAAAAAAAAACATTTTCGAATTCTCAAAACTCGTTAACACCATATATGGCGACTGTGTAATTGATAAACATCTGTGCACCATACGTATGCATCTGCTGCCGCTGATGGTTATGATGATGATGACAAATTATTATTATTATTATTATTATTATTATTATTATTATTATTATTAGTAGTAGTAGTAGTAGTAGTAGTAGTAGTAGTAGTTTTGGTATTCAGACCAGCATACTCCTTTTGGATTTTATACTCTCAATGTTTCGACTGGCGTACTTTCCGGACTTCCCCAGGTGTCGGTTGTCGAACTCGGTAATCTTCTTGAAATTTCAGATCAAGAGCTTCAAACAACCCAAGGATTGATTAAAGCTCTTGATCTGAAATTTCAATGTTAAAAATTTAATCACAACGTCAATCACCATCTTCTGTCTTTTTTTAACCTTGTTCTTTTATAGTCCTTTCTCCTCACTAGTCTTCTCGTTTTCTTCCACTCTCAGTAACCCCTTGCGTCTTAACGACTTTATCGCCTTGCGTGGGGTGAAATGTTAATAAAGAAATTCTAATTGTTCCTCCGTTAGTTAGTGTTATGTAGGAATAAAGTGTCGCTGCCAACATTTGAGTTTGAACATAGATCACCAGTGAGCAAACACAGTCGATCCCTTTATTAAATTAAGCAGATCACATGAACATAGAGGATATATATATATATATATATATATATATATATATATATATATATATATATATATATATATATAACTATGAACCTAAAGATTTAGGGCCAGCTTGCCCTGATGATCCGTTTAGGTGAAACCTAGGTAGGTTTACCTGGCTCTTTAGGTTCATAATTAGGTTTGCTCTACTTAGTGTATTCAGCATTTTACATAGTTACTTTTGCTTTACTAGTTTTGGAGTTTTTTTTTCTTTGGACTCTGAGCTTGGATTCTAGACGATTCTTTTCGCCTCAATTTCATGTTCTTCTTAGTTCTTTCCTTTTTTATCCCTTATTTTTTCTTGGGCATTGGTTTGTTCAATTACAAGCCAAAATACCTAAGTTTTTTCCAAACGAGTATAACTATTTATATTTATATTATGATTATATATATATATATATATATATATATATATGTATATATATATATATATATATATATATATATATATATATATATATATATATATATAATTATAGTGACGTCTAAACGGTCGCTATATTCTAGTCTATCCTCTATACTATTCCGATCTGCATTTCTAGTCTATACTATTTCTCCACTCTATTCGCTATATTATTTCGCTATTCAGATCACTATTCTTGTCGAGCGAGTATTATCGAGCAAGTACTATTATTGCGAGATTATTCGAAGGCGTTTGACATCAGCAATGTTCAACGGCGTACTATAGTTCTATCTGCGATTACAATGTCTCTACTACAGCGAACATTACGAATGTGACAACGAGTATTTGTTGGCACCACAACAGTAGCAACGAGTGTTCGTTGACATCACAGAAGTTAGTAAGTTATATACGGACGTTACGTCCTGCTATTAAGTAACGGATCATTCCGTTCTGATTCCGAGGAAAGAAAAGATATATCAGTGACCTCGATTGTTTTTAGCGATAAAAAGAAAATATACATAATTATAAGAAAGTGTGCTAGTTAGCATGTAGTAAGGAAAGAAGCGAAATACATATCAATGATTCTATTCGGTTTCAATGAGAAGAAGGATGAAGGAAAAATAATGGGAGGAGCTGATAGATTTATGATTGCATGAATTGATAAGCTAATTTCAACATTGACATGACAGATAAATTGTCGCAACAAATATGTAGTGTAGGGCGCTACCCATTGATTGGTAATTTCTTGCTCAATTTGATGTCCATATTGTCTAATTTTGATCTCAGCCAATGTGACCTCTATCTTCTGGCTTTCTCCTTCTATATTTTGGATAGGAGAATAATAAGGTGGTGAAATAAAAGGAGTTAAAATTAGCGAAGAGAAAGAGGGGTATGGTTTTATTAAAGAAAGCAAGTGAGAAAAGAAGTTTTATAAATAGAATGGAAAAGAATGAAAAAGTAATAAAGACGAAAGGAAAATGATAAAGACAAAGATTTCCGTAAAAGAGAAGAAAAAGATAAAATAAACAAAACGAGGAGGAGAAGGAGAGAAGATAAAAAGCACTAAGGTTTTATAAAAATAATACTATACTTTCTTGGCGAGCCAAAAGCCCATTTAACACAATCGATGTTAATTTCGGTTAATCGAATTGATTTTAATACTTCGGTAAGAATTCGGCGTTATTAAGCATTTTAAACGCTGACACATTCTTCAGAAAGGACACTAAATGAATATAGTCCTACAGGATTCAGTGGAATAAAGAACTTGTCACTTCTTAATCTTTTCATTTGTACCCTCTTACTTTTTAAATAATGACCAGTGCAAAATTTAACACGAGCCAGCGCAATTATTTGAAAAGGGGCGGTCGATAGGAATGTTAACAAACAATAAATAAAACATATTTTGTTCTCCATTTTCTTTTCGTCTTTCTTTGTCTTCAAATGTGTCGAGTTCAACAAGACGCGGTATTTGCTTTGATTTTTATAGTTGTTATATTAAAAAATACATTATCTGTAGATTGTGTTGTCTTCGTATTGATATATAATCGCGGTTTTGTGTATTTAGCTTCACATTTCTGACACTTCTCCTGAGCTCACCATAATTCTCTTTTCCCGCTCGTAAAGCCACAAGCCACCTAACGCGCTTTGCGCGTGCGCCAATCAATGGAGATTTTCTGACGTGTGTTCGAATACGTCAAAGTTGCTTTTGCTGTGGGTGAGTAATGTGCTGTCTTAAGACTTTGAAAAGCAGAAAGAAGAATAAAATAGGATAAAAATGAAAAAGACAAAGACACAGATGTAGTGAGAATGAATTGAATTAAAAGATATGTCACATTTTGCAGCGTATGTTTACATACATTATCTACTTTTAGTCTTTGAATGATTGATTGAGTTATAATCTTAGTGTGATTGAAAGAATGAAAATAGGATTAAGGAGTTTGCTCCAAGAGGTGCGAAAGAAAAGAAGGTGGAACAAGGAAGATAGAAATGCAAGAGATGAAGAGAGAAGAGTGTGAAGAGAGTATCTGAATGGAAGACGTCGAGGAGAGCCTAAGGAGATTAAAGGAAATGATATAAAAGTAAAGTTATTAAGGAAAAGAAATAAAGCAAAGTGTGTGTGTGTGAGAGAGAGAGAGAGAGAAAGAGAGAAAGAGAAAGAGAGCGAGAGGGAAAGAGAAAGAGAGAGAGAGAGAGAAACTTAAGATGGAAAAATGAAGAAGAGGAGAAAGGAAAGAGCAGAGATGGAAAGTGAATAAAGTATTTGTTTAAAAAGTTGCGTGAACACAACTAGAGAAAGAAATGATATTAGGAACCAGATAACATCATCACTACTAAAGTTACTATCAATAAAAATACTGGCAGTATTACTACTATTACTACGACTACCACTAATACTACTAATAGAAAAAGAAGAAGAAGAAGAAGAAGGTGGTGCAATAAAAGGAGTTAAAATTAGCGAAGAGAAAGAGGTGTATGGTTTTATTTAAGAAGGCAAGTGAAAAAAGAAGATTTATAAATAGAATGGAAAAGAATGAAAAGTAATAAAGACGAAAGGAAAATGACAAAGAGAAAGATTTCAGTGAAAGAGAAGAAAAAGATAAAATAAACAAAACGAGGAGGAGAGGAGGAGAGAAAAGAAAAAGCAGTAAGGTTTTATAAAAATAATTCTGAAAGGGTGAATCAGACAGATAAAAAAAATATGAAAGAGATAAATATAAAAAGGAAAACGTGAAAGAGTACGAGAAAATGGAAGAAAAGTAAAAGAGAAAGAAGGCGAAATTAAATGAAAGAAAGAATAATAATAAGAGTAACAACGACAAAGAGAAGGGACGAAAAAAGAATTAATCTTGGGAAGGAGGAAGTTTTTATAAAAACAAGTATAAAAAAAGGTGTTTAAAGACGGTAAAAAATAAAATAAAATAAAGATGAAAGGAAAAATCAAGAAGAAAAAGAAAGTAAGGAAGTAAGAAAATGGGGGATAAAGGAAGAAGAAGAAGAAGAAGAAGAAGAAGAAGAAGAAGAAGAAGAAGAGGAAGAAGAAGAAGAGGAAGAAGATTTAGAAGAAGAAGAAGATTTAGAAGAATCGACCGAGGAAAACAGAAGATTTAGAAGAATTCGTCACGGATAGCGAAACGGAAATTCAATACCTCCATTTTTATTGATTTGATCAATGTGGACAGAGAAATAGGACCATTCCACATTGCTTCCCTAATGGTAAATGAAGAATCGAAGGCCGGATAACGGTCGATGCTACACAGAGCCATTGGCCAGAAGCCCGTTAAGAACAACAAATCGCACAAGACTGCTGCCAAAAACCTATTATCTGATTTCTGGCAAAATACAAGAGCAGTTTTGCGAACAAGAAGGCAATTCAGTACTATACTTTCTTGGCGAGCCAAAAGCCCATTTAACACAATCGGTGTTAATTTCGGTTAATCGAATTGATTTTAATACTTCGGTAAGAATTCGGCTTTATTAAGCATTTTAAACGCTGACACATTATTCAGAAAGGACACTAAAGTCAATATAGTCCTACAGTTCCAAAAAGAAAGAGTGCACATATATTAACTTTCTTTTAGTCAAATTTATATTAATGCCTGACCTCTGACATTCCCTTTCTTGTTGGGTTCCAATTAACCACAAATGAGAAATATTTCCTTTTTCAATGCAGAAAATGACAAAACTAAAATAGAGGTAAAGGTTGACCGTTACCTTATAAGGGAATATTCGGCATTCATTGACCGATCAGCCAAAATATTCTTCTAAATTATGTAAAAATTAGTGGTGGTTTTATTGACGAAAACTAAATATGTTGCTGTTGTATGATGATTTCATATAATAAAGTCCTTTTTTTGTCAAAATAAAAGCGAATACACTGTAGTTCCTGTATTCTTTTGCTATTAGTGCTCGTACTTTCTCTTCAAACAACAGTTTTTTTCAAGTAATTTGGTTTCTCAGATCCATTAAATATTAACGGTCATTCTAGTATTGGTCGCAGTTTCCTTCCTAACCTTTTGTTTCAGGTTGTGAGGAAAGACAAAATATTGATTATACTAGCCGAATTACCCGCACCTTGCTGCGAATCACACATTTTATTGTAATAAAATGATGTTTGTTTTTAAATCATTGTTATAATTTGTGGAGAAAGATGATGCATTCCAATATTACTCAATGATATTGCTGATGTGACCTTCATCTTCTGGCTTTCTCCTTCAATATTTTGGATAGGAGTCATTCCCTTGTTCAAATTTAAATTTAATTCAAATCAAAGGGGAAAATGTTAGTGGATGTTTGTGCAAAAACAGATTAATTTGAGTCCTTTGATATGTATTTGATGTAATATTTGATTGTATGAATTGATGAGCTAATTTCAACATTGATATGACAGATAAATTGTGGCAACAAATATGTATCGTAAGGCGCTACCCATTGATTGATAATATCTTGCTCAACTTGACGTCCATATTGTCTCATTTTGATCTCTACCGATGTGACCTCCATCTTCTGTCTTTCTCTTTCTATATTTTGATTAGGAGCAATTCTCTTGTTCAAATTTAAATTTAATTTAAAATCAAAGGGAAAAAAATAAGTGGAGGTTTCTGCCCACGGGTCCCCATTTGATCAAAATGAAATATACTTATACAAGTACCCTGGGTAATGTAGTTTCAGAATATATATGGTTATGGAGGGGTCCATCTCCAAAACCCTGCGAGGAGTTCGATAAGCTAGAGATAGAGGCTATAATATATATATAGATTATTACTATTTTTTTTGCAATACGTTGACGCGATTTCAAATCTTCACAGTATTTAATATTGTTAACATTATCACTAACATTTTTCGTCGAAATTTACAAACACTACTCTCCTTATTGTGCTTATATTTAATACTGCTACTCTGCCTTATATTTTACCAGAATGAAATATATATATAAACGTAAAAAAAGAAAAGGATATGCAAAAAATAATATTTGTTTTTATTAAATAAATAGTTATTATTTTAATCCTTAAATTGTTTTTAGAACAGTGGGACTATCTTGTATGTTAAATGATAAAACTTTTATTTTTTTCAAAAAAATAAAGAAAGTTTATTGTACTAAGCTACACACCCTAGTAAAACGAACTGTCCTTTGCACCGACTTGCTTGTTTCCAACTTATCCACAATATTTCGTTTTTATTGGTCAATATAGAGCTATTTTATAAGGTGTGACAGATTAACAGACGTCACATAATTTTATAGATATATAGATTTTCTCTCCGAGTTACATTTATTTATTGTTCCTGCTGCAAGTCTTCAAATTTGTTTCTGTTATTCAGTAAAGTTATCTGTGATTCTTCAGTACCAGAATAAGATCTGATGAATGGTTGTTTTCTTTAAGACCTAAAAATTAATTCGTATGATATAATTTTTAACCGTTGATCTGAGAAAACGATTGTGTATAGTTGGCAGATTCGATGCTCCTGAGCGAGTTAGAAGCCATGAATGACCTGCATATATTTTATATCAGACAAGGCTATTTAAGTATTTGACTCTACTTCGTATGTTATTGTTTTACTTGTATATGCTTATGTCATATTGGACTGTATATTTCGTTCAATCACCTGTGAATAAGATATTTTTGTATTTTTAATGTAAAAGGTAGAAATACAGGAAATACAGTGTATTTGCTTTTATTTTGACAAAAAAAGCACTTGATTATCTGAAATCATCATACAACAGCATCATATTTAGTTTTCATCAATAAAACCACCAATAATTTTGACATAATTTAGAAGAATATTTTGGATCATTGTCACGTGGAAATTTTTTTCTTCCAAATATACGTAAACCTGATGGTATAGTATGCCTTGGCAAAATTGAATGATATCGATTTTTTTTTAATGATTCCCGTGACCTGAATCAAATCTCTAGCCCTTTTGGTGATGTCATAAAGGGTAGGGAGGGCTTGTTACTGAAATCAAAATATACAGTTTCTCATACAAAATATCCATAGTTTAGCATAATGTACTGTGGACAAAAAAATCCAGATTTGAACGTTTTGACAGTAAGAGGAACCTGGAAAGAGACGTAAAAATTTAAAGCAAATACACTGAAATTTTATCATTTACTTAAAAAAAAAACAACTCATTTTAAGATAAACGCATATATATATAAGATAAACGCAGCGTGGCTCCCACATTTCCTGTCTGGAGTATTTATATATATATATATATATATATATATATATATATATATATATATATATATATATATGAAGAAATATAGCTTTAAGATGTGATATATTTATGGGATAAAGTGCTCAATATCAGAGATAGAGCGTATGTAAATATAAATATAAAAGTGAACATTGAAGTCAACATTCCGAGGCGACAGAATGTTTCATGCTAGACGCAATCGTATATATATATATATATATATATATATATATAGTCATCCACTGACAATTTGTTTCCCATCAGTGTGCCTAGAAATGCGATTGCTTTAAACAGGGAATGAAACCAACCCGATTTTACATCAGTTGAAGACTCCCACTCTTAGGCTGTCTGCGCCTGCAGCGGATAAAGGGAATTTTTAACGCATTATATATGCATTATAACCATTACCGGCTACTGGAGAACCCAATTAATAACGAAGAGCTTTTCGCGTTAATTAGCAGCAGCCGACAAATTCACTTTCTTCCAAAGTGCTCAACCTATGAGAGGAAGCATATATATATATATATATATATATATATATATATGTGTGTGTGTGTGTGTGTGTGTGTGTGTGTGTGTGTGTGTGTGTGTGTGTGTGTGTGTGTATATGTGTGCGAAGAAGGAACGTGTGTACCATTGTCGTGATTGTAACACTCATAAAGTCGCAAAATACTTCACTAGACACAGGAGATTCCGGGCAATGTCAACTTCTCTCTACTGCTCACTAAGAGGAGGCACGAAGCATAGTATTAACTTTGATAAATTTGTAATACAAAAATGGCTCGTCCTTTTGAATGCCATTTGTTTGAAAACACCATTTCTCTCTAGGCATTGAGACGACATTTTTATAACAGATTTCCCGCGTAGCTTTGATTTAAACCAATCTGGAAACAAAACTAAAACTCTGTTACTAATAATAACAGCAGAAATGGAGCCAGTGACAAAATACGCGTTCTTTTGATAAGGGGAATAAGAACTTACTTAGCATCTTTCACGATGTCTTGAAGGTTCAAATTGAAAGGTTGAAAATAAACGATTCTTTTTTTGAACAGAAACTTGGTAAAGTTTCCACTTAACTAATCTGGACACTGCCTCCATATACTTGCACGCAGTTAAATTGACACAAAAAGATCCCTGCCTTTCTGAGAAGTTAAAACAACACAGGCGAATAAATAAATAAAGTTAAGGCATAATGTGTCGACCGGTTATTAATCGATGGCCCTTAGGCTGGTGTGCATGCTCACATACACATGCGTATGCTCATGTATGTACGCTTACAGTAAACATAATATTTCTAAGTACACTTGGAGCTACTCAAATGTATGCATTAAATAGATACACTCGTGTGCACGTAACTAGAATTATACTGAAATCTCAGTATAAATCTTATATATAAAATTTCAGAAGCACCTTTAAAATTAACAATCTTCCTTAATTTTAGGTAAAAACAAAACATAAAAGATTTACACAATTTAGATGTACTAATTGGTTAAAAATCCCGTCAAATAAATTCTACCAACGTAAACCCATGCCTACTTAACTATAACAGTGAATTCTTTCACAGAATCAAAATGGTCATCATAATTAATCTCCTTAATAGAATATATTTAATATCTGTATCGATCTGGGTGACTTACACGGAATTTTCAGCTCAACCGTTTATTTAATCTACGGAGGCAGATGGTTCTCTTTCCACTGGTCATGTCTAGCACTTATTTTTATTTACAGATCGCGACAGCTATTAGGGAGATGTGATTAAATACACTTTAAAGTTTTAAAACATTATTCAGTATTATTATTGTTTAGGCAATAAGCATTATAACGTAGCACAAATAGCTATATTGTGGAAAAAGGAATATTCGACAATATACGCATTTTTTTACGTATTTATGGTTATTTTTTAACTTTTATCAAAGACGACATTCTTGTACATGTAGTTATGGATAATGTTATGCATTAATAACTAATATTTTTAATTAATAACTATTTGTACTCAGAGTCTGTCTATATTTCTGAGATGAGGTATTATGTACAGTATTTACATTAGTCGGACTATTGTCCTCATCTTTGTCGCCATATTTGTCACAACGTTTCGGCCGTTGTACGCTCCGGCCTTCTTCAGGTGGTTGGAATTTCGAACCGAACCCTTTATTTCGATCACTGGGGTAGACTGTTCTAGTTCCACGAGCCATGTTTGATGGATGTCAGTTAATCAGTTATCTCCTCAAGGACACATGGCACAGTGGATAAAGGCGTTGGTTAGATCCAGTGACAGACCCAAAGAGTGTGCGTTCAATACCCGGTTCAGGCAGTGGAGAACTTTCAGAGGGAAAATTACCAGGAGATAACTGATAACTGACATCCATCAAACATGGCTCGTGGAACTAGAACAGTCTACCCCAGTGATCGAAATAAAGGGTTCGGTTCGAAATTCCAACCACCTGAAGAAGGCCGGAGCGTACAACGGCCGAAACGTTGTGACAAATATGGCGACAAAGATGAGGACAATAGTCCGACTAATGTAAATACTGTTTTTGTACTCAGTTGTTGACATTAATAGCTATCAGCTGATGTGTTAAAATGTTGGAATAATGGAATAAAAAAATATTTAAATTTCTTCTCTCTGATAGATGTCACGATCGGTTAGTACTGCTAAGTTATTGCTCGCCCGTTTCCACTGAATCCAAGTACGCACTGCCCGGCCAAGGGATTGAACTCAACAGCAGTTGCAACTCTAATTAGCTGTTAGGTTAGGTTTAAGGCGCCAAGTTCACTATGGGACGATGACCTAGTGGAATAAACCGTTGTTTTATGAATTTGGTGATATAGTTAAAGTGTGTACTTTATCAGTATTAAATAAAAAACAACTACACGGCATACCAAAGCACATGCAATAGAACGAGAACAGTCAACAGTAGATTAAATAAATTGTTCCCTTCAGAATTAGATTACCCAGATCGGTATATATAACTGAGGAAGGCTAGAGGGTTCATCAGCCGAGAAGTTGTGATAACAACAACAAAGACGATTTTTGGCACCCGCTCGCATCGTTTCTCGCTATTCCCTTACTGGTGTTGAGATGGCAGTGACTCGTAGAGAGCTTGACGAGACCATTCCCGTGAATTTGATTTTGGTGGACAATTCTGCGCGACGGAGAAGCCCATACACTTAGCCAGAAGTGCCTCCCTCGCGGCTCAAAGGGGATTGAGACAGGCGAGATCTGTCAAATGGGGTTGCATCTGGCTGTCGGATGCTTTGTCAGTCCGCTTTGGTTACGTCAACCCTACTGACGGTGCTCTCTTCTGCCGGTTTGACCCTTGAGATCGCGTAGATCTTTTCCTATTCCACCGTTGGGGTCTTCGTGCGTACGTTGCCTTCAGTCTGTTCCTTACGTGTCAACCTTACTGTCATGCGTGGTTCTACAGGAGTTGGAATTCCAGATGGCTTCGCTCTTGCGAAAAGTAAACCCTCTATCGTGACAAAGAAAGGGAACAATAGCCTGAATATAAATGATGTAAATAATATTTAATAACAGCTACACGCACACTAATTTTCAATATACTCAAAACGCATAAAAGAAAACATTAATCAACAATCAATTTGATAATGAGATTAAACTAACCTTAAAAGAAAAAGAAAAGCGATTAATAATACAATTGTAAAACAACATTAAATAATCTGCAGAAACCAACTACATATTCGCCGCAAACTAGACGAACAAATTATAAGAAATCTAATACATCAATACAAGGTATTGTTGACGAATGCTACATGTACCATAGAACATACTACTATCCAGGCTCGTGATCGGGTCATCGGCGACTATATCGGTTCCATCACCAGGCTTTTCTAGTGAGGAGGGTGGCTAGACATCCAGTAGTATTAAAAAAAAAACTCTCAAAGGGTGAATAAACTTTCCTGCAAGGTCAACGTAAATCTAGCCCATTGAAGTAAACGGGACTCCATTGCAATGTATGTAGTTAGTGCGCCGGTAATAGGACATAGCCGAGTGGAGGGCTTTCTAGACTGAAATCAACGGCCAGGATGAATGTTTCGTCTAATGGTCTCAACTTCCCCGTACCCACGACGAAGGCGAGCCTGCAAGTTGGAGGACAGCGACATTGGTTTGATTTGGAGGGTGATTAGTACGGCCATATCTACGCGCCCAAAATATGAATGAATACCTTTCCAGCTTTCAACCCAGACATATGGAGAGAACTGGTCATATTCTCAGCTGCTCAGTGGCTCTACGACCACACCCAGTCATGGGTTTGATGATGATGATGATGATGATGATGATGATGATGATGATGATGATGATGATGATGATGATGATGATGATTGAGATGAGGATGATGATTGAAGATGATGATGATCCTCATCATGATACTTTTTACACTCTCATGCTGTCACAACACATTAAGATGTCAAAGCTTGAGAAAGTCAGAATATTTTTTTATCATTTATCTCTTGGCGCGCAAAATGGATCACACAGATAATGTCCTCATTTTAAATGAGAATTAGAATTATCCAATGTCTTTAACAGATTTTCAAAATTCGGTGACATTTGCTGAGCAGCTTTGCAATTTCAAAGGTTTTTGTTGAATGTTGCAAGATTTGAATTTACTAAATCTTTTTGTTAAATCGGCGCTGAGATTCGTTTTAAAGTTTCAAACCGGCAAAGTTTCTATTAACTCAAGATTTTGTAATTCAAGAGATTTCATTGAAATGGTAGTCGTGTGCTTAAATGTGGCAGGGCAAAGCGATTTCATTCTAACTGTGCACAGAACTGTCTGTCATTCAGTAAATAACACCAAGTGTTCATTTTATAGATCGATAAAACATCAAAGGATTAATAATGTGAGACATAATATATATATATATATATATATATATATATATATATATATATATATATATATATATATATATATATATATTTTACAAACATAAAACATTAGGCAGCATGTATTTAAAAAAATTTCAATGAAAAATTCTCACTTAAAATTTGAAAGACCTAGCGTTGCGACTTTGCACGTTCCGATATTGTATATAACCGTCAATAATTAAAAAAAAAACATCTTTCGGTCTACAAACAAATATTTCGTCTCCAAATTTTAATTTTAATGGAAAAATATGCCTGAGGATGAATAAAGGATTATTCGAAAGTACTAGCATTTAAAAAAATATAAACTGGAAACAACTGACAACAGTTTTATGAATGAGGATCACATCATTCAATGGATTAACAGTATTTTAATGCATACAATATATTCTACTAGCGATGTGATATCTCCAATAATCGCATTAATATTGCTGATTGATTCTATGCGTGATTATTTCTTTGTATATATATATATGTATACTCACTCGAATAAAACCAAAACAGCGCACATAAACTCTTATATGAATAGAGATACATATGCAAAAAATATTCGAAAATAGATGAACGTACCATGTTCATTTGCCGCTATTCATGTTAGGTATTCATCTAACATGGCAGCATATTTGATAAAGAGTGTAGATGGCTCTATCAAAATAGTTGATTAATCATCTTAAGTTAGAAAGAGAAATAATTTCATTATAAATGCCAAGAGTCCAAGTAGTGAAGACTGCTGAAAGTTACGTGATCGTATAAATAAATAGTGTAGATATTTGCTGGAATCTAGTGAACAATATCCATATAGAGAATAATTACTTATATTCGTAGGAAATGTCGTGTCCACTAAAATATCAAATACAATACTTATAAACCAATCACACTCAAGAAAACACTTACATCTTAAAACACACCAATAAAATCAAAAATACAAATCAGAATGTTTGTTGTATTAGTCATCATTATTTTTAGGTAGATAGCGACCAAATATCGATCGGACGTAGTAGAAGACATACCACGTGCCCCTTTAGGGCCAATTAGGAATAAATAAATAAATTCATTCTGGAGCCGATTTTGTTACAAAAAAGTTTATAAAAACATACGAAATCCGTTCGCAAAAAAATATACACGCGGCTCACAGCAAACTCCACACAACTCTCGCTGATGATCTTCATGACCTCATGTTAAAAGCGACAGCTTTGACAAACTTCAGACTACGGCAACTCCGCCAACAGTAAGAAACAATTCCTATCTCTCGTATCTGTTTTTACTATGAATCTCGCACACACATGTTGACTTTTTCATACAAACACACATATCACAACATTTTATTGTTTCTCACATGTGTACACAAAGACAGTTTATATTTTATTTCAGAACTTTATTAACTCAAACAAAAAGACATTACTTCCCAATTATCATCAACTGCTTGTATTCTTGTCGCTATATTAAATTAATGTTTATTTGTTGAAACTACGTTGTCTTTTCTACTGAATTTTATTCCTTCAATGAAAATCGTGTGATTATTCTAGACGATCAAATTACGAGCGACCCTGTAACGATATTTTGTTAATGTATCGAATCCCGACACTCCAAATTTTAACATTCAACGAAAAACCGAGTAGAAAGATTTCTACAGAAACATGCAAGATAAGAATTGGCAAGTATGATTTATTAGATAAATATCTAAATATATAACGATAATAATTATGAAGAAAGAAAATAGAAAAAAGGAAGGAAAGGAAGAAAAAATAAACTCGGCCAGCCAGAAGCGAAATTTTGGCCAATCAAAAAACACGAACGGCTTTTTTTGTTAATGTTTCCAGCTAACATGGCAGAAAGGACATGAGCTGAATTTCTGCCTGCCAGCCACTAAATAAATGGCAGGGCGGAGAATATGCAAGAAACATAATTTAGAAACACTTGCGCAGTTTTCCACGTTAACTGGCGTTTGACTTTTTTTTTTCTTCATGCAGGTTCAAAAAATCAAAGCGATTTGTTTTGCTAAAAACCCTGAAAAGGTTGTGTGATTTGTTTTGGGTTTCGGAAAATTCAAATAGGAAGCGCCCAGAAAAGACTAATCTAGGTGAATTTTCTCGCCTTGTAAGAAAGCTACACTGACGTACCAAAATTCATGGTATGGTACCTAGTGTCAGGTAGAACACTTTCTAGCCTCGTAAAGCGCCACACACACAATCTACATAAAGGCCCTTCGACCACATTCTAGAAATCTTCGTCTGGGTTCATGTCATTACGCGCGTGAACACACACACACACACACACACACACACACACACACACACACACACACACACACATATATATATATATGAACAAATATAGTTTTAGGTATGCTATATTTATGGGATAAAGTGCTCAATATCATAGATAGACCGTATGTAAATATAAATAAAATTTCACTACGTTACTTAAAAACCGAAAACTGAAAAGAATAAAAATAAAAATAAAAATAAATAATTAAAAAACAAGTAAAATCCAAATAAATAAATCAAGTAAATAATAAACGAATTAACAAGTCACTCCCACCAAAATAATCGTGAGAATAGACTACCCACAATGCAACAAACTACCCACAATGCACCACTGACCCGTATATGTAAATAGTCGAGAAAAAACACGCATGTGGTTTGATGATTCCGTTGATCGTGAAACAGTCTGTCACCTCTAAGTGTTGAGATCAATGTTCACTTTTATATATATATATATATATATATATATATATATATATATATATATATATATATCAGGCTCAAACACCAATATTACATGGTTATAATTTATTACATTGGAATCGTAATCACGATCCAATTCATCAGACCTACAAATTCAAAAAGAAATCGGAAAATATAACTCCGGGTATAAAAAATAAAATTTTAGTGAGAGTGTATGTGTGGCAGTTGGAAACAAGTGTGAGAGGGAAATGTCTGAAAGCTCTAAAGAGGGGCTGTAACAGAAGAAAGAAGAACAGGAAGGCCTAAAGGTGAAGATGGGGATTAAAATTTAACAGAGAGAAGTTTTAAAGAGAAGAGTTAAATAACAGTTTAAATGAGTGAGATACAAATAAATATAAATCATTTTCAGATACATAAATCAGTACCGATTCGTTGACCTAAAATGAACACTAAAAAACAGACACCGGAAACGTGATTACGATTCCAATGTAATAAATTATAACCATGGAATATTAGTGTTTGAGCCTTTTATATTATATTCTTACTCTGTCCTGGACATTGAGTTCTACCTAGATTCTATCCTCTTTGGAATTATATATATATATATATATATATATATATATATATATATATATATATATATATATATATTGTTATGAACTTGTAGCATATAGATGAACCACGGGTTTAAAAAAGAAAACGTGGGATCTTTTCTCAGTCTTCACTCAGGAATTGAAGCAACACAAGGGAGTCAACAAAGAACAGACGCAAGACGATGGATTTCAAAATAAAACATTTATTTATAAATACATAAACAGGTAAAGAAAGAAAAAAAAGAAAATTCATTTAACGAAGGGGGAGGGGACCCTGAGAGAACTGAAGGGGCGAGCGAATACATACATATACATAAAAAAAGATCAAGCCAAGAGAATCAACTTATCTGTCAGTCGAGTTGATGTTTCCACACAAAGTTCTGATTCGCCGAAGCGAGAGTACGTATGTTAAAACAATATTTTGGCCGGTCGGCAATTTTCCTGGGTTCCTTTTCTTTTTGAATTGTTCGGGGTCCACAGCATCTCGTACAGCGTTTCGTTGGTCGATTTAGTTTCGTAGCAGCCCTTTAATCTCTAATCGACAGACTCTGCTGTCTTCTTCATTTCAGTGGGCAGTCCATTTTGAATCGGGACGATTTTGCCCAGCGACGTTCATCTGCCACTGGTCAGACGGAAACTGAAAATTCTTTTTTTAGATTTTTGCTGTCCCCAAAGACAGTCACGTGGGTTCTCTTCGTCCTTGACCAGGTACACGGGAGGATGGGGCGCAGATCACGCAGTGTTTGTGTGATGGACAAAATTTCAATCACCCCTTAGTAGGGTCTGATCACGTGAATCGAAGCAGGAGATCCTGATGGTGCCTGGAATTCACTTATGGTCGACCGCCTGATAGCTGTGAGATTTTGGAACCAGGTCATTTTGGCGTCGAGTCGCTTCAAAGTTCATGGACCCGTGGCTTGTGGGTGGAAGAGTAGGCAAAGAGGGAAAGAAGTTGTGAAAAGAAAGAGGAGCGTATGGCTGATCATGGAAGATATTCGCTCGCAAGTTGAAAGCAGTGGATTTTATACATCTTTTATTTATTTGTTTATTCATTTATTTTTTATATCTAAATAATTTTCGGGGTTGCTTTTCAGCCTTACAGTTAATGAAATCGTGGGTACGTCACAATATATACAGTGTCTACACACAGAGAGAATTTCTCTCTCCACCCCCCTCCTCTCTCTCTCTCTCGCCTAGTGGATTATAGCGTTGGTTCGTGAATGTGATGGCATAGTAATAGCGAGTTCAATTCCTGGGCCGGGTAATGTGTGCTTGGGCTCAATGGAAAACGACCGAGCAATAACTGAGCAGTAATAAAAATAATTACTAGACATGATATCCTTAGACACGAAGAGCGGAACGCGAAGAATCTACCACCGTAAATTAAAGAAAGGGATCAAATAAAAAAATCCCAGTCGGTTACGCGGATCGATATATACCTAAAAAAAGACCAGCGGGCACTACGCCCAAAACATTGTGATAAAAACAGCAAATATGAGCACAATAGTCCGAATGTAAATAGTGTAAATACATTAAAAAAACAAACATCTAAAACTGATTATTAAACAGTAAACAACTACACCATAGTCACAAATCAGGCTAGAAACCTAATACACAAATGCATATAATAGAAATAAGCAAATTAATCTCACCATTTATTACTAAAAATCAATAATTTCAGCTTCTGTGTTGATATGTCGCGTCAGTCAAAAATATTTCTCACAGCCACCCCCACCAAAAAAAATGTAAAAGGACGACATTAAGTTTAAATATACCTAATGTTTTATTATTATTTTATTATTCGCGTGAAAAATGTTTTATGTATATACATGATGGACATAGACTGAATGCCGTTGAGACATTACACATCCATCGTCCAATTTAATACAACACCTTTAGATATATAAATAAATATCTAAATAAATAATGTGTAGTGTACGTGTTTCCGTCTGTCCGTCCGTTTTTCGATCTAGAACTACTGTAGTTACACACAATTAAAAATTAAATAAAAAACTCATTTAAATTGAAATTTTAATATCAAACAGCGAAAGGTTTAAATTTAATTCTTTATTAAAGGTTTAACTTTAATTCTTTATTAAAGGATTAAATTTAATTTCGCTTTACGTCGCAATTGCAATTGATAACGTGTAATTAAGCCGGACTTAAAACTTTAACGGAGTTGCTTATATGTCTTTTTTTTTCTAGAATGCGTACTGTGACATATTGGAAATATTACATAGTTCGGGCTCCCTTAATGTCTGTTAAGAATGAATTTATGTGAAGGGATCATAAAGAATGGTGAGTTTAAAAGAAAATAAAAATTCTACGCAAAATATATGTAAACAAACAGAGATCGGTTGCGTATACGAAGAAAGATTATGCCGAATTAAAATGTTTTATAAAGATAAAATAATTTCATTATTTCTAAATTCTTATAACTTTTACGTACATAGGACGTTGAAGGTAAAAGGCCGAAGACCCGAAAGCCCTATGCAGGAGCTAGTCGAAGGGTGGCTTCTAGGCTAATATGAAATAAAAACAAAAGGAACACACTGGTCTTTACGATATCATTTCATCTTCTGCTGGACATTATCAAGGCAAATGTAAGGATTTTTTTGCAACAAGTATTTATGAGCAGAAGAAAAATGTCGGTAGGTATTCATTTTTTAAATTTAAAAATGCTGATAAATTATTTCAGGCTAAATGTTCAAGTCAAGGTAAACTTTGGAAGATGCTTAGTGATGTAAGTTAGTACTTAATAAACGAAAGTGAGTAATCATTTTTATTGTTATAGTATCATTCTTTTTTATAACGTAATTATTATTTATTATTTCATTTTATATTTTGGAAATTAATTAATGTAGCTATTTATTTTAAATATTGGAATGTTTCGTTTTAACCATTTTCTTTTAATTATTTAATATCTTTATGGCCATGTAGGTTGACTTTGATAAAAGTCCATGATGAAGATTTACACTGTGGCAAAATTAGATAGCTGCAATGTCAAGAACTTTTCGTCTAATGAAGTTAATTTCTCATTTAATAATTGTGTAATTCTTTAAATCGAAGTTGTGGTTGAATTTACACATGTGGGTGAAGAAATGTTCTCTTTTGGCCATTACTTTATATTACATGGTGACGGGTAGACTACAGACATAAGAAATCATAGAGACCAGGCAACGTTCATATATATATATATATATATATATATATATATATATATATATATATATGTGTGTGTGTGTGTGTGTGATGTATTATATACATATTATGTGTATATATATTGTTGAGGGGTCTCCCCTTTTTACACAAATGGACTCACCCAGGGTATACATAGACTATCGCCAGTGAATACCCGAAGAATAGTAATAGAGGAGGGTAGCACAAGAGTCAGAGTAACGAGCACTTAGACTCAGTAAGAAGTCATACAGCGATACGTCAATATCAAAGACTGTATATATATTTTGCTATTAACCCGCATTCCTAGAACTACTAACCTGTATTACCTGTTTGTATTATTGCGTTAATACATTTCCTATATTCATTCTTCGAGTTTGTTATTATTTGTTACCGGATTTCATCTCGGAATCCACAACACACACACACACACACACACACACACACACACACACATATGTATATATATATATATACACACACACTTATATATATATATATATATACACACTTATATATATATATATACACACTTATATATATATATATATATATATATATATACAGTTATATATATATATATTTATTTATATACACTTATATATATATATACATATATACACACATATATATATACATATATATATACACATATATATATACACTTATATATATATATATACACACATATATATACACATATATATATACATATATATAATGTATTATATACATATTATATATATGAATTTAGAAATAATGAAATTATTTCATCTTTATGTATTTTATATATATATATATATATATATATATATATATATATATAGATATATAACGTATTTTACAATACATTATATATGTATATATATATATATATAATGTATTGTAAAATACGTTATATATCACGTATATATATATCTATTGTTGTACTACAGTGATGGCTAAAAAAATCAGCTTAATTAATATATGCAGCGTATTCGTGATTTATTGGGGCTTCTAATTTCTTGCAAGATACCCTATAATAGCATCTTCATGAAAGCATTTTAATTAAAATTTCGATGCACATTAATGAAAAAACTATCAAAGAATGTAGACCATCACGAAACTGAACCAAATAAATAAAAGCTGAATTAACAACACATTTCAGACAAAGGCACACAATCCTCATTTAATTTGCTTGCGTGTACACACACACACACACACACACACATTTACACACACACACACACACATACACACACATATATATATATTAAATGTCATGTCCGTTGAGGAAGGAGATAGTTATGGCTAGAATTCTTTTGCTTTATTATCTGGGAATTCCGATGGCGTCTTAGTAAAAATAATGAGTGTCGCCTCGTTACCTAGGTTTACATTCATTTTGTTCTTCTTTCTCCGAGAGCGACCTGTCTACTTAGTTCTTTAACCCATAGCTAGGCGGAGAAGAGATAGATGTTTGCATTTGTCAAGGGCATTTTTCGAAGTAGAGTCAAGAGACTTGTTCAAAACTTCAAAATCTAGAAGATAGCAACATTGCAAAAAATGAAAATGATCGAAACTACGCTTCCTCAGGAAGATTTGTGTTTTATTTTTCAACCCTTACAGACCCAGCCTGTGGTTTATACTGTAAGTATACAGAGGGGGTCTTAGTTACAGTCCCTGGGTGTGACCGTGGTGTCAAATGTCCAGTAGGCGCACAACCTCGTTTACTCTGATATGCGACTTCCCACCTCAACTAGCGTTCTGAACAGTTCGTTTTCCCAATTCAACTCACAACAGCCTTTGGTCAGGACTTGTTGCGCTTGGTTTAAGGAACTTCACAACTGTGTCACGCGACAAGTTCTTACTCGGTCCATATGGTCCGAACGCATAAGTTCCAACCAGGGATTATTTGTTTTTTAAAGCATTCCACCCCAAGCAACGCGGGAAGCCACTAGCATGCAAGGGGTTACAGAGAGCTGGAGCGAGAGCAAAGAAGAGTGATGGAGGAAAGAATGAAATGGTTAGGGGATAGATTAGGGCATCTGGATGCGTCGATTGACATTACATTTGAATAGTTGGAGATTATAGCTATCAGCAAAACAAGAACTGGGGAGGGAATTTCACAGGCGAGATGTGCGAGACATGAAGCTATTGGAGTAGAAGAAACGGCGGCATTTAAACGTTTCGACATTGAAAGGGTAAGAGCGAGATGCCAGCCTAGTTGAACGCTTAAATTCATGAAGTCTGAGAACCAGCGAAGGCAGTTAATCGGATCAGTTACTGTGAAAGTATTTGTAACAAAGACAGAGGTGAGGCAACGGCACGTCTGTGAGAGAACGGCTGCAGACGAGATGTCAGATCAGGGCCAATTACATTGCATATCCGTCTTTGGATTTTATCAAGGAACTTGAGACAAATAGACGAGAGAGCAGTTTTATTTTTGAGGCATTAAAGTTAACCAGCCGGTTCCTGCCCCAGTACACAAACGATTGGAGGTCCTTTTCTAGATAAACGGCCAGGTTAGTTTTGTCGGCGTCACTATATATATATATATATATATATATATATATATATATATATATATATATATATATATATATGATACGATAAAGAACAAGTAGGAAAACAGATCTTGCTCTTACATGTTTCACATTATTAGAGCTAAGTCAGAGATCAAGCTAGAAATGATAAAAAGCAAAGAGACGTAGATTAATGGTATATATATATATATATATATATATATATATATATATATATATATATATATATATATATATAATCAACCACAGACAGACTGTTTCGCTGTATCACAGCTATCAATGATACTAAATATATATATATATATATATATATATATATATATATATATATATATATATATATATATATATATATATAATAACAAGTTATAATTACTAGAGATTATTCCAAAGAGGACTTTTATTCTATATGCATATTATAATAATATTTAGGAAAATGTAAAAATTATATATATATATACGTATGTATATATATATATTAATTATTATATTTTCCTAATTATATATATATATATATATATATATATATATATATATATATATATATATATATATATGCATTCAGATTACTAACCATTCTTCGCCCGAAGTCGCAAGACCCGAATCGAATCACGTGTAGGGAAATAAACAGAATAAAGTATTAAATAATTCACATAATAATAAAAACACTTATTTTTAATATATATATATATATATATATATATATATATATATATATATATATATATATATATATATATATATACATATATGTGTGTGTGTGTGTTTGTGTATCTGTGTGCGTAATTTTATATTATTTATCTGTTGTTTATAATGATGTTAACATTGAATAAATTGGAGTTTCTGATATATAATTGATTATATATCAGAAACAATATCAGAAACAATATAAAATGATTCCACGATATTAAAATAATGCTTTTATCAATTGAATTATATTTAGAGAAAGATGGAGGCTGAAATAAGCATAAGTATTGGTTAGTATTCTGCACGGAGGGTACACGCTAATGATGAAGAGACACCAAATTTGAAATTAAAAACTCTGGCGTCCTAGGTCCAGCGCTCTGCCGATCTTATTCGGTTTCCCAAGGCTTTTGTTTTTTTTTATGTTTTCATTTAATTACTAAATATATTCGTAGTACTACCACTGAGTGAAGTATATCTTCAAAATCCCAACTAAATACTTTTAATAAATTAGTAACCGTAAAAGCGTTTTGGCAAATGTTTGCGATTCTTTGACAGCCATTTTGTTTTCATCTATTTTGTCGAAAAGTAAAAAGTTCAAATCTGTTTACGTAGCTCTTATTTAAAAAACGAAAAAACAAAAAACAAAACAAAAACAAATAGACTTTGCAAAGTAAATCTAGAATAATTTTCCGACATACCAAAGCAAATAATGTATTAGTGTATTGCTTCTTGCCAATATCTAACCTTAGCCCTTTTTGATATGCTATAGCTTTGTAAGAATTATGTCCCAGTAATTTCCCAATAAAAATCAACCGTCCTCTTTTTGTGTAACTCCAATGACACAGCCTAACCAAATGACTTTGTACAGGTGCCAGTGTCCTGATTCGTTTTAAGATTATACAGGGAAAGTTAAGCATGTCATAGATGTGTTTGAACTTCCCGATATACACGTCACGATTAATTAACAAACAAGTAATTTTAGCGTTCAGGCAGTGTATATATATATTTGGCAACTTTTCAAAAACAGAACACATTTACGCATACGAACGCGAGCGCACGCGGAAACAAATATTTATTGATAATATTCATATATGAATATGTTTATACATTGCATATATATATATATATATATATATATATATATATATATATATATATATATATATATATGTGTGTGTGTGTGTGTGTGTGTTTATATATATATTTATATATATATTCATATATGTGTGTGAATACATGTGTGTGTATACACACACACACACACACACACACATATATATATATATATAGGGTACAATGGGTAAATTGTCGCCATACAATATTTTTAATTCCGCTCATGCGCGTTGTTTGTTTTTGATTTTTTTACACTGCACCGTATAGAAGGCTCAGTTGGTGATCGTCTGTGAGATTTTGCTCATGTGCGATGGCCAAATGACCCTTCTATAAGATAGATAGATAGATAGATAGATAGATAGATAGATAGATAGATAGATAGATAGATATAGAGAGAGCGCCATGACGCAATTCTCTCTGCCAGAAATCTGAAAACGGCATGCTGTACTCCTAGGAATTCGCGACGGAAGCTCCAATACGAATATTTCAGAATCTAGGGCTGTCAGTCTGAGGACAGTGCAAAGTTGAATTAGTCTAATGGTGATTGTGAATCTACGGCAGCGCGGAAAACACACTCTGATCGTTCTGATATTATAATAACTCCGGAGTGAGGGCCTGAGACACAAAAGGGAGGCCTACATTAAATGCTTTGAGGAGGTAGTGTTTCATTATTATGTGTGGGCGGAGTTGAGCGATGGACAAACAAAACTTCTTGTAACACCAAAGATGAATTGAAGGCAAGGGTTATAGCAGCATTCAGCACATTAAACAAGAAGTCCGTTCAGAAGAGTTAAAGAAGATTCCGAAGTCGTCTAGAGACCGTGGTTGAAGCCACTGCCGATTTTATTGAATAAATTTTCCTCTTTAATATTTTTGTGTAATTTTGGTAAATATTCGGTCATCCTCTACGTTCTGTCCGAATTTTAACTTTTTGTTAAAATGAACGAAATTTAAAGAGTATTTTATAATGTCTAATGGAGCTGAACATTATTTTTATGTTTAGATGCATTTAAACTGATCAAATTTTATTTCAAAGAACAATAAAATTAAATTTTTATTTGGTTAAAACCCTGCTAACATGGAAGTACCCAAGAATCATTTGAGGCACATAATGCTTTATGAGTTCAAGAAAGGAAACTCAGCAGCAGAAGCGGCTAGAAACATTCACTCAGTTTATGGAGAGGAATGTGTGAATGAAAGAACATGCAGAAGATGGTTCGCAAAATTCAGAGGTGGAGATTTCACCCTTGAAGATGAAGATCGAACCGAACGTCCAGTTGATGAAAAGCTTCTTGAAGCAGCCCTTGAAGAAAATCCTGCTTTATCAGTTGAGGAATTGGCAATGGTTCTCAGTTCAAACCATACAACTATTCATAGTCATCTTCAATAACTTGGAAAAGTTCCTAAACTTGGAAAATGGGTGCCTCATGAATTGTCTGAAAACCTCAAATCCCAAGTTGACATCTGCTCTTCTATCCATTCTCGCCAACTTGTTTCACCTTTTTTGGATAGACTTGTGACTGGCGACGAAAAATAGATCTTTTATCGAAATGTTAATCGTCATAGACAGACTAGGACACTAGCCACAGCCAAGAAGGGAATTTCATTAGCAAATGGTTCTTCTTTCAATCTGGTGGGATTGCCAAGGAATAATCCACTTTGAATTCTTACCACCTAATGCAACAATTAATGCTCAAATATACTGTCAGCAATTAGAGCGTTTGAACCAACCTTTGAGGAAAAAAGACATGCTATAGTGAATCGAAAACGGGTGATGTTTCATCAGGACAATGCGCGACCACACACAGCAAGAATCACGTCACAAAAGATCGAAGAACTTGGTTGGGAGAAAATTCCTCATCCACCTTATTCTCCCGACCTGGCACCTTCAGACTACCATTTGTTTCGTAGCTTACAGAATCATTTGGAATAAACAGCATTTGTAACATAGGTAGCGGTTAAAACTGACATTTGTGAGTTCTTCGAATAAAAGCCAAAAGAATTTTACAGTAATGGAATTAGTAAGCTTGTTAATAGATGGAAGGAAGTCATTGATAATCATGGAAAATACATTGTTGATTGAATCTGTAATTAAATGTAACATTTGGTCACTTGTTTTCTTTATTCAAAATTCGGACAGAACTTATGGGATGACCTGATATATCTGCTAGAATAAGATGTCAGTGTTATTTTCATTTCTGCATAATTTAGACGACAGTTTATACATTGCACCATATATATATATATATATATATATATATATATATATATATATATATATATATATATATATATATGTATGTAAAAATTTACAGAGCATAAATATTATCAATTAACAGATTTAAAAAATATGGTTTCATCGCTACACAGGAGTTACCATGTTTCAAAGCAGAAACTAAAATCTTCAAATTCAATTATATAATTAAATCAAAATCATTAGTTCGGTTTCATCTTACACCGAATTTTGGAATAACTTATTTTGAAATTTACTGAGTTTTAATAACATATACATTCATAATTTTTGTTTCCAAGATACAGAGAAATCCAATCATTTAGACAGGGGCGGTAGCGTGTTCTTTTTTATTAACTATTATTGTATCAATTATGAGTTATGTTCGAAAAGACGTTAAGTGTAGGTAGGGTAGGTTTGCCTTTTTTCAACGAATTTTGACATCCGTTCAATGCATGTCGTCGGGTTTTCTTTAATCTATGGCAAAAAGTTTTTTGGCATTTTATTCGTTAAATTCGTACTTGTATGCATACAAATTCTTCCTAGATGGGGTGTTTGGATTAGTATACGTTGTATTGAACTACAATTTTAAAATATTTTATTCTTTACTTTTCATTGCTAATAGATTATATTTCTTTTAAAAACAAATAAATGTAAAAGAATTAATTAAATATTTTAAATTATTATTACATATCAAATATATGTATATTATCAGCTGCCCTTTTTTTTAAATATTATTTGAGGAAAATTTTTGACAATGTTGGCAAAGAATAGCTATTTCATGTCTATGATTCAGTAAATTTTTATTTTTTATAAACTTAGTAATATATAGTTTCTCATGTATACACAAAGGACATGGGTCATTCAATGACCTACATATTCTAGCTTTTCTTATTAATTTCCATTTTACCGTAGGTCTTTTATTGGTTTCTTTTAAGTGCTACAAATATTTCGATAGGGACTCTGATTTCGGTATTTATTTATCCTAAATGAACTTTGATGTTGATTGAATCTTTTTTTGAACTCATGGATTGTGCAACTTATATATACTTATTTATGTTTTCGGGATTCTCAATAGACGAGATATTGCATTGTTATACTAATGATTCCGTGCGACATTTATTTTGTAGAGGACAGTTATGAGAATTTCTGTAGTTACATATTTTGTTTTATCTGCATATTTTTTATTTTTATACTGTCTAAATTCCTTTGGTTTTGGTCTAAGTGTTTATTCAAGATATCATCATTATGTTCCTTAATAATTTTCTCTAAATTTTCAGTACAACTGTAACAAATTTTAATGTACTTTTGTTGAAAATAGTACTGAGTTTACTATCTTTAGGTAAATGTTTAAGTATCTGCAATGTTATTGTCCCTAACCTGTCATCTCAGCTTCAGTCAATTTCCCACTGCCGTAACGTTGCTTTCCTGTGCTTTTTCTATAAATATTTCCATGTTAATTTACAAAAAAATGTTTCCTCTTTGGTACTTCCTGAATGTAAGTAGAATACTAGACTGGCGACAAGGTTTCTTATTTTATAGTTGAAATGGCTATATTTAACCGTAAGTTCTATTCTAACAGTTTCTTCTATCGTACCTCTCGCTTGTGGAAATCTTTTTCGGCTTCATTCTTCCCAGTCAAGTTTGATCTTCAAAAATGTAAATGCCATGTCAATCGTTATCTTCTCTCTTAATTCTTGTTCTTTTATTTTCCACTCTCTTTAATAAATATATTTCTCATATATTCTTGCATTCAGTAACCTCCTTGCGTCCGAGTAGCTATATTTTCTTACTAAAATACGCATATACGTTGGCATGTATTAACTAGTTAGAGGTCTGTGTTTATTAAGATATTTTTGAGATAGACGAGTCAGTGACGTGAAAATGTAGAAATATTGAAATATTTATCCATTCCATGTTGTAAGTAAATAGAAACGAAACATTTGTATTCGCAGATGTAACCTGGCAATGTGCAGTTTGCAGGAAGCATTACGCATAAGCCGATATATTGTTAAGTGCAAGCATGCTTTCAATATAGACACAGAAGACGTGCCAATATGGGTGTAGTAGAAAAACATTAAATATGTCTAGTAAAATATGCAGGAAGAAAAATACAGAATGTAGTTTTTAGAACACTGCTAAAATAAGTCAACAAAAGCAACCGTAAGCAAAATCCCGTGTTGCGCATCTGTTAGATTCGTCTTAAAACGACCGTAACGTGCCTGTTGGCTGCTTCTTTTTTTTAAAAAAGAAATAACACAAAATAAACGCCTTGCACCTGAAATGGCGTATCTTTGTATCTTCTTTGGTCTTGAAAATGGATAATTGTTTATCCAAGGACGAAAAACAACAACACCATGACAACTAAATGCTAACAACAGCCTTTATTTAAAAGCTTGACGGAGTGTCGCAACATAACGTGGCAAGTTGACCCTAAAATCGTAGATTTGAAAGCTAAATTCGTACTTGCAGGAGAAATACGTTTTGCCAGAAAAAAATAGTTAGTAGCTCATATTTCAGTTGTTTACTTTTGACTGGCACAAGGCCAAGCATAGAGTTTTCTGAAGTATTCGCCCAAATCCATGCTGGTTGTTTAGTAGAGATTACATTCTTGTCGTCATTTATGCGCAATGAATCTTGGCAATCATGTCTCTCCACAGCTTCCTCTACTTTTAGCACTAAGCAAGGTTTAATCATGTTCATGTTTTGTTGTCCATCAACCCAAGATCGTTATATCTGCTATTCACTGTTTCCTTCTGCTGCTCTAGCCTTAATTATGTTCTGTGAGTGTCAAATTCTCCAAGCCTTCTTTCTTCATTATGAGTCCAAGAAGTTTCAACCATCATTTTCTGATCCTAAGCAAGTGTTCCTGCTTTCATTAAAACTTCCTCATAGCTCACATGCTCAATCCATGGTAATCGCAATGTACTTCTGTAGAACTAAATCTTCATCGCATCAAGTCTCCACTTCATTTGTGAGAAAATTGTTCATAATTCACTGCCATATAGGAGGACTGATATTCTTCTTTTATGTAACGTGTTACGTCAAAATGTAGCCGATCATGGCTCTCCACTTCATCCTTACAGAAAAGTTAAGCCAAGTGTTCTTTGTTTTCAAAGAAGTTGTTCCGTTTCTTAATATTTTGTTAAATTTCCGGAAGTTACGTTTCCCCATTTCAATACGTCTTCCGGTTTCTGTCACATTTTCCGTTCTCGGTTAAAACATTTCCTAAATTGTTAAATTTTTATTAATTTGGCGTATGGCCATAAATTGTTTACAATATAGATGTCCTAAAAAATTTCAACTTCTTAAGAAATGCTTATTTAGTAAGAATTATTCAATCTAGCAAATTGCTTACAATGTCTAGATTGTTTAATTGTTCGTCTTAAGATCTAATAAAGTTTTGGTCATGAAATCCAATGATTTCAACCTATCACCCAGGAGTTAATATCGGAAATTAGAACAGAATTCTTCGTTTTCATTCTTTCTCGTTTTTATTTATTTTAATTAATCCAAAACAAAAGCAACAAATATTAATTAAATTTGTCTATATTTCTGAGAGGAGGTATTGTAACTATTTACACTATTTACATTGTCCGAACTGTTGTCCTCATCTTTAGAGTCGTATTCACGATTTTGCGGCCGTTGTACGCCCCGGCCTGCTTCAGGTGACATACGTTGGAATTTCGAACAGAACCCTTTATTTCGTCCAGCTGAATAGAATGTTCTAGTTCCACGTACCATGCCTTTGCTGGATATCTCAATGTCGGTTATTATCCTTTTCGTAACTCAACTCTCCTTGGGGACACCAGTGAATGAATACAATATGAGAACCAGTAATACAGGGTACTAGAGAAAAAGAATAATAAAAACATATTGTAATATGAGCTCTGTTAAAAAACGGTTACTGAGACATTAGTTTCATAAGTCCCAAAAATCCCTTCACCTCAAGGACACATGGATAAAAGCGATGCTTGAAGTAATATAATAAACTTGACCCAAAGAGTTATGAGTTCAATACCAGGCTCCAGCAGAAGTGAACAAAAGCTTGGAAAGCTGAGTTACTAAAAGGGAAATAACTGAAATTGAAATATCCAGAAAAGGCATGAACGTGGAACTAGAACGAAATAAAGGGTTCGGTTCGGAATTCCAACACATATCACCTGAAGTAGGCCGGAGTGTACAACGGCGTATCTAAAAATCTGTTAATTCTTTAAAAAAGTTTATATACATCTAAAAATGAAGCTGTGTTGACGAGTGGACGAACTCATCACTAAAGTAAGAATATTATTCGCATGGACTAAGATATGTGAAGATTATTTTCCGAGACACTATTTCTTTTTTTTTTTACTTCTTTTTGAATCTCCTAATGAAGAGACTTTATCGATCTATGTTGCATTACTTTTTATTATTACTGCATCATTTATAATGTCTACATCTGCGGTTTGCTTCAATCAAAACATCATATCAATGAATTGCTTTGTGAAAATATAGCAACATACAGAAAAATTAGTCGACCTATAAGTTTTAGTACGTTCGAAAGAAAATCAAATGACGGTTGAATTAACGGAGTCAATCAGTCTGAGGTTTCTGTAATTATTCGAAATATAATTTATGGAGGGAAATATCGAACCAACAAATAAGTTGGTTACAAAAAAGGGAAATCTAAAAGAAACTTTTGGATAGATAAAAGAAGATATCAATATTTCTAGAAGTTCTTTAAATGCAAGACAAATACGGCGTTACGATTTATCAATTTCTTTATAATGATTATCTGTAGATGGTGAAAACGTAACGGCATGGATCATGAGACCCGAGTTCGAATCTCAGAATGATTGATTAGTCAAGGATGTAACTTAGTGATAATAATAAACTGAGCCGACTATACCCGCAAGTGGAATCATAGGAACGTGCCAGAAGACATTAGGAAGATTAACACAAGCCTTCTGAGTGAAATTGAATAGGCGAAACATTTTTGAATCTATCGATGGATATGCTAGCCCGAGGTTACAAGTCTTCCTGACTGAAGGTTTGGATGTATTGGTTTACTTCAAACTGTTGATCGCACCAGATGACGCGCTTTCTCCCAGGGACTGTAACTAATGTCTGTTCCTCAGAGTAAAACTATAAGCCAGAAATGGGCTCTGTGGGTGTTGAACTAACAGAAATTCGCAGGATTAGGTGCCTGCAGCGGGAATACGTACAAGTAGAAATGTTAAAGAAAAAGTCAGACTACAATTGGATTCCGGATCAGATTTAACTATTATTAACTTACAGACGTGGAAGAAATTAAACAGACCGACCATGTTGAGAACCGATAAGATAGCCAGGTCTGTAACAGGAAGAAAAATAACATTTGAGGGAGAAGTTATTACAAATGTGACATTCAACGGAATGACGAAAGAAATGAAAAATGTACGTTCTTAAAAATACGGAAAACACATTTGGAACTGACTGGATGCAGAAATTTGACGTCTGGGATTTACCGATAAATACGTTCTGCCAAATAAGTGAAAAGTTTATCGACCGAGGCAGATAAATTAAAGGAGAAATTAAAAGAGAGTTTCCCCGAAGTATTTTCAGCCGACCTCGAGAGGTGTAAAAATGGCGGCAAAAATAGAACTGAACGAAAATGTACAACCCATTTTCAAGAAGGAAAGGAATGTACCATTTGCATCATTAGAAAAAAATAGACCAAGAGTTGGATAGACTCGAGAAAACCGGTATATTGACAAAGGTAGAATATAGTCAATGGGTCGCGCCTACGATTTACGTAAAAAAGAAATCGGGTGAGATACGAGTATGCGCTGATTTCTCAACTAAGGATTATCACTATCCTCTCCCTAGTCCAGAGGAAGTTTTTATAAAATTAAACGGAGGAGAATTTTTCTCAAAGATATACTTGAGCGAAGAATACCTACAAGTACCAGTAGATGAGGAAAGCTCGAAGTTGTTGTGCATAAACAGACATAAAGGGTTATATAAGTTCCAAAGATTACCATTCGGGATCCAGGTCGCGCCGGCAATATTTCAGCAAATAATGGATACTATGCTAGGCGGATTGGATTTCCCGATTGCATACCTTGATAACATACTGATAAATAGCAAAAATATTGATCAACACTGGGAACACGTTCAAGAGGTTTTCAGGCGAATACAAAACTACGGGTTTAAAGTAAAAAAAATAAATGTGACTTCTTTATGAAGGAAATAAAATATCTGGGCCATATTATTGCCGAAGAAGGAAGACGACCAGACCCAGAAAAGGGCAACGGCAATAAAATAAAAATGCCGGCTCCAAAAAACGTAGCAGAATTACAAAGCTTCTTGGTCTTAGTAAATTATTACCAAGAATGTATTCCAAACATGCACAAATTACGCGCACATCTAAACGAACTGTTGAAGAAAGAAAAAGTTTGGGAGTGGACAGATGAATGTCAGAAAACGTCCGACAAAATCATTAAGACGCTAACAGCAGATCTATTTTTAGCGCATTATGACCCAAAATTGTAAATAATATTCGCGAGTGACGCGAGTGCCTATGGTGTTGGGGCATGTATACTTCATAAAATGCCGGATGGGACAATAAAGCCATCGCGCATGCTTCAAGAACTTTGATACCAGCCGAACAAAATTACTCGCAAATCGAAAAAGAAGAGAAGGGGATAATTTTTGCAGTTACAAGATTCCACATATATATCTACAGTAGATTTTTTACTTTGCAGACGAAAAAAAAGCCGTCAATGACAATATTTGTATCAAAAAAGGCCTACCTGTCTACACTGCTAATAGATTGTTAAGATGGGGTACAATTTTATTAAACTACAATTTTAAATTGGAGTATCTTCCATCGAACAAAATCGGGAGTGCAGATGGTCTTTCGAGACTAATACCAAAGAAAATGGAGCCATTAGAAGATTCCGTAATTGCAGCTCTACGACATGAGGAAGATATTAGAACATCATTATGTAGTACAATTCGAAACCTCCCCGTCACACTACAGGAAATAAGAAATTAAGCAGTGAATGATGAATTTATTAATTAATTAATTTATTATTTTTCATTGCAGAAAAAATAAGCACATATCAGACAGTTTTTCGTTATGTGATAATGTTCTACTATATAATGAAATGGTAGTAATCCCGAAAACGCTACAAAGGCGAATGATCAAGGATTTCGACATGGGCCATCCAGGAAAGAACAGAATGAAATCTTTAATGCGAAGTTACGTATATTGGCCAAACTTGGATCAAGATATCACACATATGGTGGACAAATGCAAGGGTTGTTCCTTAGCAGCCAAAGTACCGCCGATCATCAATAAGCCATGGCCGGAGACAGATCGATCGTGGTCGAGAATACATGTAGATTTCGCAGGTCCATTACATGGTTTTTACTATTTGATTGTAGTAGACAGTAACAGCAAATGGCCAGAAATATTTCGTTGTAGAAAACCTACTTCTGAGACTACAATAAATTGCCTTCACGAGCTGTTTTCTCGTTTCGGAATGGTTGATTGTCTAGTCACCGATAATGGGACACAATTCACATCTGCGGATTTTCAAGAATTTTGTGAAACTTTTCAAGTTAAACACATCTAATCCCCGCCATATCACCCAAGATCAAACGGGCAAGCGGAGAGATTTGTAGATACACTAAAAAGAGCACTAAGGAAAGCTTATGACGTGCCAACAGAAAAGGTTTTGCAACAATTCTTGCAAGTATATAGAATTACACCAAACAGTACTACGCCATCGGCATTATCACCCGCGGAAGTGATGGTCACCCGAAAGATTATATCGGTATTCGACAAATTACTACCAAAACAGACAAAGCAATCACCAACGTCGTACGTACCAAAAAGAAAATTTAACCCAGGAGAGAATGTTATTTTTAAAGTGTACAAAAACAATATATCCTACTGGGAGCAAGGTACAATAGAAAAACGAATCGGGAACATCGTTTACATAATTCAGAGTCCGAAGTTCTGACATAAAAGGCATTTAAATCAAATAAGAAAGAGAATGTTACAGGATTCTAACGGTCCACCTCAGGAAGAGGAAGAAGTGATGGACACGATATTCGACACATTCGACATGCAAAGGCCTCAAGCAATATCAGAACCGCGAAAATCGACCAGGAAAAGAAAATTTACAGAGCCTGTGATGATACATCCAAAGAGAAAAATATATTAAAGACCCCTGCGAGGCAAAAGCTTTGGGAGTTGGGTGTTAAGGGATCTTACCTGTAACGACAATGAACTCTTCCTGACACTATAAAGACTAAGTCTCTCAAGAGAGACGATAGAACGGAAGTGTAACGAGTTGAGATAATAGTAGTTCACTCTAAACCAGACTGACAGTCATACTAGCACCTTCAACTTCTTGTATTATTATTCTGTTTAATATATCTTTGTTATTCCTACTCTTGTGTTCGTGTTGTTCTTCCTTGGTCCTAACCTTGGACCAT
>OZ038495.1:34999271-35024271 GCA_964036315.1 Acanthosepion esculentum | reverse complement strand
GGCTGAAACATTGTTTCATTAAAGAAAGACTCGGAGAACACTTCGTATATAATAAGTGTATAATAATGATAATCCTTTACCATCTTAAAAAAAGATTTTCTATAATAATTTTACAAACTTAGAAAAAATAAAATTCAGATAGCGAATTGTGGCTGGTTATATAAAGAGAATTGTATTGCCAGCTGCCCTGCTTTGCAACGTCTTCAGATTTTCTCAGGCAATTAATAGCACCTGCATACTTTCCTTGGGCTTGGCTACAATTCACAATATAGATTTTGGGTGAAAAACAGATATTTGCCTATTAACAATTAAATTTCTTCTATAGATTTTCCGATTATTGTTTTCATTTGTATTGTTTTTTAGGAAAACGTTTTGACCAGTACAGTTTCATATCTAAATTAACTATGTCTGATACTCACAGGACAGAGGGTAAAAGGGATTGAGGAAAACAACGCATAGCATACTTAAGAAGCTTGGCTAAATGGAAGACGGAACAGGGCTTTGGAAAAATAACAGAACGATAAAGTTTCTTAAGAGCTGCAAGGGACAGGAGAGACATGGTCACCTACATCCGAGCGAACACGGCACATAAAGTAACAAGAAATACATGACTAAGAGAAGACAATGTCCTTAAAGATCAAGAAGAGACGTGAAGCAACAGAAATCTGGTTTTACAGAAGGATACTAATAATGACAGGGACGGAAGAAGATTCCCATAATAAACATAACAGTGGCGACGAGGATATTAAAAAAAACGAAGTTCTACGCGGAGAATGTAAAAAAAAAAACTTTTTGCTATCGATCGTCCATAACAGTGGCGACGAGGATATTGAAGAAACGATGTTCTACGCGAAAAAAAAAGAGAAAAATTTTTTTGGACACCAACCTTAACGAAGATACGAATTTTACCTGTCAGCCAAAAGAGAATCGAATTCTACGCAGGAAAATGTTTTCGTACTAAGGTTGCAGAACAACAGGCGACAAAGAACTGAAGTCTACACTGAGAAAAAATTAAAAATAGTTACACAAAATTACGGTGTAAACATGGAATATTTTAAGGCAACCATATTGGAATTAATTAAAATGCAATTCGAGCAGCAACAAAAAAATGAGGAAAGAGAGACCAGGCTCGAAGAAAAACAATTAGAAATTCAACAGAAAAACGAAGAAAAACTATTGGAAATTCAACAGAAAAATGAAGAGAATCAACTCGAACTACAAGAATTACTACTACGGGCAGTAACAAATAAAGGACAACATTCTGGAAATGAAGCGGCATTCTTGCAAAATGCTATATGGAGCTCTATCAAAGACTTCACTAATGCACAGGACGAAGACAAAACCTTCAAGGCTTACTTAAGATATGAAGATTCATATGAGTTTAATTGCGGGAATTGGTCAGACGCGACAAAAGTACGTATACTACTGAGAAAACTAGGGTCAAGCGAATACACTAAATTCGTAGACTACATCATACCGAGGAAAACAAATGAGTTTACTTTTAAGGAAGCCGTGAAACTTTTAACGGAATTATTTAGTCCGAAAACTTCACTATTCCACAAAATGTGCAAATGTTTAAATTTAACAAAAAAGGATAGCGAAGGCTATATAACATTCGCTTCTTTAGTAAACAAACACTGTGATGACTTTAAGTTATCTGAACTCAGCCCTGACAAATTTAAATGTTTACTATTCGCCCAAAGCCTGGTTTCGACTAAAGATGCGGAGATCAGACGGAGAAATCTAACAAAATTTGAGAGTGAACCAGAATTGACGCTACAAAAATTGGCTGAGGACTGTCAGAGATGTATAAGCGTAAAAAGGACGCGAAAGATATAGAAGAGTCTGGCGTCACTCACATACGAAAGGTACAACGACAAACACGTTTTTACCCTCCTCAAAAACAAACCAAACAAATTATTTTACTACAAAAAGTCAAATGAAAACTCCACCACCCAGTCCATGCTACCGCTGTGGGACTTTGCATTGGTACAAAGATTGTCCATACCGCTATAAGACTTGTCTGTCGTGCAATAAAGTGGGACATAAAAGTTCGCATTGTAGGACAAAGAAAGTGTCACTAGAACTGACCAAGCGGACGGGATAAATATACGAAAATACGCACAAGTAGAAATGTTAAACAAAAAAATCAGATTACAATTAGATTTCGGATCAGATTTAACTATTATTATCTTACAGACGTGGAAGAAATTAAACAAACCGAACATGTTGAGAACAGATAAAAAGCCAGATCGGTAACAGGACGAAAAATCAAATTTGAGGGGGAATTATCACAAATGTGACGTTCAACAGGATGACCATGAAATTTAATATGTATGTTCTAAAAAATACGGAAAATTTATTTGGAACTGACTGGATGCAGAAATTTGACCTCTGGGATTTACTGATAAATACGTTCTGCCAAAACGTGGAAAGGTTATCGACCGAAGCAGAGAAATTGAAGAAGAAATTAAAGGAGAGTTTCCCGACGTATTTTCAGCCAGCCTCAGGAGGTGAAAAAAAATGGCGGCAAAAATCGAGCTAAAAGAAAATGTACAACCCATTTTCAAGAAGAAAAGAAATGTACCTTTCGCATCATTAGAAAAAATAGACAAAGATTTGGATAGACTCGTGAATGGGCCGCACCTACGGCTTACGTGAAAAAGAAATCGGGTGAGATACGAGTATGCGATGAATTCTCGACGGGATTGAATGCAGCGATTAAGGATTATCACTATCCTCTCCCTAGTCCAGAGGAAGTTTTCACAAAATTGAACGGAGAAAATTTTAAATCAAAGATAGACTTGAGCGAATCATACCTACAAGTACCAGTAGATGAGGAAAGCTCGAGGTTGTTGTGCATAAACACACATAAAGGGTTACATAAGTTCCAGAGATTACCATTCGGGATCAAGGTCGCGCCGGCGATATTTTAGCAAATAATGGATACTATGCTAGGCGGACTGGATTTCACGATGGCATACCTTGATGACATCCTGATAAATAGCAAAAATATTGAACCACACTGGGAACACGTTCAAGAGGTTTTCATGCAGAGACAAAATTACGGTTTTAAGGTAAAGGAAAATAAATGTGACTTATTTATGAAGGAAATAAAATATCTAGGCATTATTATTGACGAAGAAGGAAGACGACCAGATCCAGAAAGGGCAACGGCAATAAAAAAAATGCCGGCTCCAAAAAGTTTAGCCAAATTACAAAGCTTCTTGGGCTTAGTAAATTATTATCAAGAATTTATTCCTAACATGCACAAATTACGCGCACCGCTAAACGAACTGTTGAAGAAGGAAAAAGTTTTGGAATTGTCATATGAATGTCAAAAAACTTTCGACAAAATCATTAAGACTCTAACAGCAGTTTTACTTTTAGCGCATTATGACCCAAAATTGGAAATAATAGTCGCGAGTGACGGGACTCCCTGTGATGTTGGGGCTTGTATACTTCATAAAATGCCGGATGGGACACTAAAACCCATCGCGCATGCATCAAGCTGAACAAAATTACTCTCCAATCGAAAAGGAAGCGCTGGGTATTATTTTTGCGGTTACGAGATTCCACAGATATATTTACGGTAGATTTTTCACCTTACAGACAGACCACAACCCGTTATTGACAATATTTGGATCAAAGAAAGGTCTACCTGTCTACACTGCTAATAGATTGCTAAGACGGGGTACGATTTTATTGAACTATAACTTTAAATTGGAGTATCTTCCATCAAACAAAATCGGGCATGCAGATGGTCTGTCGAGACTAATACCAAAGAAAACGGAGCCATTGGAAGATTCCGTAATTACAACTCTACGATATGAGGAAGATATTAGAAAATCATTATGTAGTACAATTCGAAACCTCGCCGTCACATTACAGGAAATAAGAAACGAAGCAGTGAATGACGAATGTATAAAGGAAACGAAAACAAAAATTGCAGGAAAAGATAAGCATGTATCAGACAGTTTTTCGTAATGTGCTAATGTTCTACTATATAATGAAAGAGTAGTAACCCCGAAAACGCTACAAGGATGAATCCTCAAGGATTTTAACATGGGCCACCCAGGAAAGAACAGGATGAAATCCTTAATGCGAAGTTACGTCTACTGGCCAAACCTGGATCAAGATATTATACTTATGGTGGACAAATGCAAGGGCTGTTACTTAGCAGCCAAGGAACCGCCGATCATCCAGAGGCCATGGCCTATGACAGATCTACCCTGGTCGAGAATCCATGTAGATTTCGCAGGTCCATTAGATGGATTTTACTACTTGATTGTAGTAGACAGTTACAGCAAATGGCCAGAAGTATTTCCTTGTCGAAAACCTACTTTTGAGACTACAATAAATTGCCTTCACGAGCTGTTTGCTCGTTTCGGAGTGGTTGATTGTTTAGTGAGCGATAATGGGACACAATTTACATGTGCGGATTTTCAAGAATTTTGTGAAACTGTTCAGGTGAAACACATCAAATCCGCGCCATATCACCCAAGATCAAACGGGCAAGCAGAGAGGTTTGTAGATACATTAAAAAGAGAACTACGGAAAGCTTATGACGTACCAACAGAAAAGGCTTTACAACAGTTGTTGCAAGTGTATAGAATTACACCGAATAGGACTACGCCATCGGCATTATTACCGGCGGAAGTGATATTCGCCCGAAAAATTAGATCGGTATTCGACAAATTATTGCCAAAATAGACAAAGCAATCACCAACGTCGTTTGTAACAAAAAGAAAATTTATCCCAGGGGAGAAAGTTTTTTTTTTAAATGTTCAAAAAGAACACATCCTATTGGGAGCAAGGTACAAAAGAGAAACGGATCGGGAACGTGATTTACATAATTCAGGGTCCAAGGAATGGATACAATATTTGACACATTCAATATGCAAATGCCTCAAGCAATGTCAGAACCGCGGTAATCAAGCAGAAAAAGAAAATTTACAGAGCCTTTGAGGATTAATCAGAAGAGGAAAAATATTAAAGACCCCTGCGAGGTAAAAGCTTTGGGAGGGGGTTGTTATGGGACCTTACCTATAATGACAGAGTAAACACTTCCTGACACTATGAATACTGCGCCTCTCAAGAGAGACGAGACGGAATCGAGTCGAGCCAATAGTAGTTCACTTCAAACCAGACAGTCATACTAACATCTTCAACATCTTGTATTATTATTCTGTGTAATATGTCTTTGTTATTTCTACTCTTGTGTTCGTGTTGTTCTTCCTTGGTCCTAACCTTGGACCATAACAAATATATATATATATATATATATATATATATAGTATGAGAAACCTATTTCCTACAAATGCCTCAGAGCTGCAAAAGCAACTACGGTTGGGTTGGGTTTGGTTTGTTTTACAGCATATCAACCTCAATGGGTTATTTAATACCGAGAAAATTTTTATTCCTGGTAATATATTATTTTTTCAAAATTGTATTTCTGGCAAAATCTTTCCTTCAAAAATGTATAGTTGGTATTAACGTTTTTTTCAAAAATGTATCGCTCGTAATAATATTTTTAGAAAGTATTTCTTGTATTAAAAGCTGTTTTCATAGTGTTTTGACCCCAGTTTGGGAGTTAACTATTTGCCCACAACTGGGGCCCTAACAGGTGCTACTATCCCGCGTCAAAGTGGACATGGGAACATACGCAATTAAGAGGTGGTTCCACGTTCCTCAAAGCTTCCTGATCAGAGGCCTTGCTGGCGCATGTATTTTATCGTCATACGCAGGACGGAAAGTAACTTTGTAGTATACAAAGCAAAGCCTATGAAGCATAGAGTAAAGATCGCACTTACTATATTAACAACAGCCTGCGTGATTGACTTACTAACCATAGTTCTGTGCCAAAACCTAAAATGTGTCATCCCTCTCTGCCTTCCATCAAAATGATTGATGCTAACCTCCAGGAAGGTGGCTCCGTGTGCTTTTTTGGACTAACATTCTCAGCTGAAATCAAGTGGAAAAACTATATTGAATTAATTGCCAGGTCAGCTGCTATAAAGTTAGGTTCACTGTGTTGTACGAGACATTTTTTCTCTCCGCAATCTATCATTCATATCTATAAGTCTACCATTCTAAAAGGTTGCCTCTCTGTATCTTTTCTATAATTACTTTCATAAAAAATTGTTCGGGTGATCTCTTCGCTATGGTGTCTATACCTTTTGAATTTAAGCGCAGTACTCGACTGACGTCGAGATCTCATTAATTTACAGTTGAGCTGGCTAGATGTAGCTGTAAATTCGATGCTAATAATTTCTTTTCTCGCAATTCTCGCTTGTGGAACTCCCTTTCGACTCCATACTTTCTACCCAACATTAATCTGAAAAAAATTAAATGCCATATCAATCGCTTTCTACTGTTCTCCTGGTTACTCTTTTCTTTTCCCGCTTATTAGTAACACCGTGCGTCTTAGTGGCTTTATTGTCTTGCTTGGGGTGAAATCGATTAAAAAAGAAAAAAATTGTGAAAAGAAAAGAAAAATGATTAAGGCCGTACAAATAACCTAAATTTATTCACCTTCTATGTACAACATTTCTCTGATCTTGTATCAGATTTCCTATTTGAAACTTTATTTATCTTTTATTTGGATGGAGAAGGAAACAAAACTCTCCTTAAAAAAATAATTGTCGCAAATATAAATTTAAAATGGACGTTATAATAACGCAATAATACCTTTAATTTTGACGACAAAGAAAGCATGTTCAATCGTCTTTATAAAAATTTTCCTCCCGTCAAGTTGTATGATTTTCTTTGGCGGCATATCAACTTCAATGGGGTATTTAAATGTTTTTTATGCAATTTTATGCTTTCAACTACAGGTATTTTTTACATAATTTTCTACTTTCAGTGCAAACGTATGTTTTTTACATAATATATAGTTTGTAGGTGGTAAAATGTGTTGTTGGTTTTTCTTAAATGTAATGCTGGTAATTCCACTACGAAAACGTATGGTTGGTAATCTTTTAATAAAAATATACTGCTGGTAATTTTACGATAAAAATGTATTTTTATACTTTTTTAGTGTCGTTTTGCTATAAAAATATATTGCTTCGTCCAGTCAAATTTTACTACACTGCGAATTTGATTTATTTTAGAAATATTGAGATGAGAAATCAAACTAGTGATGATCACAAACTCATGAAATTCTAATTCGTATCGGCACATTAAAATTTTGATTTGGTTTCGTTTCGTTTGGACATGTTTTTCGGCATATCAACCTCAATGGGCTATTTAATGCCAACAGATTTTTCGAAAATGTATTGTTGGTAATATTTTTTAAAAAAATGAATTGCTAGTAATTTTTTTCTTTTTTCAAAAATGTATTGCTAGTTATAATTATTTCCTTTAAAAATGTATTGCTAGTATTTTTTTTTTCCAAAATTTATTGCTGGTGATATTTTTTCAAAAAATGCATTGCTGGTATTAAAAACTATTTTTTACACTTTCATAGCGTTTTGACCCCAGTTTGGGTGGAGGTTAACTATATTTCCATAGCTGGGACCCTAACAGGTGCTACCATACTAGATCAGGGTGAACCTAGGAACATCAGCAATTAAGAGGTGGTACCACTCTCCTAAAAACCTGATCATAGGTCTTGCTGTCGGACGTAGTTTATCGTCTTACCCAGTTTATGTTGATTACGTCGTGAAAATAATACAAGAATATTTATAAAATCCTTGTGAAGCACAACATGGTTTCTCTCAACGATTCTTCTTATTCTAAACTAGTCAAATATTCTAGTTGAGAAAGTCGTAGACAATTTAACGTTCAAAAGGTGGATTTTCAATAGCAATATTTCAGTTCTACAGTTACCGTATATAGTCGTGTATAAGCTAAATTCAAGTATACTGCGACCTCTGAATATTTTTGCATGAATTTTAACCCCTACAGAAAAATTACTTGTGTATGATGCAACCGGGCACCAGAGATACATAATTTTTAACCTCTTCAAATAAATTACCTATCTGCGGTCTCCAATTTTTGGCGTAAAATAAACTTATAAAAACTTGAACTGTACTCGAGGAGAGTTGATTGCGAACACTCACCATCGCGTGGGAATACTTACTCTGCCCCGGGGCTCTGTCCCTGTACTGGTAGTATCACGGCTCTGACCAGCTTGGACCAGCTATGACAAGCCAAGACCAACTATGGCTAGCTAAGACCAGCTCGGACAAACTAAGACCAGCTAAGACCAGTTTGGACCAGCGGCCCGAGTGAAAACACTCGGGTCCCCCACGTTAAAAACTGATCATGTGTCACAACCTGACTCAGTGGGGGGTCAAGTAAATCTCCTCACCATCACGTGGGATGCATACACGCAAATACACACAATTTTGCTGAAAAGAGATCGGTTCTTAAAATTATTTATAGTTTGACTAATGTCTTCATCTATTTTGTTAAGATCACAACGTTTCGGCCGTTATTACTCCCGTTCTTCTTCAGGTGTCTCTCGATTCTGATAACCTTCAACGTATTTCGAAGTGAACAATTTATTCAGTCTACCGAATTTGAGTGTTCTCTTTGGGACCATGCTATCATACCTGGGCTTGTATAATCGTCCTGTTATTGCTATTCATGTTTCAAATGCGTCTGACCGTATCTATACTTACCGGCTCGGAGACTGAACTGATAACTGTTATATCACCAAATTTACTCACAAATGTTTTAAATCCTTTGGGCCACATTTCCGTGAGGTCGATCCTGAAGCTAAAACTTGAATCCTTAAACTTGCTTTTCTCCTTGATGCTTCTGCAGCTAGAAACGATTTTTTTCAATAAAAAGAAAAATGGAAGATTCGCCGAATGACAGACATTAAAGACAGGAGTTTTGATGACAATCATTCTTGCATAAAACACAGTTTGTAATGCAGAATTAGTAGATAAAAACGTTAGTCAAAAATTAGTGCTATATTAGCTTGTTATCTATAAAGAAATATCTACACCGTACATATTTTATTTGGAATGACATCTACATAGTAAAACATTATAACATACTTACACGCACATATACATATATATATATATATATATATATATATATATATATATATATATATATATATATATATATATATATAACAAAGAAAATGCAATTAAAATATTCTTTAATTTTATATCTACATCGGCTAAAATGTCTACATTGTACAAATTTTAATTTGGAATGATATCTACATAGTAAAACATGATTCTACTTTGGCTTGATATCTACAAAGAAAATGTAACGTGACAAAGTAGCACGTATTTTACTATGTAGATATCATTTAAAAATAAAATTTGTACGGTGCAGATATTTTTCCCTGTCGACAACAAGTCAAGTAGCCCCCAAAAATTCAAGATTAATTTGTTGGAGGCAATACTAGTCGTAGTTAATATGCTAGTCAAGCAAATCATTGCTATTTTGATGGGCCGCACTTGTCGTTTTGTGTCAGAAGAAACATTTTTTAAATAATGACATGATGATGATGATGATGATGATGTTGTTGTTAGTAGCAGCAGTAGCAGCAGCGAAATGTAATATTAAGTTATTTTTTAAATTCTGGGGATATTGTCTGGTTAGTTCGTTGCATATTTTTGGATGACACTATTCACGAGATATCAGGATGCAAGCCCACAAGACAGGATATTGAATACTATTAAAAACAGGAATGCTTTCCTAGAAGATTAGCTTCAAAGTACGCTTAACACTCCCATTAAGCCCTTTTGCTCTAATAATCTCAGGTTTTTAAATGTTATATTGTAAAGTAACGTGGAAAATTCAGGGAATTCTGAGAAGTAGGTTAGGTTTGGTTTGTTTTACGACATATCAACCCGTTTCAGGTTATTAGCGTATTCTGTTGATTTGATAAAAATAAGTAGATAGTGGTTTAATTTAAGGATTAAAAATGTAGTCATAGGTTTTGTTTTGAATTTGTTTTAATCAATTCATAATCAATTTTTAATCAATTGCTAAGCAAGGCGATAATGCCACTAAGACGCAAGGGAGATACTGGGAGTGAAAGAAAATGAGAATACTGTAAAAGGAACTGGAAACGCAATCCTAAACAGATAACAATAGATAAACCCCTAATCCAGTTCAAAAGACTGGAGAGGTGTGCGGACCTATCTATTCCTATTTAATAGAGGCAAAAAGGTAGACGGAGGATTGATTTGCACGAGAGACACAAAGGCAGACATTGTTTTAGTTTTCTTTTGTACGAGAATCAAAAAGATAATGATAGACTAATTTTGTACTAGAGTAAAAAAGGCGGAGATGAATTTTGTTTCCACGAGAGTCATAATATAGACACAGATTTTATTTTTCACTCGAGTAAAAAAGACAGATCAATTTACAGTAAACAGATGGCATCTTTTGGTAGAAAAATGAATAAAATCGGTGTACCCTCGACGTCAACTAACACGGCGGTTGCTAAGCAGAACATATTTACGATGTGTAGCTTATCTGTATGTCCACTTGGACAGAATTTGCTACAAGACCGAATTTAAAGTGACTCTTATTTATTAAGTTTAGTTAGATTTTGGTAGAAGTTCAAAGCATGGAGCCCCCAGTGAGGATGGAATTCACAGTTCAAACTGCCAACCTCGTTAATCATTAAGCACGCACCGAGGCACATAATTTTTTTTATTTATTCAGCTTGAATAAATAATTGAATTCACTACAGAGTCATGATAAGCAAGGTCAGCTTACCTAATGCAGAGACTTAGTTTACGGGGAATTTTAGGCCGAGCCTATGGGCTCGGATACCCCACTTTAAATTCAGCCTTGTGCCACATCTGACAGCGTGGGGCGGTTGTAGATATCCTAATACAGAGACTAACACTTTGGCATAGTACGTAGTAATAAATTACGTGACTAGCTTGTTAACCATTACACTACGTGGAAGTGACCCAAAAGTTTCGTCGTCCCAATCCTAACTTAGGTAGTTGTATTCACTGTTCTAATCAAACGTCCTTGCACTATATTATCCCATTTATGCAACCGCTTTCATGCAACAATGACCAAAACATTGCATATTTACAATGAAATTCTATCATTATTTACATTTGAAGTATTCAGGTGAATAAGCAAAAAAAATTATTGGTGCTTGCAGTGTTTTAATAACCCCATGAAATGTAAATAATTTACAGCGAATATATATATATGAAGAAAAATACGTAATAATAGGACCTTTCCCAGTATCGAATAGTGATGTGGCCGAATGTAGCGGGCACCCATTGAGGATAAAACTCACTAGTCAATTGTAATTGTTCCAGCGAGAAAAGTTTGCTAACCATTACACAACCTTGACGAGCCACTCAGAATCGAATATAATGATTTACTAAGAGTAGATGGGATGCAGCACAGTCCGCAAGTATGGACTGCCCGATGTGAATTGAACTCGCTACTCGGTCATATTTCATTTAGCGAGCCAATTTTACTAACCATGACACCACGACGAATTGCCCTAAAACGAAGCGTAGATTAGATGTGGCACAAGGCCGCGAGTATGGAGCACCTAGTGAGGATCGAAATCGCTCGTAATTAATCTAACGTGATTAGGTTGCTAACCATTAGGCCGCATCGAATTGCACCCCCCCTTAGCGATTAATAAGAGAGAAAACTGGTTCTAAAATAGATTACAATATTAGCGAAATAAATGTAGAGAAAATTTCCTTTCGCGGGTGGGTCAGGTTCACTTAAAATAAATAAGAAAATTAACTCTTCCCAATCGAAAATAACCACGTGATCAACAATCGGCGTCTAACCAATCATTTAAATCGTGAAAGAATTCTCAATCCCAGGGTATTATAAGAATTATTTCTTTCTAGTGGACACAAAGAGTAATACGGGACACGTACTTAAGCATATAAGATTTTCTGCTAAAATATTTAATGTCGTACTGACTTTAGTTAATTCATTGCAACTTTATAGGCGTCCGCTTGCAGTACACTTATTTAAGATACTTAAAGCCGTTGAAGGACAAAGTCCCCTTAATCTGCAAAAGAGTCTGACGTTAATTAACAAAATAATGGATTCCTCTCGGGACCTCCAAATATGCTATTTATTTGGCGACATTTTACCATCAGATACCGACGACGAAGTGGAACTAAAAATTGACGAAAAAGAATCTAAGTTTTCAGATAAAACACCGGAAACCTCCTCTTCCAAAGGCGCAAGAGACCAATCTTCCGTGATAGAAAAAGTTAGAGATAACCATGCCAGTAAGAAACCGGTGCAGGAAGAAATGTCTAAGAGGGGCGACTTCTACAAAGACTACTTGGATTTAACTTCTTTAATGACTCACATGCCCACTTACAAAGCCGTAGCTCCGAGGATTATCTCCTTGATCGTTTCTGATCTGCAATCAAGGCGTCTACGTAGAACAACCAAAGACGAAGTGCTAACTGCTGCGTTGTCTAATGGTCTTAAATGCCAGCATTTGACCAGAAGGCGTTTCGCTACGTACGACCTTCTCCTGCCGACGAAAGAAGACTGCGAGGCGCTAGCAAAGAAAGTCCTCGTGTACGAACAACTTCGAATCCAAACCGAATACAGGGGCAGGAGGCTCATTAAGGTTACTCTATGCAAAACCCCTGCACGTGTCACGGAAGAAAACGTGACCACGTTCTTCCAGCAATACGGTGAAGTCGTTAGCCTCTCTTCCCGAGTGAGCCGTATCGGTTATCCGTTTCTAGAATGGGACGCACAGCTCTATCTGGACAGGGAAAGTTTCGACTCCATACCGGAGTTCTTTACAGACTACGGTTTTCGATTACCTGTAGCTGTAGAGGGCAGGCGACCCCTCTGTTGGAACTGCAGTCGCATGGGTCACTTGTCCGCTGACTGTCTAAACAAGAAAAACACTACTAAGCCGACTCCGGCCCCGATCCGAAGCAGTAGGAATGTTTACCGCAGTCGGCCCGTTACACGACCATCAACAAATACCGCTATCACTAACAGAAGAGATAGCGTCGGAAATTTAGATTCCGACATTACACCGGTTACACAAGTTAAGCCCAGTCGTAATAGGCCCAGACGAACGCGGAGGAGTAAACAGCGCACCCGTCTCTCTAGCTGTTAACTGTGAGAACACCCCATCGTTGACGGGACTGCGTGGAGCTATTTACGCGAAAGCTGTTCCCTTTTCAAGACTGGAGATAAAAATATATCCCAATGAAAGCAAGAAATACCCGTAAGGACTTAAATGTCTCTAGACGAAAGTTTGTCGAATTGCTGCAAATGCCTGCATTTCGTATAACACTGTATTCCTAATAACCTGCCTTATGCAAGTAGCATGGCCTTAATATAGATATCTTGTCTAATTAACACTTGTCTCTGTTTTCTGCAATTTTTTTCCCTATTCGAAATTGAATTGCAGCCTTCTCTTAAGATTGAACTAATCTTTTTCTACGAATATTTCGTAGTTGTAAACTTTAATATTTACGTTTCACCCTAAAATAACTTTATTTGCTACCCTCAACGTCAACCTTGAACTTGCTATGCAGAAGTTGAGCAACTTCCGAGAAGCTAACATGACATTTTTCAGTTAAAACTTAGTGCCCCTCTCCCCATTAATTAAAAGTTGGAAATTTGTGCTAATTTTTTTACAAGTAACAGTAAAAAAAAAAAAAAAAACTTTTTTGTCAGTTAAGGACATTACTATAAAATAAGTCCTTCAAATTACTCAGCCAACTTTAAACCAATCTGTTTAACGCACATAATTAAAAAAAAAATATTTGCAAATGGAATCTGTGATAATAAAATCACTTTCAGCCAGATAATATCCGGTTTTCTTTCGAAATGCTAAAACTAATAACCTGTGAAATTTCCATCTTTCAGTTGGTTACTTTCAATATTGAATATAATGAAATTCTACTTGCATATAAATAGCATTCCTTAGGTAATTTCGGGTAAATATTTGAGCCATTCTAACGGAACTTTTTTCCAAATGTTTGTTCGAAAACCACATACTTAATACTAACAGAGTATATACTAAGAGTTTTGGAAAGCGTAGTTTTCCCTTTAAATTCATTAAGTCGATTTGAGTTTCTGTCGTTGAGCTTTTTTTTCTCTTGTAATTGAGCTCTATCTGCGCCATGATTTCTGTATTCTCTTAACTGAACTAAGCACTTTAAATGGATCTTCTAATTTTGCCTCTTTTTTTAATAACTGTTCTGATAAAAAACTAATACTTTACTGTTGTACTGTTTACCAATAACTGTTCCCGCCTTTTAGTATAGGGCACAAATGACCTTTGATTACTAAAAGTTGCTATGATTTAACTACTTGTTGCCTTTGAATCTCTCTCTCACACACGCACACACAGTGCCACAACCTTTAAAAACCGTTAAAGTTGCAATTACACCATTCCCATGAATGGCCAGCCGACCACATTTCTAACGTGATTTTACTATCCTTTAATACTGCACAAGACATCCCTTCTTTAAATGCTAATAACTGTATTCTTAGCATTACATTGGTGTTGAACTTTGACTTAACGGATTCCTTGATTATATATCTTTTCGGCTTTGGAAAGATTATTAGTTTTGACCATTTGAAGTCTTGTACACTTCGACCACTGAATTTGAATTAAAAACTTCAAAATCCAATAAAACTTAGCAAGGTTTTTTTTCTATGGCTACATGACTCGGCGTGATATTGCTTATTTACAAATTTGTCGACTATAACTGCCTTAAGTCTGTTCATTTTCTAACAAATGAATGTCTTGGTGTGGTTAACATTACGCATTCAGAGTACGTAAAAAAAGTTTAATTATATGGGTAATTAATTTAAAAAAAAAATCGCATTTGAAAAAATAACGCTTTACCGAGCTAAGTACTCCTAGTGTCGAACCTGTAGCAACTGCTTGGGAGGCAGCCTAGTTTCTGTTAAACTTCACCTCCGATTAAGTTGTAAGTCTCTGAATAAAGTTTATTGGATCAGGAATTTGTAAGATAAACTTAAGTATGGACTTTTCGGTAAACAGAATGGAAAAATAAGTCGTATCTGTTCTATGAAACTTTTCTTAATTTCTAATACTTCGCTAATGGCAAATTAAGGATCTTAACTATTTACTCTAATTTCGCATGTAGAAAAGTGTTTTCTATTAATGCAACAAAAAACAAAATTGTAGCTTAATTTTCCTATTGGTCCTTTCCTTTAATATTGTTCTAAATTTGATTTTTTTTTTTTTTTTTTTTTTTTTTTTTTTTTTTTTTTTATTCACTTGCCATGTATAATAGCTGGCAAATTGATTTCTCAATAATCACTGAATTAGGAGTTCCGTGGCTTTATGCCACCCTATCAAAATCTTGCCGAATTTGCAGGCTTTTCTTAGTCAATATATTAACTGTAAGAACATTTAATGATCGTAAAGCAAGGAAAATTAGTTAACAGCACACCATTCCCAATGAGTTATTTCTGCAAATGGTGGCAATAAATAAGCAACGGCAATTTGAGAACCATTGTCATGTATTAAATGATAGTTTTTTTTTTTTTTTTTTTTTTTTTTTTTAACTCAAGCCGTTGTATTTATACTATGCATTAAAACTTTATTTTTATTTTTTGTCAATATCTGTAATGTTTAACATCTACAGATGAGGGAAAACAAATCTGAACTCCACTTACCTTTTGGGTAAAACTCCTATTTATTTTCAAAATATTTTCATGGTTGTGACTGTTTAGCGACTCATTTCGATAATGAGATCCGGGTTTGATTCTCAACATGGTTGATTTATCAAAGAGCTTGTGATAATCTGGACACGATTCTCGCTTGCGACATTGTTCGGAAGTGTCTGAAAGTAATGCCAGATACTGAACTCGATCGCTTTGGTCTTGTGCCAAACTCGGCTAAGTAAATAACATTTGCGTGCCTTTGAGTTTGTCTGGTCGACCATTATTAATGAATAGCGAGTTTGACCCCGCCATCCTAAATTGTTACACGGTAAATAACTTTGATCGCCCTCGCGTGGGGTAATCGTTAACGAGTTGGGGCCTTCCCGTTGTGCTAAAAACTAAACAACGTTACGTAAATGAGTATCTCGATGTTTAATTCTAAAACTGACATCCTTAGTCAGTTTTCTTCTCACTGGGTGCCCCCATACATGTAACCTTGTGCCTAATCTAAGTAAAGAGAGCATAAATATTAGCTTACCGGTACAGGCTAAACAAGCAAGGGCTTACAGGTTTATCGAGTTAAAGCGGCGGTCTACGACAGGCGGCGCTACTTGTAAATTTCGTTCTTGTCCAATCAGTTGCCAATGAATTTGCGACTAGCTCCGGGCACTGTTAAGCGTATCGGTTAAAGATCAGTATCTAAATATCTTGGATGCATTCAGTGTCCCTAAGGTCTCGTGATCGATGGAAGATAACCAGGCTTTATCCTTCTTATTACTTAATACGTACTTCCTCTGCTCACGCGAACCCATTTTGACATAATCTTCGTAAGGGATTTAAATATGGTGCATAATGGTTAATGTATCCAATGCCAAAATGGTCTGTGGAAATAGGGACCTATTCTATGGTTATACTTGCACTGTTAATTATATTGACATCATTTTTTGTTTTGGTTTTATGATCGCGAGAAAGTGATTTTTACTTCTGGTCATGATCAGAAGTTACATTTTTTTTTTCTAGAACATTGCAACGTGCAATGCTTTTCCATTGTTACTGTGTATGACTTATTTTGAATATTCGATAGTATTATGCTGTTCCTCGTGATGACGATAAACTATATCTGACAGCAAGGCCTCGATCGGGAGATTGGTTTTCTGGAGTGTCTACGATTCATTGCTGATTTATTATTATTTTTTATTTATTTATTTTAAATTAATTGCAACACAAGACCGAAAATCGGGAGTTGGATAAGACTGACCGACACTAGCTATTCTATGCCTACCTAATCGAATTTACGGCTCATTCTTTCATTAAATTTATCTATTCACCACAAAATCATATCCCTCGCCATTCACTCTTGCATATACCACAAGTTCACGGGAACGTACAATACACCACAGGGCATAAAATTTTCAATATTTATAATTGTATATGCAAAAATATATAAAATATTGGTGATATCAATGTTATGAAATGAAGGGTGGCGGGGGGGGGGAGATTACTCCGAAACAAACTGAAAATAAATGGTATCAGTAGGTACTCGTCTACCCCTCAAGAATAAGAGTAGCCGCTCTATTCTCTTTCGACAAAATCAAAAAGCTCCCTCGGTAATGGAGAAGATAAAAAATTATGAGTATTAGAAAATTAAAAAAAAAACTGACCATTAGAGATGAAAAGGGCAGCCCAAAACAAACTCGGGATGTTGGGAATCTCGACTTGAATCACAGCAGACGCCAGGAATGATATTTACTCGCATTAACTAGGCACACGAAAAGGGTCCAACGTAAACAGGGGAGGGCTCCACAGGAAAACTTCCTATTGTGAGTTAGGAAGACGTGAATAAGAAAATCAAGACTAGCCCTATTCACACGTACCAGGGTCGCCCAGTTACTCAATTTTCACTGAAATCTGTCTATACCAAACACCTTCAGGCGTGTCTTAATTGCTTTTGTACGCAGGTTTACCCTGACCCTGTGTGACAGCACCACCACCAGCTCAAGCTGAACCGGAGAACACCTATGGGTAAATAGTAAACTCCCCCTACCAAAAAAAGAAAACAACGAAACTAAACACTGAGACAATAAAAAATACATTTTTACAGTACAAATACCAGAAATACATTTTATATAAACCGTCCTGTGTAAGACTATAAACTATGACCAACAGCAAGGCCTCTGATCAGGAGGTTTTGAACAGCATGGAACCACTACTTAATTGCTGGTGTTCCCAGGTCCACTCTGATCCGGGTTGGTAGCATCTGTTAGGGTCTCAGCTATGGGCAAATAGTTAACACCGAAACTGGGGTCAAAACACTATAAAAGTGTAAAAATGTGTTTTAGTACCAGAAATACTTTGTAAAAAATAAAATATTATCAGTAATAAATTTTTGAAGAAAAACATCTATTACCAGCTATACATTTTTGGTGAAAAATATTACCAGCTATACATTTTTTGAAGGTAAAAATTATTACCAGAAATAGATTTTTGACAAAACATAATATAATAAAAACTTTGTCGGCATTAAATAACCCATTGAGGTTGATATGACGTAAAACACAACAAACCATTTTATATAAAAGTTACCAACAATACCTATTTATAGTAAAATAACCAAAAATGCATTTGTTAAAGCAAAATGATCGGCGATACATTTTATTATAGTATAAGCAACAATATAGAGACCTGGGTAAGACGATAAACTACACCCGACAACAAGGCCAGTGAGGTTTTGAGGAATGTGGAACCACTTTAATTGCTGGTGTTCCCAGGTCCAACCTGACCCGAGCTGGTAGCAACTGTTAGTCTCCCAGACACGGGAAAATAGTGTTTTTTGTTTTGCTTTGTTTTTTTGTTTTTTTTGCTTCAAAAGTATAAAAATATATTAGCATAAAATACCAGTAATATATTTATTTAAAAAAATGACCAGTACTAGATCCACCAATGAGTCAGGTTGTGACACAAGGTCACTTTTTAACGTGGGGACCCGAGTGTTTTCACTCTGGTCGCTCGCTGGTCATAGCTTGTCCAAGCTAGAGAGAGCTGGTCTAAGCTAGTTATTGCTGGTCTTGGCTTATCATAGCTGGTCAGAACCGGTTCAAGCTAGTCGTAGTCGTGATACCACCAGCACAGAGATGGATCCTTCTGCTGGGAAACTATTAAACAAATGACCAGTAGCAATACATGTTTGTAACAAAATAACAATCAATAGAGCATTAATGTATAAAAATAGATTCTATAGTAAGATTACCAGCGATACATTTTATCTACACACTATATATCTAAAACACAAGATATGTTTGCACTGAAAGTATAGCATTATGTATAAAATATCTGTAGTTGAAGGCATAAAATATTTAGATAATCGCATTAAAAAAAATCTAGAGATTTTGATATACCGCTAAGAATAAAAACGAATTCAGATAATAACTGTCAACCTATGACATTGGTCGATAACTATCTAAGTTGTAACATTTAAACATGACTTTTTCTCAGGATATGATTGAAATGAAACCTGTAAATTAGAAACTAATTTTGGCATAATAATATATTTACTTGATTTTGTTTAGCAGCATATCAACCTCTATGAATTATTTAATGTCGAAATCTAAATATTGCGAAAGCAATAGTATGCCTTCATATACAGATAAAATTTTTGTTTTGTTTTGTTTTACGGCATGTCAACTTTAATGGGTTATTTAACACTTTCACTGCTACTCATTTTCCCAGTGCAATTAGATACGAAACTACCATGACGTAGAGAAAAATCGATGCTGACTAATAATTTACATGATAGAACAGAATTTTCCGTATTTTACGTTAGATGGCGCAACGGAACACTGATACCAGCGGTATGCAAAAAAAACCCCGTAGGTTTCCGTACTTAGCCAGCTGGAGCAAGATAAGAAAAACGAAGATCTCCGTAGTTAGCAGCGGAAGGGTTAATAACGACAAGATTTTTACTGCCGTCCTGGGTATGACGATAGATTACATCCGCGTCCTGTGTAAGACGATAAACTACGTCCTGCAGCAAGGCCTCTGATCACGTTTTGAGGAGCGTGGAACCACCTCTTAATTGCTGGTGTTCCCAAGTCCAGCCTGACCCGGGTTGGTAGCATCTGTTAGGGTCCCAGCTATGGGCAAATAGTTAACACCCAAACTTGTGTAAAAATAAGTTTTAATACTTTGTAATAATAAAAGAAATATTACCAGAAAATTTTGAAGGAAAGATTATTATCAGCAATACTTTAAAAAACATACCAGCAATACAGTTATAGATTCTTTGGAAAAAAAAATGACCAGCTATAGATTTCTTCAAGGAAAAATATTCCCAGAAATAGATTTTTGATGAAAAACATTACCAGCAATAAAAATTTTGTCGGCATTAAATGACCCATTGAGGTTGATATACCGTAAACAAAACCAAGATTTTTATTGCTGGTAATATCTTTTTTTCCAAAAATGTATTGCTGGCAATAATTTTTTTTACAAAGTATTTCTGGTATTAAAACCTATTTATACACTTTCATAGTGTTTTGGCCCTAGTTTGGAGTGTTAACTCTTTGCTCATAACTGGGACCCTAAGAGGTGCTACAACCTCGGGTCAGGGTGGACTTGGGAACACCAGCAATTAAGAGTTGATTCCACGCTCCTCAGCAACATTGGACGTAGGTTATCGTTTTATCCAGGACGCGGACGTTGTTTATCGTTATACCCAGGACGTATTTCGCTATGAAATGTATCGTTGGTAATTTTACTATAAATAGGTATTGTTGGTAATTGTTTATACAAAAATGTATGGCTTTAATTTTTACAATAATTTTTTAATTTTTTATTTTATAGATTTTTTTGTTTCGGGGTTCACTATTTGCCCATAGCTGGGGGTCCTAACAGGAACTACCACCCCGAGACAGGGTGCACCTGGGAACAACAGCAATTAAGTGGTTCCAATCTCCTCATCAGAGGCCTTGATGCTGGATGTAGTATCATACCCAGGACTAGGAATATGGCACAAAACAAACATATTCAGCCACGTTGTAACAATTTCTGCGTGATTACAAAAACACTGAATAAAACACTGAAATGACAGACACTAGTGTTATTCTGATGAAATATGTCCTTTCGCTTAATTCTTTACACGTTTCCCGGATTTCTGATCGAATTAGGAACAGAAATTACTTGAATCCCATGTTAATTCATTTTCATCAAAAGTACCCAACATCCTTTGATAATTTACAACTCTAAAGTTCCGAAACATAGACATTTCCGTGTCGTTATGTTAAATATTTTAAAAATAAAAATACTAAAATTATATATATATATATATATATATATATATATATAATTTTAGTATATATATATATACTTTAGTATATTTATTTTAGTATATATATATATATATGCAGACAAACGCACACCTTAATGAGAAACTTAGAATTTTGATCATTACTCGACTTGCTTAATCTTTATCGCAGGATTTATTACTAAAGTTCCTTACATTTTCATTCTTGGATCTGATAGAAAAAGGCTATCTCATTATGACTGAATTTGAATTCATAATACTGTATATTTTAATCCGTTCGCCTTCTTTTTAATCGTTTAACACGTCTCCAATCATCGGATATATTGAATTTCAAAAGGAAAAATCTCAAATCCACGTTAGTCCTGGATACGGCGATAAACTACATCCAGCAGCAAGGCCTGTGATAGGGAGATTGAAGGTTATGAGGAGCGTGAAAGCACCTCTTCATTGCTTTTGCTCCCAGGTTCCCCCTGACACTGGGTGGTAGCACCACCCCAGGACAAGCTGGAACGGAGAACACATATGTGCAAATAGAAAACTCACCCACAAAAAAACAACACTATGAAAGTATAAAATACATTTTTATAGTAAACATACCAGCAATGAATTTTATACAAATGCCGTAAAGCAAACCAAACCAACCGTCCTGGGTAAGACAATAAACTACGTCCAACAGCAAGGCCCCTGATCAGGAGGTTTTGAGGAGCGTGGAACCACATCTTAATTGCTGGTGTTCCCAGATCCACCCTGAGACGGAGTGGTAGGCCCGGTTAGGGTCGCAGCTATGGGCAAATAGCTAACACCGAAACTGGTATAAAAACACTATGAATGTGTAAAAATAGGTTTTAATACCAGAAATACTTTGTACAAAATTATTAGCACTAAAATTTTGAAGAAAGAAAATATTACCAGCAATACATTTTTTGAAAAAAAAATTATCAATAATACGTTTTTGAAAAAAAAAAATTACCAGCAATACGTTTTAGAAAATAAAATATTACCAGCAATACATTTTTGAAGGAAAAAATTTTACCAGAAATAGAATTTTGACAAAACAAAATATTACCAGCAATAAAAGTTTTACGGTATATCAACCTGAATGGGTTATTTAATACCGACAAAACAAACCAAAATCAACCAATTATAGCAAAATGACCAGCAATATATTTTATCTATAGTTGATAGCTTACAATTACGTTCAAAATAAATTTAGTTGAAGCCATATAATTACGTATAAAGTATTTTGATTTCGGCATTAAATAACCCATAAAGTTTGAGTTGCTGCTAAACAAAATCAGCTAACCAACTACATTTCCTACATATTTTACCGTTAGCCGTTTTATCTTCCTGAAACAATCTAATCCTATTGAAGACTGTAAAAGCCACTTAGAAAAGCAGTTTATTGCAAAACAAAGTTAAGAGACGATAGATTTATGAAGTTGTATAAAATATATATGTGTGTGTGAGTAACTAGGTGTAGTGTTAACTATTTAGTCTAATGGTTCATATTGCAAGGTAAATGTTTTAAGCATAATCACTTTTTAAAAATATTACTCCTATAAATCTCATATTACGAAATAATATATATCCAATGAAACTTTAAAAGAATATCACATTGACCGACGCCATAAATTTGGCATAAAAATGCTACTCAAGCCGTGATGTTCGACATCTGTTTTAGAATTATTATCTGATCTGATATTTATTCTCCTCAGGACAAACGCTAAGCATAGATGTCAAATTTGTCTTTCTTATCACATTACAGCTTCATCAGAAGCGTAACAATTTCATTTAGAACCAATTCAAAACTTTTTTCTTTATCAATTTATTTGATATCATTATATATACATATATACATACTAACCTATACCTATACGTACACTGTCCTGGGTATGACGATAAACTACGTCCAACAGCAAGGCCTCTGATCAGGAGGTTTTGAGGAGCGTGAAACCACCTCTTAATTGCTGGTGTCCACCCTGACCCAGGGTGGTAGCACCTATTAGGGTCCCAGATATGGGCAAATAGTTAATCCCCCCTCAACTGGGGTCAAAACACTATGAAAGTGTAAAAATAGGTTTTAATACCAGAAATACTTTGTAAAAATTTATTAACAGCAATAAATTTTTGAATGAAAAAAAAATCTATTCCCAGGAATATATTTTTGAAAAAACATATTACCAACAATACGCTTTTGAAAAAAAGATATTACCAGCTATATATTTTTTTAGGAAAAAATATTACCAGAAATATATTTTTGAACAAAAATTATTACCAGCAATACATTTTTGAAAAAATATTACCAGAAACAGATTTTTGCCAAAACAAAATACGTCCTGGGTATGACGTTAAACTGCATCCGAGTCCTGGGTAAGACGATAAACTACATCCAAAAGCAAGACCTCTGATCAGGAGGTTTTGAAGAGCGTGGAACCACCTCTTAATTGCTGATGTTCCCAGGTCCACCCTGACCCGGGGTGGTAGCAGCTGTTAGGGTCCGAGCTATGGGCAAATAGTGAAATCCTAAGGTGTCTCCGCCTCCTGGGTATGACGATAAACTACATCCGCGTCCTGGGTATGACGATAAACTACGTCCAACCAAAAGGCCGTCGCCCTGTTGGCGGGGCATCAGAATACGTCAACTGCCCCCTTGCAGAGGGTAAAAGTCTCTCAATGGGGCCACCTGCTGGCCATGGGTGGCGACTCGTGATGCCTGGGGATGGGATCCTGGTGGTTGAGCAGGTCATGACCCAAGTATAAAGTGGTCACGACCCTGCAGCACACCACTTTGGCCCTTATCTGGGCGAGACGGGCGGTCAAAGAGGCCCGATCCGATCAATCGGCTGGTCATGTCATGCCCCATCACATCTAACCCATCCAAAAACAACTACAACTTACAATTAACTTTTCCGCCCAAACCCTACACTAAATATATTAACACTTTACCCCTAAAATGTGATAGAAAGCGGTGGCTTAGGGTCAATCAGTAGAAAAAAAATTAAACAATGATGTTGCCAGCTATACGTTTTTGTTATATTTAGTAAATACTGGATCTGGCATTAAATAACCCATAGTGGTTGATATGCCATAAAACCCCCAAAAACAAAAACAAAAAAATATTACCAGCAATAACAATTTTGTCGGCATTAAATAACACATTCCAAGGAGGACGAAATCCTGAGAGCTCAATGTAAATTCAGAGCTAATAATTTAAAGAAAACAGACAACTTTAAGGCTCCATGTAATAATTTATTTCACCATAGCCATTTTAAAGGGCGCTGGATCATCAGACTTCACTTCCAAAAGGTGAAACGAAAAATGAAATGAACATTTACACTTTTGACTGGTAGTATTAAGTTTATGTAATTTAACAGACAGGGTAGTGAGGAGTGGTGTGATAGACATGATCGAGTTTAGAGAGGGTTTATTTTTATCTATCATACTTAGTATTAGGGGAGGAGGGACCACATATATATATATATATATATATATATATATAATCTCGAACTCGCTACTCAGTCGTAATGGTTCTAGCGAGACAAGCTCGTTAACCATTACACCGCCTCAAGGCAACCCCATATATATATATTATATATATGGGGCACTTGTCTCTATAGAACGATTACGACTAAGTAGTGAGTTCGATCCTCACTAGATGCCCCATATTTCGGCCTTGTGCCATATCTAAGCTAAGTTTGAAAAATCATTATATATTTTATATATGTTATATATCTATCTGTCTATCTCCACATATATACTACCTGACGTGCTTGTGCGAATGGATGGTGGAAAGGCAGACGGTTGACTTGTGTATAAAGACAGTGTATTTTCCGTGGTCTACAATTATGTCACTATACTTTTCGACAACAATTAATGGTGCACTCAGTTGCACCTTGTTAATATTCTCAAAAGCATTATGTTCATGTAATATCCACTGAGTTATAATTACCTAAATTGAAATTTACAAAGTAGCTTTTTGATTTCGAATAGCATAAATTTTTAATCAATAATCATTGGAAATTTCCAGGTTCTCGTAGCCTAATGATGATAAATGTTATCATCATACACAATGCAAAAAATAGGTTTTATATT
>OZ038495.1:34974271-34994271 GCA_964036315.1 Acanthosepion esculentum | reverse complement strand
CACACTTCCGCCCCCCCTTCAAGGAAAGCCTCCTCCGAGACCACAGATTAACCGCGATCTCGGCCTTCCCTTGTACCTCCGACAAATTCATTTCCAACTGGAGATCAGGACCGAACCAGACGCCGAGTATCTTGATCAGCACATCCGTCCAGAGGAAAGGTCCGGGAAGAGAAACTCCCTTCCACGCACCCAACCGCAAGCCAGCAGACTTATCGTGGTTGATCTTGGCCCCTGTTACCATCTCATAGCCACTGATTTCTTTGCTGACTTCGTCAATCTCGGCTCTGCTCGACACAAGAACCGAAACGTCTAAGGTTCCAACGCAAGAACGTAAAGCAAAGGCGAAAGCGGACAACCTTGGCGAATGGAGCGAGACAATACGAAAGGCCTCGATCTTACCCCATTCACCTCCACCAGCGAACCGGGGGTCGCATACAAAAGTCGGATCCAGGAGCAAAACCGGCCGCCGAAAGGACAGCCTCCAGAAAGCGATGGTCAACCCTATTGAAGGCCTTGGACTGATCTAAATTGATCAGCGCGGCTTCAATGTCGACCTGCTCTAAGAACAAGCGTACCATATGCAGTTTATCCTGAATAGTCCTGCCCTTCCCAGCACAAGTCTGTTCGGAGCCAATCAGACTAGACAGGACAAGCTGCAAACGGTTGGCTAAGATCTTCGTCAAAATCTTTAACTCTGTGTTTAACATAGTCAAAGGGCGAAAGTTATTTATCCCATCCCCACCGTTCTTGTCCTTACGCAGCAACTTGATCACACCCCTGGAGAAGCGTTGGGGTATAGACCCCTGCTTCAATCAGTTGTTGAAGATCAGTTCCAACAAAGGAACAAAAACGGGCGACTGCCTCAAGTAAACTTCGTAGGGAAGACCATCTAGTCCCGGAGATTTATCCAGGCCAACCTGCTTCAGCGCTTCCCAGATTTCCGACTCTGTGATGAGACCCTCGCACCCATCCGCTTCAGCTGCCTCAAGGCAGGGAAAGTCGGCCAAATAGGCGTCGAACCGAGCAGGGCTCAGACCGGGCTCCCTGGTGAAAAGATCCTGAAAGTAATCTCGAAAAGCCTCGCATATGCCCGCGTTTGTAGTCACGGTCCGATTATCCGGCAATGTGACGCACGCGATATGTCGCCTGGTAGCGTTCCGATTTTCCTCTGCACGCAATTCAGCGGCCATATTCGTCGCCTCAGAGGACATTCTTTTTAACCTAGCCCTAACTACCAGAGCTTGATCCTTCTTGCTAAGCAAGAAGGACAACTTTGCCTTAGCTATGGCTATTTCCCCACTATGACGGGATTTCACTGCCCGATCAACTTTTTCTTCTAAAGCCGTTTGCGCCGCTAATCTACCTAGGTTGAGTCAACGACTAAAATCGGCAGCAAACGCTCTAATTTTGGATTTTAATTTATCCCACCAGACATTCCCTAAAACCGCACCCGTGAATTCCCTCTGTATCATTAGTTACAGCTGGTCCCGGAAATCCTGCTCACCAAATAGTGAGCAGTTTAATTTCCAGTACCCAGCCAACCTAACCTTAGGATTATCTAAGTTTACACGGACCCGGACAAGCCTATGATCCGTATAGACTGTATAATGGAATCTTGGACACCCTAAGAGCCCTACATCGACTCTCTTAACTAAAACTCGGTCGAGGTAGCTCGCAAGCGACCCAGGATCCGAGTTGCCACTATTTGTCCAAGTCCATGCTACCTCCCGAGGGTGCTCATTCCGGTACTTATCGACAAGATCAAACCCGCCGATAAAGTCCCGAAATGGTTTCACATCAGGATTGTTAGTACCCTCTTTTTGCCCTATACGATCTATATCGGAGTCAAGGACGGCATTCCAATCCCCCGCTAAAACTACCCGACGAGATGTCGTCAAGTACGGCTCGATCTGCCGAAACAAAGCAGGTCGCTCAGAATGGTTATTGGGAGCATAAACCCCAATGAGTCGTAGAGCTTTATCCTTTATGGTAACATCCAGCACGCAAAGCCTGCCCGCCGGATCTGCGAAGACAAGAGTACATGCAGCCTTCAAAGACTTGCTCACCAGCCAAAAGACACCCCTCGAACGACCATCAAAACATTCTGAATAAAGAGAGAACCCCTTAGACAGTATGTCCTCACGGTCATGAGAAGAAAACTGGGTCTCTTGCACACAACAAACATCCACCCCGAGGTGCTGAAGGTCACGAGAGAACCTCTCCCTGCGAGACTCGGACCTCAGGCCCCGCACATTTATACTAGCTAACCAGAGTGCCATGATGAAAACTGATTAGGGTTGTATTACTGGTTTAAACATGGTCGGGGTAAGGATACCAACAGCCTCTCCCTTAGACCCATGGCCCATCTCAGTCTTGATGGTACCGTCTTGGGAGATTCCGCCGATATCCCAGGGGAAAGTCAGTTTAAGTGCTCTATACAGGGAGAGTTGAACTAAAATAGGGACCCTCCCTGCACAAAATTGTTTTAATGATTTCAATTTTTGGTTTTGGACGATTGCTATGGGCAAGGTCATCTTGTTGGACATGATGGCCTCGTCCAACATCACCCAAATTTGTTTGGCTCTGGGTCCGGTTCGTATTACTGTGAGAACCCTTTGGGCCAGAGGGAAATTGTCTGGTACTTCGACATCTTGGTCTGCAAACTGCTTGATGGAAAGCAGATACCGTAAGTCTTTTATTCGATTGCCATAATCTCTGGCCCTCTCCGCCTGAGCTGGAGAGATGCAACAAACGTCCTCTCCCAAATTGTAAATTGTTTTTTTTTTTATTATTATTTTTTGTCTTTAAGCTCCTGAGTGGGGCTTCTGTTGCGTTTGGAGGATGGTGGAGGCATTTCAGTTATCTTCATAGGAGAAGGACTGGGAGTATGCTGAGGGGTCTTTTTTTAACGGGGGAAGAGCTGGGAGTGTGGAGAAGGGTATGGAAAGATCTGTGTTTGTAAGGGCTGGGATCTCTACTGAGGGGAATTGATTTGGATGGTGATGTCAGGGTAGCTGGACGTTTCTTCGGTGAATGGGAGGACCGGGTAGAGGACGTTGAAGGAGTAGGGTCTAATTGCTTGTTTTTAGTGTCTAGTTTTTTTTTTAAGCTCTTTGATCTTTTCAGTTTTCTCGTACCCGGGATCGTATTTCTGTTGCCTTTCGTTGAATGTCACTTGAGAGGCTGGGGCATCGCCGTTAACGTTGCTAGAGGGGGTGGGACTGTCCGTGCCTTTGGTCCTTCAGGGGACTGAGGACCCGCTGTCTGGCGCTTCCCTCTGGCCTTACCAGCAACTAGCCATTCCCCTTCTCCCTTCTCCGCAACTGCACTAGCAGCAGGCGAAGGCTCTTTGGGGAATGTGGTCTTTTGGCCAACCGAAGGATTATCCCTAACGGTCCCAGATGCTGGCATGCCCATTCAGGCGAGGCGGTAGGTACAGACGCGGTCAGAGGGGGATTTTGTTCACCAGGAGATTGAATACCAGAGGCCTTCTTCTCTGGGCAGGAAGAGGAGAGGTGACCAGGCTCTCCACACTTCCAGCATACCGGTTTACGGCCAGTCACAATGACCGGCAACTTCAATTTCCACCAAACAGTTGGGGATGGAGGGGAAGACCTGTTCATCGAGTCGAATATCAAAGTTCCACCCCCCGTTCAGGCTATCGCAGGAAGCTCCCAGTATTACGCCGTACTGGGACAGGTAAGCCGCGATATGTTCCCCGAGAACCTTATGAGGGACCTCGCATAGCTACAGGTCTTTCTGCGGCCTTCATATTCAAGGCGTATAATCAGGTGTTTAGTTATGAGGTCTCGTCTCGAAGCCGCTACGCAATCTTCCGCAGTGGGTAACAATACGTCCCACATGAAAAACCTCTGTCCCTTAACAACTCTAATGGGTTTGAACCCCAAGGACTCGAGTGATTTTATCACTGTGTTTTTCGTCGCCCGACAAATTTTGCGCGTACGCTTGTCGATGACGAAAACTGACACAATTCTTTTTTCAATTTTTCTGAGTTTTGGGCGTCTACTAAGAGTCCACATTCTACCACAAGGTGTGCGTAACTCCTAGACCGCTCCAAGAATTCCGCCACATTGATTATACAACTCGGGGGGGGGGGTCTTCCAACAAGAGGGCGATTCCCCAGCCTCAGAAATTTTTCCATTTTTGTCAATGTGAGGCACTGTTGGCCTCCATTTCATTTTGGCTTTTATTGGTCTCGTTCTTATCAATATTATTGGTCTTCTTGATTTTAGAATTTTGGAAATTAGTGGCCTCCATAGATTTAGAGACTTGGTCATTTTTGGCCTCAGTAGAAATTTTTTTATAAACTTGGCCATTATTGGCCTCCATATTATTAGAAGCTTGGCCATTATTGGCCTTACTACATTTTGGGGGAGTATTTTGTACGTCTACACTAGTAGAAGTTGCTGGTAAGACAGGATATTCATCCATATCGTCTTTGTCAGGGGGCTTTTTCTTGATAGCAAATAAATGCTTTTTCGCTGATCGTTTTAGGTCAGAGATGATAGTTTTTTTCTTTTTAATGAGAAAAGACGATGAACTTTTTTTCTTTTCCATTTCTCAAATGCAAAACAAAGGGAGTTGGAGGGGAGGGAATGGGACGCAAGGAGGAAGGGGAGGCAAGGGAGATGTGGTAAAAAAATACAATTAAAAAAAAAAATCTTACCAGTTATACATTTCTGAAAAAAAACTACCTGCTATGCGTTTTCGAAAAAAAGAAAACAAATTCTGTTGGCATTAAATAATCCATTGTGGTTAGCATGCCGTAAAACAAAACAAAACAAACTTGTGTCAAAATAGGTTTTAATATCAGAAATACTTTGTATTAAAAAAAATTATTGCCAGCAATAATTTTTGAAGGAACATTTATCAGCAATACTTTAAAAAAAAAATACCAGCAACACAAACAGTTATATATTCTTTGGAAACAATATGACCAGCTATAGATTTCTTCAAGGAAAAATATTTTCAGAAATAGATTTTTGAAGAAAAAATTACCAGCAATAAAAATTTAGTCGGCATTAAATAACCCATTGAGGTTGATGTGCCACAAAACAAAACAAACCAAAACAAAACAAACAAACCTTTATGCATACAAATTAGAAAATGCCCTATTTAGTTTTTTAAACTAAATAGTAGGGCATTTAAATAGTAAGGCAAACACTGTAGTTTGAGGAATTAATTGCTGTAGGCAAGAACTAGGTTGTTTGGTAGAGTGTATCGTCATTTAAGGTAAGTTGCAAATGCATCGGTAGATATCATACTATAGTTAAACCAGCATCTTGAATTATAGAATTATACGAATATTATCATATCCTCATTACAATATTTGCTTTAAAATACATCCACACATCTTTATATGGATCTGTTCGGGACTAAAGGAATGTGTATATCATGTAGTATCAATATAATGTCTATGTATAAAGAACATTTATACATAGCATAAAAACACATTTAGTTGAAATTTCTAGGGCAAATAAAGAGGAAAGATGGCGTAGAAAATTTAACATTCACAGGACATATTGAAGGCAAGTTCAACTGAGGAAAACATTGCTTACCTACCTAACGAGCTGCGTAAATGATTTGCAGAAGAGTGATTAGAATGTACAGCAATAAGACAAACTTTGCTAAGGGTTACAAAGAACAGAACGCTGTGGAGAGCCATAATCGCTCACTTTTAGAAGGGACACGGCACACAGAAGTTATTGACGAAAAGGGGAAGCACGCCAATGTCTATCCCGGAAAGAATCATGGCTATAAACAAATCCAACAACCGTCCTCGGTGTGACGTTAAACTACATCCGCGTCCTGGGTAAGACGATGAACTACGTCCAGCAGCAAGGCCTCTGATCAGGAGGTTTTCAGGAGCGTGGAACCACCTCTTAATTGCTCGTGTTCCCAGGTCCACCCTGACCCGGGGTGGTAGCAGCTGTTAGGGTCCCAGCTATGGGCAAATAGTTAATACCCAGACAACATCCGCGTCCTGGGTAAGACGATAAACTACACCCAACAGCAAGGTCTCTGATAATACGTTTTTGAAAAAATAATATTACCAGCTATACGTTTTTTAAAAAATAATATTACCAACTATACGTTTTGGAAAAACTAATATTACCAGCTATACATTTTTTGAGGAAAAAATATTACCAGCTATACATTTTTGAGGAAAAAATATTAACAGAAATAGATTTTTGATAAAATAAAAATATTACCAAGAAAAAAAAGTTGGCATTAAATGACCCATTGCGGTTGATATGCTGTAAAACAAAACAAAGCAAACCAAATCCAACAAACCAATCTAGGCTGTGAGCTTGTGTAAGGATTATTGAATTTAAGCAGATAAAGATATTTCTTTATCATAGTAGTGTAGGAACAGGCGTATAAGTACAAAGAAAATGCCTTCCGGGAGCTTCACAAAATATTAAGGGAAAGGTAAATTTCATTATAAAACAAATAAAAAGTGTTGAATTCCTGTATAATATGTAATATCTTATATGATATTGGATTTCGACATGAAAAAGTGATTTGAACAGATGTTATGTTGAGGAGACATGTTCTACCGACGAATACGCATATGGGATGAAATATTTACGGATTAATTATGAAGGAGTGTTACTACAGCTGTGAAATCTTTCCTAGGTATGACGATAAACTACATCCGCGTCCTGGATAAAGTAGATCCAACAGCAAGGCCTCTGATCAGGAGGTTTTTAGGAGCGTGGAACCATCTCTTAATTTGCGTGGAATCACCTCTTAATTCCTGCTGTTCTCGGGTCCACCATGACCCGCGGTGGTAGCAGCTGTTAGGGTCCCAGCTATGGGCAAACAGTTAACCCCCAACTGGTGTATAAACACTATGAAAGTGAAAAAATAGATTTTAATACCAGAAATACTTTGTAAAAAGTTATTACCATCAATAAATTTTTGAAGAAAAAAAACTATTACCAGCAATATGTTTTTGAAAAAAATAATATCAGTAATACATTTTTGAAGAAAAAATTTTACCCTCAAAAAATATTTTGTCAGCATTAAATAACTCAGTGAGGTTGATATGCCGTAAACCAAACCAAACCAAACCACCTCTTGATTTCTGGTGTTCTCAGGTCCACTCTAAACGTGGGTGGTAGCATCTGTTAGGGTCACAGCTATGGGCAAATTGTTAACCCCCCAAACTTATTATCCAAAAATCTTTTTCTCACAGAGTTCGATATGCCGCTAAACTAAAGGAACAAAAAGAAAATAAATAAAAATAATACCAACAATATATTTTTGCAAAAATTATTAACAGCAATAAATTTTTGAAGAAAAAATTATTACCAGCAATACATTTTTGAAGAAAAAAATATTTCTAGCAATACATTATTGCCAACAATACATTTTTGAAGAAGGAAATATAACCAGCAATACATTTTTGGAAAAAATATTACTAGACATACTTTTAAAAAAATATTACCACCAATAAAAATCTTGTCAGCATTACTTAATCCATTTAGGTTGATATGCCGTAAAATGAACCAAACCAAAACTAATAACTGCCTTGTTTATTTCCAGTTAAACAGACATGTTTATTGAAAGAAGATTACAATAACTAGTACTGACGTCTATTACAAATGGACAATTGGCATCGTGGTGTTATCAAGTACATGTCCCCCAAATGGTTTATCTCCTATTCATACTGACATAGATTTTAGGAGATGTCGCCCAACTTTATCAGCAATGCAAATGGGGACAGTTAAATTTAGGAGAAGATAGCAGTCTTGCATATGACCCATGGTTTGGATGTCCTACAACTGCCCCTACCGAGGAAAGCATTGATTGTTCACTACGTGGTGTTGGCTCCCTGTGCCGAGCCAGCAAATTTTACTCTCCCCGCAATCGATCTTCCAAATCTATAAATCGACCATTCGCCCTTGCATGGAGTATTGCTGCCATATATGGTCTGGAGCCCCTGCTGTTTGCCTCAGGGTCCTTGATAAGATCCAGAGTCGGATATGCAATGTAATTGGCCCTGATCTGTCATCTCGTCTGCAGTCGCTCTCTCACAGACGCGACGTTGCCTCGTTCTGTCTATTTTACAAATACTTTCACGATAATTGCTCCGAGGAGCTGCTTTCGCTGGTTCCTAGGCCTCATGAATTTAAACGTCCTACGTGGCTGGCATCCCGTTCCCACCCCTTCACCGTTGAAAATGTTAGATGTAGACGTCTCTTCTACTCCAACAGCTTCATGTCTCGCACATCTCGCCTGTGGAACTCCCTTCCTTATTCATGTTTCCCTGACAAATACAATCTCCAACTATTTAAGTGTAACGTCAATCGACATCTCCAGTTGCCTTGATCTATCCACTTCTCTTCTCCACATCCTTTCACCTCTCATTCCTATCTGCTCTCGCTCCAAATCTTCTGTAACCCCCTTGCCTTGATCGATCCACTATCTTTCTCCACATCCTCTCCTTTACCATTCCTATCTGCTCTTCCTCCAAACCTTCTGTAACCCCTTGCATGCTAGTGGTCTCCATCCTTGCTTGGGGTGATAAGCTTAAAAAAAAAAGAAAAGAAAAAGATGACAGTCGATTGACTATCAATCAAATAAACAATGCTCTTACCATATCCTGTGAGAGAGAGTTAAGAATATTCTGCACAATGAACATGGTATGAACAAGGTTTCTTCTCGGTAGTTGCCATGTCTTATAGCTACTGTTCAGAAGTGCTCCAGGATGATCACATCACGTGAAAATCTGACATATTAAGCTGAGTATTGCGTTCAACAAGTTCAGCCAGAGACAATGCAGTGGAAAAACCTCTACACACCTGCTCCAAAGAAGGACAAGGTCGTTTCATCTGTAGGGAAAATGAGGGTCTCATTTTTTTGTGATGTAAAAGGCATTGTTTTATTGACTATCTTCAAAACGGCCACACCATCAATGGAGGGTATTATGCCAAAGTGCTGAAACAGTTACAAAAAGCTATCAATAACAAACATCCACGAAAACTGAGAAACGGGGATTTGTTTTATCAGGACACTGCTCCAGCACAATAGTCCTTGGTTTCAATGGCTGCTGTGCGTGGCTGTGGTTTCGAACTGGTTGAACAACCTAGGTATTCTTTTGATTTGACTACTATCTGTTCCCCAACATGAAAAAAGCATGTCTAGGAACAGTGATAATTAGGTCATATCTGATGTTTAATCAAATGAAAAAAGACTTGTAGTTCCAACGAATGATTTATTTTATGGAAATATTTCGTCTAGCAGTTGACAGTCAACGTCATTGCTTAAGTTGAGTAAAACTGCAGAGAATCTAGAAACACTTAAGAATTCAAATCAAGGAAAAAAACTAGTTGATGACGTTTACAAAGAGCAAATTGAGACATTTAAAAAAGGAATTTTGTTTTTTCTCTACAAATTGATAATTTTTTTATATCATATTTTTCTTTAGAGCAGAGAGGTCCATACAGGATAGAGTTTTGCTGCATCTATCCTACTGCAGACATTTTTCGTATTTGCTATTACCATTTGTTCAGCTACTCTTCTTTGATTGAAATGTTTTTGGTTTGTCAATTTGGTGGTCGAAGTCAATTTTCTAAAATGGCATATAATGCAATCGCTGAATTTTTTCCCAATTTTTGTTTTTCCTTTTCATTTGAAATTACCTTATCACAAAGTCTTCTATGTTCATCCAGTCGTTCTTTCAATGATCTTGAAGTCATGCCTACATAACTTGTTGAGCAGTTCATGCAATAAATTTTGTAGATTAGATTGCTATTACTTGTACCTGGTCTTTCATCTTTTAATCTGATGAGCGTCCTTCCTATTATGCTGAAAGAGGAGAATACAACTCGTATATCTACCTGTTTTAAAATTCGTTTGAAAGCTTCTGTTTTGTTTTTTTTTAATATGTTATGTTCACCGTTAAAAATCTTTCAGAACTAGAGTTTATATTTTTATCAATGGCATTGTTTTTTTATTCTGTCTAGTTGTTGGTACACAATTTAAATTAATGAGTGACCAAAACTGGCAAGTGCTACTTGAAATATTTCCATAAAATAAATCATTCGTTGGAACTACGATTTATTTTCTTTTAATTATGCAATTACCAACGGAGACAAGCATCCTAACATTCATATCTGACGTTGATGAATCGTTTACCTTCAGTCTTCTTTGAACAATCAGATGTCAATTTACGTGGAAGGAGCCAATGCATTGATTAATATCAAGACATAACACCTCTAGAATCATTCCTTCATACCTGGAAAAACAAGTGTTAAAACAAGGGATGAAATATTTCAAAGCTCTGACTTTACTCTTTCATAGTCAGACCATGAACTTTTTACCCCACACTCGTACCTGAAAAGAAACAATTCTATTATTAATAAGAAGCGTTAAAACGAATGGATGAAAGATTTCATAGCTCTAGCTTTACTTCTTCTTAGTCAGACCATGAAATTTTTAGCCCACACTGGTACCTGGAAAGAAACAATTCTATTATTAATAAGAAGCGTTAAAACGAATGGATGCAAGATTTCATAGCTCTAGCTTTACTCATTTATAGTCAGCCTATAAACTTTTCAGCCTATCCTCGTTTCGTGGATATACCATTCTGCAAGTAAGTATGTCCGAAGGAGAAAAGAAACTACAACGCATCTTAAGATGATGTCGAGTGCGGAAAACACTTAAAATAACAGATAAATATAAGGCAGATGAACAGAAAGAGACGAATGATTTGAGGAAGTCTGTGTGAAGAAAAACAAGAGGCAAATACCACTCAGCAGCCTTTGTGCTTTCTTTTTGTGATAATAAATATCTTATTTGTAATCTGTTTATGTGTAGGTTTGAGAAAACTTAAATAAATAGAACTGTAGGCAAAAATAAAATAAAAAAGATAAATAGCTTTGACGGTATTACGACAAAATTGGCGGTTGTAGGAAGAAACGGCGTTTATTAGCCCCTCCTGACGAAATAATAAAACGGAAATAAACATATCAGAAAGAAATTAAAGAAGATGAAAGTAGAGAAGGAAATAAAGTGTTTCGTCGGCGGGAATTAATGACATGAAATCGATCGTGTTTATTGGTTATTTGAGGGAAAGGCGTTCACAGTTTCTTATCCACAAAATGCTTTTTCACTAACGATGCATATGCTGAAAGACAGCGCGGGAAAAAAAAAATTCAAAACTGTCTTTGATATTTTAAAAGATAAAGATGTATAGTGGAGAGAATATGTGCTTTATTCCAAATATTTGAGCTGAAAGAAGAATAAAAAGAAAAAAAGATTAAACTCTTGGGTACAATCGGGAACACACACAAAATGTTATTTAAAAATCTGTTCCTCACAGAGGTTGATATGCCGCTAAACTAAAAGAATCAAACTAAACCCAAAATATGGTGTGCTTAAGTTGTAAAATATATAAGAGAAAATAAACTTTGCTGAGAGGAAAAAAAAAAAAAACTTTTCCCGTAGAATGATTTATAGAAATTCATGAAATATCAGGCGAGACATGGGAAACTTTACATTAAAAAGAGATGTATAATTAGATAAATCTGTTTCAATTCTCCAATTTAGAGAAGCACGACATGTGTCTCATTATCATCATTGTTCCCGTCATGGTTGTAGGGTCAATGCGCTGTTTCCTCTACATTGTCGGAATTAGAAGTCGGACTGGTGTTACTTCACGTGTATCATATCTTAGGCAAGTAGACTAAATCCAATCCCCGTCCTGGGTGAGACGATAAACTACATCCAAGAGCGAGGCCACTGATCATGAGGTTTTGAGGAGCATGGAACCACCTCTTAATTGCTGGTGTTCCCAGGTCCACCCTGCCTGTTAGCATCCCAGCTATGGGCAAATAGTTAACCCCCCAAACTGGAGTCAAACTATTATGAAAGTGTAAAAATAGGCTTTAATACCAGAAATATTTATTATTTACACTATTTACATTATTCGGACTATTGTCCTCATCTTTGTCGCCATATTTATTACATTTCGGCGGTGGTACACTCCAGGTGGTTGGAATATGAACGTAACCTTTTATTTCGGTCACTGGAGTAGACTGTTCTAGTTCCACGTGTCATGTTTAATGGATGTCAGTTATCAGTTATCTCCTGTCAATTCCCCTCTCCAAGTTCTCCTCTGCCTTAGAAATATAGACAGATACTACAAATTATTACCAGCAATCCATTTTTGAAAAAAAATATTTCCAACAATAAAAATTTTCGGCATTAAATAACCCATTGAGATTGATATTATGTAAACCAAATCATCGCCGATGTGCTCTAACTTAAAGTTTCGCCTTGGGTATGTTTTTTGCATATGTTACCTTCCTGTCGACTTAGGATTGCAAAGATTACTGAGAGTAGCAGAAGAGTACGCGTGCGGAAAGTTTAACACATAGAATTTTAGGTTTATATTTGGTTTATATTCTATCGAGGTCATTCTTTTTACTGTGTTAACGCACCATATATTTGGGCGGCAATTATTTTTGTAAAAATTGTCTTATTAAAGAGAAATAAAAGTTTTATGCCGACGAACTTTATTGATTTTTTCCCATGTATACGAATCTACTTTCGCAAAGGTGTCAGGGGTTGATGCATGAAAATAAGCAAAATTTGTTTTGAGTCCAAACCTATGTCTTACGTGAGTCATCAAGAATGCGAATAAGTATTTTTATTGCATAAATTTAATATCCTCGGCAATCCTTTGGCTCTAAATCTCCGTGAAAGTCTTAGCCATTGGTATAATAAGAGAACAATTATCGAAACCGTGATTCTCTTAACTTATTTATACAATCCAATGCGGTTTAAAAACGACTCAATCTCTGGATATTTTCTTTTTCTAACAAAACAACTTTTAAGTAAGTATACTGAACAAGCATATAGGAGATTATTTCCTGGACATCACGAGAAAACAACAGAATTATCCAAAGAAAATGAAATAGAAGGAACATAAAAACAAGAGTTACTGTTGCCCCATCTACTTCCGAATCTGATGATGAACTCATGCGTGAATATATTAGCTCAATGAAGAAAATGAATGAAAATCCCGAGATAGTAACAAATGAATTTGAAATCTCCAAAGAATTCAACAAATATTTGGAAGCAACTTCGAACAGAAGCGAAAATCTTGAGAGAATATATAGAGCATTGCTTATAATCAAAGCAACTAGCATCCAGTCGGAAAGAGATTTTTCTTTTCAATTACCGGACTTTTCAACACGAAATTTAGAACAAGTTTGTCTGGTAAAACACACGATGCATTTTGTTTTTTGAAAACTTATTTTCAAAGCAAGTCATTAAACTTGATTGATTTTTAGAAATACAAGGACTAATGATTTAAGTAAGTAAATTCTGAATTTATCTTTTATTTCTTTTAGTATCTGTTTTTCGAGAGACTTTATCCATACATTATGCATGAAATATGTTTGTTTTGGATGTATTTCTTTTAAAAATCAAATACCGGGTGGGCTAAATATTTAGAACGCGCTTCGTTTTTTTTGTTGTTTTTTTTTAGTTTTTTAATTTTTTTGTTTTGTTTTGATAACTAACATTTTCATTCGCTTATTTCTTATCACAGATTTAGTTATAATGTAGGGGAAGTGGTTCTTGTTTTGTTCATTTTTACACCATCGCACACACTACGTTAAAAAAAAACGGCGCACCGAAAAAAACGCAATAAGATAATTAATGAAAGGTAAACAGAAATAAAGACACAAAATGTTTCTCTGCTGAAATGAATTCGAATCATATAGATTTATGTGTGCGCCGTTTTAACATTGAGTGACTGAGTGTGTTGTTAAGTATATATATATATATATATATATATATATATATATATATATATATATATTTTATCTTTGTTTTACGTATGGAGTACTTTTTTGGCGGAATCTGTTTGTATAATTTTATGTTTGTGATCAGATATATACTAGAAAAACAACAAGATGTTTCCCCTTCCAGTGAATCACGAATTACATACACTATTATAATTGTTTGTATTTACTGTTTTCAAATTACGTGTTAATATTATGTCGCATATAAGCGGCAACACATAATCAAATGACATCGATCCTATCCTCCACAGGAAAGTATTTTAGACTGACTATCGGATGCGTTTTTATACTCACTTGTAAATCACATTAAATTACAAATATTTTATATTATTTCCCCTTGTCTTTTTACGTTTATTGATCTAAACCGATCACAAACATTCACAACAGATTTAAAGGTTTTGATTGGTTATTTCGGCCACTAAATTAAACATTTTTAAGCCTAATTTCTTGGACGAAAAGCAGCAACACACAAAACACACACACAAACATATATATTGTGTGTGTTTGTTTTACCTCTGAGACCGGTCGAATCGGATCAATACTCTAATGTTGGAAACCGAAAATCAATGATTGATAAACGAATGGCAGGTTAAAAGGCCGACTAACTTTTTGCCTCATGGGTACGTCACATCTTTTCTGTCAGACAAATTCCATATGATGGTTGCTGCACAATCGGTTCCTTTTCAGACTTCATATTAAGATCCATTGCTGGGAAGGTGGACATTGGTATTCTAAATGCGTTTCCCTTGATCATGAGAAAAGAAATAGTTTGCCGAGTATATCATCATCATCAGCCACTGTACGTTTGGAAGAAAGGCTTTTCCGAATTGTTTCCATGTCGACCTAGACTGTCCTATTTTCTGTGATATCAAACCAGTAAATAATTTTACCTGACTGATCATATTCCTGCGGCGTTTGCCATACATTAGGCGCATACAACCAATGACTTGTTGCTAGCTGACGTGTATACCTCCATTTTTGACACTTCATGATTTATTTGATAACTCTTAGTTAGTCTATCTGGGGATCATTATGGACCTGTTTATATCTCAGCTATTCCTATCATGCTTCTTCTATAAATGCGCCCTGTCGGTTGGGGCTGTAGAATACGCCAACTGCACCTCTGCAGAGGGGTAAGACCCTCCCAATGGTGTGTCTTGGGTATGACGATAAACTACATCCGCGTAAAGGGTAAGACAATAAACTATGTCCAACAGCAAGGCCTCTGATAATGAGGTTTTGAGGATCGTGGAACCACCTCTTAATTGCTGGTGTTCCCAGATCCACCCTGACCCGGGGTGGTAGCACCTGTTAGGGTCCCAGCTATGGGAAAATAATTAACACCGAAAGTGAAGTACAAAGCATTATAAAAGTGTAAAAATAGGTTTTAATACCATAAATACTTTGCAAAAAAATTATTACCAGAAATTAAGTTTTGAAAATAAACCCAAAACTATTACCAGCAACACGTTTGTGAAAAAAAAAATCACCAGTAAAAAATGAGTAATTGAAAAATGGTTCAAATATATATGTATACATACACACCCTTTTAATCAAACTATCGCTATGTATCTATTTCAAAATTTTTGTTGGCATTAAATGACCCATTGATGTTGATATACCATAAAACAAAACAATCAACCAACTTTCTATAAATGATTATAAACTTCTAAATTTATTTACAATGTATTTTGCTAATTTCAAAACTGCTTATCCGTACATCACAGATATCACCATTCTCCCATTTTAAACTTTAGGTTTTAAGCATTTTTGAAACGTTATTCCTCATTATTTCTTACACTTATTTCACTTAATATTTTTCAAACAATAATTATACGTAATTTCATTTCCTTGGTCGTTCTTTAATGTTATAGCTTCTCCTTAGTAGATATATTCAAGTTGCTTTTCCAGTTCCGCATCTACTAGTCACAGGGTATGTTTGATGTTGACATCTCCAGTTTGTAACTCACATCTTGGGATTTTCCTTTTGCTGATCACCATACTTTGTTTTCTTGCATTTGATTCCTGTTAGGTTTCGAATTTTCTGATAGTATATACTGGCCGGCATATAGAAGATGAAGAATGCTAAGTAGAATGTAGGGTTTCTGGGAGAGAGTACATGATCCCGGCTTCATCAACAGTCACAATACTTCCGAGCAGTTTCGTCTACACTAGGCGGGCTTTAACTCATGGTTTGGTGTTCAGGCACTTCCCTATCTAGCTGCAGGCTGATATCGCCTCTCCATGCCGATAACATCAAGAAATCAGCTATAATTAACTAAAGTAAAATTCGAAGTCGGATCTCATCGTTGGAGAACAAACGTTTTAACAACTCCGCTACATCTTAGTTTGGTTTTATTTGTTTTACGGCATATCAACCTCAACGAGTTATTTAATACCGACAAGACTTTTATTACTGCTAATTTGTTTTCCAAAAAGTATTGATGGTAATATTTTTTTAAAATGTACAGCTGGTTATATTTTGTTTTAAAAATGTATTGCTGGTAATAATGTATTGCTGGTAATAATTTTTCTTCTAAAATTTATTGCTGGTAATAATTTTTACAAAGTATTCCTTGTACTAAAACCTATTTTTACAATTTCATAGTGTTTTGATCCCTGTTTGGAGGTTAACTATTTACCCATAAATGGGACCCTAACAGGTGCTACCATCCCGGGTCAGGATGGACCTGGGTAGACCAGCAATTAAGTGGTGGTTCCACGTTCCTCAAATCCTCCTGAACAGAGGCCTTGCTGTTGGATGTAGTTTATCGTCTTACCCAGGACGCGGATGTAGTTTATCACCTTACCTAGGACGGTGCAACTTAGTAGATACATACATAGATAGACACCGACATATACGAGAAGGTGCCGAAAAGCGCGAAACACTTTTCAAAATATGATCAAATAACCAAACCAAAGTCGAGAAGCATGTGTGTCGAGCGGACAATTTTCCGCATGAAATTTTTATATACATATAACGTTGTTCTTTTCTAATTTCAATATTCAATGAGAATGAAGCAAAGGAAAGGAGGTAGCATTTATATTTGTGCCGAAATGATAGCAACTTGGCCAATGTCTTGTAATCTTTTTTTGGCCTCTTCATCAGAGGATTAGTATCACTTAATTCCAATGTAATATTACCTGAGGACTTGCTCTTAAATCTTAATTATTCGTTGCTTTCTTTTTTTCTTTTACTATCTTCTCTTAATTAAAAATATGCGAAACATCGAATTGTAATTAAAAATCTATTGCCACTGGCATTTTGTAGTATTTATGCTCGTCTCGTTGACACCAAAATAAATTGGAAAAAATACAAAATATTGGTTCATCATTTTTTCTCTTAAGTTTTCTTATTTTATGAAAATATATACATGTCGTATATGTGTTAGCATTGATCGTATGGACATTAATATTAGTAGATATGTGACATAGAATCTTTGTGTAGATATTATTCTCTCAACTGTTATATTGTCTATAATTACAACGGATACATTAACACTTTTATCTATTTCAGTCATTTCTCCCTCTATCTCAGTAATCTATATCTATTTATCTGTAAGTAATGTATGTCATCTATCTCAATCATCTATATCCATTAATTTGTAAGTATCTATCTATCTATCTATCTATCTATCTATCTATCTATCTATCTATCTATCTATCTATCCGAGTATAACAAGTGGTAGAATTTATACGCTGGGCCAGGAGGAGATTGTGGTTATAGCAACTTGTAGGAACAGGAGTATGTTGTTAAATAACAGAACTGAAATAATGTACAGGTGTAGACATATAAATAAAAATTATTCTCGGTCTCTGCGAATCCGGATGAAGAATATTTTCTACATCACATCCGCTTCAAAATTTCCGGTGCCATAGCTTTATAATTATAGTATGGTATTAAGAACACTTATTTCCTGCCACCTGAAGAGACCTGGCGGTCGAAACCAAGGATATGTGCGGTTATATAAGGTGTCGTATCTTCTTTTTATACATATCTATCTAATTTGGTACCTCCACGAAATCGCTAAAACATCAGAATACTGTGATGGAAACATGCTTTAAACGTCAATAAAACATAGTTTTATCGTCAAAATCTTTGTTATTATTTAGAGGAAGGTTCAAAGTATTTTTTGAATATTTAATTAAATTTTTTACTCCTTCTTAAAACATTCAAAATTTTTATTAAAATCTTGTTTCTCTTGCGTCAGCGACTGTACTAACTTTTAGCATCGCAAAGTTTAGTCTCATTTTTGCGGTGACAGACACGTTAATTTGTAAATTCTTGTAAAAATTAAATAATTGTCTGATTTAAATGAAATTATCAGGACGTATTCACAAATGAATGAACTTATGTTAAAATTCTTTTTATTAGAAAATCTTAGTAAAAATTTCTTTTTTTACGTGTTTTCCACCCTTAAATAATTTTATGAAAACTTGAGAAATTCAACGTGATAATATTAGTTAAAATTAACGTGACTATATTAGTTAAAATTAACGTGACTATATTAGTTAAAATTAACGTGACTATATTAGTTAAAATTAACGTGACTATATTAGTTAAAATTAACGTGACTATATTAGTTAAAATTAGAATTCTTTGAAGAATTCAAATCACTGAATTTTCTTCGCAAAATCAGAACTGTCTTATCAAAAATTTGTCCTGAAACGAAAAATAAAAAAAATCGCAATAAAACATTATTTAATTAGAGAAGCTTTAAACAGATTTTATGAATACTATTCAGTGCTGTTCGATAAAAGTGACTCATCTGATTTTTTTTTTACTAAATGTTCTCTTCTCCGATAAAACGAAAGTTGAGCTAAATTCAAAGGATAAGTGATCTAAAATCTGAAGAAGATGCTTTGAAAGCTCTTTGAATTTAGCAGTAAGTACTGTCAAGCATCCGTTCAGTATACTGTTCTGAGGATGCTTTTCTTTTCATGGAACTGGTTTCTTAAAACCTATTGAAAAGATCCTCAGGAGCGAGCAGTACAAGATAATGTTAGAGTCTTGTCTGCTCCCTTCTGCTGAAAGGGTGCAATTCGATCCAACCAAGCTCAATTTTATGCAGGATAATGCTCCCTGTCACAAATCAAAATTGATGAAGGAATACTTTGATGAGAAGCAGGTCAGTGTTATGACATGGCCGCCCCAATCTCCTGACCTCAACCCCATAGAAAACTTATGGAGCATTATATAGTACAGGCTCACGAGAAAGAAGTTGAGCAACAAAGAGGATTTGATTGTGAATTTCATATCCGAATGGAATTCAATGCTTGGAGATGAGATTTGACAGAAATATAATTTGGGTAAATTGAGATGTCAATGTCTCATTTATGCGTAATTTAGACGAAAATGTATCCATTGCACAAATATATATATATATATATATATATATATATATATATATATATATATATATATATATATATATAAAATAAGACAAAACGACAACTTATCTTAGCCGATGCGTTTCGTCCATTGAGGGACTTTATCAAGGCAAATGCAAGGATTTTATTTTGAAGCAAGTATATACAGGATGCGCCTGGTATTCGAGGACATACAGATTTAACATTAATACTGCTTTCCACTAACTTCTAAAATCAAGATCAAGATCAAAAACTTAACAGAAGAAATGACAGATGTCTTTGCTCAGATCCTTCTGAGGTGCCAAGAGTGATGCGCACAAAATTTCCTTGAAGTGTTATGGTTTTGGGTGTTGTTTGCAATGAAGGACATGTTTGCCACCACACTTTTTTCTACAAGGTCTTAGAGTACATGCTGCTGCTTACATTGAGGTTCTAGAAACAGCTGTCAACCCCTAGATTGACAACATATGCAAAGGAAGGCCTTGTATATTCCAGGAAGACCCTGCTCCATCTCACAAAGCTCTCCGAACACAAGAATGGATGGCTGACCAGTTGTACGACCACATCACACCCAACATTTAGCCTCCTAACTATCCAGATCTCAATCTACTAGACTATTATGTGTGGAGCGTTGTTAAAAAGGAGGTTAATAAACAGCCTCATAACACCAAAGACTCTCTTAAAGCTGCAATAGTTCGAGTAATGTCTGACATAAATAAGGACCAATTAATCAGAACTTGCAACCAATTTCGACCTCGTGTAGAGACAGTTATTGATGCTAGTGGT
>OZ038495.1:34896771-34971771 GCA_964036315.1 Acanthosepion esculentum | reverse complement strand
TAGAGCGTATGTAAATATAAAGGTGAACATGGAAGTCAGCACTTAGAGGCGACAGTCTGTTTCATGCTAGTGCAATCGCAATATACATATATATGTGTGTGTGTGTGTGTGTGTGTGTTACCTCTATTTTGTGAATTTAAGCGCTTTACTAAATTGGCACCAATTTCTCATTTTACGCGTGAAAAACCTGGATGTGACCGTAAGTTCTATGCTAGCAGTTTCTTCATTCGCACTTCTCACTTGTGGAACTCACTTTCGGCTTCTTGCTTTCAAGTCAACTTTGATCTTTAAGAATGGAAATGCAGTTAGTTATTTTCTGTCTTGTTAATTCCTGTTCTTTTATTGTTATTACTCCTTAATAATGGTTTTCTCAGATGCCTTAATAATCAGTAACCGCTGTTAAACTTGATTGGCTAAAAATGTAATGTGTCTGATACTACGTCCGCATCTAGAATCACTTGATTTGTAATTTTTTATGACCTTCAAATTATGTTTTAACAGATGTACGAAAAATCCAACCCTGAAATCCGAAGGCGTATTGGGATAAAGAAAGATGACTTCTAAAAGCTAAGCAAGTAAGATTTAGGAAAATCTCATTGGAAATAAAGAAAAGAATGCTGAACTCTTATGTAATATCGGTCTTCTCATATGGCAGGAAATGCTGGACAATCCCCACAGAGATAAAGAATAGACTTGTGGTAACAGAAATCTGATTCTACAAACTGGTACTGAGAATAACAGGGACTGAACATGTGTGCAACGAGGAAGTTTTAGAGAAGATGGAAACATAAAGGGAACTTCTACTTAACATCAGGAAGAGGCAGTTGAAATTTCTAGGGCACATATTAAGGAAAGATGGCTTAAATAATCTGTATACTTACAAGACATATTGAAGGCAAGAGGAACAGAGGAAAATAGTGCATGACCGAGTTCATGAACTTGTGTAAATGGTTGGCAGAACAGGGGTTAAGAGAAAGAGCAAAGAGACAAAAATTTTCTAAGGTACAAAATATAGGAAACTATGGAGAGCCATTATCGCTGATGTCCTGAAGGGATACAACACATATAAGGCGTAATACTGTATGCTAAGTGCAAGAAGTGTCGGTATGGGAAAAATGAAATGTCAATATAGTGGTATCTTTAACAGGCGAGTAAATGGGAACTTTGTATATACAGGTAAGTATTTCGCCTTTCGTTTCAGTTGCTTGATAAGAGATTTAAAGGGAGATAACTGCGGATTCGCAGTCAGAACATTATCATTGATAACTCTCTCCTCCAATTCGCCGACCCTAGTTACTATATTCTTAATATTTGGTATAATGCAAATAATATCACTACGATAAAATCTATCAATAATTTTTTATAACAATTTATACTAGGACTCATGCATGCCGTTACAAGTACCACATTGACGGCATATAAGACGCGCAGGTGTATAAGACGCACCCCAATTTCAACAGAGCAAAACAAGAAAAAATTAGGAATTAGCCAAATTAGTAAAATTATTATTAAATGGTACAGCCTAGGCTGTATTCCTGAGGTATTATTTTGGTTAAACAAGCCATGATTACAATTAAACGAAAAAAATAGGGAAAAAAAAGATTACGAGCCTATAAAAAATTTATTATATCCAAAGGTAAGAAAACAAAATAAAAATCTAGCAATTATTACAATTGGGCAAAACAATATAGTTACCTTAAACTTTTATTCATCTTCAAATTCATAAAATTTGTCGTCTTCGTTATCAAAACAAGATTTCAGTGGACAGCTGACATTGATACAAAACAATATAACGTCAGCAGAAAATCGGACTAGCTGAGTGTGGAGTAACGGATAGCGGCGCGAACTGAAGACTCAGAGAGCCGTGTTCGAATTCCTGTTGAATCCATTACTTTCACTTAAGTGCTAATACCCTCGGAGAAGGTTTGAATCCTCTTCTTTTCCTCTATTTAAATTCCTCTATTGTCCTGCTATTAACCCAGGTATGGGTAAATAGCAGGACAAACCGGGTTATGTAGCCCTGGATGGCAACTGGTTTACCGCAGAAAGAAACGGTAACCTACTGCGGGAAAAAATCTGCCTCGTCAGTCATGCATCGAAAGATACAGGATCGCCTAAGCGTGTATCACGCATGGCACCTAACTGATACCCATTTTCAATACTACTATCATCGTCGTTAAATAATGCGTCATCTTCTTTTCCATTGAGAGCATTGCTAATGCCACACTTTTTAAAAGATTTCACAACAATTTCTGGTCTAATATTATCCCAAGCTGGCTTCACCCATTCGCATACTTGTGCACTACTGGGTCTTTTTATTCTTCCTGTAAGTCTAAGGTCGTGATCAGGCATTGCCATTCACGTGTTCGGGTTGCTTCTTCATGTTTAAGCCTAAGCTAATAGGAGTTGCCAGGTAGCTAATTTCGACCGACTATCGCGAATTTTAAACCTACATATGGCATACAAGACGCAGGGTAATTTTAAAATATAATTTTAGTGAAAAAGTGCGCATTATATGCCGTTAAATACGGTAATCCATAATAATCCATACTAATAAGTTTTGAAATCATTTATTTTTGGCATATGAATGTTTAAAACAAATCTTTGATTGTCTTTCAATCATCCGCCTCACCTGTTACCCTCTTTCGCTGCCACTATGAAGCGCGCCGCTCGGTTAGTGAACCACTGTACTAGGACCTCCTTAGTGGGCTTAACATAGGAATAAATATGATATGGGATCTGCTAATACAAAAAGAAAAAAAATGACTTCAATAAGAGCAATCAAAACATAATCTGCATTAATCAGCAGATGGGTTTGATTTAAGGCCACAGAGAAGAATAGGGACAATCGCGTTGATTCCTGAATTTGGCTAGAGTAATTCTGCATTCAATCCCTGGGGCTGGCAGTGTGTACTTGGACTTAGAGGAAACCGACGAGCAATAACTAATCAGTACTAAAAATAAGAACTAGATATGCCTAGACATGGATTATGAAACAAGAAGAGCCTACCCCGGTAGATTAAATAAAGGGTTCTGTCCAGAACTCCGTGTAGGTTACCTAGATCGATATATACCTGAGGAAGGCACGGGGGCGTAGTTCATGGCCGAAACACTTGTGATAACAAAATTTTCACTCAAATGATTAGAGCTATAGAGGGGCGGTGATAAAAAATCAGACACACGAAGAAGGGATACTAATATAAAATTGGCCATTTCGTTAGATTGTGTGTAAGGATGAGAGTTTTTTTAGAAACAGTTATATTTACATGTTACAGTTATAGTTACATGTTGCAGTTATATGTTACAGTTATATAGTTAAATATTACGGTTATAGTTACAGTTACCTGTTACAGTTACATTTTATAGTTATATTTACAACTTACAGTGATAGATACAGTTACTTGTTATAGTTACATGGTACAGTTATAGTTACATCTTACATGTTACAGTTATGATTACATGTTACAGTTAGAGTTACAGTTACATTTTACAGTTATATTTACATGTTACATTTATAGATACAGTTATTTGTTACAGTTATATTTACATTTTACAGTTATAGTTAAACTTACATGTTACATTTATAGATACAGTTAAATGTTACAGTTATATTTACATGTTACACTCATAGTTGCAGTTACATGTTACATTTATATTTACAATAACACGTTACAGTTATAGTTACATGTTACATGTTACAGTTATAGTCATATGTTACATTTATAGTTACCTGTTACTTTTATAGTTACATGTTACATATTAAAGTTATAGTTACATTTCACATTAATAGTTACAGTTACATTTTAGAGAAAACCTATATGTTTGATAGGGACATCTGGCAGAATAATACAATATTGTAATTTAACGCAGTCTCCATGGGAACATTTTTACTACCACTGAATATACTAATACGCCACAATTTTCCTTGCTTCCAAATGAAACAGAGTTTTACTAGCTCGATAGAATATTCCTGCTAGCAAGGGATCTTAAAGAATTGAATATGTCCTGAAATGCGGAGGGATATCATGTTATTTATTTTAGGAACACAGATGCGATCGGAATTCGCAGACCCTAAATTGCGGTCGCTTTGGCAAGCATAAAAAGTAGTCCGCCGTAGTCGGGATCATCGAGTCAATGCTAACGATCAATTCCTTAGCTGCATAGTATATGCTTCGCGAGGGATACATACAGGTTTGAATTCAGAGTTTTCCTTCTCCTAGACCGGATACCACCCAAGGCTATATAACCCAATCCGTCCTGCTATTTAACCACCGCTTGGTGGGGGGAGAATGGATAGATTCATACCTTTCCCAACGTTATTAGCAGGTAAATGAATGTAATAAACTCGACTGAATTTCGAACTCGGCTCTCCGATTCCTCAATCCGAGCCGCAGTCCACTACACTACTGTGCCTCGTATAGTGAAGAAAAATGTTCGTAATCTTGTTTTTTTAAAGTCAGTTCAGTCATCCTATATGGTAGCAGACGCTAGACAATCCCCTTACAGATGAAGTGACTTGAATCAACAGAAGTATTGTTCTACATAAGGATGCTGAGAATATCATGGGAAAATATGTGTGCAACGATGAAGTTTTAGAAAAAATGGAAACAAAAAGGACACTTATGCTTAACATCTAGAAGAGACAATTGAAATTTCCAGGGCATATATTGAGGAAATAGGGTTTGGAAAATCTGATGCTCACAGGGCAGAATGAAGGCAAGAAGAAAACAAAGCATAACCTACCTTTTGTGTGGATAAAAAAATAGATTGCGAAGCAAGGTTTAGGATAGATAACAAAAAGATAAAATTTATTAAGAGCAACAAAGGAAATTGTGGAGCGCCATGTTCGCTAAAGTTCTTAAGGTACGCAGCACATAAAAAAAGTAACACTGCCTCAACTTTTTTTTTATACATGAGTAATCTTAGTCAAACCGCCACGAATGCATTAGTTCAGTCTTCAAGTTGCAGAGGACGACAATCGCAAGCAGGAAGAGCACGTAGTGAACAAAAGGCGTAGGTGTATGTGTGTGTATCATTGTGTGTAAAAAGCTGGCGAATGTTAGCAATGAAAAGCGGCGGGTGGTCAGTAGGAAGAGCCTCTTTTTACTGAAGTTCAAGCTATGGCGAAAATGGTAGAAGAAAAGACAAATCAGCCAGTGTAGACGCCAATGATGCGAAATGTCCGCTCTCTGTACGCCATTCAAGCGAAAGGAGAAAGACGCTAACAAAAGGTGTAGTTTATTGCTCATCACTGATTTCAAACCTGAGTGGCAACGGTTCTGTCGGATTGAGGAGTTATTTTTGGAAGTCTGCCTGGAGTGAATCCGGTTAATGGATAGAAATATATTAAATGCATACGATCTCAAAAACGCATGCATATATATGCGTACAGAGGCAAGGATATGCTTACACGTATGAGTATATATATATATATATATATATATATATATATATATATATATATATATATATATATATATATATATATATATATATATTGTTACCATGCATAGAGGTGTGCATCTTTTTACTGAACTGGACTGGGCAAGTTATTTGGATTCGGTTTATCGAGTAGAAGTAATGGGTTTTATTTTCGATATTACCTTCATTGAAAAGATATATCTACGTTCTGTTATTCCATTATTATTACCAAGCATCAGCTCCTTAATTATATTATATACCCGTGTATAAGCAAACTTCATGCATAGTGCGACCCCTAAATTTATGGCATGATATTTGGCCCCTCTAGAAAAGATTTTGCTATATATAAATATATATACATAAATTTCGAGTTCGATGTATGAGGTTCTGACGACCATGAACTAATTATCTGCGTGCCTATGAAAGGGCATGACTTTTGAGACCGACTCGAGAATTACGCAAAATACCACAAACCGTATAGGAGAATGCATTGTATCCAAGTGCAGCAGAAACACTGGTAGATGTCTTATTTTGCTTTCTCGTTTTATGTAGTAGACTGATGCTTAATTCTCAGTGCTGTTGTATCAATATTGTATTTCTTTAGCTCAAATGCGACTAGAGATGTTTTTCTTTCTGGTGCTGAGTTGTTGTCCTGGAGAGATCGAACATTCCAACTGCCAAGATGATGTTGATGTTGTTTCGTAGAGTTTTTCGCAGTATCCGGACATATGTGGAACAAAATAGATGTAGTTAATTAACTAATAGTTTATTATATATATATATATATATATATATATATATATATATATATATATATATATATATATATATCTGATATATAAAAAGATATATGCTCTTGAATTTTTATTTCGGTTGAGATCTCTCGGGAGGAAATGTGAGTTTTTAAACAGCAACTATTACTGCTAATAATGCAAGACTCTTCGGTGAAGCTAATCGAGTTCTCTCAGTCACTGTGTGTTTATCTAAAAATAAATACGCTTAAATTCACTTTCATCCTTACCGTCAGCCAGCGGCTTAGGGGTAGAATCTCTGACTGACGACAATTCATCTGGATTTCGATCCTAGCTAGAGGCAAACGGACGTCTTGATAACCGAACGCTCCTCTGTGGCCGAAAACTGTTAAGGCACGTCAGGCTATATGACGGTTTCGTATCGGATGCAGGTTCGATTCCAGTCGGAGGACGAACATTTTCTATGAAAATTTCTCGGACATTCAGGCCGGTAAATGTTGTTTAATACTGTTTATTATAAAACAGAGCATTTACTTAAATATTTGTATCTATAAAAAGAATGTATAAACATAAAAATGTCTTCATATATATATATATATATATATATATATATATATATATATATATGTAAAAGTGAACATTGAAGTCAACACTCAGAGGTGACAGGCTGTTTCATGCTAAACGCAATCGTCGAGCCATAAATATAACACACCTTAAAACTATATTTTTTCATATATATATATATACACACACACATATATATATTTGTATGTATGTGTGTCAAACAATCAACAGGTATGACTGTAATAGAATTGATGATGGCTGCCGTACACACACATACACAAACACATATGAATACATATATATATTATATACACACACACGCATGTATATATATATATGTGTATATATATATATATATATATATATATATATATATATATATATATATACACGCACACACAAATATATATATATATATATATATATATATATATATATATATATCATCGACTCTCCCGTCGAATTCGACGTATGAGGGTCCTAGCAGATCTGTTCCTAGAAACTGAGAGCATGACGACGACACATGAGATTTGATTATAGTGGTGTAGGTTTCGTGCAGGACCATCCACACTTTTTGAAGGGACGAATGCAGAGACCTGGTGCAGGTTTTGAATACAGAGTTGTCCTTCTCCTAGACCAGTTGCCATCCAAGGCTATAGGACCCAGTCTGTCCTGCTATTTACCCATAGCTGGAGGGAGAAGAAGAGGATACATATCTTTTCCAATGGTTTTAGCACGTAAGTGAATGTAATGGATTTGACTGGACTACCATAATTGCTGATGGCTGCTGTTGTTGTTCTACCATTACAAACGTCAAGTGAATGATGATGATTATATATATATATATATATATATATATATATATATATATATATATATATATATATATATATATATATATATATATATCAGGAATAGAAATATATTTTACATTAATGCACTTATATCTTCAACGGACGATTTCATAAATATTGAATAATAAATGAAAGTAAATCGATTTTTATTAAAGGGAATATCTAGGTGTTAAAAATATTTTAACTGAAACATATTTTCTTTGGCGACATGCGCAAGTTTGCGATTGAATATATATCAAGTGCTTTAGGCAGGTTTTCTAATATTTATTCAAGAGCGATATTTATTGTTGTCAGTGTGGTTTAGAATATCCTATTTATATTTAGGCCCAAAGCTTCTAGAGATTCAGCTTTAATAATATAAAATACAAGTGGGAATGATAGTTCGAATATTAGATTCTCTAGGAAAAGTAAAAGCGAAACACTTCTCTGAATCAAATATAAAACTTTTTCGATTTAATATTGCCGTTATGTAAGTATTTCCCATATCTGAATTAATGGATACATTAAATGTCGAGTAAATATCTTTCATCTAGTCCATATTTATTTCTCTGTGGACCTGTTGAAAGCGTTGATCAATTTTCCATGCCTGTAATCTGTTTACTAAACCAAATTAATGCCAAGATTCTCGTATTTGTTTCCAGTGTAAAGTAGCTATACATGTCTAGAAAACAAACACAGTTTATTCTCCTTTCTACAGTGACATTGTTTAAAATACCAGTCTTTGTCTCAGTCTTTCAGCATTGTTTCTCTGCCTGAATTGTAGGTTTGGTTTGGTTTGATTTATTTTGTTTTTTGCGGCATATCAACCTCAATGGGTTATTTAATGCCGAGAACATTTTAGAATAGATTCGTATGAATAGAATATGTTTTGTTTGGGTTAGATTGGTTTGGTTTATTTTGTTTATAAGGCATATCAACTTCAATGGGTTATTTAATGCCGACAACATTTTTAGGATAGATTCGTATGAATAGAATATGTATTCCTTGGTTTAGATTGGTTTGGTTTATTCTGTTTTACGACATATCTACCTCAATTGGTTATTTAATGCCGACAACATTTTTTATTGCTGGTAATATTTTGTTTTGTCAAAAATCTGTTTCTGGTAATAGTTAACTATTTGCCTATACATGGGACCCTAACAGGTGCTACCACCCTGAGTCAGGGTGGACCTGGGAACACCAGCAATTAAGAGGTGGTTCCACGCGCCTCAAAACCTCCTGATCAGAGGCCTTGCTGCTGGATGTAGTTTAACGCCTTACCCAGGACGCGGATGTAGCTTAACGTCTTGCCCAGAACGACTGAACTGTAGGCATTGTTGTGAAAAAAAAAACACTGCCTAATTATCTACTATACTGAACTTATGTCTTAGATGAATTCAGTACCTACTATTTGCGCCATATAATTAAAATGACTCTATCCATAACCAAAGCAAATTTTACCAACCTGGGTATGACGATAAAATACATCCGCGTCCAGGGTAAAACGATGAACTTCATCCAATAGCAGGGGAAGGGGTATAATGTCAGAATTAAAAATATACTTTTGGGTATGTATAGATTAATCAATTAAATGTCAGATCTACGCCACAATATAAAAAATACGGTCAGAGGGTGGAGATGGATGGGTTATATTTACATGTTCAAAGGTTAATCTAGACATAACCATAATAACCATTTAATTCTGACCTTATGCCCCCAGTTGTAACTTCCGAAAAGAGGTAACGATTTGTTTTTAAATTTCCCTAATAAAACATTTTTATCACAAGTTATCTACCATCTCCTGACGAAGTACAATCTTAGTACCGAAACATGAAAGTTTTTGTGTAGCGATGTAAAATGTTTTTATTGTAATTTATTATAATAAAAATATTATAATAATATTTTGCTCTACTTTGTATTGAGCACATTTTTAAAAAAATAAATGCAACGAACTGTGGATTTTTGTTTCATCTGCCCTCGCTCTTTCGGATGGATAGCGACACGGATTGAGTAATCGGAGAACCGAGTTCGAATTCCAGTCGAATTCATTGCATTCACTTACGTGCTAATACATTTGGGCAAGGTATGAATCCTCTTCTTCTCCCCACAGCTATGGGTAAATAGAAGGACAAACCGGGTTCTATAGCATAGATGGCAACTGGTCTACCGCAGAAAGATATGGCATCCTACTGCGAGGAAAAAATCTGTCTCGTAAGTCTTGTAACGGAAGATTCATGATCGCTTAAGCGTGTATTACGCATGGCACATAACTGACTGCTATATATATATATATATATATATATATATATGTGTGTGTGTGTGTGTGTATGTGTGTGTATGTGTGTGTGTGTGTGATAGGATAAAGAGTAAATAGAAAACATTTATAAATCTAACATGTTTCGCCTTTATAAACGGTCATCAAACAATGAAATATGAAGAAAAAAAGAGTAAAATGTTTGATACAGAATTTACATTAGTCGGACTATTGTCCTCATCTTTGTCGCCATATTTGTCACAACGTTTCGGCCGTTGTACGCTCCGGCCTTCTTCATGTGGTTGGAATTTCGAACTGAACCCTTTAATTCGATCACTGGGGTAGACTGTTCTATTTCCACGTGCCATGTTTGATGGATGTCTGCTAATTTTCCCTCTGAAAGTTCTCCACTGCCTTAACCGGGTATTGAACTCAACTCTTTGCGTCTGTCACTGGATCTAACCAACGCCTTTATCCACTGTGCCATGTGTCCTTGAGGACATCTGGGTATGAATTTCTGGGTATTATAAACATAATGTTTTCAGCAATCATTTTTTACCAGTGCTCATATTGCAATTTTTGCTGTTATCATTGCATGTTTTTAGCAGAGCTCATATTGCAACTCTGTTATCATTGCTTTTCTCTGGCACTCCTTATTACTGAGTCGACCAAGTATAGAAATAAATACAATATGGGAACCAACGTTGAATTTAATAAAGCGAATGAGCCAATTGGAGTAAAGTGGCATGCAGATTTAAATTTTCCCCACTTGTGACGAATGCAGCTATCGATATTTTTTCCTGCTAGCATGCTAGTTAGCATTCGTGTCAGTCAGCTGTTGGCTAGCCAATAGAATCGATTATTTCCACTATCGATGGGAGTTGGGAAATGCAAAGTCGGTCTTGGCCATTCGCTAACGTGGGGCATGTGCATGTAAATTTTGGTGCAAATCCATCGAAAATTGCGGCCGTGCATTCGTTACACACACACACACACACACACACACACACACACACACACACACACACACACACACACATCCTGCCTTATATATATATATATATAATATATATATATATATATATATATATATATATATATATATATATATATATGTATATTCATTTTATTCCGAGTACTTTCGACTTTAGCACAATGTCGTCATCAGGGACTTGTTTCTTCGAAGACAAAACAACTTAGTTACATCCCTTGACGTTTGCAAGTGTGTCTACATAACATTTTAAAATTGTACGTTACATAATCTTAACGTTTTTCAATTCACATGTAAAAATCTAATTTACAGATTTTATTTTAGAAAAATGATGAACGCAAAAATGTTGTCTTATAACAAACAAAATCCTGATGACGACATTGTGCTAATGTCGAAAGTACTCGGAATAAAAGGAATATGCATCAACATGGAAATTTTCGTTCTTCCTTTAATAAGGATGGTAAGGAACTTGTCCGTAATTACGAGAGGATCCTATTAAAAATAAGTAGACAAAACTTGTTTAAATTATTTAATGAGACATGTCGTAATGAAAACATGCTGCCAAAATATAGGCAATATATATATATATATATATATATATATATATATATATATATATATATATATATATATATATATATATATATATGAATGTATGTATGTTGTATACTCAGCGGTCATTTTATTAGATATGTGTTTTTTAGATATCCTCTTGTCATTAGAAACGCGTAAATTCTTATTGTCATGAATTCGATGATATGCTGTACGCATATTTAGAAATTCCAGTCGACGCTCTTAATTTAGCATCCCGCAATTCTCTAGATTGGTTGGCTGCACATCCAAAATTCCAATCACATTCCAACAGAACCTCATCAGATTGAGATCCGGTGACTGCAGAGGCCACTTTTATGCAGAAAAGTCATTGCTGCATTCAATGAACCAATCTGCCGTGATTTTTGATTTGTTACGCGATGTGGTGTGCTATTGGAAGTGGCATCCAGTGGTACCATAAATTGGGACACCGACGTAGGCCGCAACATTTAAACTATGTTTCATTGGTACAAACGATCTCAGTGGATGCCAAGAATATATTCTCCAACTATTACACCGCCAACAACAACCGGAATTGTTAATCCACGACAAGAATGGATCTATACATTCATGCTGTTTACGCTAATTTCTGGCACTAGCATCTCAATATCGCAGCAAAGTCATGAAACCAGAAATATTTTTTGCAATCTACTATTATCCAATTTTTAACCTTAGCAAATCCTGACTTTTGCTTCTTGTCCTTATCTGACAATAAGGTCTTCTGCTGTTGCAGGCGATCTGTATCAAGATTCGACGTCTGCGTATAAATGCCGAAAAGCATTAAATTGATAATAGGGGTAATGATAAATTCGCGTAAAAGTGCAAAAATATAAAAAAAAATATGAAGACATTACCGGATTACAATACTTACAAGCCTGAATGTCCTAGAAATATGAAAGAAAATGTGACCTCCGACAGGAACCGAACCTGTATCCTGTACGAAACCATCATATAGCCGTAATTACTATATCATTTAGCTACATACAGGCAGTTAAATGCACTTAATGCTGTTTATTATAAACAGAGCATTTACTTAAATATTTGTATATATAAAAATAACGTATAAAAATACATTAAAATAATTGTCGGACTGAGTCCAATTCATAGTATATACATAACATTTATAAATAAGTGATAATTATATATTGATCATCATCTTTTAGGTTTGCTATCTATCTATCTATCTATCTATCTATCTATCTCTGTGTGTGTATAATAAACTTTGTTCACTTATCTCATGAATGTGTACTTTCTTTTCATCTTCTTTATTTTCTCATTAATATGTGTATATTTATGTGTGTGTATATATGAGTGCGTGTGTGTGTTTATATATAAATATATGTGTGTATACATATATATATATATTTTAGATTGTGTATACATATATGTGCATTTATATATCAGTGTCTGTATATATATGTGTGTGGTTTTATATATATCTGTGTGTCTGTATTTATATATATGTGTATGTGGTTATATATGTGCGTGTGTATATTTCATATAAATATAACCCGCTGGTATGTAAAAGTCAACATATAACTAATATGCCAAGTAATGTTAACATAAAAAATTGCCCTGGCGAGCTACATTCCTCGATTCCGCTAAGGCAAACCTTCGCAACAAGAGCACGATACGACACATAATAGCGGACCGCCCACATTCCCTCCGTATTCCCTCGGTGAAAAGTAACTTCCACTCCAGCTTCTTCTTCCCGAGAACCACTGTCCTGTGGAACCGACTCCCAACAGGGTGTTTCCCTGATCAGTACAATCTTAACCTGGTCAAGGCTATGGTTACTCGTTATCTTCCCCTCCTATAGACACAGATGCTCTCCAAAAGTAACCCTCTATCTAGAGTGGACTCCTGGCCTTGTAAAAAATGAACCTCGCTGTAAAAAAAAAAAAATTAAAAGATAAATTATATCAGATGAAACCAAAATGTTATATAGGACACAGTGAAACAAAAGCTGGAAGCTGTTTCAATAAACAAGGCAACATTAGGTAAGTTATCTTTCTTCACTGGGAATCGTATACTGAAGTCAGTTTAAAAACAATACACATAAGAATTCATTAAAATCGAAACCCTTTCTGATGTTCTAGTCGATGCTAATAATGATATCTTATCACTTCAATATATACAAAACAAACACTAGAAAATGTTCATATCTTCTAAATTTTCCAGATGCAAAGACACACACACAGATATGTATATGAGAAGATACGCGTATATGAGAGCATGCACACACACACACACACGTATACAGACACATATATATATAAATATATATATATATATATATATATTATATTTTATATGAGCGGTACTTAGCGGAAAGCACTCAATATCAGTGATAGAGCTAACATAATAAGTTGTATGGATATCCATACAACTGATATATATATGTATATATATATATATATATATATATATATATATAGATAGATAGATAGATAGATAGATATTGATAATATTAGTGGCCATTATATATATATATATATATATATATATATATATATATATATATATATATATATATATATATGTATGTATATATATATAAATTCCCAAGAGGAAAGAATCCAGGTAGAACTCAATGTCCAGGACAGTTTAAGAATTTGTAGGTCTGATGAATTGGATCGTGATTACGATTCCAATGTAATAAATTATAACCATGGAATATTGGTGTTTAAGCTTTATATATATATATATATATATATATATATATATATATATATATATATATATATATATATATATATATATATATATATTTGTCTGTGTGTTCAAAAAATAATTCCTAATCCCCAGGTTTTTAAAAAATGAATCTTCTTAAATATTCATGCTATTTTCAGCAAACTTTCTGCTTTATACATCAGTATTTTTATTTTACTTTTTTAGTTTTTGTTAGCCTACATATGCCCATTTCGATATAATATACATTTTTTTCACCAATACTTATATATTGATCTCTTGAAATTGCTACCTTAAGTGGAAAACAATATTGACTTTATGATGACAGTGTTTTGAGGTTACAAATTTTTTGGCAAAAATTCAATGATAAAAGCTATGATTTCTGGCCTTTAAGACAACCTTTACTTCATTTTGACAGATTTCTTTATAAGATAAATGCAAAGAAGCCTCAAAGGGCTAGTAGTATGAAGTCTGAGATTAGAAGTCCATCAATACGAGGAAATATGCAGTGAATATATATATATATATATATGTATATATATATATATATGTATATGTATATATATATATATATAGAGAGAGAGAGATAGATAGATGTAGATAGATAGATAGATAGATAGATATAAATCATGATGTTGATATTTGTGAGATAAGAAGCAACAAAAGTGATGCTTGTTTTCAAAGGAAAAAATATCAAACATTTGTAAATTATAATTAACTTATCTATATTTCAATATCAGACATTCAGATTAGGTTGTACTTAAAAGGCATCCGTCTGCAACTGGTAAGAGGCCATTAGAGCAGTTAGCTAAGGCTGAACATGGGAAAATACACAAAGAAAGAAAAATAAATCATATGAAATGAATGGCTGAAAAAATTCACAGTTCTTCGTATCTCTTTATGATTTGGGCGATCATGGCTTTTCGTAACTCCTGTCTCATTTAGCACTGTGTAAGATTTGACTTTTTGCTATCCATCCTAGTCCCTATTCTCCATTCCGTTTAGAAAAACTGTTTAAATAGACTAACCCATGTTTCTCTCTGTATCTTTTGCCTTTAATATATCCTGAGAGTTTCAAGTCTTTTAACCATTATCTCCTCATTATATGTCCGAGAAATTTCAACTCTTTTTGATTATAAGAATAGCTCTCATCTTCATTTCCTTTTCTTTTTATGTGCTGTGTCATTTCAGGACGTAGGCGATCACGGCTCTCTACTTCCCCCCTATTCCTTGTGGATCTCAATAAATTTCGTGCCTCTGCGAACTCCCCCAGACCACGTTCTGCCATCTACTTGCTTAAGCCCGCCAGGTATGTCATGCGCTGCTTTCCATTTTCTCTTTTTACCCCTATTCGACTTGTGAGTATCAGATTCTCCGGGACCTCATTTATCATTACTTCCCCCAGAAAATTTAATCTGCCTCTTCCTTATGTTACGTATAAGATTATTCCTTGTTTGCATCCTCTCCATGTCCTTGTCGTTTCCACTTTCCTTTAAAACTGATCTTTGCTCACATGATTTGTCCATTATATCTGAAGCTTCCTTCTGTAGAAACATATCAATATTCGGTGCGCTAGGTACTACTGATGGTGATATCATGGTGCTTATTTGTTAGCGACTTATAAAACCCAATGGACTGCCGCTCAAAAACCACGTTCAAAGAACTATACCAAATAACCAAGGAAGACAATTTGAATACTTTCCAATAGCTGCAATAACAAAATGGATGTTCACTATTTACATTATTCGGACTATTGTCCTCATCTTTGTCGCCATATATATTACAACGTTTCGCCCTTCTATAGGTGGTTTTAATGTCGAACTGAACCCTTTATTTCTCTCACTGGGGTAGACATTTCTAGTTCCACGTGCCATGTTTTTAATGTATGTCAGTTATCAGTTATCTCCTGTTAATTCCCATCTCTAGGTTCACCACTGCCTTAACCATGGATTGAACTCACACTCTTTGGGTCCTGTCACTGGATCTAACCAACGCCTTTATCCTCTGTGTTATGTGTCCTTCAATACCTGGTTAATGCAGTAGGGAACTTGGAGAGGGGAATTAACAGGAGATAACAGATAACTGACATCCATTAAAAACATGGCACGTGGAACGAGAAAAGTCTACCCCAGTGAGCGAAATAAAGGGTTCAGTTCAACATTCCAACCACCTGAAGAAGGCGTACAACGGCCGAAACGTTGTAATAAATATGGTGACAAAGATGAGGACAATAGTCCGAATAATGTAAATAATGTACATAATACCTCATCTAAGAAATATAGACAGATACAAAATGGATGTTACATGTAACTAGGAGAGAAAAAAAAATGATACAATCAAGTTGCTAATTTTCAACATGAACTAAAACAAAAGGTTTGAAAGGAAAGCTTATTTATGGAAATCTTATTTCCGAGATCAATGTTTAAAAATGGTTTCAAACAAATGAAAGATGGTGCTTCTTCATCAGAGAGAATGAACAGGCAAAGAAGTGTTTAACAAAATACTAGAAGAAACAGAACTTCCAATAAGAGCAACAACAAAGATTGGCAGCACATATAACTAGAAAAACAATTGGTGATATAATCCAGCTGTTAACTTTAAACACTTAAACAAAAGGTCTGAAGGGAAACTCGCATTAATACGAGAAAGGGCGATAACATATTGTGAACATGAGAAAATTATTTTCCTGAAAATTTGCTTTAAGAAAAAGATTTTTTAAATTCCTTACCGACAGTAATATGAACTACTCTGCCAATGAATTCCGAATCCTTCCTTATAAGGAAACGATTATTCTTACCATTACTATTAAGAAAAATAATAATGGGGACAGATTTGAATGCCAATGAACACAAAATGATAGAAGTATATTTGAAAATGTTTACATACTAAACCTTCAAATAATAATAGTGATAGATTTGAATGCCAATGAACACAAAATGATAGAAATATGTTTTAAAATGTTTACATACTAAACCTTCAAATAATAATAGTGATAGATTTGAATGTCAATGAACACAAAATGATAAAAGTATATTTGAAAATGTTTACATACTAAACCTTCAACTAATAATGGTGACAGATTTGAATTCCAATGAACACAAAATAATAGAAGTATGTTGTGAGAATGTTTACATACTAAACCTTCAAATAATAATGGTGACAGATTTGAATGCCAATGAACACAAAATAATAGAAGTATGTTGTGAGAATGTTTACATACTAAACCTTCAACTAATAATGGTGACAGATTTGAATTCCAATGAACACAAAATAATAGAAGTATGTTTGAAAAGGTTTACATACTAAACTTTCAACTAATAATGGTGACAGATTTGAATGCCAATGAACACAAAATAATAGAACTATGTTTGAAAATGTTTACATACTAAAGCTTCAGATGTTCTAACCAGTTTCACATTTTTAAATACATAGTTTTAATTTTATCACTTTAAAATTTATTTTAGTGGATAATTATGTTTGAGTTTATTTATTAAACAGTATATTACTTACTTTCATCATCCGACCGGAATATTCGAGAAATCTCATTAGAGAAATATAATAATTCGAACCTGCATCCTCCTGGGCAGGGGGAACCGTCTTTAAATCCAACGTGCTCTAAACGAATTCTTCATAGCTCATTCGGTTAAAGTACGTCGGATCAGAACCGGAATAGACGGGTGATATTACGCTTTGCTTGAAAATGCCTTACACGTTCTCAACAGGATTTAATTCTGTGTCATGGAGCCAGCTCAGATTTGGATCTTCTGGTTCCGGAACCAGTTATCAGAAGCTCTTTTGTTTAGTTGCTTGGTTGATTTTGTTTTTGTTATTTTTACAGAAAGATTCATACTGAACAAAGTCCGGTAGCTACTCGAGGTAGAGGGTTACATTAAGAGGTATTTTCTATAGATAGCAGAGGAAGATAACGGTTGACTCTAGACTTGAACACGTTAAAATTGTAGTGATCGTGGAAACATCCGCTATGGAGTTTGTTCCATATGGCAGTGGTTGGCGGGAAGAATCTGTTTGAGTGGAACTTACTTCTCGCCGATGGAGGACAGAAGGAATATGGGTAGCTTGCTAATTATGAAAATGGTATGGCGGGTTCTAGCTGTGAATGTCAGACTTGGTGGGTCAAGAAGATGCAATTCGTATATCAGTATATCAGCCTCTATATGTTATTTAATACCGAATTGTAAATATTTTGAACACAATGTTATGGCTTCAACTACAGATAAAATGTGATATTTGTAATTCTGCTATAAATCGGTTATGTTGGCAATTTTTATATATATAAAAATGTGTTGCTGGTATTTGTACTATATAAATTTATTTTTATACATTTACCGTCTTGTTTTTGTTTGGGGGTTAACTATTTGCCCGTAGCTGGGAACTTATAAGGTGCTACCACTCGGGGTCATGGTGGACCTGCAAACAACAGCAATTCAGAGGTGGTTCCACTCTCCTCAAAAGCTTCAATCTCTCGAGCAGAAGCCTTGCTGCTGGATGTAGTTCATCGTCATACCCAGGACTAAGTTCTTCTGAAAGAGCATGGCGTAAGCAGGAATTTCCAATAAAATGAGAAGATAGTTCTTAATTGCTGGGAGGTTGCAAGTGCATATTCTTATAAGAATTTTTCATATAATAAAATCGTGATGAATATAGGTGTAGGACTGATAATAATGAAAACTGAAACAGCATAGTGGCAGAGGCCGAAACTAGAAGATATTCCGGAGAATAGAAGTAAGGTTCTATGATAATGACAGTTACATCAATCCGCCTATGTGGTAATGTATCTAAATCTGAATGTCTTAAAGATAGGACAAGTTGTCAAATATTGAATATTGATTCCTGACTATTCGTCTTTCATTTTCCGTTTCTCCTCAGGTTGTATTCGACAATGGCTCTCAACTGCTTCTTCTCTTTTGTAGTCTTCAGAAAAGTCTGACCCATTACCAAATTTCACAGTCACTATTCTGCCATTAATGAGTTAGGTAGAGTATCATATTTCTCTTTGCCCCTCTTGTGGTCATTGCACTGTGCGAGGTAAATTCTCCAAGCCGTTTGCTCGTCATGTTTCATGGAAATTTCAACTGTTTCAATTTGATTAGAAGTATAAGAATGCTTTCTGTTTCCATTTTCTTTAACGCTTCCTCTTTCCTCGTCTGTTTCGTCGAAGGCATTCTCAGCATCCTTCTGTAGAACCACATCTGTCTTACCTCAAGTCTCCTCAATCTGTGAGGACATTGTCCCGAATTCACTGTCATATAGGGTTTATTGATATTACATATTACTATCTCTTCCCCGCTTTATGTATCTGTTTTTTTTCTTCGTTCGAATTTTCATTATAACTACTTCGTTGGTCACACGTTCTGTTCATGTTATACCTAAACCATAATCCTTAGTGTCCGAAAAACTGCCAAAGAATGTCGTAAACTGGGAGAATTTGATTTGGTTAGGGACGTTAATGTAACGACATATCAATCGTTGTTACGCTAATTAATATCGAAATCTTGTGTCAAAAAGTAAACATTGGTCCGGTTTCTATATTGAGTCAAAAGGTAGACGTTATCTTGGTGTAAAATAGATAGCAACTACCCGGAAGTTAGGACCCATACGGAGGTTGTTATTCCTTTGATATGTAGACGACGTATTCCAGGTTCCATTAACATTGCACCGAGGGAATTTGAGTTATGAATGCGATTTTTAACTTAGTAGATTAATCGCCAAGAATAATGATGTTATTAGAAATTTCTATTAAATCGTATTTTGTTGAATTTCACTAACTACTTGCTTACCAAAGTATAAAATTAAAAAAAAGAGTAAGAGACATGACGTTTAGCATTCTTTTTGTAATATAATTATAATTATTTAATAATTATTCATATGATTATAATTTTTTAATATAATTACTCAAATTTTTAATATCATCTTGAATATAATCTTTCTGACTTGTACAACAGTACGCAGTTTATGATTTTTATGTTTTTTTAATCAGAATAACAATGATAATAATGAAAGAATGAGCACACATGTTATAAAATTTATTTATTTTTTATTGTAATTGCGTGTGGAAAATATAAGAGGGAACAATACCGGTGATTAGCTTTGGTGAACTGGGGCGTCTCCGTTAGCGATTTTATAGTCCAAAATTGCAGTGATTCAATTACTTCGCTCATCAGTTACACTGTTGAAGCAGTTGGACTGAATATGTACAATGAAGAAGGAAGATAAAATTAATGAAAAAGAGTAGAAATGAATGAAAAAATAATAATAACGGAAATAAAAACAAGATGAAATTGGAGATTTTATTGAAAGTTTTGAAACTTTTCAGCAGTCAGTAATAAAAATGAGTTGGAAGATTTTTTTTTCTCAAAATGTTGTCTCTTCAAAAAGGAGCCGACCATAATTCTCCACAGATACCTTTTCTTTATTATACAGTGTATTGCAGAAAGAACTCCCACATAATAAGATATTAGCTAGAGGAAGACGCAAATGTCTTACCACTGGTTGCGTGTTATATGCAGGATGTATTTCTGCCGCGCAAAGCATATAGATTACCATGCATTCTTAGGAATGTTAATGGGGAGAATTCCTGCTGCTTTCTCTAAAGATTGCGATTCAGAATTTTATTTCTCGTAGGTGTGTTGCTTCTCCAGTCTACAGAGCCCAGTTCAGCCTAATATTTAGGCTATACCCCGTGGGAAGAAATTAAGATCTATGATAGAGGATAGTTGATAGTGCGAGAGTGAACGCAACAGACTAACCCGAAATTTGAACTCTGTTCTTCGACATCCGTTACTCTACTCTCAATGATACTACAGCAATCACAGTATTAATATCAAATAATTTTACTAAAGGAATTGGTATATGGAAATAAAAAAATACAAGAATAGAAAGCGCTGTTAGATAATTGCCAAACCTCCTATCACACCATAGTCGGTTTGTCAGCGAGGTAACTACTTGATAATATCGGTCTTGGGAGGCAATGCCAGTGTGCGGGAACGTTGTTAAATTCCTGAAACAAGCCTTGCAAGTAAAATTGGGTTTACGAAACTATCTAGAAGCTCTCACTAGTTATGCTATACCGAGAACACATTGTGATCGACGGCTTGAGATCGTTAGCCTTCTTCAAATTATATTTTTAAACATTTCCTCCCAAGCAAAGCGGGAATGCCATTAGTTCACAATGGTTACGGAGAGTAAAAGTAAGAGAAAAACTGGGTGTATGTGGAATTAAGGAAAGGATAAAAAGAAGAACAAGGATGAAGGCACCAGAAGATGCTGATTGATGTTACATTTAAATTTTTGATGATTGTAGTTATCAAGGAAGCAAGTAATGGGAAGGGAGTTCCGCCGTCGGGAAGTGTGAGGAAAGAAAGTTCTGGAGTAGAAGAGGCGGTTATATTTTACTATTTCAACAGTAAAAGTGTGAGATCTAGATGTCAACCTAGTAGCACGCTTAAATTCATGCAGGCAGGGCACCAGGGAAAATAGCTTGTCAGAGCAGTTGTCACAAAAGTATTTGTAGAAAAGACAGAGGGAAGCCACATCACGTCTTTGAGAAAATGACTGGAGTTGAGATGCCAAGTCAAGATAGATCACATTGCAGGTCCGTCTTTGGAGAGGCATGAGGCCAGATCTGGCAACGCTATTCAATGCATGGACGGACGGTAGATTTGTAGATGTGAAGGATGGACACAGAGAATCAAATTACCTTGCAGTATATGCAACTATTGAATAAATGTAGTTGTTCCACCTTAAGACAGTGGAAAACCTGAGGCCAAGAAGGCACAGTGAGACACTCTCGTGAAGTCGAGCATCAACCACAGTGATAGGCGACAGGGAAGTTTCTCTGTGGTGGTTAAACGAGAGTAGTTTCGTTTTGGAGGCATTAACATTTACAAGCCATTTCCTGTCCCAGTCAATCACTGATTGGAGGTTCTTTTCGAGACCAACTGTCAGGTTAACTTTGTCAACATTGCCGGGTTTAATATTGAGACAGGAGTAAATAATTGTCTAAAAAGGATTAAACCTATTTTAAGGTTATATAACTCTTAATAACCTTTAAATGTAAAAGAGGTTTGCTTGATTACTGAGAAACATGGTCCCTCTAAATATCCACATGTTTCTATGTTAAGAACATATCTATTAAAAATTCAGCGGACAATGATTATTAGTGAATTTCTATTGAATCTGCATTGGTATTTAATAAAAGTTGAAATCGTTACTGGAAAAAGAAAAACAAGTGGTTCTTTTTATAATTTACATTATTCACATGGTGCCATTATTGTAATTCCGAAGTGAACGTTTGGATTCAAGTATTCAAGGAATTTCAAACTGAATCACTTAGTTAAAGTGCTTAATTCAAAATATCCAGCAGGTTACCCGGATCGACAAGCGGTTGATGTGGTCTGGGTGGCACAAGAAGATTATATCCTCTATCCCATAAATTGTAACTAAAGTCTGATCAGCTTATTTACAATAAACCCCAGGGTGGCTTTGTGGGTGATGAAAACACACTAATGTGCTTGAGAAGGTGTCTGCAACAGAGATCAGCTTGCCACCCTAGCCGAAAGAATGTTACGAAACGAGCAGTTAATTATATATATATATATATATACATATATATATATATATATATATCTATATATATATATATATATATATATATATATATATATATATATATATATGCAGACATATAGTCTTAAAATGTGCTATATTTATGGGATAAAGTGCTCAATATCAGAGATAGAGCGTATGTAAATATAAAAATGAACATAGAAGTCAACACTTCGACAGTCTGTTTCATGCTAGATGCAGTCGTCAGGCCACGAGTGCTGTTATTTTTCTCGGCTATTTATATATACGGGTCAGTGGTGCATTGTGGGTAGTCTATTTCAACCCACCGTACAACAAAAACATAAAAACAAACGTAGGAAAACGTAGGAAAAATATTCTTGAAACTCTTCCACAAACACTTCCCGGAATCAAGCACTCTACACAAAATATTCAACAAAAACATAATAAAAATCAGCTACACTTGCACCGAGAACATAGCACAAATAATAAAAAAGCACAATGGGAAAATTATCAACAAACCACACGAACAAATTAAACCCACGTGCAACTGCAGAATAAAGAACGAATGTCCTTTAAACGTTAATTGTTTACAAAACAACGTAATATACCAAGCCACGATAAAATCACCAGATAATGAAGTAAAAGTATACACGGCAGTAACTGAAGGACCCTGGAAACAAAGAAACTAAGTACACAAATAGTAAATATGCGAACAGCACAATGCTTTCTAAGTATATCTGGGAAATTAAAAACAAAACGCACACCACACCAAAAATATCTTGGAAAATAAGGAAAAGATCATCAGCCTACAACAACCAACCAAAAGCTTGCAAACTCTGCTTGGAGGAAAAAATAGTTATCATTACCTTCCCAGACGAAAATAAATTATTAAAGAAAAGATCCGAGCTCATCTCAAAATGAAAACAAAATATTACTGCGTTACTTAAAAATCGAAAACGGAAAATAAATAAACAAAATGACAATAAAATAAGCAAAATAAATTAATCCAAACAAATTACCAAATCACACTTGTTAGAATAGACGTAATAGAATAAAAAATAAGAAGCAAAAACAATAAATACCGTAAATAATAAACAAATTAGCAAACTATTATGACCAAAATATTAATTAGACTATAAAAATCAAACCAAAAATCGGACAAAAAAATAGCTATAACTGCTATATAACGATAAAAAATGAATTAAAAAAATATACTACGTCTACTTAAAATTCTAAAACAAAAAAGAGAAAATATACAGTATAACAAATAAATAATAACAATTAAAATAAATTGATCTAAATACATCCAAATATAGAAATAAACTAACAACCGATACTGATAAACTAGCCGTTAGAAAAAACAAATAAAGATAATCAATCCAAATAAATACATGAAGTAATAAACAAATTAAAAACTGTTCCCGCCAAAATAATAGTTAGAACAAACTACAACAATCAACCCCAAAATTGAACAAATACCTTTAATTATCTTCCCAAACAAAAACAAAACTATTAAATATCTATATAAACAATTTTTTACAACGTTAAAAACACCGATCAAAATAAAAATAAAAATATATATAAGATAAGAAATAAAAAAAATAAATAAAAACAAGCAAAATAATTTAACCCAAATAAATAAATAAACAAATAAACGACTTCCGATAAAATAACCGCCAAAATAGACTACCTACAATGCACCACTCACCCGTATATATAAGTAGCCGAGAAAAATAACAGCACTCTTGGCCTGACGATTGCATCTAGCATGAAACAGACTGTCGCCTCTAAGTGTTGACTTCTATGTTCACTTTTATATATATATATATATATATATATATATATATATATGTTAATATAGCGAATTATATATATACATATATATATATATATATATATATATATATAGCGAATCATATATATATATATATATATATATATATATATATATATATATATATATATATATATATAAAAGTATAAGTATTACCAGTTTTTAACTGATAGGGATAATTCCAAGGAGGATTTTAATCCAGGGAGAACTCAATGTAGACTACAGAGCATAATAATAATAATAATAATAATAATAATAATAATAATAATAATAATAATAATGAGGAAGAAGAAAGCCTTAAATATTCATTTCGAACGAAATAAATTAAAACCGACATGAATACTTAAGATTTTCTTCTTAATTATATATATATATATATATATATGTGTGTGTGTGTGTGTGTGTGTGTGTGTGTGTGTGTGTGTGTGTGTGTGTGTGTGCGTGTGTGTGTGTGTGTGTGCGCGCGTGTGTTTATGTATAGTCATGTATGGGCGGATGACGCATGTGTGAGTGAAAGAATAAATTGACATTGATGTTCGGCATTGGATTCCATCAGTTTTTGTGATGCTCACTAATGAATTTCATTCCATTATTAAAATACGTCAGACTGTAGTTCAGATTTCTTGATTGATGACATGCCGATGAGGAAGAGGAGAGCCAAGTTTACATTTTCAGTTGGCTCATTTAAATTAAGGTTGTCTGTTGTCTAAAGCGAATATGGCCGATAAAGAAACAGAACAAACGTTCGTGAAAACAATATTAACTAAAGATAACTGTCGCAATCCATGAATACCTTCGCTAAAAATGATTATCCCGATAAAGTATATATTTATGGAATTAGTGCATTTATGGATATTATAAATAATGTGACCGACGTTTTGGCATTTTTCTCTTCATGGCAGTTGAAGTTAAGGACTTACGCATTTCATTATAAAGATATATTTACGGACAAAAAAATCATGAATATTGCCACCGAAAGTTTAATTTTCGATATAGTATGAAACCAGTTTTTACTTTATTTACATTATTCATACTATTGTCCTCATCTTTGTCGCCATATTTATTACAACATTTCAGTCGTTGTACGCTCCGGCCATCTTCAGATTGGTTGGAATGTCGAACTGAACCCTTTACTTCGCTCACTGGCGTAGTCTGTTCTAGTTCCACGTGCCATGTCTAATGGATGTCAGTTATCTCCTGTTAATTCTCCTCTGAAAGTTCTCCACTGCCTTAACCGGGTATTGAACTCACACTCTCTGGGTCCTGTCATTGGATCTAACCAACGACTTTATCCTTGAGGACACATGGCACAGTTGATAAAGGCGAAATAAAGGATTTTGGCTTTACATATGCTCATACACTGAATAGGCCGAAACATTGAAATATTTATACTATTGTTCATCGAATAAAAGTCCTAAGAGCCATTCAAGTTAGAGGGTTACAGGTTGAGGCTTTTGTGGCACAGTGGATAAAGTCTTTAGTTAGATCCAGTGACTGGACCCAAAAGAATGTGAGTTCAATACCCGGCTAAGGCATTGGAGAACTTTCAGAGGGGAATTAACAGGAGATAACTGATAACTGACATCCATTAAAACATGGCACGTGAAACTAGAAACTCTACCTCAGTGAGCGAAATAAAGGGTTCAGTTCGACATTCCAACCACCTGAAGAAGGCCAGAGCGTACAACGGCCGAAACGTTGTTATAAATATGGCGACAAAGATGAGGACAATAGTCTGAATAATGTAAATAATGTACAAAATACCTCATCTCAGAAATATAGACAGATACATTTTTTACTTCAAGTAAAACGTCAGGGAGGCAATAACAGTTACTGGGTTTGAGAAACCTAGTTTCCAGAAAAAATATTTTAAGAGAAAGATTTTATCAATTTCAGCTGAAAAGAGCGCTGGCTGTTCGGTCTATAAATGCCGAGTGTTTCCTTATAAGGAAACGGCTCATATTACCATTACTATTCGTTCATGATTTCACAATAATTCTTGACGGAATAATTTATTCTGTCACTCTCTCTATATTTTTTCGTTTTCTTCTTCGATTCTAATTCTAACATTTACAAATATAATTCGGCACAAGTATTAGACTTGAAATCATAGAATCTTATTATCGCCGAATTTTCTTAAACCTCATTGCGGGCGGGAAAAAAAATGAAGGTCAAACGTTTTGTCTATTAAATGAAGAATCGTGACAAAGATCACGAGAAAACTTAACATTTCAAAGAATTAACTTTTTTTATATCATCCAAAAAAAAAATCAGTTAATTTTATCACGACGGTCGAAAAATTACAAGTTGTCTTCAGAAAATTTGTTTATTACATTGGTTTCAGACAGAAAATAACAGTTGTACGTTAGGCTCTCTAACAGTATTAAGCAAAGAATTTAAGAGCAAAGGAAACATAAGTCGGTCGAAGATAGAAAAAACGGAGCTGCAACAAATTTTCTTTTAAACTTATTTTGTTTCTTTTTCATCGTAACGCTCAAAATTGTTTTTATTTTATTTTTTATATCACGAAATAAGAATCATTAATCGAACATAAAATGTGAAGTTGAATATTTATCAGCTATCCTTAGAAATTTGTGAAATCGAAACAGATTTGGTTACGAAAGTTAAATAAAATTTAGTCATTTAGCTACATTCAGCTTCAGTCAGTCAGTTGTGTGCCATGCGTGAAATCGCTTAGGCGATCATGTATCTTTTGCTACATGACTGATGAGGTAGATTTTTTCCCGCAGTACGTTGCCATTTCTTTCTGTGATAGACCAGCTGCCATCCTGTCCTGCTCTTTACCCATAGCTGAGGGGAAAGAAGAGGATTCATACCTTTCCCAAAGGTATTAGCACTTAAGTGAATGTAATAGATTCAACTTAAGTGAATGTAATGGATTCAACAGGAATTCGAACACGGCTCTCCGATTCCTCAGTTCGCGCCACTATCCGTTACTCCACCCTCAGCTAATCCGATTTTATTTTGACGTTATATTGTTTTGTAGCAATGTCAGCTGTCCACTGAAATCTTGCTAAGCGTCCCCCTGTAACGCGTCACAAAGCTCAGCATAATGGGCTGGACCACCAAAGAGCCAGATCAAACGATCCCGACAAAGAGGGTCAGTGCATGCAGCTATACCCAGAATTCTTGAGGAATTGCATTTTTTAGATTAAGCTGACATGACAAAGAACGATGATTTCTAAAAGACAGTGGCCCTTAGAGGAGAGAAACAACGAAAGACGTAGAGATGGACAGAGGACTACTTGATGCCACGCTAAAGGAAGACACCCATTAGACCGTTTGCTCCGCATCAACTACCTTCACCTAGGTCTCGCGCGTCTACAGCAGAAGCTTACAATCGAATAAAAATTGACTATTGCTATAATCGCCAAATGGTTTTATTTCGTGGGTAACGATCTGTCTATATCGTTATTTTTTTTTAAATCAGAAGCGTTTGTCTGGAAGAAGTTATACCCTGAAAATGAATTTTTATGGCATAATTTAGGACATACGAGATCATAGCTCTCCACAGGTTCCTTTAATTTATTATCCGTGGATTCGGCGTTGTGATGAAAAGGACGTAAGATGACATGCTCCCTATGTCAATGCGTTTCCATTTTTGAAGTGAGCTAACTGTTCTCTATTAGAATGACACAGACTTTTTGTCAAGTTAAGATTCAATTTTGTTTTTCTAAATTGTATTTTTTTCTGATTTTTTCTAAAATCTTTCAGGTTTTTTTTCTCATTTAAAACAAAAAATCATGTACTTTAGATACGATAGCAGCACACCGCAGTTAATTTTTGAAAAGAAAAAAAAAAGAAATGCTCCCTGTGTTTTTCTTCACAGTTTTTAATTCAGAGTAGGTTTTCCTCTAGACCAACTTTCAGCCGAGCGTAGAAAGTCCAAACTTTTCTGGTATTAACCTATATCTAGAAAGACGAAACAAAAGATGGATTCATGTCGTTACGAAAGGAAATTCTGTGAAAGTAAACAGACAAAACCGGGATTTGAACACGGATCGCCGAATCAAATTTCGATGCCGATAACTGTTAAGCTACCTACATGTAATGGTGTTATTCAAACGACGAATGTTTGACTGTCTTCTTATTTGGTTGATGATTATCATAATGATCAAGTTGTTTGTTTTTAATAATTTTCGATCGTTAAGTTAGCAGCATAGCCATAAAATACTTTATTATGCCACAAAAAATCACGTAATTTAGATACCACAGCAACAACTCGTCGTGAATTTTGGAAAAAAAAAGAAATGCTTCCTTCTTCTTTCTCCACAGTTTTTAATTCAGAGTAGGCTTTCCTCTAGAACAACTTGCAACCGAGCATAGAGTGTCAACAGAAATCTTGCTAAGGACCCACCTGCTACGCGTCACAAAGCTCAGCTTAATGAAGTGGACAGCCACAGAACCAGATCAAACGATTCTGACAAAGAAATACTCAATATTTTGTTGATGTTATAAAGATTACGATTTCATTTCCAACCTCCATTTTGGTTATTCCACATTCAGTAACCTTTCCTAGGTTACAACTGTTTTATAGCTTTTTTTTAATGTTTTCGAGTATCTTCGAGAAGCAGGAGCACGAGACGAGGTAGATTTACAAACGTGCAAGATGGATTCCGATAAGAAAAATTGTCTGACAGTGAACCAAACTTCTTTGCAACTGACGGAGCAATTGATTCTTTGTCAGCAGAAAATGTGAGATGAAAAAGGCATAGAGAGCTTCTCTTCTGGGGTTTAGCATCAGCCACGCTGATGAAGGACAAGAATTTTAGTCTATAATGATTAGAGAATAAGTTTCGTTTTGGAGGCGTTAAAATTTACAAGCCATTTCTTGGCTCAGTTAACAATTGATTGTAGGTATTTTTCAAGAGCAGCTGTCAGACAGGAGTAAATAGATGTCTCTTTAACTAGTTTGGAACTGATGACATCGGCAAGGTCGTTAACGAACATAAGAAACAACGTAGGTCCAAAGATAAAAGACAAGCAGAGTTTCCCGAAATAATGATAGTCCTGGGTATGACGATAAACTACATCTGCGTCCTGGGTAAGACGATAAACTACGTCCAACTGCAAGGCCTCTGATCAGGAGGTTTTGAGGAGCGTGGAACCACCTCTTAATTGCTGGTGTTCCCAGGTTCACCCTGTCCCGGAGTGGTAGCATCTGTTAAGGTACCAGCTATGGGTAAATAGTTAACCTCCAAACTTGGCTCAATACACTATGAAAGTGTAAAAATAGTTTTTAATACCAGCAATACATTTTTACCAGCAATGAATTTGTAAAGAAAAAAATATTACCAGCAGTACATTATTACCAGCAATACATTTTTACCAGCAATGAATTTGTAAAGAAAAAAATATTACCAGCAGTACATTATTACCAGCAATACATTTTTACCAGCAATGAATTTGTAAAGAAAAAAATATTACCAGCAGTACATTATTACCAGCAATACATTTTTGAAAAGAAAAATATTACCAGCAATACATTTATGCAAAAAAATATTACCTGCAATACATTTTTGGAAAAAATACCAGCAATAAAAATCTTTTCGGCATTAAATAACTCATTGAGCTTGAAATGCTGTAAACCAAACCAAACCAAACCGGAATAATGAGTAATATGTTTCCTTTTTTAGTTAATTAACTTCTCCCGGTAGTACCGTGTGGTAACTGAACCCTCTACAAAATATTTTCCCTCATTATTTAGCGAATGGCAAGTCAAAATTGGGGAAGAAGCTTTCTGAATACTGATATTAATTAACAACAATTTGTCTTTTTATTTTTGCCATAAGAGTTGTGCTTTCTAAAAATAAAATAAAATCCATTTTTGCGCGTTTGAAATTTTAAAATGTATTTTTAATACTGGCCTTTTAATTCGATTTTTCAAAATAAAACATTTTTTTAGATTTTTCTTTATCCGATCAGAAATAACACTTCAAACAATATATAACAAGAAAATTAAGAACCAAATGATATATCAATAAAATTGCATATTGAGAGTCTCACAGTAATAATAATGTGAAAAGTCCCCACACTACTAAATGAGGGTTAAATAATAAATAAAAACGCATACTTAAAGCGCCCATGTTTAGTAATATATTTTGGACTTTTTAAAATAGACACCCTATAACGTTATATAATCTCAAAAAACGACAATATAGAAATGCAAATATACTGAAATAGTAACATGTTGGAAAGACACACACACACACACACACATATATATATTGCTGATACACCCAGACGAATGTACGGAGTAATTCAGGGTGGGTCCATCTACGAAACTCTGGAGTCGATATGCTGTAAGGAACATAAATCAGCTAAGTGACAAACCTTAGACTTGTATTAATTTATATATCTAAAATATTAAAAATGTCTTTCTGTCGTTATCCGATGATTATCTTCCACTTTTTCTCTCTTTTTGCTCACAACACGAACTGTTTTAAGCGCAGAATCAAGTTTAAGTTTGCCGACAAGTTACCCTATGAAATATGAGGCAAAAATTTGAAGCCACCGACTGGATTTCGAAGAATCACTAAAATATTGAACTTTCTTAGTCTTTTTAAAAACTGATTTACTAGCCAACTTCGGAAAAGCGTAAGTTCGACTTCTTAAAGAGTTATATGTTCATAATAATAAAAATGAGTCCTTAAATATATGTGTCTATATAAATAACGTATAACAATAAAATATAATAATTGTCGAACTTTGTCTTCCTCATAGAGTGTGACGTCATTTGTTTTCTTTAGATACGCTTCGAGCAGATATGAGCGTTCGAGGGAAATCAGGGAAAATTGTAGTTTAAACGCAGTAAAATCGACCTTCCTAACCAGACTCTCTTCTATAGCTAAACTGGTATAGCACGTCAGGCAATATGACGGTTCAATGTACGATACAGATTCGATTCCTGTCTGAGGACATATTTTCTATGAAAATTTCTCGGACTTTCAGGCCGGTAAATGTTGTTAATACTGTTTATTATAAATAAGGCATTTATTTTAAAAATTGTGTCTATATAAATAACGTATAGCAATAATATATATATATATATATATATATATATATATATATATATATATATATATATAGTCTTAAAGTGTGCTATATTTATGGGATAAAGTGCTCAATATCAGAGAGAGAGGGCGTGTGTAAATATAAAAGTGAACATAGAAGTCAACACTTAGAGACGACAGTCTGTTTCATGTTAGATGCAATCGTCAGGCCTGACGATTGCATTTAGCATGAAAGAGACCGTCGCCTCTAAGTGTTGACTTCTATGTTCACTTATATATATATATATATATATATATATATAAATCTTTTTCTGTCTAGTAATGTTTTTAACATTCGTTATTGTCCTTTTTCTATGCATTTAAATGTTATTTGTTTTACAATCATTAACCTTTAACGCCGCTTCCCCACGCATCTGCAGAAATAAATGCATTGTATTCATGCACCTATATGTGCATTGTGAATAATGTTTTTCTTTTTAAATTCTTGATTTTAAATTTAAAACCTAATTGGAAAGCAAGACATCAAGTGCGGATTTGTAATTTTTCGCCGCGTTTATTACGAAGGAAATGAAATCCTTTGAACTGTTAAAGAAAAGATTTCAAGGATGAAGAAAAGAAAATATAATTTTACTGTCATATGAGTTTGACAAATCTAAAATCTTGAGAATGATTTAAAATATCTTAGCTGAAAGCCGGTAGGATGTGTATAATTCCATATATGCCCGTATGACATACCCTATAAATTTCTTAGAGGAAATATTGTGAATTATTATTGATTTTTGCCTAATAACGGTATGAGGAAAATAATAAAAAAATTAATTCCGTTTTATCAGAATGCATATAAATACAAACTTAAGTTAAATTTATTTAAATATCTTCTTTATCAAAAAAAATTTGACGACGATAAGCCCAGAGCAAAAACGTCGATTTGATAAGTGTCTAACTTGTTCAGAGACTAATTTACAATTACGCATACGTTACTTGATTATTCTTTCTAAAATCGAGGTGTTGTTTTTTTTTGCAGGGAACCCACCCGAGAATGACTAAGAGCTATCGTTTAAAATAAGCAAGGGTTACATATTAAACAAACCGAAATATCAAAAAGTGTTTTTTATTCATATTAAAAACTATTAGAAGTAGATGAATCTACAAGGCAGTTCCAGTTAACTTTATAGCCAACAAGGTTGACATGGATAACCCCCTCTCTTCCTGTATACGTCTTCTAGGCCCCATTGGTTTAGTCTCATCTTCTGTTGACGTTCAGCCGCTCATTTCGAACCCCGCTTGTTCCGATATATCAACCCTCGCACGGCTATTGGGTAAGGAGAATTATACAGCTTCTAAACTTGTTTAGGGATTGGAGGCACTATAAATCTTCGATTGTCCAGTCTTGGCTTTTAATGTGTTGTGATTCTTACTGACGAAAAAATTTTCTTTCGTCGTTTAGTCAGTAAGCAGTGTTAAACTTTTTGTTAACGACTGAGCAGACTGGAAATAATGCCAAGCCTTCTCCGAAGAAATAATAATGCCAGTTTTAGTTAAATATAGACAAGTTAATGAAGGTGAATAAAATAATTTACAATCGAATATATTTGGCATCTATTACCACAAAAAGATTAGAAAGTGCCGACTTGGAACCTCGATCAGCGAGCTGCAATCAGAAGTTCAAGTTAATATTGGGTTCCTTCCTAGTAGGGGTGTGCTACTTCTACTGTCTGGCGTCCCAACCAGTCTCAGTCAGTCACTCAAAATCGAGCTGAATTTATAAATAATTCTCCGCCCACATATCAAACTGTTCACACGCCAAAATAAGTCGATATTTCATAGTTTAAAATCGGGGTTAAAAAACCAAAACCTGATTTTACACCCTTTCATTCAGATCCATTGCTCCAAAACCCATAGCATATTCGGCTAACATATCCATCAGAAACGAAATAAAAAAAACATATGCTCCGACCTGTCGAATTCAAGGTCACACCTGGCCTCTCGACAAATATTCCTGCCTAGGAAAATTAATTAGGACTAGACTAACACACATCACTCAATTCCAAATCGCCGTCTTAAAATTTATAAACTAAAATGTCTGCTAATAACAAGTTACCTTTTTATACATGTATCTTGCCACTTAACAGTGATTTGATCAATGATTTTTCTAGCATTTATCTTGTATAGCTGAAGGTTTTCGTGCTGTCAATGGGTTTTCGTTTTGTGATAACCACCGTCTTTTTCGCTTGCTTTTGACATACAAAATCCAGTTTTCACAGCCTGTAACAATGTATTTCCAGGGTTTAAAAAAATACTGCAAATGGTGGATTATTGTTATGTTGGTTCTCAAGTAAAACTTCCGTGAATCCCAAATCCCGTCTTTGATTATTTTCCAAATTCGCTTGAGATTTTCGTAGACAACTGAACAATAAATTTTAGCCTCAGATCTCTGCTGCTTTGAGAGTAGTCAAGGCATTTGTCTTTCAACATTCTTCGCTCGGAGTGGGTTGTCATGCAGAGCGAGACTTGTTAGTTGTTTCACAATTGCGATTTTTAAATCACAGTTGACATGTACGAGCCTTCACCGAATCTGTATACAATGGGCAAGTGCTTTTAACTTCTATGCAACGGTAGTACTCTTTCAGAATTCATACATATGTAATGGCGAAAATGTTACTTTTTAAGATATACAAACTGTATAAAACTTTTTAGGATAAACAAACTGTATAAGGCTTTTAAGATATACAAACTGTATAAACCTTTTAAGATATACAAACTGTTTAAACCTTTTATGATATATAAACTGTATAAAGCTTTTAACATATACAAACTGTATAAACCTTTTAAGATATACAAACTGTTTAAACCTTTTATGATATACAAACTGCATAAAGCTTTTAAGTTATACAAACTGTATAAACCTTTTATGATATACAAACTATATAAAACTTTTAAGATATACAAACTGTATAAAACTTTTAAGATATACAAACTGTATAAAGCTTTTAAGTTATACAAACTGTATAAACCTTTTATGATATACAAACTATATAAAACTTTTAAGATATACAAACTGTATAAAATTTTAAGATATACAAACTGTATAAAGCTTTTAAGATATACAAACTGTATAAAGCTTTTAAGATATACAAACTGTATAAAGCTTTTAAGATATACAAACTGTTTAAACCTTTTATGATATACAGACTGTATAAAGCTTTTAAGATATACAAACTGTATAAAGCTTTTAAGATATACAAATATATAAACTGTCCAATGCACTATAAATAACACACTGTCTGCACCGGTTGGTTGGCTCGTAATTTCTAACAGTGAAATAAGTAATTGCTAATACCTTATTTTTATTTACACTGTTCGAACTATTGTTCTGATCTTTATTATCATATTCACGACGTTTCGGCCGTTGTACGCTCTGGGCTTCTTCAGCTGATATACGTTGTAATTTCGAACCGAACCCTTTATTTCGTCCACCGACGTAGATTGTTCTAGTTCTCTAGTTTTCTGGATATCTTAGAGTTATTTCCTTTTTAGTAACTCAGCTTTCCGAGTTATTGTTTATCTTTGCTGTGACCAGGTATTGAACACATAACTCTTTGGGTCAAGTCACTGGATTACTTCAACAAACGCTTTTATTCAACTGAGACGTGGGACGTGCAGCTAGAACAATCTACCCCGATGGACGAAATAAAGGATTCGTTTCAAAAGTACAACGTATATTACCTGAAGAAGGTCGTAGTGTACAACGGGCGAAACGTGAATATGGCAATAAACATGTGGACAACAATCCGAAAAATGTAAGTCGTGTAAAAAGTTACAATACTTCACCTCAGAAATATAGACAGATCTTGAAGAAGGCCGGAGCGTACAACTGTCGAAACGTGAATATAGCAATAAAGATGAAGACAATAGTCCGAACAATGTAAATAGTGTACATAGTTACAATACCTCATGTCAGAAATATAGACAGATAGGTTATTTTTTTGTTTGTTTTTTTGTTTTCTTTTTTAGGCAAAATTTAAGATCGCTATCTAACAATCTTTAAATTGTTATAATTTGCAATGTCGCTTAAAATGTTGTTGCCATTCTTGTCATTCTGTGGAAAGCAAAAGTAATCCCATCAAAAATTCACTTGCGTTGCTAGAAAAATATAATCCGAAATGACTTGCTTCGTTTTATTTGGACAAATGTGATATACGCAAAAATTATAAATATGTTGATGGCTTCGCTTGACTCAAATATACTTCATTTCTATGTTGTTTTGATGGAAACCAGTATTAGATCCCTCGAATTTGATCCGTCGGTGTAAAAATGTAAAAAAAAATAACTACAGAATATATAAAACGGAAAATGATTCGTAAATCCTCATAAAACATACCACACGGCTGCACACAGACATAAATAATAAAATACAGAGCTGAAGAAATGCAGACTGATGGTGAGTCAGTTATCTGAAAAAGAAAATCGATGTGCAGAAAAAAGAATAACAGTGAAAAAGTAAACAAAACACTGAAATAAAAGTTGGGCTCATATACTCATATATATTTTCAGCGTTATATGATAATGGAAATAGTAATATTAACAGTTTCCTTATAAGGCAACATTCGATATTCATTGACCAAGTAGCCATTACAACTGTAGGTTAAAATTTATAAAGTCTTTTACTTAAAGTTTTTTTTTTTAGGAAATAGGTTTGTCATGTTCACTAGCTGTTATCACTTTTTCCATTGTTAATGAAGGCTTTTTCCCAATATGTACTTTGAATAGTGTTGAATGTTAAAAAAAAAATGAACATATGAACATCCAGTCAAAAGCTGTTAAATTCAATTTCTTTGCCACGAACCTTGATACGGGCAACATGTGTCGGACTTCTCTCTGTGTTTTTGTTTTTGTTTTGTGGCATATTAACCTCAATGGGTTATTTAATGCTGACAAGATTTTTATTTCTAGTAATATTTTTTTCAAATATTTATTGCTGATACAGATTTTTAAAAAAAAGTATTACTGGTATTAAAATCTATTTTTACACTTTCATAGTGTTTTGAGACAGGTTGTGGGGGTCAACTATTTGCCCATAGCTGGGACCCTAACAGGTGCTACCACCCCGGGACAGAGTGGACCTGGGAACAACAGCAACTAAGAGGTGGTTCCACGCTCCTCAAAACATCCTGATCAGAGTCCTAGCTGTTGGACGTAGTTTATCGTCTTACCCAGGACGCGTTTGAAGTTTATCGTCATACCCAGAACGCTTATACAGATATGGTTGTTAAGTATTTGCCCATAGATGGGGCCCTAACAGGTGCTACCACCCCGGGTCAGGGTAGACCTGGGAACACCAGCAATTAAGAGGTGGTTCCACGCTCCTCAAATCCTCCTGATCAGAGGCCTTTCTGCTGTACGTAGTTTATCGTCTTACCCAGGACGCGGATGTAGTTTATCGTCATACCCCGGACGGTACTTCTCTCCGTGATATGGTTTTCATTGATCAAGTAGGCAGTACAGCTGTAGGTTGAAATTTCTAAAAACCTTTTTCTTAAAGTTTTCTTTTTTTCAAGAAATAGGTTTCTCATCTTCACTAGCTCTTATCACTCGTTCCCTTGTTAACGATGGCTACTTTCCCAATGTGTACATTGAAAACAACTTATGTCATGTGCTATCCATTTTAGTTGTTGCGATTGTTGAATGTCCTCAAGTGATGTGGTTCGTCCCATTTGTTACAGTTATTTGCTTGTGATTCTGTAGGTTAACAGACTGATAGTCCTGCTGTGTGAGACCCATACAGTGATGTTCGATAAAAGTGACTCACCTGATATTTTTTTTACTTAAAATCTTTTTCGCCTATTGTTTTTGGGGTCAAACTAATTTTTAATCTTACTAATATAAAAACCCCTTCCAGACCACCTAGTAAAAAAGTTTACTCACCCTATGGTATTCTATTGATAATTATAATTTTGGATATAAATGAGATTTAGGGAAAAACTCAAAAGTGACTCACTTGTTTCTTGTAATAACCAATAGAAACGTAAACCAACAGCTTTAAATAAAGAATAATAGAGGTATAATTTATTTATAATAGGTAATATAGTTCGAAATATTTAATAATCTATGGGTCCTCCTTTATTTTGAATAATTTTTTCAACCTTTTGACTTCATTAGGTTCTGGCAAATCTCATCCCCAAGCATTGAATTCCATTCGGATATGAAATTCACAATCAAATCCTTTTTGTTGCTCAACTGCTTTCTCGAGTGATTGTACTTTATAATGCTCCATAAGTTTTTTGTAGGGTTGAGGTCAGAAGATTGGGGTGGCCATGTCATAACACTCACCTGCTTCTCATCAAAGTATTCCTTTATCAATTTTTTTATTTGTGACAGGGTGCATTATCCTGCATAGAAATGAGCTTGGTGTGGTCGGTTTGCACCCTTTCAGCAGAAGGGAGCAGGCAAGACTCTAAATTTCTCTGGTACTGCTCGCTCCTGAGGGTCTTTTCAATAGGTTTTAAGAAACCAGTTCCATGAAAAGAAAAGCATCCCCAGAACATTATACTGAACGGATGCTTGACAGTACATACTGCTAAATTCAAAGAGCTTTCAAAGCTTTTTCTTCGGATATTAGATCGCTTATCTTTTGAATTTAGCTCAACTTTCGTCTCGTCGGAGAAGAGAACATTTAGTAAAAAAAAATCAGGCGAGTCACTTTTATCGAACAGCACTGTATTTTTTCCTTCGCTCGAAGCCATTTTAAGCATTGATTTTTAGAAAGCTGATAGTTTCTGAAATTATTTGGCGCCATGCATGGCATTAATATGAAATTTTCGATCTGATGAGCTATTTAAGAACATTATTCGAGATTTAGGCGTTTTAATTTTCGGTGTTGGGCGAATATCACATGCCCATATCACAGTTTGTTCTAGGCTTAATTTCTTTATCTACAGTGCGAGACTTGCCATAACGACCCATACACCGAGTTAATTGAAGTGATTAGTACTTACTAAATCCACATCCTGGATTCTTTGGATGGATTCAGTATAGGATCCCCTACATTCTTTCTAATTTCAGATAATGATTTCTGTTTCGGAAATAGGTTTATCTTGAGCCCTATTTCGTGTAACACTTGGTAGGGTATGTTGACCTTTTGTTCAACATTATTCTTATCTTACATATGAATCCCAATGTCGTTAACATATCAACCCTAATCATCTGGGAAATGGAAAGCAGTATCGATGTCTTATATTAGTAGATTCGTTTCGAGTATGGTATGATATACTGAAATGATTAGTGTCCATCGCTTCATACACATGCTTGTAAATGCGCAGGGTATCATTTAAGAAAAGATTAAGTAGACTGAGGCTCACATTTCTTTCTTGTTCTGGTAAGGTTGGAAATGTATCCGTAGTGGTGTCCTCGCCTAGAATAGAGCGAACTGATTCAATTCACATGCAGATATTCGCTATACTAGTTCAAATATTACGAGCCAATATCACATAACAACACTTCTATAAGGCTAACAGTGTGTTAAAATGTCTTGAAGACTTTTAATTACATGAACTCAATAACCAATGTCATAATATAGGAAATGTTTGTTTCCGATTTGGGTATGGCTTCAGGGTTAGGGACAACTCAACACCGTAAACTGAGCGCGGCACAGCTCGGCACCAGAAAAATATAATAATTTTATATCCGGATAAAAGTAACTTATTAGGGAATTAAAAACTTAATTAGTGAATATTATTCTTCAAATATGAACCAGTTTTTTTGTTTTTTGTTATTTTTAATAAAGTAATTGTAAATTATTTTTTAATAACGTAAATCAAATTTCTTTTTTTTTTCTTAATCTCGTTTTCATAGTCATTTATTCTTTACTCTTTAGATTTTAAGTGTATTTTGTAAATCTTGTTTTACTCGGGGTATGGACATTTTTCTATAAGGGTAATAGTGTGTTAAAAAGTCTTTAAAATCCTGGATTTTTAGATTCATACAGAAAGTTCAGACATCATTTAATTACATGAATTGAATAACCAATGTTATTATATGTGAAAAGTTTAATGCAACGTTTCCGAATTGGACATGGCATTACCGGAAGGGACAAACTCAACACCGTAGACTGAACGCGGGGACAGCTCAGCATCAGAAATATATAAACGAATAAAAATATTAAGGATTAAAACCTTATTTATTGACTATTTTTCTTGTTTTGAAAAGGCAATATGTAAAATATTATAAAGTTTTTTCCTGTTGTTTTTTGTGTATTCCTCCTGATTTTTCTAAACAGCTGTTATGTGTACAAACTAAATTAGAATGCAGATTACATCTACAGAACTTCTCAAAATCTTCTTAATATGAGCAAGTAAAGGTATATACATTTGATTTGATTTTTATATCGTTTTTATGTCAATGGTCATTTGCTTGGTGTTTTTGATTAAACAAAATGCTTATAAAATGCTGGGACATACATAACATGTTTCTTTACGAAATGAGGGAATCATTGGATTTAAAGAACACACTCTCATCCTAGTTAGATTTAAAACTTGGTTTCAATGTTACTGGATGTCACCAACATGTCGAAATTTTTTGGCATATTGACTTGATTCAACTTAGTTTGGTTTCGTTTGTGTTATGGCATATCAACCTCAATGGGTTATTTAATGTCGACAAAATTTTTATTGCTGGTAATATTTTGTTTTGTCAAAAATCTATTTCTGATAATATTTCTTTTCCTCAAATATGTAGAGTTGGTAATATTTTTTTTCAAAAACGTATGGCTGGCAATATTTAAAAAAATATATATATTGCTGGTAATTGTTTTTTTTTCCTTCAAAATTTTATCTCTGGTAATAATTTTTTTTACAATGTATTTCTGGTATTAAAACCTATTTTTACACTTTCATAATGCTTTTTACCTCAGTTTGGAGGTAAACTATTTGTCCATAGTTGGAGCCTAACAGGTTTTACCACTCCGGGTCAGGGTGGACCTGGGGACACCAGCAATTAACAGGTGGTTGCATACTCCTCAAAACCTCCTGATCAGAGGCCTTGCTGTTGGACGTAGTTTATCGTCTTAGCCAGGACGCGGATGTAGTTTATCGTCATACCCAGGACGGTGATCCAACTTACAAGCTCCAAGTACGAGTTTCACTCCTATCGTATCTGTGAATTTTATAACTTAAGTGCATCCATTTTGGTGCCTGTGTCCCCGCGGCCAATTCAACTAATAATTGAGCGGTAGGTATTTTAAGCCGTACCTCAAAAATATTTCTAATGATTGATAATCAATAAGAGAAATAGTGAAATGTTCAAGATGAATGACAGAGAAGGAGGAAGAGAATCAGATCAGTTATGTGTGTTTGTGTGTGGGGTGGGGGCATATTTGGAGAGCATTTCTTTAATACCGACAACTAAAATTTTGTATGTTTATTTTTCTTCAATTTTCTAGTAAAAAAACTGTAAAAACACAAAAAACAATTGAATAAAAAAAATTAAAATTTTCCTTGACCGTCATATTCAATGAAACTATTACACAAAATTTGTATATTACTTTTCTTATGTATATATTAGCCGTCTATTTAAATACTTTTAAAAGTCAGTAATTTTAAAGGAATTAAATTATTTCCGACTGACGGCACGCAAACGCATTACTTTCGAAAACCACGAAAAAATAATTATAGAACTCTAAAACATTCAAGGAAAACAAACGCGTATTTTGAAAATTGTACTGCGTGAAAGAGACACTTAAATGGATAAATAATCATAAAATGTTATAAATAAAGGTAAGATATTCGTAGCAATGGGGTCTGCATCTAGCTAATGTCTTATCATTATGTGGGAGGCATTTCTGCCAAGCTCTGATATGTACACTTGGATTATATACCAACGGACATATTACGTTTACTATATATATATATATATATATATATATATATATATATATATATATATATAGTAAAAAGGCTTAAACACTTGATATAATATGTAAGGTGTGTCTGTATGTATATATATATATATATATATATATATATATATATATATATATATATATATATATACAGACACACCTTACATATTACCTTTACTGTATGTATATATATATATATATATATATATATATATATATTTATGTATATATATGAAGAAATATAGTCTTAAAGTGTGCTATATTTATGGGATAAAGTGCTCAATATCAGAGATAGATCGTGTGTAAATATAAAAGTGGACATGGAAGTCAGCACTTAGAGGCGACAGTCTGTTTCATGCTAGTGCAATCGTCAGGCATATATATATACAGTCACATACACACACACACACACATACATACATACACACATATATATATATATATATGTATGTATGCATATTTTGACAGAAACCTTTCACTTAAACATCTTTCATTGAAGACGGCCGACAAGGAAGATTGAATTAATTTTTTAAAGTTTTGCCAACATCCTAACTGTTGTGGATTCCGCGATGAAATCGGGTATCAAATAATAACAAACGCCAAGAATAAATATAGGAAATAAATGTATTAACGTAATAATATAAACTGGTAATACAGGTTGGTTGTTCCAGGAATGCGGGGTTAGTTGACAAATATATATAAAGTCTTTGGTATCGTCCCATCGCTGTAAGACTTCTTACTGAGTCTAAGTGCTCGTGACTGTGACTCTTGCTGCTACGTTCTACTACTACAACTGTCCGACTTGACAACGTACTCACTGACCGGGTATTCACTGGTAGTAGTATACCTTGGTTGAGTCCATTTGTGTAAAAAGGGGAGACCCCTCAATACTAACATTTTTCCGTTTTGTAGGAGTTAAGGAATATAAAACTTTCGATAAATGTTATTGTCTCAAGCGCTTTCCGATATTTCTCTAGCCATTTTCAAGGGTGTTGATTCTGTTGTTATTTTTCCCTTATGTTTTCACTATTACATTATAAATTAGGTTTATGCTGTTTTTAGAAAAAGCAGCGTTCATTCCAAGTTCTCTCATGCCGCGCACGGCTGGATTTTGCGTGAGTATCTTTTCATTTTTTTATTTTTACAAAATTTGATCACCCCATTTCCACTATAAAATAACATAAAGTTGGAGAGCATTGTCAGATACAGAGGTCTTCTCAAATAGTAAGATAATTCTGATAATGTGATATAGAATTCCTCTATTTTCATTCAGAATTTTCATTAAGGGCTCTTGTAGGTTATCGATTAATAAATGATTTTTAATGCACGATTTTCAGATAAGTGACTGCTAAGGCGTTTACTCAAAAGAACTGGTACTTTGTCCGATATAGGTATTTGGTTTGTGACAAGAAACACAGTCTTTTACTGGGCGTTGAAATTCATACAATATATTGGTCAACACTAGTTTAGATCTAATGGGGTTATTTTAATATATATTTCTTTAGCACTGTCAAATTTATACGCTTCTTTTCTTTTATCCCTCCCGATAAGACGGGCTTGGGAATTCTTATCTGAAACAATAGACAAAAAAAAAGAAAAAAAAAGAAAGAAAGGAAGCAAGAGTGTGTGATGATAATATCATCTGTCGTGACTTAGTGTCTCTATCAGGTGAAAAATTATCCATAAGGGTATCAGGAATAAAGGTGGAGATAGTAAACTAAAGAATTAAAGTTAGATAATAATATAAAGTAGACATTATATTTGTAGATGCTAGACACTAATAATGAATATTGTTTGGTTGATGTCATAGAGAAATTTACAGAAACTGTACAAAAATGTTGATGATTCAAAGAGTCGACTATCGGAAGCGAAGCAATAAAATAGTTGTTCAGTCAATTAACCTCATTAACTATAACCTGTTTCAGAGTCCGATCAATCAGCTGTGAATTTAGTACCAATTTCCCCTCAGAAGAATTGATAACTTACGGCACAAACATCTATTTTGAACTACTAGTAAATCTTGATTTATTTCGTAATAATGTTAGAAGCACCCAGAATTTATATTGGGAGCTAATCATCTGAATACGAAGAGGAAATGAATTGTGTACCACGCAATATAAATGGGCGTACGACAAGGATACATCTACTCACCAGATTTATTCAGGCCGCTGATGATTATGTGAGGGTTTAGTATAGGTGGGCAAAGTCTTAACAATACCGGATACACAGATGACACGGTGTGGAGTGCAGACTCAGAAAGAACGTGTACCTCTGTTTTATACATTACGCAAAGGGGTTTGATAAATTACGCCAACAACCTTGAAGTATTTGGGAAGGATATTCGAATAATCAATAACTTATACTAGCAGCTAACCGCCTGCGTAAGGATAGATGATTAGTTCAGTTGATTTACAAAAAATAGAAAGGTGTGTAAGACAAGTATGCGTCTTTTCACTGGATTATTCAACCTATACAACGGGACGATTCTGCGAAAAAAATACAAGTCCTGCTAGGATTCATTATTCGCAACCAAAATGTTAAAGATGGTTCTACAGAAGGATGCTGAGGATACCACGGAGAGAACCTATAATCAGTTCCAGATAATAAATCAGGGTTTCGTAGCAGTTTAAAATAGATGTTTGTGACATAAATTATCAGTTCTTATAAGGTGATATTGGTTCTAAATTTAGAGCTGACTGATTGAACTCTGAAACGGATTATAGTTAATGAAATGAGGTCACCATGTGAATAATTATGCAGTTTTATAGAAAATGCAAACAAAGAAACTTAACACCAGGAAGAGACAGTTCCAGCAAAGAATTTATCGGATGAAGATGATAACGCCTCAAATTGATTGAAGAGGGGAGAGATAGAGACATTACACTTATTCACTTATTTAATGCCCTATCACAGAGCCGCCAGTAATCACGATAGCCAAAATTGTTAGAGGCTATGCGGTGCCTCATTCTCTCGGCAAACAGGGACTTTGCTCCTTCGAAGACTCGCTTACATTTATTACGCGCAGCAACGTATAAGCGCCTGTTGTGACGTGAACTTTCACGCCGGTATAGCCGAAAATGGGGGTTATGTGCTATAGCGGCCGAGCATGCTAGTGTGAAGTATGGAGAGAATTGAGGTTTCACCTGATATTTCCGAGAAAGGATAAAAACGTCCATGCCGTTTTTTGACTCAAGAAGAATCCACAGTGGCACAGTTTTCAATTGAGATGTTGAAGATATCAGTCCAAGGAGCGCCACGAAGAAAATCCCGAAGTGAATTGCAGTCAGCATGCTGGTAACGGAAAGAGGCCTTATGAATAAGGGGTTCCTGTTTATTAGATGATCGGAACGAAATGTCAATAGCTACCACAGATTGGTGCGAGTTACCATGAGCGCAGTATTGCGAAGCTCGGCAAGAGCGAGGTGAGCTATTACGGAAATAGGTCTTATGAATAGAGGGTTCTTATTTTTTAAATGATCGTAACGATGAAGTTTTACAGAAAATGGAAACAAAGAAACTTAACATCAGGAAGAGATGTTACAATTTTTGTGTACCGCTGTGACCTAGTGAGCAAACCAAAATGAGCTGACTCATTTTATAGTCCACCAATAGAAGATAAACCAATCAGAAGACTTGGAATATTAAATCCAACGTGTATAAAGGCGGCAATTTTATTTTTTCTCCGAATATCCACTTCCAACCTCTGATATGGAAGACCTTAAGAATTACTGGACAGCTGCTACTAGATATTGGTGTTGTTTCATTGAACAAATTACTTACGTTGGATTTCTACATTCAGACTACGGTGAACAAGAGACAGTTAATGTTTATAGGGCACATAAGGAGGGAGGGCTTGGAAAGTCTGATACCAACAGGATAGACAGCGCATGAAATATGGAGGGAAATAGCGAGCTTGTGTATATGGATAACGGAAGAAGAATTGAAACAAATATTAAAAAGACAAACACTGCTAAGCACTACGAATGATAGACAGTTTTGGAGAGCCTTTTGGACAAATTTTTTGGCAGCTCCTGAAGGGGAATGGTACGAAGAAAACCAGCTACAAGGTGTAATCCTCCAGAGACAAATATCTTCCCGTATCAAACGACTAACACAGCTATTCAATTCAGATACAATGCAATTGCTATCTTAATAAAATATTAATGTTAGTCCATATATATATATATATATATATATATATATATATATATATATATATATATATATATATATATATATATATATATACACTGAAGCGTCAAAAGTTTGAGATGCCATCACACTTGTGGGATTTTACTTTCGTCCTAGATGTATAAATCGGTTGGGTTGTGGTGACACATTTTACGACATTTCAACACTTCTTAATTTCAAATTATATTTGAGATTCTAAAACTTTGCTTGGTTTCAGAGATAAATCATTTATAGCTGAGTCTATAATCATGTATTTGGGTTCAGAAGCAGGTGAATATTTTTCGAAGGTATCTGAGCTTATATGCATTTAATTGGTCCGGCGATAAGTAAATATTGATCCTATATATTTCAATATCTACACTAGAGTACTGAATAGACGTTCCTGCCCAGCAATTATTTTGAAATATTTCCACCCAGGACTTTCTTCTTCCACGCTCATCAATCTGAAAATTTGCATGTGGTGTTTTTTGAAATTTTATCTCAGAATTCATGTGTCTTTTAACAACACACATACTGTTCAAACTCATTCGATTTTTTATATTTTAGCATTTCATATACACGCTACTATTCCACTATATGCGTGTACTTGTGTGGGAAAGATCTTTTTTTGTGTGAATATCTGACAGAATACTAAATACAAAATATGGAATAATCTTATTTCTGTATATTTAAAATCCCTTAGATTTTTCAGACCTGAATATTTACCTAATGAAGAGAAATGCATTGAAAATATTTTAAAGGTATCTCTTATACTAGTGGTTCCTAAACAGTGCGACGCGCCACATAGACGCAGCAAAAGAGGATAGCAGGTGAGGCGGAATGATTGAAAGACAATCAAAGATTTAGAAAAAGTTTCAAAACATTCATATCCCAAAAAATAAATATGATTAAAAAATTTCAAATATTATTAAGCATTACTTTTAATTGCATGCACGCCTCCAAGTATAAAAGTTATAAATGATTTTTGACCGATTTTTATCATTTTTATATTTTTGAATTATATCAAGAATATAGGAACTGTGTTCCGTAAATTGGAGGGGAGTGTTATCAATAAGATTCTGACTTAGAATTCGTGGTTATCTCCATTTATCCCTCTCTGTTTTTTAAAAAATGTACTTTTTATCACATAAAATTTGGTGAGGCCCAAGCAAATTTTCATTCCAAAAATGCAAACCCATAGAAAAAAGAAAGTTTAGGAACCACTGCCTTGCACTATTTAATTTTAATCACTTCACTTAAAGCAATGCAATAAGTTCACTAAGACGAAAGGGGTTATGGTTGTTAAGTTATTTTGGATACTATGTAACTAGTGATCCAACCCAAATTACATGACTCGCTTTATAGTTCCTCAAAAGAAGGTTAACCAATCAGGAGACGTGAAATATTCAATCCGTCGTGTATAAAGGCGGCCATTTTGTTTCCTCTCTCCGAATGTACAATGCCAACCTGTCAAGGAATGAACAGAAGGAAAAACTACCGAACTACGCTCTACTACTTTATCGGGATATCCACTTCTAACCTGAACTGCGCTTTCCTGCTGTCTTCGAAATATTCACTGCCAACCTCTGGATTCTATACTCAAGGACTACCGTAATCATGAACAACAATGGTGTGCTAGAGAATATGAAGAAAAAAAACCCTATTAAGGAGAGAGGACATTAAAAGAACACGATAAACATTTTGTCACAGTACAAATTCAATGGCAAATGGACTTGAGAGAAATCTAGCTATTCTCAATGTAAAAATTATCACAGTCACTAAACAGACAATGTAAAACAGAGAGATAATTTCACATGAGAAACAGGAATTTTAAACAAGGCTTCCCCCTAATATGTTGGCGAATCCTGCAGAAATTTACGGTGGTGTATATACAAACATAAAAATGACTTAAAATGAAACAACATAATCAGTTCACTGGTATGATACTAGATACGTGGAGATAACAATTTTGATCTTGAAATGCCGTTTCAATTAAAAAAAACGGATATAATTTTTTAATATTAAAATGCATTGAAAATGCAAAAATTCATGTGCCTTCTCCGATTAATATACGACCGAACTACTTTAGTTAAATCACCTTTCTTTACTAACTTAGTACTAACTTTACTTAGTACTGAAACAATGTAGGATGCCTAAACTTTAAAACAAATAAAAATTATTATCACCAAAACTTCTAAGATGTGTCCTACGCAAAAATCAAGATCGTAATTTAAAAGTGGGCACCGAGGCACGGTGTAATGGTTAGGAAGTTTGTCTCACTACAACAGTTACGATTCTCACTGGGTGCCCCATACCATCGACCTTGTGGCACATCTAAACTACGCTTAGAAAATCACCATATAACAATTTAAGTTTTCGCTAAAGTCTGTGCTTCCGATAATAACAAAAAATGTTTTATATATATAGATCTTAACACCACATCGCTTTCTCTCCGATTTACTTGTCATCTTACTCAATTGGAGATTAATTTAACATCAAACATCTTCAGGGTGACATTGACAATTTACTTTAGATCTTAGGCTATCTTTCAGAATTACACCGTTCAAATCTGAAAATATTACAAATAATGGAAGAGATCAATATATAAAAAAGCTTCATCGATAAACAGTGTGTGTATGTGTGTGCGTGTGTCTGTTTCGATATTCAATAGATACGTCAGAATATTAATGATTTGGTATATAATAAGAAAAATACTAAACGCAACAATAAGTCATCAGCAGATGCTACAATTTCTGAGATACATTTAGCGCGAGACCATTAATGATGAATGTAATATTAATAATGGAAAAAATTGATCATTTAGCAATTGTCTATTTTATAGTAAGAATGCATAGGTAAAATATTGTCGAGTCACATCTCGATAATGCACACTGTACATTTGGCTTCTTCAACGTGTCTCGTCAGGACATGGACGACCACGCCTCTCCTATCCCTTGATATCTGTATCAGTTTTTTCTCTTTTTGGCAAGACTTCTGACCCCATGCGTCATCCGTTCTCAAAAGCTCGTCAGATAGTGGCTCGATGCTTCTAACTATCTCTTGCGCGTGAAGTTATTTTGAAGTTCATCATGTGACGTGTAGGCGATCATGGCTCTCCACAATTCCATGTCCATTGTAGATAATATTTTTCTTTTTGCTATTTCTCACAAACACCGTTCCACCATCCATTTAGTCAATCTTACTAAGTAGTTGATGCGATGTTTTTAATTCGTGTAAGTATCAGATTTTCCGGGCCCTCTTTCCTCATTATGTATCCTAGAAATATCAGCTGTCTCTTAATGATGTTAGGTGTAAGTTTCCTTTTTGTTTCAATTTTCTCTTAAACATTGTCGTTGTTCACATATCATGCGCATAGTGTCCTCAGCATCCTGCTGTAGAATCACATTTCAGCTACTTCAGCTGATTTTTTTTCATTTTTGAGGAGAATGTTCAGTATTCACTGCCGTAGAGTAGGACGGATATCACGTAAGAATTCAGTACTCATTTATTTGTTTCTAACGAAGTTATCCTGTTTCTTAGTACTTTTCTTAGCTTCTGAAAGGCATCTTTGTCTATCCCGAAGTTCCTTTGAATTTCATAGTCGCACTTTGAAAACAGTTCCCAGATACTTAATTTTTTTGATTTTGTTATCTCCGTTTTGTAATTTGCATTTGTGCTGTCCATTTTTCGAACTACTATGCATTTTGTCTTCTTGTAATTGATGTTTAATCCTTTCCTCACGCTTTCTTTCACTAACTTTTATAGGAGTTTCCTTTCTTCCTGTTAGCAGTTATCCGCATATCTTCTGCTGTTAAGATTGTGGCTGCCAATAAGGAATCCTAGTAGGACTTCTAATTCTCTGTTTAGATTGAATAAATGAGCCGAGAAATTACATCCTTGTCCTACAACACTTTATATTCGTGTATATATGCTGAACTCATTTTCTGTCAATATGCATTTGGTTTACTGCCAGTATATATTATTCTAAAACCTTTCCTAAATATGTCCAGGTTGCTGAACAGTTCCAATAGATCTTTGTGGCGTATTTTACGGAATGCCTTTCCGTAATCTACATTTGCGGTCAAAATGTTCAGAACGGCATTGTTTTCGTCAGAAAAGTAGGTATAAGTTTTTATCAAAGTTGTTTTATATTCTATAATTTTCACAGACAATAGATATTATATTAATTGTTACTGTCTGAGATTTTGGTGTAATTTGAGCGGATAATACAAAAGTTATGGATGATTGAGATGATCAGAACGGTTGCTTTTAGTCCATGTTTTAGTATATTTATCTGGCGAACTCTAATTTATATTATATTTATTTTACTCAAAGTTTATCGAAGAGCTGATAAGTGACAACAAGTCATTGCAAATAATGGTGAACGTCTAATTAAATAATAAATGTTTTTAAGGATGATATTGAATAGTAAAAGCTGAAATTATAACTTAACCTGGCAATAATTATAGATCTACCTCTTGATGTTGAATACTGTATCTGAAGACTGCTCGACATAAATGTTTTGGCTTCCGGCACTACAAAAAAAAAAGGAAATTATATATATATATATATATATATATATATATATATATATATATATATATATATATTGGGATATGGAATTGACTTCTGCATCTTTATTGCTCTTTCTGACCATAAATATCAGGTTCCTTTTTCCAATGTCATTGACGAACCCGCACAATCCTTATTTCCTTTGTGATTCCGCTGCGCGCTCTATCCCTCAAAATTTAGATGATACGCTTTATTAAATGATACGCTGATTGTCTGATGGAATTTGCACCAGGCGTCATAGCAGTGCTATGGAAATAGACCTACTTAGGCCTTCCGGTATATCACCACTGTTTTAGATTTCCTTTATGAGTTCTGTAATCTTGTCTATGCTGAAGTCATCTAAGGATGCCAGCATCTCTATTACAATTCCATCTGGCCCTGCCGCTTTGTTTCTGTTCAATTTAGCTAGGGCGGATTCCACTTCCGATTTTAATATTACTTTCGGTCGATATTCCTGTGCACTGCCGGTTGTTCTCTTTCGTTGTGGAAGACTTTTCAGAACTCAGTGAAACACTAAGTGCTCATTTATGCATTCAACAACTGCAACAAGTGAATATTTTTTTGATGGAAAATCATCCTTCACCCGTCAACAAGAATAATGTTCTCCGCTATGACAACCCAAGGCAATATACAACAAGAATAACATAGAATAACTCACCTTCCATATTCACCTGACCAGGTACCAATAAATTATTTCCGATAGTTGCAAAACGCTTTGATGGGGAAAACTGTCTCTAATGGAAACCAGATTCAATAATTTTCACATCATAATCTAAAGAATTTTACTCAAAGGTTATCGAAGAACGTTGACCTGTTAATTGTGACCATTCCAAACTAAACTGCTCTCTACTAATCATCTGAGAGAAACCTCGGCGATTTCCATCAGCAAGGCTGATGCTGACATCCGGGAGAGTAACTCACTGCGCCTTCTTAGGCTAACGTTCTCAGCTGACATGAAGTGGAAAGACTATATTGAATCCATTGCTAGGTCAGCTGAAAGAAAGCTTGGTTCAGTGTGTCGTTCTAGACGGTTTTTTGCTCCAGAGATTTACATACTTATAAGTCTACCATTCGTCCATGCATGAAATATTGCTGCCACATATAGCTCGGTTCTCTTGCTATCTATCAAGTGCTCCTTGATAAAATGCAAAGAAGAATCAGCAATATTATTGGTCCCGATCTGGTGTCTCGACTTCACATTCCCGCCGCCGGAAGGTTGCCTCTCTTTCCATTTTCTATAAATATTTTCATGGTAGTTGTTCGAGTGAGCTCCTCTCTATGGTGCCTGGACTCCTAGAATCTAAACGCATTACTGGACTGGCGGTCAGGTCCCACCAATTTACAGTTGGGTTGGATAGATATGACCTTAAATTCTATGCTAACAGTTTCTTTTCTCGCGATTTTCGCTTGTGAAACTCTCTTCCAACCCCATGCTTTCCAGCCAACTTTCATCTGCAAATTTTTAATGGAATGTCAATCGCTATGTACTGTCTTTCTGTTTACTCTTTCTCTGTTCTCTCTCCTTAGCAATGTTCCCTTTTCTAACTCTTATACACCAAGTTAACCCTTGCGTCTCTGTAACTTTACTACCTTGCTTGGTGTGAAATGATTGTTTCTAGCTGATATAGCATATCTGTCAATAGCAATTTGAGAACAACAATACATTGGCTTCATTACATCGGTTATTATAGCAAAGTAGCCAGAGGAAATCCACTTAAATCAGTCAACCCCAACTTGAACGTCCAGCAGTGATGCTTTTTAGTTTTATATCACTGTCTATATTACTGTTAAGATCTTAGAATGAAGACGTTGCTAATTATCATCAGCCACTGTGTGCGTGGGTTTTCGCGACCTCGCAGTTCTCATTCGGGTAGGTGCCTCAAATTCTCGAGTGCGATGTCTGAGAGATTTCATTTCATTGATGCGGGTGTTGATATAACTGTTTCAGTCATGCGCTTCGTCGTTCCCACTTTTGCAATCAAGGTGCAGATGACTCGCTCAAGTGTTTCTGCAATCGGAGCCTGGGGGATCTATCCTGGACCTATTATAGCGTAATTTGATTCACACACACACACACACACACACACACACACACACACACACACACATATATATATATATATATATATATATATATATATATATATATATATATATATTAAAAATACCCGTGAAAACGTTTGAAATTGTTTCCAGCAGGCTTCCTGGGACAACTGTCAATTTTACGACAACTCGATCTTCAGTCACCAAATCTCTCTTTGGAAAAATTTTTAAGCTAGGGGATGTCAGAAGTCTTAATGTTTTTAGAACTACACTACTTACATTATTCTGACTATTGTCCTCATTTTTGATGACATAATTATCACAACGTTTCGGCCGTTGTATGCTCCGGCCTTCTTCAAGTGGTTGGAATGTCGAACTGAAACCTTTATTTCTCTCGATGGGGTGAACTGTTCTAGTTCCACGTGCCATGTCTAATCAGTTATCAATTATCTCCTGTTAGTTCACCTCTCCAAGTTCTCCACTGCCTTAACCAGAGTGTGAGTTCAGTGCCTGGTTGAAATTGTAATAAAAAAGTGTTGTATCCTTAAAGAGATTACAAACAGACAAAGGTGGTACTCGCTTGAAGGAACAGCAACACTTCCGTAGATGAAAGAAGAGAAGTTTATTGTAAAAGAGAATACACTATTGAAAGATCGGGAATCGGTTGGCAGGCTAGTAATTCCCGAAGCAAGGAATGATAGCTGGAGACGAATATCCGACTAATTGCCGAAGCAAAGTTATTTAACTCACTCTTCGCGGGGCAGGATGCGGCACAAGGCCGTTTTTAATGCGGGGTTAAAACCAAGCCCGTGAGTTCGGACAAAAAATCCGCGTAGACCCCGTAAAAACGGGGTCGGGTAGCTGTCTACCTCCCTAGATGAGACTCTGCTCTTCGGCATAGCCTCGTCTAGGTTTCTCTCAGACTGAAAGCAGAGTTCGACGAGCACAGCTGGAGACGAATCTCCAACTACTTGCCGAAGCAAGGTTATTTACTTCACCCCAACCCACGAGGTAGGATGTGGCACAATGCTGTTATTTAATACGGAGTAAAAGCGAGACCGTGATCTGGGGCAAAAATTCCGCGTAGGGTTCCTCTATGCCCGAAGGCAGAGAGTTCGACTAGCTCAGCTTGAGACGAATCTCCATCTAATTGCCGAAGCAAGACCCGATATATATGTACGAATATAGTCAGTCCACACAGGCGATAGGGAGTGCGGGACATTCAATTACAAGAAAAAGCAACAGAAATTCAAATTAAATAATGAAAATCAAAAATTAATAATTTTCAGAACTGTTTTTGCAGTCAACTTTGAACAAACTATATTTCCAATTTCTAAAACCGAGAAAACATCTACAATTTGGGAAAATCATCTGAATGCAACTGTGAAAGTTTTATCGATCTAACAAATCGTCCGTATCAACTAGTTAGCAGATAATTAAAATAATTGACAGATGATTACAAGTAATAAAAATGCTGAATCGAAAGTGGTGTTAATGTTATGATAACGTTTGCCCAGTTCATTATATATACAACCAAATCAAATATGTATGAGTTATTGGCTCGATTGAAGGTTTATATCTGAAAATGTCAAGCTTCCAATAAAAACGTATATTTCTTCAATGCCAACTTAAGTGATAAAATAAATGATGATCTGTATCTTTATTTGTAGTCACAGTAATATTTAATGTACAGATTAGATGAATAATGAAGAATCTTTAACCTTTACCTGTCCAAGGCATTTTCGTGTGTACTATTCAAACGTTCATTCTTGTTTTTTGTTTTATAACTCAGTATATTTGTCAAATCGAATGTGCTGATATATAGTGTTTCATATAAGGTATGGTGCACAGAACGTACAAATAATAAGTCATTTACATTATGCTTAGTGTATTACACGTGATGCAAAAGTTGTAATCATTTCAAAAAATTGAGACTTTACATTATCAGTCAAACGTCCTGCGGTCGCATATGATGCACAAAATATTAGATTAGGCCTTTTCTCAGGCGTCCTACACAATAGCAGACTCTTTTCTTAAGCGTCCTAAATTTTTTACCACTCTTTTAAAATAATAACTCGGGTGCACATATTTTTAGGACAACTCGAGATTCAGTCACCAAATTTCTATTTGGAAATATTTTAAAGCTTGGGGAGGTCAGAAGTCTTCATGTTTTTAGAACTACACAACTTACATTATTCTGACTACTTAACCGGGTATTGAGCTCACACTCTTTGGTTTCTGTCATTGGATCTAGCCAACGTTTTTATCCACTGTGCATATGTCATTGAGGACATATAGCACAGTGCATAAAGGCAAAATAAAGGGTTCAATTCCAACATTCCAACCACCTGAAGAAGGCCGGAGCGTACAACGACTAAAACATTGTAATAATATGGCGACAAAGATGAGGACAATAGTCCGAATAATGTAAATAGTGTACATAATACCTCACCTCAGAAATATAGACAGATATAACAGATTGGCTTTACATATGCTCATATACTGAATAGGCCGAAAGATTGAAATATTTATACTATTGTTCATAGAATAAAAGTCCTAAGACCTACTCAAGTTAGAGTGTTACAGGTTGAGGCTTTTGTGAAAGCGTAAATGTAGGAAAATCAAGAGCATATTATGAGGATATGTAGGATGGAAAACGACTGAGCCGAGACTTGAAGAGGTTAACATTATAGTGATCAAAGAAGCATCCTCTCAAGAGTAATCCAAAGTAAGAGTTCTAAGGAAGAAGCTGTCCTACTAGAACTTCCTCCTTACCAATGGAATATGAAAGGAATGAGAATGAATAAACGTGTACGTGGCATGGCTGTGACGATGAGAACTCTTGTAACTAAGGAATGTAGCTCGTCTGTACTTTTGCTATGAAAATATCGAGAAGCTAACAACGTTTCACCTGTGAAAAAAAGGGTCTGCAAGGTGGAAATAATTCATCATTCACAAGACCGCGTAAAATTTTTTGAACTTTGTCAAGGCCGGAAAGGGGAATTAGGCAGCTCCAAGACAGACATCACAAAGATCTACACTATTTTCAGTCCAGTCTGACTCTTGGCGGAATGAGTTAGTTGCTTTATCGAGCGATACTATGAAACGACCATTTTTTATAGTATCTTTAGTGATAATTCCACTTGAGGTCTGGAGGCAGCTTGACTTCTAATAGACGCTCAAGGCAAGGGGCCTCATTGAGAGTACAGCTGACCATCAGCACCGGATAAGACAATGTCTCCACGATGGTGATAAAGCAGTGTTTCCTTTTTAAATCTCCAAAAGTTGCAAGGCATCCTAGATACAATTAGGCATCATACTTCGCGAAAATGAAAACGAATCGAGAAATAAAGATAATAATTAACAAAAGGAAAAAATATTAAAATCGATACTAAAAATATTCAAAATCCGAGCCAGTTTTAGTTTAATACAGAAAGAGGAAGTTAGAGTACACTATTTACATATATCGCCATATTTATTACAACGTTTCGGCCGTTGTACGCTCCGGCCTTCTTCAGGTGGTTGGGATGTCGAACTGAACCCTTTATTTCACTTACTGGGGTATACTCTTCTAGTTCCAAGTGCCATTAAGAGGTGGTTCCCCGCTCCTGAAAACCTCCAATCTGCTAATCAGGGGCCTTGATTCTGGATGTAGTTTATCGTCATACGTAGGTATATATTAAGCTATGAGCCATGACTTTAATATGCATATATTCTGATTTCTTATTCTAATGTAGAAATAGAAAAGACTTATTGTCAGAATGTTCGAAATGAGAATTTGTCATTGTAACTCTCTTCCTAGCGGCTTGGATTGAGGAATCGGAGTGCTGAGTTCGAATCCCAGTCGAATCCATTACATTCACTCATGTGCTAATACCCTTGGGAAAGGCGTAGATCCTCTTTTTATCCCCGCGAACTATGGGTAAATAGCAAGACACACCGGCCTTGGATGGCAACTCGTCTACCGCAGAAAGAAATGTCAAACTACTGCGGGGAAAAATCTGCATCGTCAGTCATATATTGAAAGATACATGATCGCCTAAGCGTGTCACATGCATGGCGCATAAGAAAAAAAACTGTCTTTGTGCAACATCTGGTAAGAAAGTGAAAACAAATCGTTCATAGATGAACTATCTGTTTATTCATTTCTATAATACATTAAATTATTTATACTAGTTACATTGTTCGAACTGTTGTCCTCATCTTTGTTGTCATATTCACGACGTTTCGGTCGTTGGACGTCCCGGCTTTCTTCAGGTGATTGGAATTTCGAACTGAACCTTTTATTTCGTCCACCGGGGTAGATTGTTCTAGTTCCACGTGCCATACTTCTTCCGAAATATCTCAGTTTCATTTATTTCTTTTAGGAACGCAACGCTTCAAGTTTTTGTTCATCTCTACTGTGGCCAGTTATTGAACTCACAACTCTTTGGATCAAGTCACTGGATTACTTCAAACAACTCTTTTATCCCAGAGGATAAAGGCGTTTCTGGGAGTTATCTGGTGACTTGACCCAAAGAGTTCAATATCTGGTCACAGCAGAAGTGGATAAAAATTGGAGAGTTGGGTTATTAAAAGGGAAATAACTGATACGGATAATTGATACATGGCATATGGAACTAAAACAATCTACCTCGGTGGATGAAATAAATGGTTCGATTCGAAATTCTAATCACCCGAAGAAAAACGGTAAAAACGTCGTGAATATGACAACAAAGAAGAGGACAACAGTAAATAGTGTAAATAGTTACAATAGCTCATATAATATAGACAGATATATTAAATTAACTTCGGACGAATACAGGGTATGTGGCTTAGTGTTTTTCATTAGACGTTCGATCTTTTTGTAAAGGTGTGATGGATTATCGATTTCCACTTGTACAGCGGACATTTATATAAATTCTTGTAAAGCGGAACGAGGGCACTAACACCACCCTCTTGTATTTATTTATGGGTTTGGTAACAAAATTCCTAGAAGGTTGCCGAGTACGACGATAGGCACCCTGAAGAAGGCGGAAGGATACAACGGTGGAAACGTTGTAGGTAACACAACCAACATAAGCTTGCTGATCTGAACAGAAAATGATATTATAAGGAGAGCTGTTTGTTAGACTTTTCCATTCCTGTTAAAATGATTACAAATTTTAATAATCACGAATACAAACATCATATTCAGAAAAAGAGTATCTTTAAATCTACCAGTAACAATTAAAAATATTCGAATAATTCTTAAAGCCTTAATACTAGACAAGAATACAAACAAATGCTCCAGATTTACGCCTCTCTCTCTCTCTCTCTCTATATATATATATATATATATATATATATATGTGTGTGTGTGTGTGTGTGTGTGTGTGTGTGTGTGTGTGTGTGTGTGTCTGTGTCTGTGTATGATGAAAATGTTGAAAAGACAAAGCAAAATCCGAATATGTGAGTTTACTGTTTTTTTATTTTGTTTTTGTTTTGCCGTTAACGTCGTCAGACGTTTCGGTCTAATAGACCATCTTCAGGACATGGTTATTGGAGACATATTTATGTTAAATTTAAGTTAAAATGAAGAGACGATAGATACAGGACTAGTCAGAAACAGAAAAACTGAAACACAGTAAACTCACATATTCGGATTTTGCTTTGTCTTTTCCACATTTTCTTCATACCGTCGGATCGACATCCACACATTTGCTTACATATATATGCATGTATGTATTGTCAACTTAAAGGTTAGGCTTTTCTTGATGTGATTAAAATAACAGACAAAAATATTTTAAATGTTTTAAGTTTAGCATAGACACCTGGGTCTTCGTTTTCGTTTGAACAAATATTTTGATTAATAAATTTAATTTTGACAAAATGAGACTACCAAAGTCCCGGAAATTAAATTAGTTGACTTCTGTGGATTTCTAAAGAGAAAACAAAAACTAGGACTTGCAAACTATTCTTCGTAAAGTTCTACAGCGTTTCTCTCGGAAATGTCTCTTCAATGACTTTGAATTGTAATCATTGACGTGAGACGGTTGCCAAACTAGTACCAAATTTCTACTATCATGAAGTAATAAGATTTGTATTGTTTGTTATAAATATCGCATACATTTCATTGTATTCCGCTGTCTTGTACACAACAAAAGAAAGACGGGGATAGACAGAGTGACAGAGAGATAGAAAGACAGAAAGATAGAGAGATAGAGAAACAGAGGGCCAGAGAAAGATAATGAGTTTGGTTTCGTTTACGGCATATCAATCTTAATAACTTATTTGATGCCGACGAGATTTTAGGATAGAGTCGTATGAATAGAATATGTATTATTTGTAAGAAATCGGTTTGACCATGTTTCAAGAATTAATACGATGTGTATTGTTTGTTATAAATATCGCATACATTTCATTGTATTCCGCTGTTTCGTACACAACAAAAGAAAGACAGAGATAGACAGAGAGATAGAAAGAGGGAGAGAGAGAGAGAGAGAGAGAGAGAGACAGAGAAACAGAGGGACAGAGAGGGAGATAATGAGTTTGGTTTGGTTTGGTTTACGGCATGTCAATCTCAATAACTCATTTGATGTCGACGAGATTTTAAGATAGATTCGTATGAATAGAATATGGATTATTTGTAAGAAATTGGTTTGACCACGTTTCATTGAAGTATTTTTGTAAAGAGGGTCCAGAGTCAAATATATTGTTGGTAATATTTTTTTAAAAAATGTATTAGTGGCAATTATAAAAAATCTATCGCTGGTAATATTTTTTTTTCAAAAATCTATTGCTGGTATCTTTACGATAAAAACTTATTTTTACATTTTCATATTGTTTGATCCCAGTTTGGGGCTTAACTATTTCCTTATAACTGAGGCATAACTAACAGTTGCTGCCACCCCAGGAGCAACAGCAATTAAGAGGTGGTTTCATGATCCTCAAAATATACTGATCAAGGCCTTGCTGTTGGATGCAGTTTAACGTCATGCCCATGACTCAGTGAGGTATGACGAGAAATTACCCTTCTACAGAGGTTCGGTCGGCGTATTCTGAAGCCGCGGCCGACAGGGCAGAGAGATAGAGAGACAGAGAGATAGTGAGAATGAAAGATGCAGAGGGACAGACACATATATGGATACAGGGTGCCAGACTGGGAGAGAGACAGATAGACTGGGAGAGACTAATTGATATGACAAGGAGAGGCAGAGACGGGAATAGCAATGAATTACATTTCAGAAAATAGATCTTTGAGATACATAGATATATACAGGCAGAGAGAAAGAGAGAGAGAGAGAGAAAACGAGATAAAGAGATATAGATACAGATTCAAAGAGAGATTTAAGGGAGAGATAAGGTGAAACAGTGCGATTCAGGAGGAGACATTGTTCAGACATGATATCAAACAGTTCGACTCGCTACGATATTTGTCATTATTAGTTCTTTCCTAATAAATAAAATCAATAAATTAACTTAAATTTCTTTGATAAACTACGCGTCCTGGGTATGACGATAAACTACATCCGCGTCCTGGGTATGACGATAAACTACGTCCAACCAAAAGGCCGTCGATCCGATCAATCGACTGGTCATGTCATGCCCCATCACATCTAACCCATCCATGTGATGGGAAACAATGATGTTGCCAGCTATACGTTTTTGAAGCGATGATGTTGCCAGCTATACGTTTTTGAAGCCATGATGTTGCCAGCTATACGTTTTTGAAGCCATGATGTTGCCAGCTATACGTTTTTGAAGCCATGATGTTGCCAGCTATACGTTTTTGAAGCCATGATGTTGCCAGCTATACGTTTTTGAAGCGATGATGTTGCCAGCTATACGTTTCTGAAGCCATGATGTTGCCAGCTATACGTTTTTGAAGCCATGATGTTGCCAGCTATACGTTTTTGAAACAATGATGTTGCCAGGGATACATTTTTTTATGAAACAATGATGTTGCCAGCTATACGTTTTTGATATATCTAGTAAATAGTGGATCTGGCATTAAATAACCCATAGTGGTTGATATGCCATAAAACCCCAAACAAACAAATTTGATAAACTACAAAAATCTTCTTTATTATTATTATTATTATTACAAACTTAGGTCCCCTGTAAATAACCAATGATTATTTTTCTACTCGATCCAATAAATCAATACCAGTTTCAGTAATAGACTTTCACTAGAGACAAATTTTATCTGATTGAAGTAGAACATAAACATACTTCCTTATTAATTTACTTTTTCAGTTCATCATTGTAATATTTGTGTTAATGCGTGTCGTCATTTCATCAGAGGACATGTGTACATTCTATAACATTTAACGTAAGCAGTATAACTAGGAAATAAATTTAAAAAAATGTCGATTCTGTCAAGATTTCAATTCGTATCCAGTAGAATAAGAAGGCCGATTGATACTGGAAGCCGGATCAAATTTCGTCGACGGTTACTTCTTCATATCCGACCAATGATGCTTCTTTAAATCTTGAGCTTTGAGATTAATTACAAATTGGTCAATAAAATCAATAATGAAAACACTGCCTATAAAATACACTAAATCGGCTTTAAAATGTCACACTTTTTAATTATTCTTGATGTCACAATCTCAGATGATGTTCTGGATATTTCCAAAAGAAAGCAGGTTTAAAAGTTGTCATTAAGTTCTTGAAAGTCGGTGGGCAGGAACTTAAAATAGTGAGCCAGTTCGAATATTTTGGATGGACTATCCATGAAGAGGGCTCCAGAATAGAAATAATTTCAATAGCGGCCTAAATAACAGCATCTGTCTTAAAATTAAAAACCAACTGGAAAGACATCGGTCAGTTAGTTGTGTGCCATGCGTGATACACGCTTAGGCGATCATGTATCTTTCGGACTTTTTACCGCAGTAGGTTGCCATTACTTTCTGCGATAGACCAGTTTCCATCCAAGGCTATAGAACCCGGTCTGTCCTAAGAGGATTCATACATTTCCCAAGGATATTAGTACGTAAGTGAATGCAATGGACCCGACTGGAATTCGAACTAGGCTCTCCGATTCCTCAATCCGAGCCGCTATCTATTATTCCACCGTGCCTCCCTTAAAATTAGAAACCACCTTGAAAGACAACAATAACTGCTTTAAATTAAATATCACTCTTTCGCTTGCCTTAGCCTTTCAATCTTTCTTTGCGTTTAAGAATTTTGGACATTAACAGCAGAAATAAAAGAAGAATCGAATCATTAGAAATGAGATGCTACAGAACCATCTTGGCATTTACAACAAAGACCACATCACAAAAGCCACACAGCAAGACGCCATTAAGCTAGAAACAGGATCATTAGAATACCTTATAACATCCGCCAAAAAGAAAATGTTTATATGGTGCGGACACATAAGAGACAACAATCGTTACTGTCATCCTACAAGGTACAATATTAAGCAACAGATGAATAGCCATACAGAGGAGAAAATGGGCTGACAATGTCACTGAGTGGATTGGAAGAACACAGATATCTGACACAGGGCGATCGTCAGTGCATTGCCATGCCGGTCGTGGACCGGGAAGCACGTAGATGTGGAGACGATCGGTAGTAGAATGCGAGTGTGCTGTGACGTCGAGACCGTTAATATCTACACAATGGCAACTCAGCTTGAAGTCCTCGCGGTGCACGACAAACCTTTAGGCTTTGACTTACTTGCCGTAATCGATGCGATAACTGCATTAGGTGACATCAATATCACGCAAACGGTATCCGTACGGTTCTGCAGCAAAGAAACACCGACATATATACTGACCAACCTGATTCCTTTGTGAAATTCAGCCAGTGTGTTGGGGTACCCCGTTTCAAAGGATTATGGGAGATGCCTATGAACAAGAAATTCAGCAAGGAAGAAAGAAGCATCTGTAGGCTGAACTAGCTTTTTGCAATGTACGGCAAGAATGTTTTGAAATTGGGGGAAAACACTTAACCGATTGCTCCGCCAGCAACTTCAGAGTTCGAATTTCAGTCGGTTCCGTCGCATTCACTATTGCGCAAATACCCTTGGAAAAAGGTACGAAGTTCCTCCTAGCTGTTGGTTAAAAAGCAGAACGGACTGGGTGCTATAGCCTTGTTTTGCAAAGAGTCTACTGCCGAAAGAAACGGGAACCTACTGCGGGAAATCTGCCTAGTCAGTCACGTATGACACTTAACTGGCTGAACGGAATGTTGATTTTCTAGTTACAAAAAGCAAACCGCTTTAATACGGCAATATTGATAAATAGAGAGAAAAGGCTTCTTGTCGTGGCCGGCTATCCCTGTATTACTTAAAAGCTATTGGGATTAAGATTTAATCTGATAAAGTTATGATAGACTAGAAATACCTGTAAAATGTTCATCGTTTCGGGATTTTAGTTTTTGGATGAATTTCTTAAGTTAATGAGTAAGCACGTTGTGAGTTGGACTAACATAAAATACCTGTATACATAACACTACCATAAAATACCCGTATACATTACACTATTTCATCGTCGGCGGCTCGACAGCGGACCACCAGCGGTAAACGCTATTGGCATGCCACCCAGTGGCAGATTGGTGGCTCGGGTGTAGGGACTGGTGTACTCTCACGAATAATGAAAATGCTGTTCTATAATTCACGAGAAATATATTTATTTAGGCCATCTTGCCAGCCAGGCACGCATCCAAAAAGAAGGAATGACGACCTTAAATCCCAGTGCAATGTGAAAACCTCGGTAAATGAATACATCAGAACATTTATGCAACTTTTTATCCGCCCACGGCTTCCATAACTTCCTTTGTAACGCTATGCAACGTTTGTCTCCATATTGTCAGTGACAGTCCCTTTCCTGTTGTATTTTTCAGATATTTTTGTTAAGTATTTTATTCGCTTTCTTCCTTTGGCTTTAATATAATATGTCTGTTTTGTTTTATTTCTTTAACGGCATATCAACACCTTATGGGTCATTTAATGCCGAAAATTAGTTTTCTCGGGAGGTTTGAAGTAATAAATAATATATATTATTCTGCTTTCACAGTTGAATACTTGGTAGTTTATATTCATGTGCGTGGACATAATTATTAGAGGCGGTAATATGTGTTTTATGGTATAGTTTTATTTTCGAATACAATTTGATTTCTTTAAAATATTATGAGGATTAACCCAGTGAGCCCTGACCACCGCTTTACCGGTGGTAGAGAAAAATGACGTAATACACAGTCACCGGTTGAACAGTGGTAGAGAAAAATAACTTAATCACCAGCCACCGGCCCAACGGTGGGTAAACACTTGTAACTATTTTTATATCTACCGTGAAACATTACATACGAATGATTTGCGAATTTTGACTCAGGTGCTTAAAATTGTTCAGTAACGCAGGCCTCAAAGGATTAATGTCATGAAAGAGTTCTTTAGTCTTGGTTGTTTCGTTGATTTCGTAATTTTACTATAAATATGAATTCTTATACTTACATTGCGCTTCGTTTTTGTTTGGGGGTTCACTGTTAGGCCATAGCTAGTACCCCAACATGTACTGCCACGCTGGTTCAGGGCATACCTGGGAACAACAGTAATTAAGGGGTGGTACCAGACTCATCAAAACCTCTAATCTCCCGATCAGATGATTTCTGTCGGATGTTGTTTATCGTTATACTCAGGTTTAAGCAAAATCTGTTAGTGTCATTTTCTTTAAAACTTTTTCATTTGTTAGATATTCCGTTCATGTTATTCTTGCTGTTTTATTTTATATGTGGAACTTGCCTTATATTCATTGGTGAGGAAATTGTCCACCTCTTTTGACCGTATAGAGAATTTTTATTACACAGCAGTTCAGTGTTGTCCTTGTAATTTTTTGTTTGGACATTTTGGCCGGAACTTCAAAATTGAACGCCGATTCAGCTTTCTGATAACCTTAACGCTACTCGTAAATCTTCCAGAGTAGGTGTTTTAAAACAGTGGTCCGCGGACCACAGGGGGTCCGCAAGGACAAGATAGGGGGTCTGTGGACAGCAAAGACTTTTATTGGGTGACGTGCAACTTATAAGCGCTTATAAGTAAATTATAGTCCGATCATGAAATAAATTGATTCAATAAACTATTTCATAGATTTGATATACTAATTTAATTTTGTTACATTTTTCAGCAACATGCAGCATTAATTTATTTGAACACTTATGTCTAAAGTAAGCTTTAAACCAGCTTTTATTGCATTAATGCAAAATTATATGTTATATTCAGCAAATATTTATGTATAAATTTCATAAGCATTTATAAGGGGGTCCCTAAGGTAAAGCCAGAAATATAAAGGGGCCCACAAGTCAAAAAGTTTGAAAACCCCTGTTCCAGAGTATTACCGGTAGGAAACTCAATAATAATGCTCTGATACCACACCAGGCAGAGTTCGAAATTGTTATAAGTTTAAGTCGAGGTGTTAGCATGTACGTGATTCGTCTTTTTGAATCATGAGGGGCTAAAGTAAATATGCTGGTTAGTTTTCTGCCCATCACCAGTTAGACAGGTGTAGTACTGACGTGCAGTCCATTATCAGTTAATGAGCGGGAGTAGTAGATGAGAATCATAACCGTTTGTCGAAAGAACTGATTTTAAATTTTGAAAGATAAGTCTGGTTTGGTTTATTTTATTTTAAGACATATCAATATCAATGGGTTATTTAAAGCTCACAAGATTTTTAGGTTAGGTTCGTATAAACAGAATATGTATTCTTTATAAGAAATCAGTTTGTAGATCGGGTTTCACTGACGCATTTTTGTAAAGAGGGTTCTTGTCGAGAGTCAAATGTATTGGTAGTAATTTTTTTTTCAAAAAATGTAATGCTGGTAATATCTTTTTTTTTTTTTTTTTAAATGTATTGCTGGTAATAATTTTTTTTCAAAAATGTATTGCTGGTATTTTTACTATAAAATCATACTTTTACACCTTCATAGTGTTTTGACCCCAGTTTGGGTGTTAACTATTTGCCCATATCTGGGATCCTAGCAGTTGCTACCATCCTGGTTTAGTATGGTCCTGAGGACAACAGCAATTAAGAAGTGGTCCCATGCTCCTCAAAACCTCCTGATCAAGGCCTTGCTGCCTGATGTAGTTCATCGTTATCCACAGAACGCGAACGATAAGGCAGCAAAGAGAACACCCTCAATCGCATGAATGAATAGGGGATTTCTGAAGGTATTTCCATCTGCTTTTATAAAACCTGTCACCATTTTGCGTACATTTGACTTTGATCTGTGCACCCGTTATGCCTCTATCAGGCTGTTATACCGGACTTCGTAATTTTAGACCATCACTTTGCAGGAGTAATGCTATCTCAGCTAATGTTATTATCGTTTTCTTAATATAGAATTTTATACTTACTTATTTTATATTTTATATACTTGAATTTTTTTATTATAAGTCTGAAGAGCTGTATATAATGATTTAAAACTTACACCTATCTTCTGTTTTATTACGTACTGTTCTTTTGTTATCTCCCGTTAATACTTTTCTGTTTCTCTTCTTTCACGTCCAGAAACCACGTGTGTCTTTCTTTGGATAAAATATTTAAAAAAATAAAAATAAAAACACGTTTAAAAAAGTCAAAACTGTCCTTGATGCTTCATTACAAAAATATCTATGCCAGGAAATTTTATAGGGTGGGGACTATACATAACAAAACAACATGTTAGAGAACTACATGATGAAACGATATAACACGTCTATGTTCTTCGACCTAACAAGATGAGACATCAAAAGAAATATAAAGATTTACATCAGTAGAGCCATCCATACATAAAAATCGAAGTGCTTGTCAAACGATTTGTATTCTTTTTACTTATAGTTAATGGGTACATGCTACATGACCCAGTGAATGAATCCGTTTGTTTGGATCCAGTGACTTAACCCAAAGAGTAGTAAGTTCAATACCTGGCTACAGTAGTAGTGAAACAGAACTTGGAGTGTTTAATTAAAGGGAGATAACTGAGATATACTGAGACAACATACGAAAGAGGCATGGCACGTGGAACGAGAACAATCTACACCGGTGAACGAAATAAAGGGTCCGGTTCGAAATTCCAATCACCCGAAGAAAGCTGTAGAGCACAACAGCCGAAACGTCATGAATACGGCAACAAAGATGAGTACAACTGTCCGACCAATGTAAATAATTACAATACCCTATATCAGAAATATAGCAGAAATAGATATGTAAGTGTGCGTCTATATAATCCGATTACAAAGACGTGACAAGTAAATTTTTAAGGTATTTTTTTACGCCAAAAGCGCTCATCAAAAATAGTTGAGTAGAACTAGAATATTAAATAAATCAATAAAAGTTCAATGGATTTCTCTTCTTGACCAACAATAAATGAAAAGAAAAGCTCGCGTCAAGGTGACATGTCCGATAAATATATTACATGTATTATTACATCTCATATTTAAACTTTTCAGAAATAAAAATTCTTATCATGTAATTCAAATTTCAAAGTCTGGCAACGTTAGAGCTTCGTTAAAATGTAACAATATTTAAATTTAGTTAAAAATATTCTTTTTATTTTAATTATATTTAAAATCATCATATATACCTGTTCACATATTACCTTTCACGCAGCATGGCCCGGCGTTGCCCGTGCTTGATTAAAAAATCGTACGACTCATACAGCAATTGCTATCATTTGACTTCAAATATGTTTGCCCTTCCTTGCCTTTAAAGGAGTGCCCTTTGCCGTGCTGGTGTTGCTACATGCCTTAATTCTTGCCTATCTCACACTGCGATTCTTTTCTAAGCTCTATACTAAACATTAAATATGTTACGAAAAAAGAACTAAACAAAATGAACATAAAACGATCAGCTTTAAAAAAGGACTCGTAACTGGGAAAAAACGAATGAAAAAAGAATGTTAACAAAAAATACTTTTTCACGCCCAAAACAGTTCTGCGGAATCAGAATCAACGTTGAGTTTAAGAAAGCGAATGAGCCAATTGGAGTAAAGTGCCATGCAGATTAAAATTTTTCCCACTTATGACGAATGCAACTATCGATTTTTTTTGCATGCTAGCATGCTAGTTAACATTCGTGTCAGTCAGCTGTTGGCTCTCACGCTGGCCAATAGAATCTTCCTGTCTATTCGTGGCAGCCAGCTATAGGCTGTCACTCTGTCCAGTAGTAAATGACCACAAACTACATGAAAACTGCCGTAGAAGCATGAAAAAATCAATTATTTGCACTATCGATGGGAGTTGGGAAATGCAAAGTCGATCTTGGCCTTTTTGCTAACTTGGAGCATGTGCATGTAAATTTTGGTGCAAATCCGTCGAAAATTGCGGCCGTGCATTCGGTACACACACATCCACACACATCCCGCCTTATATATATATATATATATATATATATATATATATATATATATATATATATATATATATATATATATTATGAACACTATTTGAGATACGTAAATGTGAGCAAAATAAAAGCATAAGGAAACTGATTAAAATAGGCAAGGCTTTCGTTTAGTTTGGTTTGTTTTACGGTATGTCAACATCAATAGGTTATTTAATGCCGACAAGATTTTTATTGCTGGTAATATTTTATTCAAAATATATTGCTGGTAATGTTTCTTTCTTGAGAAATATATTGCTGGTAATATTTTTTTCCCAAAATGTAGCGTCTTGGGTAAGACGATGAACTCCATCCGACAGCAAAGCCTCTGATCAGGAGGTTTCGAGGACCGTGTAATCACCGCTTAATTGCTGTGGTTTCCGGGTCCACCATGACGCGAAGTGGTAGTACATTTTAGGGTCCCAGCTATGGGAAAACAGTTAACCCACAAACTCGTCCGCATCTTGGGTATGACGATAAACTACATCTGCGTCCTGGGTGGGACAATAAATTACGTCCAACAGCAAAGCCTCTGATCAGGAGGTTTCGAGCATCGCGGAACCATCTCTTAATTGCTGTGGTTCCCAGGTCCACTCTGACGCGGAGTAGTAGCACATGTTAAGATCCAAGGTATGGGCAAACAGTTAACCCACAAACTCCTCCTGGGTATGACGATAAACTACATACGCCGTCCTGGGTAAGCCGATAAACTACATCCAACAGCAAAGCCTCTGATCAGGAGGTTTTGATGAGCGTGGAACCACCTCTTAATTGCTAGTGTCCCCAGGTCCACCCTGATCCGGAGAGTTAGCACCTGTTAGGGTCCCACCTATGGGGAAATAGTTACCCACCAAACTGGGGTTAAAACACTATGAAAGTGTAAAAATACGTTTTAATAACAGCAATATATTTTTTTGAAGGAAACATTATTACCAGCAATACATTATTATCAGCCTTACATTTTTGAAGAAATTAAAAATTACCAGCAATACATTTTTTCTAGTAAAAATATTACCAGCAATACATTTTTAAGAAAAAAATATTACCAGCATGAAAAAAATCTTGTTGGCATTAAATAACGCATTGAAAACCAAACCACACCAAACAAAACCAATGCAAAAAATTTATTGCAGGTAATTTTTTCCCAAATAGTATTGCTGGTAATAATTTTTTCTTCAAAAATTCATTGCTGCTAATAATTTTGTAAAAAATGTATTGCTGGTAGTATAACTTATTTTTACACGCTTTGATCCCAGTGTGTGGGTTAACTATTTATCCACAGCTGGGGATATCACCCCGGGTCAGAGTGGACCTGGGAACACCAGCAATTAAGAGGTGGTCCCATGCTCCTCAAAACCTCCTGATCAAAGGTCTTGTTGTCGGATGAGGTTTATCGTCTTACCATTTTTCATCATAACCAGGATGGAAATAAGTTGGGCTACAGCACCCCCCCCACACTGCCTACATATAAAAAAATAACAGACAGCGTTACATCTTATTTTTTCCGACGTTTGTATTTTTATATATTTCCCTTTCTTCTTACGCAATTCCTTAAAAAAAATTACTTGAATTCGATGAAACGAGTTGAAAATTCCTTTCCCTTTATATATAGATGGTTAAATTGTCGCCATTTTATATTTTGAATTCCATGCATGCCGGTTGTTTGCTTTTGATCCCTTAACTGCGCAGTATAGTAGAGTCAGTTGGAAAGAAATACAGCACATCACGCAATGCAGTCGGCCATAAATTTGGAAACAGCATGCGGTACTGCTTGGCATTCGCTCCGGAAGCTCCAATACGAACATTTCAAAGTGTTTGAATGTCAATCTGAGGAGAGTGCAGATGATTCCGAAAGAGTTGGATGAGTCTAAGTGTGATTTGGAAAGATCACTAGTGATGACGATGTTATGCCTCCATTAATCTTCAGTCAGGGCCTCAGACTAAACACGAAGGCCTGCATCAAGTGCCATGAGATGGTAGTTCTACTCTGGTTTAATAAGATGACTGCTGGAAGACCCTATCTCTAGCAACGGGACTCTGCATCTTTCTACACGAGCAGGAAAATCCAGCCATGGCTGTCAGACAATTTCTACGATAACATTATCACTTGCACTTAATTCCTCAGTCTGCAACCCCTTTGATTATTATTTATTGGGCGCAGTTGAGCGAGAGAACAATAAAACTCCTTTATCACCAAAGAAAAACAGAAGACAAGGAGTATGGCAGCATTCACCAGCTTAAACAATGAGACCGTGCAGAAGAGATGCAGTAGATTGCGAAGTCTTCTGGAGGCCGTAGTGGAAGTCAATGGCGATTTTATTGAATAAATTCACTCTTTAGATAATTTTTGTGTAATTTTAGCAAATATATCTGTTAAAACATTATTTTCCTGTTTGGTACTTAGGCGACAATTTATCCATCGCAATATATATATATATATATATATATATATATATATATATATATATATATATATATATATATATATATAATCTTATAAATATAAGTAAATATACTCGTCTGGAAAAACCTTAGGTATTTTGGCTTGTAAATGAACAAACCAACACCCAAGGAAAAATAAGGAATAAAAAAAGAAAGAACTAAGAACATGTACTTCAATCTAAAACAATCGTCCAGTATCCACGCTCAGAGTCTAAAGAAAGAAAACTCCAACACGACTAAAACAAAAGTAACTAAGCAAAGTGCTCAATATACTAAGTAGAACAAATGTAATTACGAACCTAAAGAGCCAGGAAAACCTACCTAGGTTTCACCTACGCGGATCGTCAGGGTACGCTTGGCCAAGCGTACCCTGACGATCCGATATGTGTGTATGTTAAGGCGGATAATATAAAATGTTAACGATTTTTTAAAAGTCATTCATTTTCTTTCACTTTTTTAGTATCGAGCAACGTCATCTTGGGAACAGTAATATAAGATTTCATTATTTTAAACCCACACAATTGCATGCACCCACAACACATTTCTCGTTATTCATCTGATGAAGCCATATAGTCGAAATGCATTACCGGATATTATTTCCGAAACATAGTGTCATGAACGTTTTTCCAAATATCAATGACATACCTAAATTTATTACACTCACACACACACACACACACACACACACACACACACACACACACAAACATATATATATATATATATATATATATATATAGTTTTAAGGTATGCTATATTTATTGGATAAAGTGCTCAATATCAGAGATAGAGCGTATGTAAATATAAAAGTGAACATTGGCGTCAATACTTAGAGGCGAAAGACTGTATCATGCTAAACGCAATCATCAGGCCTCCTGGTGATTGCGTTTAGCATGAAACTGCCTGTCGCTTCTGTGTGTTGACTTCAATGTTCACTTCTCTTGGATTCTTTTTCTTTCCATCCCTTTTGTTATTAGATATCTCATATCATGGGATTCTACTCCGAATTTGCAAACTTCAATATTTTCACGAAGAGAAGAAATACATTGAAAATACTTTCAATCTTTTTCAGTGACCTAATTTCTTTATATGCAACGCTAAATCAAAATCTCATAAAATATTCCAAAATAGAAAAACGGCCCCATCCCGAAATAATGATTCAAAAAAATATATTATCCTACCAACTATCAAACAAAAAGATAAAATTTAATGGGGGAATCTACTCTGTCGTAATAATTGTGACAAAATATACATAGGTGTAACCTCAATGAATCTAAAAATACTATCAACACAAAAGCGACATTTTACAAAACAATACATCAGATACATTAGTTGCTAACCGTAGCGAGACTGACCATAACTTTGACATAAAAATGCTACTCTGATCAAAGGAGAAAAACAATTCACTAAGATGAAATCTTTAGATAGTTCCTTGATCGTAAAGTCATCCACAGTAAATTTACGCGCTGTCTCATACAAGATTTTACCATTCTTGGCAGACCTTTTGTTATCAGTGTTGGATATCTAATAAAAGTGGTGGAAACAGTGATATCCACCGTCAATGATGATATTTTGTTATTTTGATATAGAATATTGCTATGTGACTTTAATGGTAGATATCTTTGTTTCATGTCTGTATAACCACTCTGAGAATGGTTCATGTGAGCCGAAAGCTTAGAACCAACATAAAAAAATATCCAAATGTTGGACAATTTTTGTTTTTATTTTCACCCGAAATTAAAGCAACCATTCGAACATTAGAACGGCTCATGATCAGACATAAAAGACATTCATTGTCTGTTATATTTAATAATACATGTTTAAATATATATATATATATATATGTATATATATATATATATATATATATATATATGTATATATATATATATATATATGTATGCATATATATATATATATATGTATGCATATATATATATATATATATGTATGCATATATATATATATATATATATATGTATGCATATATATATTTATATATATATATGTATGCATATATATATTTATATATATATATATATATGTATATATATGTATATATATATATATATATATTGTTTGTGTGCGTCTGTGACTGTGTAAGAAATAATTTAATATATTAAGGTATGGCTTACTGGTTAATATCAGACTTATATGATCAAGAATTCATTTGTAGACTTCCTGGATCCATAGCGAAGGGAACCATTCAGTCTCTAAGGGTAGAACCATAATAAAAGCTGGAGAGATAAGGGAATAAAAAATGGCAGTTTCAGAGGATAATTAGAAAACAAGAAGAATTAAGGAGGAAAAAATTGGACAGCTTCTAGTCATTGCAAACTGAATTGTATTAATCCTTGGCGCAATTCCAAAAAAGATTTGAAAGAAGGCAGGCCTGTTTTTAACGAAACGATTATATTAGGAAGCCTTACCGAACGTACTAGAATTTCATAGTGGGATGTCTCTGGTACTCCGAGTCGAAACTGGTATATTGGAAATGTAGAATTCGCTTGAAAAAAGAATGAAAAGCAATTCACTTCTTTCGTTCTTCTGTCTACAGATTTTTGCGCAGCAATTGCCCGTCAGCTTAACACCCAAATTTCTGCCAACTCGCATAAAAACTAACGAGAGACATCGAAAACTTACCTAAATGATTCAGACATTTTGATTTCTCGAAGAATGTAGGCCGCAGTTCAAAAAACACATATCACTATTCCCAGGGATATTTTCTCTCTCTTTCTCAATCTCTCTCTCTCTCTCTGTCTCCGTATCTATCTATCTATCTATCTATCTATCTATCATTCAAATTTACCTCATTCAAATGAGGTAAATTTTAATTTCTCTTCTATGTAATTTATATGCTGTTATAATAAATACATTGGGCCCTTATTGTGGATCATTTTTAATATTTTATATTCTTAGGATTCACTTGGATTATATACCATCAGATTATTACCTATATATATATATATATATATATATATATATATATATATATAATATGAAGGCAACTTACGCATCGCACCCTCTGTATATATATATATATATATATATATATATATATATATATATATATATATATATATATATATATATATATATATATATATATATACAGAGGGTGTGATGGGTAAGTTATCTTCATATTATATTTTGAATTTAGACCATTCGCGTGGTTTTGTTTTGTTTTGTTTTTTTATTTTGTCGACTACGCGTTATAGTAGGGTCAGTTTGGTACCGTCTGTGAGAAAAAGAGCGCCATGAGACAATTTACTCCGCCAGAAATTTGGAAAGGGCATTCTCGTCGGAAGCTCCAATACGACCATTTCAGAGAGATTATGTGTCAGTATGAGGACAGTGCTTAGGAGGCGGAAAGTATTGGTGAGTCTAATGGTGATTACGAAGCCACGGCAACTCGGAAATTTACTCCGATGGTTCTGATAAGAAAAGACCTCAAGAATTTTTCGCTGAGGGTGACAGACTGAACAAGGAGGCCTACAGCAAGAAGTGCCTTGAGAGGATAGTACTGCTATGGGTCAAGAGGGTAGTTGCAGGAAGTGCCTCTGTCTGGCAACAAGAATCTGCACCATGCCACACAAACAGGAGAACTCAGTCAATTTCTCCGACCATATCAACCCCTTACATCAGGCCATCTAACGAGACAGCAACCCATTTGATTATTATGTTTGACGCGCAATTGAGCGAGCGTACAAAAAGCCAAAAAAACAAATGTAACAACAAAGATGAACTGAATGCAAGGTTTATTGCAACAACTTAAACAAGGAGACCGTCCATAAAAGATGCAGGATATTCTGAAATGGTTTAAAGGCAGTGTTTGAAACCACTTTCGATTTAATAAATGTATTTAATTTTTCAAGATATGTTTGTGTAATATTATGAAATATATACCTGTTAAAATAAGATATCTGTGTTATTTTCATTTTTGCATAATTTAGGCCAATTTAACCATTGTTAACTAGTGTCCGTTTTGCATTGTTGAGTTCTTTAAGGAAAAGTAGACGAGAGGTTTAATTCTCATATGATTTCTTTACGAAATTTTTTATCACTGCTATTTTGAATTTGAGTGGCCATTCACTCTTAAAATTAAGGTAGCAAGGTTTTCGTTCTAGTGGGTGTTTTTCTACAATGACGTTGTAAAATTGTTATTCCTGTATACTACGAGATCGTTTAAGAATGGAAGTTCGTAGGTAAAGCAAAGGACAACAGATTCTTTTTTCAAATATGATATTGAGAGTATCTATTTCTTTTGTGTTTTTCGTAAAAATAAAACTATCGTCTACGTAGCGGGTATATTTTTGCGGTTTACAGACCTTTTTTTTTAAGCTTATCACCCCAAGCAAGGTTGGATGCCACTAGCACGCGAGGGGTTACAGAAGGTTTGGAGGAAGAGCAGATAGGAGTGGTAAAGGAGAGGATGTGAAGAAAGACAGTGGATCGATCAAGGCAAGGGGGTTACAAAGGATTTGGAGCGAGAGCAGATAGGAATGAAAGGTGAAAGGATGTGGGGAAGGGAAGATCAAGGCAACTGGAGATGTCTATTGACATTATACTTAAATAGTTGGAGATTGTATTTGTCAGGGATATATATATATATATATATATATATATATATATATATATATATATATATACACATATATATATACATACACACATATATATCCATACACATACATATATCTATACATACATATATACATATATATATATATATATATATATATATATATATATATATATATATATACATACACACATGCACATATATATACATAAACGCACACGCACACACACACACATATATATATAGAGAGAGATTGTCTGACGATCACTAAGGGCGTGAAACTCAGGGTGAAACTCAGGGTGAAACACAGGGTCATAGAATCGTATCAATACAACTAAGTATGTTAGCTCTATCACAGATATTGAGCACTTTCCAATAAGTACCGTGAATACATAATATAGAAATAATATATATAGAAATTA
>OZ038495.1:34836771-34891771 GCA_964036315.1 Acanthosepion esculentum | reverse complement strand
TTAACTTTTAAAAAATTTATATTCCTTTATGCGAACATTAAACTGTCATTATTTACAAATCCTTGCGGTTATTTTATTCATACAGTTTGAAAAATAGCATCCTCCACCTCTGAACAATTATAAATGATCAGATTTTAATTTGATAATACTATTTCACTAAAGTTGTTAAGTTATAAATTACTAGAAGATGCCATGCTCATTAAAATAAATTAATACTTTCACCTAGACCTGTATCAAAATCATGATTGTAATAAAAAACGGTGGTATGAAAATTTAACTGAGCCTGTTATACCAGAAATATTGTTTATATATATATATATATATATATTGAACACTCTTTTTTTCCGGGGTGCAATATTAGACTCTTTTGGGAGCTGCTTATTGTTATTTCTAATTACATATATATATATATATATATATATATATATATATATATATATATATATATATATATATATATATGTATGTATATGTATATATATATGTATATGTATATATATATGTATATGTATATATATGTATATGTATATATATATATATATATATGTATATATATATGTATATATATATATATATATATATATGTGTGTATGTATATATATATATATATGTATATATATATATGTGTGTGTGTGTGTGTGTGTGTGTCAACCTACTACTCTTTTCCCTGCAAAATGATACGACTGTGAGGAAAATAACCTAGTAGAGGTTTAGAATGTGTTACGAGATTTGATTGGACAATCTGATGCGATCCTGGACCAATCAGATATCAAGACATCAAAACACTCGACACTAACATCTTAGCAGCAGCGCTACAAAATTGGTCTAGTCGCACTTGTGGCGGAAACACGCTATTGGATAATTTTTCATCGGCTGTTAAAACACTGAACGTGGAAGGAAAGACAGTTTTTTTCTAAAGAGAAAAATAAAATATATATCGTCCTTCTACTCGTTGAGTAGTTTAAATGACCAGGAAGATTTATTGCCAAACGACATATTTTGGTTTCTCTTCACAATAAGTTCTTGCTTGTTGCGGAAACAAAAACAAACATGTTTTTCTTGCAGCCAATAATCAGACAAATAGGTAGAGTTCTGTTTGAAAAAATAAAAATTGCAATTTTGTCATATATCTAGAACTGTGTTTCCCTATACTATACATTCATTAGCAAATATCTTCTATAGTGTCGGGGTTTTCCTTGCCAAAGCCTTGTTGAACAACAGCATGAAATCTATCTCGTCTCAAGCAGAAGAACTCCATAATTTTTTTTTTTAAATAAATAATATTTTGTAAGGAAATATCTTCCGAAACATGATAATTTCATATTGTTTAATAAAGAAAATTAAGTTGTTTTTCATTAAAACTAAACTGAGAAAATAGCTGAATATTGTATTATTATATTATAGAGTTTATTGTCCCTATAAAAACCATATTCTGTAATGTAAAAGTAACTTAATTTACTGCAAAACTGTTTTCTGTGCTTACTTTTTTTCAGTTATGGTAGGCCAAGAGCACATTTAATAAACGATTATGAAATTTAGCTCTATCGTATGAATTGTCATATTTTTTGTTTGAAAGTAAAAAACAAATATAACTATGTTGCATTTTTCTTATATTTTTGTTGATCCTTCCAAATGTACTTAAAGTCATGGATCATATTTATTTGAATTATTCTGAATCAGAGGTGAACATTGATAAAAATAGAAATCAAAATTACTTTTCTTTCTGATTAATCTACGCGCGTTCCCGCTCGAATGTTTTATGACTGACATTAAGTTTATATTAGCTTTGAACCAATAAGATATTTCATTAATCATAATCAATCCCATGACCAGGTGTGATCGAAGAGTTTCAGCACCCACCACATATCACGGTTGTGTCCCAGTATCTGAAGTAAACTTTCATACGGAGAGTGACTTAGGTCTCTCTGTGTAAAACCAGTGGCGAAATCCTCCGGTTTGAAGGTTCCAGTTCATCACGGATACCATGACCGTTGACTCCATCGGTGGAACCATCTGCCATGGCCACTGGCCAGACTAAGAAGTCCTGTGCCCAAATATGCAATGTTATCTCCGCCCTGAATGTACTGCCAGCAGCTCAGTCTTAAGCGCATATTTAGCCAGGCGTCCGTGGAAATTCGCCGTTTCTCTGATGAACTCCCTAGTGGTCATAGCCACAGTGAAATTCGCCTTCTTTCGGTTGAAATTCATGGTGTTCATAGCAACAAAGAAATTCGCCCTCTCTCGGTTGAACTCCCTTGTGGTCATAGCCACAGAGAAATTCGCCTTGTCTCGGTTGAACTCCATGGTTGTCATAGCTACAGAGATATTCACCTTCTCTCCGTTGAACTCCCTGTTGGCCATAGCCTCATAGAAATTGACCGTCTCTGGGCTGAACGCCCTGGTGTCATAACCTCAGAGAAATCTACCGTCTCTCCGTTGAACGCTCTGGTGGTCATAGCCTCAGAGAAATTCATCGCCTCTCGGTTGAACTCCCTTGTGGTCAGTCTCAGAGAAATTCACCGTCTTTCGGGGAAACATCCTTGTGGTCATAGCCTCGGAGCCACTATCAACAGAATTGCCTGAATAATTCAGTGCTAGAAGCGATGAAATAAAGGCGTATATTTTGCCGCTGGACTGTAAATCATGATCTCATTACAAATAATTTCAGAGTCATAATTTTAGCGGACTCGTCTAATATCAGATATTATAAACTGATATTTATTTCATCTTACTATTCGGAAATATTTCTGGATGATCAAAGAACTATTTTCTGGATTTATCCACTCATAAAATTTGGCATTTTCACTAACGATGTCCTCCGTTCCGGAGCCAATCCATTATAAATTACCTCAATCCCAAAGATAAATATCACTGCAAGTAAATTGCATTGATCTAAATGAGTGAAAGTCTTGTTAAACAGACAAAGGATTTTCATGATTTTATCAGATTTATGGAAGACTGTCCAGTAATTATCTACTTCTAAATATCTTAATAACGGGAAAATTAATCTGAAAAAGATGTGGTAGAAAAATATTCACTGATAAGAAAACCAACAAACTCAATAAATATTTAGTGCCAAATAATATCTCCAGAGAGTAGGTCGCTAATAGTTTTGAATAATTTGATTTTAGGTTGAAACTGGCAAGAATATTGTAGCCTAAGTAATCTGATGGTCATGTTGTCTGATAAAAAAAAACAACTTTTTGTAGACATCCCCGATGGAATATCAGTTCAACAGCATATTAATGCTTGTATGGAAGACTTTCAGTGCAATAATGAACACCCGAGTATGAAGCAAAGGATATTGAAACACGAATTTTAAACGAAGCGTCATCGTTTCTCATCTAAATTTATGGTTATTTTCACATCAGAAACGTAATGTTCTTCGATCCACGAGAAGATCTGAGATTGGTTTCAAGTTAAATTTCGATAAATAAAGAAAAAGTAATTATTTCCAACTTTCCAAAGTGTCAGACTACGAAAAATATCGCATTGCAATTTCTATCGGTTTGTATTTTAATGTGTGATAAAGAAAACATTTCCTTACACAATACTTTCTTATTCGACGTAAATTGATTTATATTAAAATGTCAGACTACTCTATGTCAGATTTTATGAAAACGTTATCGCAATAAAATTGTTATAACACTCTTCAAATATTGAAGGCATGATATATACACCATACGAATTTCAGATTGTAATACAGTGTAACCCGGATATATATCCAGGTTTCTCTTATATCAGGGTTTCTCTTATATCCGGGTTTGGTCTATTATACAGTGTAACCCGGATATAAGAGATCCTGATATAAGAGAAACCCGGATATAAGAGCTATTTTCTCTTGTCCCAAATTAGAGCCTGTGTTAATGTAGATAAATTAGACCAAACCCGGATCTAAGAGAAACCCGAATATAAGAGACTTCTCCGGTCCCGATAACTCTCTTATATCCGGGTTACACTGTATATACATTAACACAGGCTCTTTTTTGGGACCAGAGAAAATCTCTCTTATATCCTGGGTTATCTTATATCCGCGTTTCTCTTATATCCGGGTCTCTTATAAAGTGTAACCCGGATATAAGAGAGTTGTCGGGACCGGATAAGTCTCTTATATACGGGTTTATCTTATATCCGGGTTTGGTCTATTTTGTTTTATTAGCACAGGCTCTAATTTGGGACCAGATAAAATCTCTCTTATATCCGGGTTTATCTTATATCCGGGTCTCTTATTTCCGAGTTACACTGTATCCAGGTTACACTGTATTCATTTTTATTAGTATCTAGCCCAGAACCCGTGCTTTGGGCGAAATTTAGGCTTGTTTCAGAGGTGAGCTTTTGTGTCTTCGGCCTTTTACCTTCAGCGTTCTATGTATGTAAAAATTATAAGAATCTAGAAATAGTCAAATTATTTTATCTTTCTTCGACACCTTAATTCGACATAATCATTCTTCGTATGTACACTCGATTTCCATAGTTTGTTTAGATTTATTTTGCGCGAAATTATTCTTTTCTTTTAAAATCAGCATTCTTTATGATCCCTCCATATAAAGTCACTCTAAAATGACATTAGAGAACTCGAACTATGTAATATTTCGAATAAGTCACATTACGTGCGCTAGAAAAAGAAAAAAAAAGATGTGAGAAACGTACTATACCCAGGTTAAGTTTTAATTATGGTTTAATTAGACGATATCTATTGCAACGAAAAGCGAAATTAAAGTTAAATCTTTAATAGAGAATTTTTTAAACCCATCACTCTGATATTTAAATTTAACTTTAAATGAGTTATTTATTTAATTTTTAATCGGGTGTAACTACAGTAGCTTCTACCTGTTACTTCAGGTTGTTTATGACTCGCAGAGATTGAAAAACGGACGGACGGACACACGTAACTGCGATTTATATATATTATGTTTTATTATAAACAGAGCATTTACTTAAATATTTGTATCCATAAAAGAAAATAGACAAATAAAAATGTCATATATATATATATATATATATATATATATATATATATATATATATATAGAAGAAGAAGAAGAAGAAGAAGAAGAAGAAGAAGAAGAAGAAGAAGAAGAAGAAGATTAATTCGAAGAAAAAGTTTTTGGCCGGACTTCAGGCTAGTAAATTATAATAATGCTGTAAATAATTGAGGAATATTAATACTTCTATTTTTCTTGTGTTTTTAGAGTTTGAATAAATCTTGACGAGCCAGTGAGCGAGAGGGCGTATTACGCATGCGCCGCATGCGAAAATCCTGAGATTGAAAAAGCGGACGGACGAACACTACACTTTATTTAAATAGAAGATATTGATAATTTGATCGTATGAAATTTTATATGGCATCACGGGGGTTATTAAACACATTGTAAGTAAATATATATAATGATATAATTTATATTTTTAACAAAATCTATAAATACTGCCGTTTCGTATTGTGTCGTAAAACTAGATAACCTCAAAAATGAAAAAAAAAGACATAGCAAAGTTATTAAGTGATGGAACAATGTTGAAATCTACAAACGAGGAAAACGGAAAACAGAAATAAAAAGAAACTGAAATCACTGGAAAAAATATAATCAAGAAAATTACAATGTTCGAGAAAAATGTAAAAATAAGAATAAAATATAATAAAAATAAGAATAAAAAATAATAAATTAAAAAAAAAAAAAAAAAATAAAATGAAAATAATAAAATAAAAATAAAATAAAATATAATAAAACTAAATTAAAAAAATAACAATATGAAATGCTAGTTGTACGAAAATAAAAAAGATGGAAAAAAGCGGCAGAATATTATGAAAATTGGCTAGAGACAGGACAAGGAAGAAAACTATCACTGAAGTTTGCAACAGGCATAACATACCAATTTAATTACATATAAACCCAACACATATTAGAAATAAACTTGGAGATAGTTGATAAAATTAATGATATGAAATAACTGAATATATTATGTAATCGGGAATATGTGAAAACCAGTTGCATATTTGTTTAAATGATTGTTTTACTTATAAATTTTCTCTTATTTTCCTACAGAGAATCAGTATGTCTAAGTTTATTTTTAAATTTTCGATTAGATTTATACAGAGATTTATTTATTCTAGGATATTTATCTTGAATTTTATTAATTAATTTTTCATAGTTTCTCAACTTAGCGACAGCGTTTTTAAGTAACAACGTTGCTATAACTACTTTTCCTTAATTTTTTTTCATGATGATGTTCATATTGAACGAAACGTTCCTAAACGAAAAGAAAGCTTTTAAACATCCAAAATGGATAAAGGAGTAATGTCCAAAATTAGTAATGTAACAACTTATTATGCGTAGCTTAGATGTGCCACAAAGCCGAAAGTATGGAGCGCCCAGTGAGGAACGAACTTACTACACGGCTGTAATTGATCTAGTAAGAAAATCTTGCTAACCATTACATCACGTTAAAGTACCCATAGATTTATCAGGAAGTAAAATTATAACTCCTTTCAAGTTTGATGAAGGGATCCAGGTAAATGCATAGTATTACATTTAGTTCTTGTTTGTTTGATTTTTTTACTGTCGGTCACAACTAACATGCTTAAATGGCTATTCGTGCAAAACGATGTTTCTTCAAATTTTGCGATATTCATCTTTTCATGGAAATATGTCAAGGACACTAAATAAATAATTACAAGCATCCAGGTATTTATTCGATGCAAAACCTGTGGTTCATCATTAAAATGGAGTCATGTAAGTATGGAAAACAATATTAAAGCAAGAGTGAATGCTGAGAAGTAATAAAAGCTGTTTGAAGTAATTATAAAGGCGAAACCGTAGAAAAATTAACATAATCAAGGTTTGAAAAAATTGATAAAAGTGTGGGATTAGCCATTTTGCTTGCAAAAGAAAAACTGCTAAAATTCAATGCCAAAGTAAAAAGAAATTGCTGAAAATAAATGTCTAATACCCCAAAGAACTGGTAAATATCAATGTGAAACCAGAAAAAAATGTATAAAATCATTTCCAAACAAAAAAAACTGCTCAAAATCAGTGACAAAACAAAAAAATGAAAGATGAATGTCAAAGCAAAATAAATTGCTAAAAATCTATGTCAACCCTCCCCCACAAAAAAAATCTGGCAAATATCAATGCCAAACCAGAAAAAGATGCTAAAAATCAATGCCAAACAAAAAACAAAATGCTTAATATCAATGCGAAACCCCACAGAAACCTGCTAAAATTCAAAGGTAATGCAAAAAAAAACCTGGTAAAAATCAATGCCACCCCCCCAAAAAAAACTGCTAAACAAAAAACAAAACCAAAAAATCAATGCCAAACCAAAAGAAAACTGCTAAAAATCAATGCCAAACCAAAAAAACTGCCAAAAAGAAAAGCCAAAGCAATAAAACTGATAAAAATCAATGCCAACCCCCCCAAAACTGCTAAGAATAACAGCCAAAGCAAAAAAAACTGCTAAAAATCAATGCCAAACAAAAAACAATGCTAAAAATCAATGCCAAACAAAAGACAAAACCTGAAAATCAATGCCAAACAAAAAAAAACTGCTAAAAATCAAAGTCAAAGCAAAAAAAAACTGCTAAAAATAAAAGCCAAAGCAAAAAAAACTGCTAAAAATCAATGCCAAATCAAAAACAATGCTAAAAATCAATGCCAAACAAAAACAAAACCTGAAAATCAATGCCAAACAAAAAAAAACTGCTAAAAATCAAAGTCAAAGCAAAAGAAAATTGCTAAAAATTAATGACAAACCAAAAACAAAGCCTAAAAATCAATGTCAACCTCCCACACAAAAAATTCTAAAAATCAATGCAAAACAGAAAACAAAACCTGAAAATCAATGCCAAACCAAAAAAAAAAACTGCTAAAAATCAAAGCCAAATCAAAAAAACTGCTAAAAATAAAAGCCAAAGCAAAAAAAAACTGCTAAAAATCAAAGCCAAAGCAAAAAAATCTGCTAAAAATCAATGCCAAATCAAAAACAATGCTAAAAATCAATGCCAAACAAAAAACAAAACCTGAAAATCAATGCCAAACCCCCAAAAAACTGCTAAAATTCAAAGCCAAAGCAAAAAAACTGCTAAAAATAAAAGCCAAAGCAAAAGAAAATTGTTAAAAATCAATGCCAAGCCAAAAACACAGCCTCAAAATCAATGTCAACCCACACCCACAAAAAATTCTAAAAATCAATGCCAAACAAAAAACAAAACCTGAAAATCAATACCAAACCCCCCAAAAAACTGCTAAAAATCAAAGCCAAAGCAAAATAAAAATGCTAAAAATCAATGCCAAACCCCAAAAACTGTTAAAAATCTATGCCAAAGCAAAAAAAAAAATGTTAAAAATCAGTGCCAAACCAGTATATGATAAAAAGACGCAAAAGTTATAATTTCTCTTTTTTCACAGGATACCTAAATCGTAAGATTTGTGTAGTTTCCTCGTTTGGATTTGGAATTTGGCCCCAGTCGAAACGAGTGGAAAAAAATATGCCCAGCATAAAGTACCCTAATATTAATTGACTACAAACAGTTATATTTAAGAATTCCACCAAAGCAGCTGATATAGAACTCTTCTCAAGACTAATACTCACCCGATATTTCATATAAAACTCCCACACACAAACGTGCTATAAGTAATTCTCTGCATACGTAACTTCATTCATCTGTTTTCTATTTTTCCATTTAGTTTGCTCAGGCACTAAAAATTTTTGCCATATTCCTATTCTTACGTTCTTGTTTGAGGTAAAAAAAAAAAGACAAATACGCGCACGGTATTATCAATAAAATCCCCAATAAAGATTACAGAATATTAACGAACCTATATTAACATGCAAAATAATAGTAATTTATTCAGGTACATGAAATATTGTAACCGAGTTACAGGTGTCAATTTACCAATAAGCGAATGTCGTCAGAGAGACGCGGACACAAGCAGACGAGGAAATGAAGATGATTTAACCGCAACTATCTTCGGTATCTTGTCCATCGTCCCTTATAAAATACTGCCCGAGAAATAAATTCAACTTTTGACAGGTATGGAGAACAAAGTGAAGAGTTAGAGATCAGGGTTTGAAGGCCAATTCTGGCCTGCAAGTCCGGGAACTAATTATATTATTTGAATTGTTGAACCGACTATCATTCGACAGTCCCTAGCAATGATTGCGATATATTGAGAATGACCGACACTAACTCACAAACTGGCTGTAGTTATGTAGACCATAGCACCGGGGAATTGGGAAGGGTTAATATGATAAATGTCGACGTTATTTGCGCCCTGAGAAATTTTCCGCTGTCTGTTCTATAAGTTGATTCCTTATTTACTTTTCTATTTTCTTTCTTGATAGTGATTCGACTAAAATCGTCACAGCCAAATTAAACACAACGTGGATGAAGAATATCGACTGGCGGGGTGAAACGACCAGGCAGTTACCCTAGGCTCTGTCGTGCGTGACATCGAAAAGAGCTCCCATCATCATCATCATCATCATCATCATCATCATCATCATCATCATCATCATCATCATCAACTGGCGTTTACACATTTCTTTCAGGGTCCCGCCCAGGAACCTAAGGTTAGAAATGGCATCATGACACTTTCCACTGCAAAAAATAAAAATAAAATAAAATAAAAATAATTACATAGATAAAGCCCTTCGTAAAGTGTGTGCTGTACTTGTCAGAACAATTTTTTGTATCTCTTTAAGGCATGGACTTCCAGGGATCCCTTCAATCAGCCTACTGGAATCTTTTCCAACCAGTCCAAGGGCTCCAACTACAACAGGAATTGTTGATGTTCCCATGTGCCACATTTTTTAGATTTCTATTTCAAGGTCCTTGTATTTTGACAGTTTTTCGAATATCTTCAAAGATACATTGCAGTCTGCAGGGACTGCCATATCAATAAGGAGGCACTTATTTTGTTTGTGGTCTTTAATAACAATGTCTGGGCGGTTGGCTTTGATTGTTCTGTCAGTGTGTATTGTGTAATCCCATAGAATTGTAACAGGTCCTATCTTCGTAACCGGGTCAGGGTGATGTTCGTACGAGTTTCCTTCAGTTTCCTTTATTATTATTATTATTATTATTATTATTAATAATATTGTGATTATTAATAATATTAATATAATTATGAATAATAATAATATTAATAATAATAATATCGTGATTATTAATAATATTATCATCATTATTAATATTATTAATATTATTATTATAAAACAAAATGACGTAACACTTCTAATCATTTTTCAACAGTTAAGAGAAAAGTAAGATTTAAGAAAAGATAAAGAAAAGAAAAAAAACAGTGTTTGCCGATGTTAAACAATATTTCAACAAAATATCTGTCTTCTTACAGTTATTTATAAACAATTTTTCAAGTATAAGAATATATAAATCTACTAAAAAGTCAAAAGTTTTTATCTACTTTTTTATTACTGAATGAATATGTGGCACAAGGCCTAAAAATGGGGAGAAGGGTCAAGGCCTAGCTGATCAGAATCTCAACTCATTCATTCGTTTCAATTTACTCATTCACCATAAAATCTATCCGTCGCCAATCGCTTCTGCATACACCAAAATGCAACACATGGCAGCTATCAAAGAAAACAAGAAAAAAAAATCCCGTGGCGTAAATATTTCAGTATTTACAACTGTGTATACAAATATATATGTAAAAACGTTGACTATTTACATTATTCGGGTTATTGTCCTCCTCTTTGTCGCCATGTTTATCACAACGTTTCGGCCGTTGTACGCTCCGGCCTTCTTCAGGTGGTTGGAATGTCGAACTGAACCCTTTATTTCGCTCACTGGGGTAGACTGTTCTAGTTCCACGTGCCATATCTAATGGATGTCAGTTATCTCCTGTCACTGGATCTACCTAACGCCTTTATCCACATTTTGCCATGTGTCATTGAAGCACAGCTGACAAAGGCATTAGATAGATCCAGTGACAGGACCCAAAGAGTGTGAGTTCAATACCTGGTTAAGGCAGTAGAGAACTTTCTGAGGGGAATTAACGGGAGATAACTGACATCCATTAGACATGACACGTGGAACTAGAATAGTCTATTCCAGCGAGCGAAATAAAGGGTTCAGTTCGACATTCCAACCACCTGAAGAATGACACAGTACTGACAGCAGACACGGAAAAGAAACTAGAAAATCTCCTACAGAAGGTAGCGACGAAGAGTGAGAAGAAGGGACTAAGCATAAACTACGAGAAGACGGAATGCATTTAAGAGTATGAGCAGGTCGGGAACACTAGAATCAACCAAACGCGGAAGTTTAAATATCTGTTTAGCGTTTTGACAAAAGACGGTAGGTGCGACACCGAGATCCGTAGACGTATTGGGATGGCCAATGACGCATTCCAAAAGCTGAGCAGGAGACAAACAGGAGGATTTCTTTGGTAACAAAGAAAAGAATACTGAGCTTTTACGTGACATCTGTCCTTCTTTACGGCAGCGAATGCTAGACGATTTCCTCAATGATGAAGAAGGGACTCGAAGCGACGGAGATGTGGTTCTGTAGAAGGGTGTTGAGAATTTCGTCGACCGAGTATGTGAGCAAGTATGAGGTCTTGGAGAGAATGCAGACAAGGAGACTCATACTTAACATCAGAAAGAGGCAGTTGATGTTTCTGGGACACATAATGAAAAAGGAGTGCCTCGAGAATCTGATACTCACGGGTCAAATAGAGGGAAAGTGAGACAAGGGAGAGCAGCGCTTGAGACTCCTGGCGAGCTTGAGCAGGTGGATGACAAAACCTGGTCTGGAGGAGATGGCAGAGGGAAGGAACTTGTGGAGAGCTGCAAGGGATAGAGAGAGGTGGAGAGGAATGACAGCCCACGTCCTGAAAGGGCGTGGCACATAAGAAGAAAAGAAAGAATTATGCCAGATTCGATCACTATTTTTATTTTCGTCTGTTTTAATTGTAGAAAAAAAATTGTGGCGACGGACAAATTGAAAGACACACTGAACTAATTTATTTTTGTCGACGGCTTTAGTATTTGGGCAAACATTCAATTCAATCTCAATTGAACATTTTCAAACACTCTCTTTCCTAAATAACCGTCTTCTCTGATTGTTAATATTATTAACAATAGTTATACTTTGCACGACGCAAGCAGACACAATAAAACAACTTATCGATATTCTTAAAGATTTTGTTTATGCGTCGAATTTCACAGCTTATATTGCTATACTAGCAGTATAACCCGTCTTTGACCGGGTCTTACATTACTGAGAATATTTGCCGTTCCGTTGGAGAAGTTTAAGTTTAAAATCAGCCCACCCGAAAATCAATATTAGTAACAACATTTGGGTGCAACTGAGGCATATCCCCAAATGGAGGTTAACAATTTTAATGGAGGTGGCCCTGAAAATGGCCGTTTTTGCGTTCTCAGTCTTGCAAGGTAGAAACCTCTTCCATGGTCCGTCATAATAATAGTATACGATAAATTATATTTATAATATATTTTTTTAGAATTCTAAAAATCTTTTGCGTTAGATTTCAACTCTCTAAATTGATTGTACGCTGTTTTTTACAGACGTTAAATTTTGCATTTGATTTTTGTGCAAAGTGTAAAAAATCATTTTTTTCGATTTTTCACCTTCAACGTTGTAATTTTTGCAAGCTAATTTGAACAAAACAATTCATCGAAATAGGATGACAACTGCTGAAACACATAAACAACACCCGGTCACACACACACATACATACATACATACGTACATACATACATACACATACATACATATACATACACACACATTTTGGAATTATAGATGTAGATAATATTATTGTAATAATTTAAACTATATACTTTTATTAATTTTTTTATGAAATATATATATCCAAGAACAGATAATATATAGTAAAATGTTGCTGAGAGTTATAATGGACAGGAAGTAGTGGAGAGCCATTGTTGCTAACAATTTGAACTCAAAACCGGAAATGAAGAATTATCTATCAAACAAAAAAAATCATCGAAATCGGATGAAAACTGTGGAAACGCATAAACAACACCGGGTCACACACACACACACACACACACATACACACACACGCGCGCGCGCACACATGCAAATACATACACATAGACATTTTGAGAATTATAGATATAAGATAAGAGTCGACTGAAAAGTTTTCCAACATCGATTTATAAAGAATTATGAAACTATTGTCATGAATAATAAAAAACTGACAGCATAATGATTTAGCTTTTTGTAGATACTTATCATGTTACCACAAATATTTTGAATAAACCAGGTTGTTTAATCTATAAATAATAATAAGCGTTCAGTCCTTGAAAATTACTACACTACTGAAATATTGTGCTAAACTGAACTGAGCATAATGCCATCATTTCACAGCGGTAAGGAATCAAGTTTCTAACGATGTCATCTCTGCACAAACTTAGAGTTCTTAAAAACGGTCATAAAACTTTTTAAAATTATGATTTTTATCACAACGTTTCAAACATAACATAGGCATCGTTTCATTTAGTAATGTCCCACTCAGTTATGTGCCATGCGTGATACACGCCTAGGCGATCAACTCTCTTAATTTTGCAGAAAAATAAACTGATTTCATTTCGATATCAACTTCATCTTATTTTGTCTAAAATTTATTTTATAGAATTAGAGACCTAGTAAGATAAAACTAAAATCAGGTTATTTTAACCAGAGATAATTATTTAAGATTGATTCAGTCAGTTATGTGCCATGCGTGATACACATTTAGGCGATCATGTATCTTACGATACATGACTGACGAGGCAGATTTTTCTTCCCGCAGTAGATTGTTATTTCTTTCTGAAGTAGTCCAGTTGCCATCCAAGGCTATCGAACCCTGTCCTGCAATTTACCCATAGGAGACGAAGAGGATTCATAACTTTCCCAAGGGTATTAGCACGTAAGTGAATGTAATGGATTCGACTGGATTTCGAACTCAGCTCTCCGATTCCTCAATCCGAGCTGCAATCCATTACTCCACCGTCCCAGAAAATGTTAATACCTCCTGAGTAAAGTGTTTTATAATTAGCAAATTCATCACAAACCAATTATTTCCGATAGCACCGATCTGCCTACGCTGAAAAGATGTATAAATCTCCGTTGGCTTATCAACAATTTGAATCCACTGCCTCCAAAAACACTGTGATTTTAAGAGATTTTCCTTACAATCTATAACCTGTTTCTTTCGATTTTAGTGGCCTCCATCGGATATTGACATCTTTGCTGGATCGACTGACTGGTTAATCTGATTATCGAAATGTTAAATCTCTATTTGAAATTTGTGTTTATTATTTGCCCCTCATTCCGCAGAGGTTGTTTTGAACTCTTTTCGTTCCGGGCCTAATCAATCACACTATTTGAAAATTTATTACCGTTGACTTCGAATTTTCCTCAAACATGATTTGATCACTCTTATAAATATACAAAATGCTTGGTCTTCTTTTCCTCAGAGGTGTCTGCAATCTGATCAACAATATCCGTATAGTGAGATTGCTTTAAATAATATCTTGATTTTGAACATGCAAATTAGAACGAGCATAGATGGTCTTAGAAAGTAAAATCTTTATTAATAATTTCGGCTACTATGCTACTCAGATAGTCATTTCTTTGAGTTAGCTTTAGTTTGTGTGTTTTTGTTATATTTTAGTTTGTTTTGGGGTTCATTCTCTCCCCAGTGCGTATCACTAACAGTTTTTTTTATACAGAATCATTATTTTTTATGCCATGGGGTGTTTTGTAAGTTCCCTGTAAGTGTGCGGTATTGTGGTACATGTAGGATTCAATGATAGCGGACGAGTTCTTGTGATGGATGCGCAAATTTTAATGAATGAATGGGCCTGGAATCTGATTAGCTAGTTATAAGATAGTATCGACTAGCCTCAACTCATTCTCCAATTTTAGATCTTGTGCCAGAATTGTATTTCACATGCAATAAATCCCGATAGTCATTTCTCTGGGGGTTATTTCATATTCTAATCTTCTCATCTTGGTACGCCTCTGATCACGAAGTCTGATGTTTTTTCTTGTTTCTTTCAATAACTATTATTTTTTTATGCTGGATGGATGGTCGGAAACTAAATTCAGAAAAAGTCCAGTAATATCAGCTTATATTCCCGACTGTTTTCAAACCGATAAGCTATATGATCTACTAGTACAGACAGGATAACCAGACTGTTATTATGTCCATAGGGAACTGTATTGTAGACGTTATAGTGTTACATTATATTTCAATAATAATTGCACTTTTTTTAGTCGGAATTACCCCAAGCAAGGTAGTCATGTCACTAAAGCACAACGTGTGTGGAATAATTAGGGAACAGAAACATTAATTTTAAGCAGAAAGAGAAGAGAGTAATCAGGTGGACAGTAGATAGCGATTGACATTGCATTTAAACTTTTAAAATTAAAGTTGGCTGGAAAGAATTGATCCGGGTGTTCCACAAGCGAGAAGTGCGAGAGAAGAACCTGTTAGCATAGAACTTGCGGTTACATCTAGCCAGCCAGCTCAACTGTGAATTGATGAGATCTCGACGCCAGTCTAGTACTGCGCTTAAATTCATAAAGTCTAGGTACCATAGAGAAGAGCTCATTCGAACTATTACCATGAAAGTATTTATAGAAAAGACAGAGAGGCAGCCTTACGGCATTGAGTTAGTGACTGGAGCTGAGCCGCTTGATCAGGATCAATAATATTACAGATTCTTCTTTGGATCCTGTCGAGGAGCTCAAGGTAAGCAGCAGAGTTACCAGACAATATGTGGCAGCAATGTTTTAAGCATGGACGAATAGTAGACTCATAGATATGTAAGATAGATTCTGGAGAGAAGAATTGTCACGGCCGACATAGTGAACCTACTTTCTTAGCAACTGACCTAAAAATGGATTCAATATAGTCTTTGAACTATATATCAGCAGAGAACGTGTGCCCGAGAAGGCGCAACGAGTCATTCTCTTAGACGTTAGCATCAGCCATACTGATGGAAGCCAGAGAGGGGTCTCTCGGATGGTTGATGGAGAAAGGTTTAGTTTTGGAGGCGTTAAAATTGACAAGCTGTCTTTTGCCCCAGTTAACGAAGGACTTGAAATCGTTTTGGACAACAGCTGCCATTTTGATCTTGTCACACTAATAAGTCTTACTATCGAGGTAGCAGCAAATTGTTGTGTCGTCACCATAGATATCAAGTTGAGAGCTGATATCATCAGGAAGTCCAGTAATAAAAATTTTAAAAAGAGTAGGACCAAGAATGGCGCCTTGAAGGGGGGGGGGAAAAAAGTAGGAAAAATCCAGAAGGGTGGTTGTTCAGGAAAACTCATTTCACGATTCTTTATATTTCAAGTTTATTTGAAGCTGAAAATGGATGTAACCGTAAGTTCTATGCTAGCTGTTTCTCTATCGCACATCTCCTTGTCCGTCTCTCTTCCGGCTACTTGCTTCCCAGTCAACTTATCTTCATTTAAATGTCAGTGTTATCTTCTCTCTTCGTAATTATTGTTTTTTATTGTCCTTATGTAGTATATTACTGCTGTGGTCAAATAAGACGACGAATACTTATATATATATATATATATATATATATATATATATATATATATATATATATATATATATATATATATATATAAATTATATAAATATATATTGTTCGAGTTGCGGCGATTGGGTAGAGTGAGGGAGAATCATAGATGTTAGGATTGCGCAATCAGGAATTGACGGAGACAAATCTTCGGTGAACCTCTAGCCAGCCTTTGACCACACCAAGAATCAGACCAGTTAAATAACATTTTGAGACCTACGCAACTTTACGTGGCTACGACTTCTTCAGGTATGTCGCCTACGCAACTTCGTGTGGCCAAACCTCTTCCGGCGTGGGCTCACGCTGCACGTATTTCCTTCCTCTCAGGACACCAGTGCGCCCTGTTTATTCTAGGCTCAGGACTTCTGTACGCTCTGTTTATTTTGACCATCCGGTGCATTTCCTGTTTATGTTCTCACAAGTTCCGATTTCAGCTCAAACACTGATGCAGCGGAAGTAAGGCCAAAGGTCTTTCCCCAACCTTTATCCAATAGTTAAAGCTTTTTTCTCTCGTTCTCTAACGCTCAGTACCACCTTGCTTTGTTTGGGATGAAATGATGAAAAAGGGAAGATAACCAACCAGATAATCAAGGAAAGCTAACGAATAATCTGATCAAACTTTTGTGATGAAAACAAAAATGAGGATGCTATTTAAAAAATTATTGTATATATAACAATGGTCAATTTCATCAATTCAGGGAACTTATTAACATTTTGTAAATTGTTGTTGTATTATATTTCATTCATCATATTCCTAGATTTGTCTTTCAGTTGAAATATAGGATCATTAAAGACAGAAGTTATATCTATCTCTTGGAAATTTGGAAAAGACAATTTGACAAAGAATCTGCGTATACTGACCTAGAAACATTTATCTTAGTAAAGTTTTAAAATTTTTTGCCCCAGCTAAAACATTTGATGAACGATTTTTATTTATAAGATCTTTCTTTTAACTAAACGGTGGAACTTTTATTCTCTCTTAAATTGTGTAGTGTGGTTGGTCAAGACAGGGATTGAAATCTACTCACACTGAATTTTTTTTTTAAGCTTTTCACCCTAAGCAAGCCTGAAAGTCACTAGCACGCAAGGGGTTACAGAAAGTTTCGAGGAAGAGCAGATAGGAGTGGTAAAGGAGAGTATATGGAGAAAGATAGTGGATCGATCAAAGCAAGGGGGTTACAGAAGATATGGAGCGAGAGCAGATAGGAATGAAGGGGAAAGGATGTGGAGAAGGGAAGTGGATAGATCAAGGCAACTGGAGGTGTCGATTGACGTTACACAAATAGTTGGAGATTATATTTGTTAGGGACACACGAATAAGGAAGGGAGTTCCACAGGCGAGATGTGCGTGACATGAAGCTATATGAGTAGAAGAGACGTCTACATCTAACACTTTCAACGGTGAAGGGGTGGGAACGGGATGCCAACCTCGTAGGACGCTTAAATTCATGAGGCCTAGGGATCAGCGAAAGTAGCTCATCGGAGCAATTACCGTTAAAGTATTTGTAAAAAAGACAGAGCGAGGCAACATCGCGTCTGTGAGAGAGCGACTGCAGTCGGGATGACAGATCAGTGCCAATTACATTGCATATCCGTCTCTGGATCTTATCAAGAACCCTGAGGCAAACGGCAGTGGCACCAGAACATATATGGCAGCAATACTCCATGCAAGGGCGAATGGTTGATTTATAGATTTGGAGGATCGATTCCGGGGAGAAAAATTTCCTGGCTCGGCACAGGGAGCAAACTTTCCTTGCGGTGGAAATTATCTCATTAATATTGGATTTATTGATTATTTCTCCTACTTTTCAACTCATCGGTGTAACGTTTCTTCAAGTCTCCTATTAAAATAGTCCATCTAATTGCTAACAACTGCAAAACTAAAAACTACTGACGCTGTTTAAATGCGAGTGGCAGTTACTACACCTTGAGAATTTATATTATGAAAAGTATATTTCCTCTTGATTATCTCGACTTGTTAAAAGCGAACGATATTTTTTTTTAATTGTGTCAGGGATATTTTTTCTGAGTGATCTTTATTTAGTTAATCGGTGAAAATATTTATTCTTTTTCTCACAGATCGGGGAAATCCAAAAACATTTTGCTCCAGAAGAAGAAATAAAAAAAATGGCTTCATAAAAATACTTCTGAAAGGTTTAAGATGTAAAAGTGTACTTTGTGACTGAAATAGGTTTGCATAACCCCTAATATGTCGGAGGATTGTATTTGATTCTATATGAAAGCCAGTATTCTCAGTGGTCAACTTCTAAACAAACAATACTACCTTACTTAGATGTTTGAAGCAGCACAATCTTCACTGACCTATTTCTTTGCATGTGACTTTGTACTGAAAGAAAATTAGATGACATCTCGTCTGACTTATAACTGAGAAATATCCGACGGACTAACTCTAACTGAATCAAATGATTTGGTCTGGCCTCCGACATAAAATGTGTTACTTCATACTGGCTACATTCAGTCAGAATGAATCTTTTTTCGTGTAACAGTTCAGTGGCTCGTTGCATTAAAATAAATGTATTATAACATCGGATGTTTCATACTGCACTTCCTTGATTATGCACATACTGTAAATCATTTGATCCGAACAGCATATACGGATTTCATAGGAAAACCTGCACCAAACATACTGATAGCATTTACGTATTGATTGGTAATTCGAGAAAAGGCTATTACAAGTCCATTTCTCTTTCCTGACGATTTATTTTGTCCTAAAATAAAAGATAATACCAGTCTGGCTGGGGTTCAGATCTATTTATAAAGCAGACACATAATAGTATTTCTTTCTATCTTAACATTACTCTTTATCGTCTTTGTTTCCACTAGAAATTTTGCTAGTGTAAAGGTATGCAAGAAAGGGCAAAAAAAACGAATGAGAAAAAAACTATTTACTTTTACGTTTTCTGGTTATCCTAAAGAAACTTTTATAAACTTCAGTTGAATTTCATGGAACCGCGGTAATTTCAAATCTTGGGCATTTATACAGAATACCAATGTTTATTTGAATTAAATGATTAACTGTCGTAAACGTATTCAAATTGTCAATAGGAGTAGAGAGGTCTGCCTATCGTCCGGTTCACCCTTCTTCCCAGTCTTTTGTACAGGAGTAGAGGTTCATCAGTTATTTCCTCTTTAGGACTGGGCTTCTGGTTCATTCCCTTTCATCTCTGTTGTAATATAGGAAAGGTTACTGAATGAGCAGAGGTTGGAGATGAAATGGTAATCTTTATAACATCAACAAAATAAAATACTCAACAGCGGCGTGAAATAGGTAAACTCTTGCTAGTGGAGAACTACTTACACAGCATATTACCCCCACTTAGTGTCCAACGTATTTATGAATATTGGGACATACCCATTAGTGCTCATACTTACGGTATATAATAACTCCCAATAGTTCCTTGCGTCTAGGGGTGTTGTCACCTTTGTGACACGTGACACTGATAGCATGAAATTAGCATTAAAAAGAGTTCATGTGGAACCCCCGAATAGAACTGGAGAAGTGTTAAAAACGTTAAAATCGTTAAGGTGAAAACATGAATTGAAATATGAGGGAAAGGGGAAAAAAAGAGATGTTTTTTTTCTCTTTTTTTCTCATAACAAGACCGCTGATGTAAGCATTTTGCCTTTTGAGAAATGTAAAATTTAAGCCTAAAAATAGATTTGCCAGGTCGGCAATGTGAACCCACTGGAATATGGAAAGTATTATTTGAGACGTATTTTGAGAAGTCTTCAAACAACCATAATTCTTTACCATTTGAAATAAATTTCTAAAACGCAAAAGGTTGTTATCGGTAAATTATTGTTTCGAATAATTAACTGTTTTTATTTGAAGGTCATTGTCGGCCGGGAAGAGAATTTGAGTAAAGCCAAAATGTAAAAAACTGGATGTTAAATCTGTCATTTTGGAAGTCGAAATAAAATGAAATTCTTTCGAGAGAATTTTTAGACTCAAAAATTAACGAAATAATTTTTGTTTGGATAAAACGGCCGATTGTCGAAAGTAATGTTAAACCAATGTTTATTGTCAAAGATTGTTGTTTTGAAATAGCTGACCGCTGTGTCCAGTACTTGGGATTGGAGAAAATATTTAATTCACGAATAATTAATGAGTTTTGAGATGCGGTAAGAGTCGGGTGAAACACATATCGGCCAAACGCTTAGTTGAAGCCAACAGTTGAGACGAGTCAGCAACGGACGGAGATGCTGCTGAACGTCACGTGACCTGCTGCCGAGAACTCCCGGCGATCGTCTGTGAATGTTTTAATCCGCTCCAAGTTTTAGTAGCAAGGAACACAGTATCATGATAGATAGTTTAATGTGAAGGGTTAATTTTGTTGTATCAACGACTATATAAACTAACTGGAATTTAACCAAGCGACCTTCTTCGTTATTTGTTATTATATTTATATTTTCATCAGCGGAAGCATTATTTGTCCTTTTCATAGCACAGACCCGTCACAACACGATTCAGCTGTTAGGTACGGACGGTTATTCGATCTTCACTGCTCTGGGATCAAAGAACACATCGTGTGTCAGAGTAGATGAAGAACCGAAGCGATCAGCAGATAAACATTAGTTGACCGGCGGCAGTGCTGACCAGTCTGGAAAGGACTCCTGATCGAGCTGGACCAGCCGTGTTATACCTTTCTTGAGGTGAAATAATAGAAAAAAAAAACACCGAATGCTTATTGGAATAGCTAAATATAAAAAAAATAAGTTGGTTGGTTGATTTTGTTTAGAGGCATATCAAACTCTGTTAGTTATTTAATGCTGAGATCGAAACACATTGAATTAAATTGTATGCCTTCAACTCCATATAAAATGTTATAATGTTGCTAATTCTACTATAAAATGTATTGGTGGCAATTCTACTATGAAATGTATTCGTGGCAATTCTACTATGAAATGTATTCGTGGCAATTCTACTATGAAATGTATTGGTGGCAATTCTACTATGAAATGTATTCGTGGCAATTCTACTATGAAATGTATTCGTGGCAATTCTACTATGAAATGTATTGCTAGTATTTTTCATATAAATATCTATTGTTGGTATTTCCTATATATAAAAATGTATTTTTATACTTTACAGTGTTTTTGTTTGGGTGCTCATTATTTGTCCATATCCCGGACCCAAACAGGTTCTACCACCCGGGGTCATGGTTGGTAACGGCAGCAATTAAGAGGTGGTTCCACGCTCCTGAAAACGTTCAATCTCCCGATCACATCTTGTCTTGTTGCCAGATGTAGTTTATCGTCATACCCAGGACTAAGTTTTAGTTAGACCCAAAGTGTACTTAACCGTAATGTAATATCAATCCTTTTATAGGAGTGAATAATGGAAAATTTCATCACCGATGAAGTTGAAATTTGATGCAATAGAGATGTGGTACCACAAAAGTTTAGTGTGAATACCAAAGACTGACCATTCGGGCATCGAGAATGTTTTAAGGGAAATGAAAATAAAAAGGACAATTTTACTTAATATGAGAAAAAACAGTTTAAAATTCCGAGACATAATAAGAAACATATTGGAGAAATTAGCAGTCACAAGATATATTAAAGAGGGATAGAGGGAAATAGCGTATCTAATGAGCATGGTTAAGGTGAATATCTGAAGAGGCAATGGTAGGGGTTCTAAGCAGACAAATACTGCCAAGATCCCTGAAGGATAGGAAGAGAAGGAGAGCCACGATCGCACACATCCAGACATTATACGGTGCTTAAAGTTTGCAGTCTTATTCAGAAAGTCAAATTTTAAGTTCCAGTTTCTTTCTATTTGCTGTGATGAATATTTATCGACGTTAAGCAACCGTATCACGACATAGAATAGTGGATTGTCAAAGTTATTTCATTTTCTGAGCCCCGTCGAAATTATGCACAATAGATATTATTTTGGAAATTGGTTACCAATTTCAAAACTGAAGGCAAAAAATGTCTTAATATTTTTGTGTAAAATAAAATGATAAATTAGTGATTTTTTACGCCTTTTCTATTTGCGTAAACGTGTTAAAGATTAGCATTAATAACGGATATTTTTAAAAATAAAACGGACCGAAATTTCAAGTTATAAATGGCCCGAAATAACAATAATATTAATCTAATCTCAATTTTGAAATGCATTTTAATAACGCAATTCCCGCCTTTCTTTTTTGTACTGTTTATTAACACTAGATGTAACGTTCTCGATATCCACTCGCAGACAACAAAGAACTAAGCTTTTAGTATACGGATTTTCTCGTAATAAAGTCTGTTAATGATTATTATAAACATAGTTGAAACTAAATAACTTCTGTGTTTGCATCCAACGGTTTGCCATGGAGATGTTGCAATAATCCAGAAAGAAAGATCAATATCAGAAATATTTTGTCTTTTCTTTGTTGCTATTTTACAGCAAATCCAATTGAATTTTCCCGAAGGCTATTTCTGGACTTGGTGGATTCCATTTGATTAACTCTTTGACGTCATTCCAAGGATCAATTGCACTTCATTTCATCAACAGAAAGTTATTTCTTAGCGATTAAACTGAAATAACTCTCCCAGAAATTCAGAAATAGTACTTCGAATCAGGAATAAATGGAATTTGTAACCGAATCACAGGTTTATAGACAATTGCCAGTAACTGGAAACTGAGAAAGAAGGAAAAAATATTATATGTTGCCTGAAACGCATGCATGTACAGGAGTCTCGTATCGATGGTCAAAGATGATTATTTTCTCGAGGGAGAAAACTCCACCCGGTGTAGTTATCAAGATTAACCACTATTTTAGAATAGGTTAGACTAGTTCAAAATACACCAACCCAAAATATGACTAAGGCTCACCAACTTCATACCTCAGGGTATAAAATAGTTTAGTCTGAACAAACCCGTCTAGGCCAGCTTATACATACTTTTACTTTTCGTAGCAACATTTTTCATGGTATAAATACCAGCAATACATTAATTTAAAAAATCCCAGTAGTAATACATCTTTATAACAAAATAACAATCACTAGAGCAATATATTGTTGGTCATTTTATTATAAATAGACATTGTTGGTAACTTTATATAAAAGGTATTACTGGTATTTTTACTATAAAAATGTATTTCTATACTTTCATAGTGTTTTGTTGTTTTTAGGTGGGGGAGTTTATTATTTACCCATAGATGTTCTCCGGTCCAGCTTGATCTGGGGTGGTGCTACTACCAAGAGTCAGGGTGAACCTGGGAACAACAAAAATTAAGACGCTCCTGAAGGCGTTTGGTATCGACAGATTTTACTGAAAAGTGAGTAACTGCGGTTAGCCTGGCTCGTATAAATACGGCTAGCTTTGATTTCCCTTTTTAAGTACCCCCAAGTCACAATAAGACGGTTTCCTGTGGAGCCCTCCCCTGGTTAAGGTAGACCCTTCAGGTGTGCTTAGTTAATGTGAGTAAATGTCATTCCCGGCCCGTTCTGCTTTTGTTATGATTCAAGTCGAGTTTGTCAACCTCCCCTGTTTGTTTTGGGCCTGCCCTTTTCATCTCGATTGGTCAGTTTCTTTAATTTTCTAATACTCATAATTTTGTATCCTCTCCCTTATCGAGGGAGCTTCTTGATTTTGTTGAAAGACAGAATACAGCGGCCAATCTTATTTTTGAGGGGTAGACGGGTAGTTACTGCCATAATTTATTTTCAGTTTGGTTTTAGGTTTCATCTACTCCCCATTATATTCATAAATCATGAAATTTTTATATACCTTTGTAAAAAGAAAAACGGACAGATTATCATCTCCTAGGGGTTTTTTTGTAGGTCCCTAGTGAATATGTGGTATTTTGGTGTATACAGGATTGAGTGGTGATGAATAAGTTCGTGGTGAATTAGTAAATTGTAATGAATGAATGGGCCGTGAGTGCATTTAACTCGGATGAAGATAGCTAGTGAAGACCGCCCCCCTACTTTTTTCTCGCCCTTGGCCTTGAGCACAATTTTGTAATTTTACAAAATAAATATTTTATTCGTAGCAACATTTTTTCTTAACAATAATAAATGTTACGTGATGAGATCAATCGTCATTTATCATATCTGACTATTCGTATCTGAGGATTCCTGTCTAATAAAGCGTCTAGCCAATCCCTGTTGCAGACGCATACTTAGGCACATTCGTGCTTGTTCAACACCCACGGAGCCCACTGTGTTTTCTACGGCAACTATGCTGAGAGGATCTTAGTTACAGTTTCTGGGTTAGAGCGCATTATCTGGCGTGATCAACAGTCTGAACAAGGCCAGTACGCTGAGACCCTCAGTCACGATGACTTGTGACTTCATGCTACCACAAACATCGACGGCTCTCAAATAGTTCCGTCTACCCAATTTCACTCACAAGGTTTGGGTCAAACCGTGATATGGTTCTCAGGCATTTTCCAAAAGGTGCCTCCCTCAGGTCGATAACATCAAGAAGTCATCTTCATGGCAAATAGACCCTGGTGAAATTCGAACCCCGGTCGCAAGGTTGGGAAGAGAACCTTACCACGGATGCCAATCTAAAAAATTGAAATAATGGTCGATATGAACTCATTCAACAGAGGGAATTAGATATGTACAATTAATACAGCTGTTTAAAGTAAATGCTTTAAAATATACGAACTTGCTTCTAAGAAAAGCTTCTGTTATTTGACCTTTGTATTGCTAAGTGACATTTAATCTGAACATATGAATGGTCGACCACAAAAAAAGACCACCAATTAAATGTTCTGAACAAAATGAATAAGCTTCCAGAAGTTTGGTTGATTATTGTGCAAATCAAGGAATCAAAATAAAATTGAGTATTGTATAAGGCACATAAATCTCTGCGAACATGTGACACTGGATGATTCCTTTATTTCAACTGATCTGTAGGTTTGTTTTGTGTTGTTTTGTTTTGTTTTGTTCTACAGCATATCAACCAGAATGGGCTATTTAATGCCGACATGATTTTTATTGCTGGTAATATTTTTTCCAAAAATGCATTGCTGGTAACATTTTTTTTTATTGTATTGCTGGTAATAATTATTTACAAAAATGTGTTGCAGGTAATATTTTTCCTTCAAAAATGTATTGCTGATATTTTTTCCTCAAAAAATGTATTGCTGGTATTAAAACCTATTTTTACACTTTCATAATGCTTTTTACCTCAGTTTCGGGGTTAACTATTTGCCCATAGCTGGGACTCGAATAGGTGCTACCACACTCCTCAAAACCTCCCGATCAGAGGCCTTGCTTTTGGATGTAGTTTATCCCCTTACCTAGGACGCGGATGTAGTTTATCGTCTTACCAAGGACGTGATCTGTAGAGACAATGTACATGTTATTACATGAGGAGAAGGAAGGTGTATATTCTGACCTAGGGGTTTATATTTGAGCTCGGCTCATTTTATACATGGAGTATAAACTGACCTAATTTATGCGTAGAATATAAAACAGACAGCCCTAAAAGCAAGTATATTCTGTGTTGTGGGTATATTTGGAACTGTTACACCTGCATATCCATTTACTAAATACCTATTTTATTAAATATACAGGACATTCGCTCTCACCATTTAATATAAGCCTAAATTAAGACTGTTGGGGACATTTCTTGAATAGAGTGTCGGTTGAAATAACGATGCCGCAGAAGAATTTTAATTTTAAAAGTTATCCTGGTCTGTCTATTTGAAACTCAAGTGAAGTCGGCATTCGATTTCAGTATATACAGTTTTTTTTAAGATTGTCAATCAGTACGTAATATAGGTATTTAGAAACGTTATAGATGTGTGCATGGTGTAGTGGTTATCGGTGCAGAAAGTGGCATTGGCGTACCGATTTCAAATTTCACATAATGTTGTGGTATTGACAAATAACGTTGGAAACGTATGAATCTATCTCTTCTCCCCGCTATCGATTAAATAGTAGAGAGTACCACACTCTCTAACTTTGGCTGGTAACTAGTTTACGAGAAGAAAAAAAAGAATTCCAAACCGCCAAGAAGGCAACAAGGAACCACTCCAGTATCTTTCACAAGAATGTATAACAATTGACTAATAGTAAATAAATTCTGGAAGAGTTAAGATCGTCCATATCCTTAAGAGATATAGTATTTATAAAATAAATGATATGGAGAGGATATTTAACCATATCTGGAAATTTTTAAACTTCGCGTGTGATCAACTGATTGGTTTGGTTTGGTTTGTTTTGTTTTACGGCATATCAACTTCAAGGGGTTATTTAATGCCGACAACTTTTTTTCCTGTTAATATTTTGTTTTGTCAAAAATCTATTTCTGGTAATAACTTTTTCCTCAAAAATTTATAGCTGGTAATATTATTCTAAAAAATGTATTGCTGGTAATATTTTCTGTTTCAAAAACGTATTGCTGGTAATAGATTTTTCTTCAAAGATTTATTTCTGGCAATACTTTTTTACAAAGTATTTCTGGTATTAAAAGCTATGTTTGTTACACTTTTATAATGCTTTTTACCTCAGTTTCGAGGTTAACTATTTGCCCATAGCTGGGACCCTAATAGGTGCTACCACCCCGGGTCAGAGGTGGACCTGGGAACACCAGCAATTAAGAGGTGGTTCCACGCTCCTCAAAACCTCCTGATCAGAGGCCTTGCTGTTAGACGTAGTTTATCGTCTTACCTTGGACACGGATGTAGTTTATCGTCATACACAGGACGGGTGATCAACTGAAAGAGAGGTTTAAACAATAAAAAAAGACAAAGAAAGTCGTTTTATTTTCTTTCAGGAATGATATATTTTCTGCTTGTCATCCAACTCTTCAATCTTGCTTCATTACATCTGATTTTCCAATATATCAACGCGTACTTCAATATCATTCGTGGATTTTTAAAATGTTTTAGTGTTAAAAGCGAAAAAGGAGGGAAACAAATTTCCTTTTCTTCATCGGAACATAGACGGAACATCGTGCGTAAATTGAACTCACTACGTAAAAATAGTGGTCGGCGAGGCCAACTTTTTCATAACTGCGCTACATAAAACAAAATCTATTTTAGTATCTATTTCAGTTATCTCCCCTTTCCTATTTAATACTTTTTCATTCATTCATTATTTTATCGACTTATTTTTTGTTTGGTTCCCTCTTTTCTTTCATTCCTTATTTCATTCATCCAGTTAATATCTGCGTCCGTTTTTCTATTCAAGTGTTTTTATAAAAGATTTGTATTGAAAAAAACGCCATTTTTAGTATTTCGAAATAAACAATTATTTGACATAACTAGAGCTACCAAAGTTTTTTCCATTGTTCTTTCAATGACCTCTGCACAAAACACTAACGTATGTAAATATAAATGTATGTTTCTTTCAGAAGGAAGGAAATACTGTTTCAACACGATTGTAGGACCATTCTAAATAGCAAATGATTGTTAGTCGCATACTATCTTCTTTTTAACTTTTATTTAGAACACCCCTCCACGTCAATCACAATCCTGAATAATATTACGAAATGAATTAATGCAGCGGATTTATTAAAACATTTGTGCTGACTCAAATATCATTGTATCCTTAAAGAGGTTACAAACAGACAAAGGTGGTACTCGAGTGAAGGAATGACAACCCGCGCGTACAGGAAAGAAGTGAGGTTAATTATAAAAGAGAATAAACTACTAAAAGACAGCGAATCGGGTGGTAGGCTAGCAATTCCCGAAGCAAGGTTATTTACCTCACCACCCCGCGAGGCAGGATGTTGCACAAGGCCGTTATTTAATGCGGGGTAAATCCGAGCCCGTAGGCTCGGAAAAAATTCCGCGTATACCCCGTAAAAACGGGGTCGGGTAGCTATCTACTTCCCCAGAGGAGACTCTGTCCTTCGGCATAACCTCATCTGGGTTCCTCTCTGCTTGAAGGCAGAGAGTTCGACTAGCTTAGATTGAGACGAATCTCCAACTAATTCCCGAAGCAAAGATATTTTCCAACCGCCCCCAGATGTGGCACAAGGTCGAATTTAGTGTGGGGTATCTGAGCGCGTAGGCTCGAGGAAAATTTCCCGTAGACCCCGTAAACAAAACGGGATCGGGTAGCTGTCTACCACCCCAGACGAGACTCTGCCCTTCGGTATAGCCTCGTCTGGGTTCCTCTTCGCCCGAAGGCAGAAAGTTGAGCTTAGCTGGAGACCAATCGCCAACTAATTGCCGAAGTAAGCTCCCAGATATATCCTGTGCTCACTATATATAGCTACTGATATAGTCATTCCACGTAGGTGATAGACAGTGTGTGGCATTCCATTACAACAAAACTTTTTTGAAATTTGTACATTTTTGTGCACGTATATAAAAAAAATTAAAAAAACAGTTGGGTATCAGTATACTGTAACTGATATTGGTGCGGAAATATATATCATGGAGTAGACCTTTATGAAAAACAAATCCATCACTTCTCACATCCAGTTTGGTCTATATAGCGGGAGAAACTAGGTATGGTGCGCTTTATTTTGTTTTATGGCATATCAACCACCAAAAGTTATTTAATGCCGACAAGATTTTTATTGCTGGTAATATTTCTTCCACATATGCATTACTGGTAATACTTTTTCTTCTCCTACCAAAAAATGTATTCCTGGTAATATTTATTTGCTTAAAAAATGTATTGCTGATAATAATGTATTACGGGTAATAATTTTCCCTCAAAAAATTATTGCTGGTACTAAAAACTATTTTTACACTTTCATAGTGTTTTGACCCCAATTTTGGGGGTAACTTTTTGCCCATAGCTGGGACCTTGACAGATGCTACCACCCCGGGTAATGGTGGACCTGGGAACACCTGCAATTATGAGGCGGTTTCACGCTTCTCAAAGCCTCCTAATCAGAGGCTTTGCTGTTGGATGTAATTTATCTTCTCACCCAAGACGGGGAAAATAGGCTATCTAGCTATGGATGGTGTCCAGTATAGAAAAAGGAAAACTATAAATTCAAATCAGAGACGGCAATTGGAAACCACTTCACTATATTTCCCAAGAATTCACAGACAATGAAAAGAAATCTGTGGGGAAGATCCTTAAAAAATCTACAACCATAAACGATGCCTAAAAATGCAACTGAATCAGAACATATGGACTACCAATTTGTAAAATGAGAAAAGAGGTTTGAATAACCAATCGCCTCCTTAGGCGATGACGCCTATCCACATTTCCCTGTCCCTTGTAACTATTAGTAAATTGTATTTTCATTAGTTAACCCAAACGCAGATCCGCCATCTTGTGACTTAACCTCGTTAAATATGTGATGTAGAGTTTTCCTCTGTTCCTCTTGCACCCAACCTATCCTGCGAGTATCAGATTTTCTAAGACCTTCTTCTTCATTATGTGCCCCGGAAAGTTCAACTGTCTATTCCTAATGTTAAGGATAAGTTTCCAATTTATTTCAATTTTCTTTAAAAACCTCGTCGTTAATCATATGTTCGTTATATGTTATCCTCAGCATCCTACCGTCCTGGATAAGACGATAAACTACATCCAGCAGCAAGACCTCTGATCAGGAGGTTTTGAGGAGCGTTAAACCACCTCTTTATTGCTGGTGTTCCCAGGTCCACCGTGACCTGGGGTGGTAGCACCTTTTAGCGTTCCAGCTATGGGCAAATAGTTTATCCGAAAACTTGTGTCAAAACACAATGAAAGTGTAAAAATAGGTTTTAATACCAGAAATACTTTGTCAAAAAAAAAATGAATTAACAGCGATAAGTTTTTGAAGAAAAATTATTACCAGCTATACTTTTTTAAAAAACAAAAATTACAAGCGATGCCTTTTTTAAGAAAAAATATTACCAGAAATAGATATTTGAAGGGAAAAAATACCAATAATATATTTGAAAAAAAATATTACTAGTAATAAAAATCTTGTCGGCATTAAATAAGCCATTGAGGTTGATATGCCGAAAAATAAAACAAAACAAAACAAGCCTCAGCATCCTAACCCAAAATAAAATAAACGTAACCGCCATTTTAAATTAGGGAGGGTTTCTTTTTAAAATTCGACCACAACTACACCCTTGCGTTCAATATAAAAAAATGTTTTCCTGTAAGAGATTCCTCATCCTTTATTCGTTCACTGAAGTTAAAGGTCCGGTGGTGAAGAGGTTAAAGAAATTGAAGCTTTTTGCTAAGTGTCAATATTTTTCCATCAGTATTACTTAATTAAACGTTTCTACTTTTACCGACTAATAACTTTCTGTGGGAAGTTCGCTTTGTACGGACACTTAAACTGTCTTCAGGCAATTAGTAATGAGCAGTAACATCCCTTGGTTATTTAAAGCATTTTAGAAGCCACTAAACTTGACTTTTCGCCCCTGAATTTGATTATGACTTCAGAGTTATATACTTGCTAAGTGAAAGCATTTCTCTTTGAGCTTTGATATAAGGAATATTGACTTAAACATTTTAATTTTTGCCTTGTTTATGTCGACACGTTTAGAATACATATGAACTTACAGACAGAGCATTTCGATTTAGTCTAATGATTAGCAGGCTTGTCTCGCTAGAACAATTACGACTAAGTAGTGAGTTCGGTCCTCACGGGGTGCCCCATACTTTCGACCTTGTGTCACATCTAACCTAAGCTTAGTCACCAAATGGGCACTTCGATATGGTGTAACGTTTAGTTTTTCTCGCTAAATTAATTACGAGTGAATAGTGAGTTCGATCCTCACTAGATGCTCATTACTTTCTGCCTTGTGCCACATCTAAGCTACGCTTAGAAAAATCACTATATGGCCTTACCTATTCTTGGTTGAATATCTTTAATATCTTCCCACTTCTTTCTAATGTAACAAGAGTGTCTTCCTTTATTCAGTTCCGATGTCTTGTATAAAAGATTTGGAAATGCCATATGGTGGTTTGCAGCCACAAATCTGCAGCTATGATATTTCTTGAAGAGTTTATGCAATAATCAAATCCTTCCTCTCAGTAAGGTTATTGTGAAGTGTCGGGCGTCTGAATATCTTGAGAAAAATGCCGAGGATCGCTCCACGCCCCCGTTTTTTTATTAATGATCTGTCTAGGAAAATTCTCAGATCATTACAAATTATTAATCATTTCATCCCAAAGAAGATTAAGAATCTGGAGATTTGAAGAAAGGACAAAAGATGGAAGGAGCTCAAGAAGACAGAACATAGTGATTGACGTTTCATTTGAATTTTTGAAGATTGTAGGAGAAGGGAAATTGAAGAGCGTTTCAAAGGTGGAAATTGCGAGAAAACAAACTTTTCTAGTAGAAGTGGGGGTTGCACTTAGCGATTTCAACAATAAAATGTGGGACCTAGATGCCAATCTAGTGTCTCGCTTAAATTCACGTATTCGTGGCACCAGCGAAAAATGTCGTCAGATTAGCTGCCATGAAGATAAAAGAAAAGACAGAGGGAAGTTACACCGGACTGAAGTCGAGATGCCTGATCAGGATCTATTAAATTACAGATCCTTCTTTTGATCGTGTGAAGAATCTCTAGATGTACAGCAGGAGCGCCAGACCAGATGTGGCCAGAGTATTTAATGCATGGAGGAATGGTAGAATTGTAAATGAGCAAGATGGATTCTAACGAGAGAAAGATTTCTGGAAAGACAGTGAACTCAATTTCTTTTCAGTAGATGCAGCTATTGATTTGATATACCCGCTCCATTTCATGTCAGTGGAAATCATGAGGCCGAGAAGGAATAGTGTGTTCTATGTCCAGGAGTCTAGAGGCAACCATGCTGATGGCAGGCAGAAAAGGTTCTCTGTGATGGTTAAATGAAAACAGTTTTGTTTCGGGGGCGTGAAAATTAACAAGCCTTTTATATATAAAAATGAACCATCTTTCCTTTCAGTAGATGCAGATATTGTTTCGATGGGTCGCTCCATTTTATGTCAGTGGAAATCATGGGGCCGAGAAGGCGTAGTCTGTTCCATGTCCAGGTGTCTAATGGTAGCCATGCTGATGGCAAGCAGAAAAGGTTCTCTGTGATTGTTAAAGAAAAACAGTTTTGTTTTAGAGGCATTAATATTAACCAGATATGTCTTACCCCACTTAACCACTGATAGGAAGTCCTTTTTAATAACACCTGTCAGGTTTACCTTGTCTGATCTGACGAATTTGCTAGTGAAATTTGCTTGTGTCATCTGCATAAATACCTAGTTGGGAACTCCTGACATCGGGAAGATCATTGATGAATATCTATGCAGATGATATCAGTTTCTGCACACGCTTCCAACAACTAAGAAGAATGAGACTTCTTAGTTGTAACAACGTCCTGGAATAATAACTGGCCTTCTAACTTCCAGTAACTATAAAGCCAAGCCATTATTGTTTGAAAATCACAGGTCAGACCTTGATTTTTTTTTCCACACGCGATGAAAATTTTCAAACCCAATGTGGTTATATTAATAGAACGTTCATTTCCTCTCACATTGACGCAAACCGGAGAAACTCATATTCATAAAAACTGGAAAAATAGTCGGTCATTTTTATCACACCAAGAAATATCTCACCCCCGAAATGACCAAATATGGAATATTGCTTCAGGTGCACAGTTCTCACTTTCCAACTTTGATAGTGTTAAATATAATTAACCTACATTTCTGGACGTAGGGATAAGGCATTATTGTCCGCTATGTAATCGCTTTCAAACAGAATTGCAAATGTTCAGATGAGTTCCATTATTTTACTCCACCAGTTCAGACCTTTACAACTAGGATATCGACACTACTTCCACGGAGCCAATTCACTCATTTCCTCCCAGTCTCAAATGTGAAGAGACAATTTACACTCAGATTTTATCACATGAACTGCCATTTGTAGAACATACTACCGCGTGGTTGGCTCTTTGAACACTGCAAACTTAAACTCTTCAAGTTATCAATCTACATAATCCTCACTCATGGCTTCCTACCACAAAACTCATTCATCGTTACCCTTGAGCGACTATTGAGCATGTTTTTGGTGAAATTTACTATAACAAGAGAAAAAGTTATTTTTCTACCAAATTTTATATGGTATTGTATTATGCCAAGCTAGCTCTGATTTCTTCCTCACAAAATGTTCATGAATTTCAAATATTATTTTGATGCAATCAGACATCTGTTTAGCGATAAAAGCCAACGAAATTTAAATTTAGTTTATTTGAATCGAAAATATTTCTGTCAGCTATAGACTATTTTAGTCGACAGTATGATCCCAAACACTTAATACACAAATATTTTTAAATAAGAAATGACATTGTAACATTGATATGAATTCAAAAACATGTTAAATTCAACAGCTATGATTTATTACTCTATTCTTTTCTTAAAAGGTTAACAAAAGTTTTTTTTTTAAGCAACACTGGTCAACATGATTTTTGGTGCCAAAAAACAAAATGAGTTTTTTAGTTATTTTTATTGTGCTGATTCCGAAAATGACTTTAGTTCCTCATGGTTAACTACCATTTTTGCTGTAATGAAATTGCTCATTTTTAGAAAAAAATCAATTTAAGATCTTGGCTGATCGCACAATTTAGTTAATAAACCCATCAATTTTCATGTAGGCTGAGTAGTTTGTGCTAGCCACATGAAAAACTATTTTTATAAGAAAAAAGTGTTTTTGAGTGAAACATTTTAAAATAGAAATACCGAATCTTTCTAATTTATCGCCAAAATTCAAATTAACTCATATATTTTTAGTAGTACTCTTTAGTAAACCTGATAGTTAAGGTGGCATAAAATGAAACTGTAAAATCTCTGTTTAATATTCATAAATTTATCCCATCACTTTTATCCCTTCACTACGGAAGAAAACCAAGAACATTGAGACCATTCTGCTTTCACAACTGGAAAGAAACTCCAGCTAAAGACATCCTAATTGAATGCACCTATTCCATTGTACATGATACTGCTGGAGTATCAAAAAGCAATTTAAATAACACTGAACATAACAGACAATCAAGAAAGAACATTCTTATCATAGTTCTTATGTTCACGATGGTTTTCTTTCTGCTGTTAGTTTTTTTAAATGATTTGATGAAAATACTTGTTGGTCTTGGTATATTAAATTGTGTTATTTTTAAAGACTTAGGGTCTGAGTATTGTTGAAAGAAACGTATTTCTCAATAAGCAGACCAATATTTGTTGGTTAAAATACGAATTGAGAGGTTTCTACGATTTTATTTTGAGAAGTATTGCCATTGGTCAATATCATATATACAGAAAACAAATGAAAAACAAATGCTTTTTTTCCAAAAATGAGGCATTTCTGTACATCAAAAACGGTAGCTAATCAAGAAACAAATAAGGTCAGTTTCAGATTCAGCACCCTCAAATTAGCTAAAAAAACATGTTTGGTATCCCAACAGCATTTCAGATTTTTTTGTTGACCAGTATTATTTGTAATATGAAAAAAATCAAATTGTACATGGCACTGTATTTTTGCTTTTCATTTTCCCCAGCTTTGCTTTCTGTTTTATATATGTACACAAAAACATAGTCCACCTTATATCGAGTTGTGTCAGTCTTGTTTCAGCACATAGCTTCACACACAAATGTATATATTCACGTGTAAAGTATTCCCAACAAGCTCTCGTTTGAGGAAACTTCTTTATTTTTGACAACATAAATAATTTCGATGGCGATAACTAAATAATCATTGAACATGCGAAGATATTAGTGACTGAATATACGTCATCTAACCTATTATCTAAAAAGACTACCGCTGCTGAATTCGGGAAATTAAATAGAAAATATTTCTTAATAAAACTGTTTCAATAATTTATAGAACTTTTTCAAAAAATGACAACAAACCACGATAAAGGTAAAACAAGTCGGTCTTAAACTTGTTTTAGCAAAATTAGGTTGAATCACATATAATTTCCATTTCGGAGGACAAATTGTAATGACGACTCACCCTAACTACTAATCGTACTTGACACTTAATACATTTGTAGTATACTAATATACAACAATGTTTAACTCACAAGGCAAAATTTTTAATATTTTAAAAATAATTTTTACCATATTTAAAAATATTTTCAAGTGAATCTTTTCTTTTCATTCTTTTTTTATAATACTAAGACTAAGGTAAACCCAACGGGTCACGGGTGGTCTAGTATATATATATATATTCATACATGTTTCATTAAGTGTTGTCTATTTATTTTATGTAAATTCTTTTCATATCGTCTAATAAGCTTAATAACATTATCATTAAACGAAGGAAGAAAATCACAATATTGATATATATTTTTTAATCCAATCTAAGCTTTCGGCTTATATAAGCCATTATCAAAGGTGACAATTGGAGTATAATATATAAAGAAAGTGATGATAGTCTGTCTCTGTTTACATGGATTATTTCCAAGCAACGACAAACTCATAGTTTATTTGGTTCAGGTTATGTTTCAACTGTTTTATGTATATAGCTTCAAAAATTTTTAGTTTTTGTTTATTGTTTTCATGTTTAAGTATAGTTGTGTTTTCGACAAGGATTTTCCGGAATTGTGTATGCGGCCAGGTATGTTTTTTTAAATGCCTAAAATATTATAATTATCATTCAATGCACACAATATATATATATACATATATATATATATACATATATATATATATATATATATATATATATATATATATATATATATATATATATATATATATATATGTATATATATAAATTCCGAGATCAATTCTGTCCAAGGCTTTTTTTCTGGTTAATATAAATTACCTTTATAACATTTTATACCAATCTGTCCTGTCCACAGAATTGATCTGGGAATTTAACTGTATTGTTGACATGGAAAAAAATCTCTTACTATAAAGGTAATTTACATTAACCAGGAAAAAAAGCTTGGACAGAAGCGTCAATCTTTTTAAATTTGGATTTTTAATGTAACTATAACAACAGAGATATTTCGATTTTATTTTTGCCTTGAAAAATTCGGAAGATTTTGCCAATTGTCATTTTATAATATATATATATATATATATATATATATATAAGTGAAGATTGAAGTCATCACTTAGAAGCGACAGTCTGTTTTCTTGCTAGACGCAATCGTCAGGCCATATAGCACATCTTAAGTCTATATTTCTTCATATATATATATATATATATATATATATATGTGTGTGTGTGTGTGTGTGTGTGTGTTCATATGCATTGGTAATTGTAAAGTTAACACTGACAATGACTTTAACCGAGTTCACGCAGTCTTCTCTCCCTATCATTGTAGTGCACACGTTTAAGGTGGAAAATATCAGGAAAATCCATTACTTCATACTGGTGTCAGGGCCTTTCTGTTTAATCAATACAAGTATGAAAACGCCTTACAGGAGGAAATATCCTGCCACCAAAATGGTAGTTGTTTTCTAAGAATCTTTTCTTTCATTTCACTCAAATTTTCAAATTTCCTTTTATAAAAGACATTCAAACACTGAATAACACCTCGGTATCTGGAATCTGTCTGCTAGATCTGTTGCACTTGAAAAAGAGAAACAGTGTAATAATTAATATTACTTTTATATTATTTAAGCTATACAACGTGATCTATATTCTATCAAGCTATATAATTAAGAAATTGACGTAAATATATTATATTAGATTAATACTATTTAGTTGTAAGAAACAAGGCCATGAGAAAGGTGCGCCAAACATTACAGGATAATGCTGAAAAAGCTGTTTAGTAACTGGTCGATTTTTGCGCTTGTCTAACGTCTTGATCAAACAAATTGGTGTTATGTAAATTGAAATTTCGGAAAGGCAATAAACCCTGGCACTTTTTTACGATGCCCTTAATGAAATTGCGTCACATCATTCTTTTCTCAGCTAGAAATTTAAAAAAAAGGATATTTAAAATGCCGCAGGAATAAAAACCTTCATTTCATTGCTATTGACTTTCGTCTAAATTGTAAAAGGCCGGTTTGAATTTCTACCCGCTCACAAAAACAATTAACTCGCATAAAACAGGAATTTTATAGTGACTTAGGAAGTAGCGTATCTCAGAAAACAAAACCGAAACAAAAACCAGAATTTATTGAACCTACATCAGCAACAATAGCAACAGACACTTGAAACGGCATAAATATACTTGATTCTTTCGAATGAAAACCGAATTTTAGTTCGAATTCAGTGCTCATGATTGGATGCATGTACGTGCAATGAAAGAATAAAAACCGGAGAAGGGGTCATTCGTCTCAGTTAATGACAATTAGTGTTAACAATTCGTTATTTGGGAGTATAGTGAGTATCAGTGGTCGTTTCATTTACGACTTCAATCAATAAACATTTGCTTCGGACGAAAGTAGAATCGTCTTTATATCTCTATGATTCTAAAATGTGAAGTAAAGATTAGTTATATATCAAGGTGATATGAAGTGTTCAGAATTATCAATTTTAGCATAGGATTATATATATATATATATATATATATATATATATATATATATATATATATATATATATATATATTTATTGAATATATTTTGCCATTATGTTTTCATTAAGATATATCTCATTGAGTAATTTGGACACGTTTTGTCTATTTATTTTCAGTTGGTTCCTCTCATATTCACGGACAACTTCCTTAGCATCCTAATTAATATATATATATATATATATATATATATATATATATATATATATATATATATATATATATATATCTACATATGTGTGTGTGTGTGTGTGTGTATGTTTGTGTGTGTTTTGGCAGCATGTTTTCATTCAGGCAATTTTGAATAATTTAGACAAGTTTCGTCTGCTTATTTTCAACAGGATCCATTCATATTCACGGTTGAGTTTTTTGTTGGCGGTATTAAAAGAAGAGAGAAAAATTACTCTGTTGATACATATTCATTTATTCCAAGTACTTTAGATTTTAGCACAATGTCATCGGAAGTTTTTTTTGTTTTTGTTGTTTTTGTTTTTTTGTTTTTGTTTTTGTTTTGTTTTTGTTTTTATTTCTAAGACAACATTTTTCTGTTCATCTGAAAGTTAAACCTTTTTATCTGTGAAGTGAAAAACGCCAAGGTTATGTACTGTAGGATTAGAAATTTCACTATGTAAACGTCAGCGGATGTAACTAAGTTTTGAAATGTCCATATTTTGTACCTTCCCTGACATTTAGATCGTGAAATTTAAATCGTACAGTACATAATCTAAATGCTATTTACTTCACAGTTAAAAAAATTTAACTTTCAGATGAACACAACAAATTTGTCTCATAAAAAAGCAACACCCTGATGATGGCATTGTGCTAAGTTCGAAAGTACTCGGAATAAATGAATATGCATCAGCATGGTAATTTTCACTCTTCCTTTAATGAAGATACTAAAAAGCTTGACTATGAACCTGAGAGGATCCTATTGGAGATAAGAAGACAGAACTTGTCTGAATTATTCAGAGGAGATACGTTGAGACAAGGTTGAGATACGGAGAGTCCAGAGAGAGATAATTACGGCTTCATTTGTACATATACTTTGTACTAGCCGCATTCCTGGACTACTAATCTTCATTTCATTTTTTTATTCTTACGTTCAATACACTTATTTTCCTATTTCAATTATTGGCGTTGTTTATTTATTTGTGCAGGATTCCCTCCCCGGAATTCACAACAATACACACACACACACACACACACACACACACACATATATATATATATATATATATATATATATATATATATATATATGTATGTATTAAAGCATGTCACGTTGAATAATTTAGCCAAGTTTTGTCTCCTTATCTTCAATAGGATTGAGGAATCGGCGGATAGCCGAGTTCAAATTCCCGTCGAATCTATCACATTCACTTATGTGCTTTGCTAATACCCTTGCTAAAGGTGTGCATCTTCTTCTTCTCCCTGCAGCTATGGGTAAATAGCAGGACAGACTGGGTTCTATAGCCTTGAATGTCAACTGGTCTAGTAGAAGGACAACTCTGAATTCAAAACCTGCGGTGGGGAGTTTGGGGAAGTTCTGTATTCGGCCCTTTAAAAAGTGTGGATGGTTCTGTACAAAACCTTCACCACGTCGGGCTGTCAGTTTTCTAGGAACTGATCTGCTTGACCCTCATACGCCGAATTCGACGGAAGCGTCTAGTATATATATATATATATATATATATATATATATATATATATATATATATATATATATATATTCGTGTGTGTGTGCGTATATATATATATATATATATATATATATATATATATATATATATATATATATATATATATATATATACGAGATATAATCAAAGCGTATCGGGACTGTTGCTATGGCAATGGAGATAATATACGCAGATTGAAGTCGCATCGAACAGTTTTGCCATAAACTCTGTCACGCTTGCACAATGTTATGACATTTTCGTTTATACCAGTGGGTTGAAAGGAATGTGTGTTTGGTGTAGCAGTCTCAGCACACCACAGAGGTTTCGACAGTTGCTATGGCGTCTGTAGCAGCTTTTGTTTAAGTACAATATTTCTGAGGTCTGACCATCACCAGGTCCTTCGGGTCGCGCTCTTTACGCCTTTTTCTTCTTTCAAAATCAGAAAAGATAAGGAACACAATTTCAAGACGTCCAATTAATCTAAGAGAATCGGACGAGTCCCCCACCCCTAAAACAAACCAGGTGTTCCAGAAATAAGTCCACCAGTGTAAACAGCGCAGGATGAAGTGTATAGCGTTAGAAAAATGATTAAACGCCGAATTTGTGCATTTTGTATCTGCCTGTACTTATGTGATGAGGTATTACGCGCACTATTTACATTATACGGATTATTGTCGTCCTCTTTGTTGCTTTTTAATGGATGTGCTTACACATGGCACAGTAGATAAAGGCATCGGTTAGATCCACTGACAGGACACAAAGAGTTCTAAGTTCAATACCTAGTTAAGGCAGTGGAAAAATTGGAGAGGTGAATTAACCGGAGATAATCGATAACTGGCATGAATTAAACATGGCACGTGGAACTAGAACAGTTTACCCCAGCGACCGAAATAAAGGGTTCAGTTCGACATTCCAGCCACCTGAAGAAGGAGCGTACAACGGTCGAAACGTAGTGATAAATATGGCAACAAGAATGAGGACAATAGTCCGAATAATGTAAATAGCATGCTTGTTGTAGCTTTCTTTTTCATCACTAGTTCCGATACCTTGTGGTCTTAACACGTATATATGAGAAAGAGACACATACAAATTCACATTATAGGTAACTGTTACCCACATGAATATACTTTATATTCTGTAAGTACAATGCTCTTGCTTATGTACTGTTTTTTTTATCTGCTAGGCTAATGCAATGATATATCTAAAAATAATTAAAGACGACAGACAAGGTACTATGATTAAGACTTTTATTTAATTTGTGTTCGAACAAGTGTTTTCTTTTTCGGACACAGAGTGTGTAGAAACTTTCCAAATGTTCTATAATTCCGAGCGCTCTCGGCTATATGTTTAGCCATTATCAAGGATGATTTTATTTTTTCAATTTAATTGGGTGTGTAGGTTGTGTGTATGTTTTTAATGTTATAGGGATGTTTTATTTTCCGAATAGAGTTAATCGTGTTCGTAGTTAATATTAATGAATGTTGGCTTTTTCTTTTTTTTATTATTATTAAGGCTTCCATTATTTTAATCTTTTTTTACATGTGGATGAGGTTATTATGTTTGTATTTTTCTACTAGTATATTACAGACAGAGTCTGGTAAGTTTGTGTGGGTATTTAAATGGATTCTAATAGAGCTGTGGTCAGATAGGTGTAACATAATGCGTCTGGATAGACATGTAGTGGTGTGACATGTAATTATTTATGAATTCGGTTTGATCAGGAACACAATTCCTTAAGAGGCATTTGAACTCATAGATAATGTTCGTTCGTTGTCATTTTGATTTTGCTGGTATGTTGTTATCTTTGAGTATAAGGTTAGCTGTTTTTATAGTAGATAATTAATTTGATTATTTTTTTGTTCTGGTCAATTGGGGTAGTGTATTTATATTTCTAAATGAAGATTCACCTTGCTTTATAGACACACACAAATATATACACATACACACACACACTCAAAGAACTAGAAGATAACATACACTTAACACAAACATTCCGTTCCTAGCAACCAATAAAACTGTCAAAATGACCAAGGAAGGTATTCTTAAAGTCAACAATCTCCCATCCTCTATATTAGAAACAACTTGAAAGAGGCCGTTTGAACAACACAAGGACTGACCAAAATTAACGATAAAAAACAAATGAAAACTACAGATAAGTTCATTTTCTTCATAAACAGTCATTCACTCTTGTAATTCACTGCCACTAACAAGCAGGGATTCTTTTCTCCTGATGATGGCCATGCTGACCGAAAGTAGTCGAGGAACCTAATTGAAATAATAAAACAAAAAATATTAATATACAAACCCAGTGTGTCTGAAAATTTTAATTTTTAAATATTTTAGTGTTCAAAACACACACACACACACACACACACACACACACACACACACAAATACACACACACACACTTATATATATATATCTATATATATATATATATATATATATATATTGCATAGCAGAATTGAGTCAGTCAGTCACTGTGTGTTTATCTAAATCAAAATAAGCACGCTAAAAATTCACCTTCGTCCCTGCCGTGAGCCAACGGCTTAGTGGAAGAAGTTCCGACTGACGCCAATTCAGTCGGGTGTAACATAATTTTCGATGCTAGCTAGAGGCAACTGGACGTCTAGCCCCACTGATGAGCTGTGAAACAGCGAAACAGTCTGTCTGTGGATGACAATACATATCTCTCTCTCTCTCTCTCTCTCTCTCTCTCTCTATATATATATATATATATATATATATATATATATTGTTGTGGATTCCGGGGAGGGAATCCTGCACAAATAAATAAACAACGCCAGTAATTGAAATAGGAAAATAAGTGTATTGAACGTAAGATTAAAAACTTGAAATGAAGATTAGTAGTTCAGGAATGAGGGTTAGTAGAAAGTATATGTACAAGTCTCTGTAAGTGAAGCCTTAATTATCTCTCTCTGGACTCTCCGTATCTCAACCCTGTCTCAACGTATCTCATCTGCGTCTCCAACTCTGTCAGTATAAGTATACTTTAGACGAGTCTATCTTGTGTAAAAGAGGAGAGCCCCACAACATATATTAAAGAATGTCGCATTGAATAATTCAGCCAAGTTTTGTTTTCTTATCTCCAATAGGATCCTCTCAGGTTAACGGTCAAGCTTTTTAGTATCTTTATTAAAGGAAGAATGAAAATTACCATGTTGATGCATATTTATTTATTCCGAGTACTTTCGAACTTAGCACAATGCCATCATCAGGGTGTTGCTTATATATATATATATATATATATATATATATATATATATATATATGGGATAAAATATATAGTTTTAAGTTATGATATATTTGTGTGTAAAATTCCCCAGCATCATGGATTGAGGGTATGTAAATATAAATATGGACACTGAGGTGAACACCCAGCGACGACAGTCTGTTTCATGCTTGAACGCAATCTTTAGGCATGGATATTGCGTTCAAATAACATTGCGACCCGGTGTTGACATTGTGCGTGTGTCCAAGTTGTTTCAACGTTAACGTCCGACCATTCACAAGTTAGTCAACCCCAATCAGCAATCTAACATTGTTTTTATAGTTATTAATAATCCCACCGTGTCAAAGCTTTAGTCTTGCTAAGATAACATGTTGTATGAACTTGGGCGTAACTTTAACGTGGAAGAATTAGAAATTAGTGCTCTCTGTGCTTTACCCACAAATATATATATTTTCTGATTAAGTTTGCATTCTTTAGATCAAAATTATGGTCAAACTAATTACGATGATCTCTAATATGCGACGAAAATATTTTCCCCTTTTGACATTCACTTACCTACCATTTATTTCCTCTAGTCCGTCAGCCATTTTATCAGTCCGTCTTCCACGCCAAAATGCATTTATATAACTTATCATCGTAATTAATATATCACGAGTCTGAGTTAATTCGATTTCTATGAGCCAAACATCTTTTTTATGTATTATTTTATTGATTTAGTCAGTTTTGCTATTCTCTTCCCCATAGAATAAACTTTAGTGATGTAAGGTCATGAAGATAATTTGCTGTTAGCATTTACGCAGGTTTATTAATTTTTCTTGATCGATAATACTGACATTTGTTCGCGATTCAAATGCTTTACAAATAAAAAGGCTATGGATCTTATTTTAGACTGAAACCAAACAGTATTCACAGAAGAGTCAGTGAGAATAAATCTATACTTTTCATCATTATTGAGGTGTCCGCTATTCCGCGTGGAGAGATCTGTTGCCAACGTCACTGCGTATATGTTTATTCGTTACTTGAGATGTGGTCTACCCCGGCGTTTAAGATGCTGTGTCTTTCTCACTGGATATTGATCCGGGTTTCGGCTCAGATTGATAGCCAGGACTTTGAATACTGATTTCCAAGCAGAGATCCTTCACACAATAAAATATAAATAAAAGAATAAAAAAACGACGTTACGATCCTCATCGTGTGGCCTTTTAACATTCTAAATTATACCTGTTAAGTAATATGAACGAAGCGCAAATATCAGTTTTAATACTTGTAATCACTGAGCTTTTTAATCCTATATAAAACAATTAGACGTAAAAAAAAACAAAAAAAAAACAAGAAATATCAGATTAAAAAAAGGACACAAAGATTTGAAATATCTAGGTCACATAGCGAGGAAAGAGGTCTTCGACGTCCTGGGTATGACGATAAAATACATCTGCGTCCTGGGTAAGACGATAAACTACGTCCAACAGCAAGGCCTCTGACCAGGAGGTTTTGAGGAGCGTGGCACTACCTTTTAATTGATGGTGTTCCCAGGTCCAACCTGACCCGGGGTGGTAGCACCTGTTAGTGTCCCAGCTATAGGCAAATAGTTTACTCCGAAACTGAGGTAAAAAGCATTATAAAATATTACCAGCAATACGTTTTTCAAAAACATTATTGCCAGCAATACGTTTTTGAAAAAATAATATTACCAGCTATACAATTTTATAAGAATAAAAAAAAAAATTAGCAGAAATAGATTTTTGACAAAACAAAAATAATACCAGGGAAAAAAAGCTGTCGGCATTAAATGATCCATTGGGTTTGATATGCCGTAAACCAAACCAAACCAAACCAAAGAGGTCTTCGAAATGTTGATACTCACAGGACATAGTGAAAGCGAAAAGGATAGAAGAAAAAGGCGCTACCTACCTAACGAGCTTATGGAAATGCATGGCAGAGCTAGGTTGAGAAAAGAGCAAGAATATAATTTACTAAGAGCTACAAAGGACAAAATTGTGGAGAACCATGACCTCCAACATCCCGAAGGGGTATGTCACAGAGAAAATGGAGATTAAGTTATTACAACTTCAGTGAGTTTTAGTTTAACCCATGGCCCATTATTAGAGTGACCGGCTGAGTTACTGTCATGATATTTGTCCCGACAATGGAACTCATCTGGAGGCACTTAATTCTCTAGGCGACAACATACGACAGACTGTTTACGATGCCAGAAACAAATGTAATCCTTAACCCAACCTACTTTTGGCAACAAGCGTACATTTCTGAAATGAGGTATTGTAATTATTTACATAGTTCGAACTGCAGTCCTCGTCTATATTGCCATATTCACGATATTTCGACCGTTGTATGCTCCAGCCTTTTTCAGGTGATTTAAATTCTCATCTTTTTTGCCATATTCACGACGTTTCGGCTTTTGTAAGTTCCGTCCTTCTTCAGGTGATTGAAATTATCAACTGAACTCTTTATTCCGTCCACCAGGGTAGATTTTTCTAGTTCCACGTGCTATGCCTGCTCCGGATGTCTCAAGGGGATGAAAGCGTTGGTTGAATTCAGTGACTTGACCCAAAGAGTTGTGAGCTCGATACCTAGCTACTGCAGTGGTGAACAACAAACTTGGAGAGTTGAGTTAAAAAGGAGATGACTGAGTCATCCGGAATATACATGACATGTGGAACTAGAACAATCTACCCCGGTGGACGAAATAATGGCATCAGTTCGAAATTCCAATCAACTTAAGAATGCCGGAGCGTACAATGGCCAAAACGTCATGGATATGGCAATAAAGATGAGGACAACAGTCCGAACAATGTAAATAATGTAAAATAGTATAGTGTTTTCCTTCTGCAGTTTTCGATTCACTGTAGTCCTTTTTCTAGATGAGCTGCCACCCAAAACAAGAAGGTCCAGCGTGCTATGTTATTTAACCCATAAATGGACACGGTGAGTTTAGACAAATTCTTGCTTTTCCAATGATCCTATTGTGCAAGTAAAATCAACAGATTTTTACACTAACCGCTTATCTATAATAAAATTTATATAAAGACGTTCTGAAAGGAAAATCCTTAAATTATACAGAAAGTGTTAAATTAAATTTTTAGGTTTTTATGTTTGTATGAATGGTTAAGCGCTGATGTGTAGTAATTTTATGTTCTGCTATAATTAGTTCTTTAGATCCCTTTTTCAGCACTTGGAGCGCTGTACCATCTTCCAGTGAATATATCGCGCAGTCTTATGACGAGTTTTGTATTCTTCCAGTATCAACAAAGGGCAACCAGATACTAAGTCGACAACTTTAGTTGTCACTAGAGATTGATAGTAAGTTTTATCATTATGTTCGCTTACCCGTAACAATGTCATTGCTTGAGAAGTCTTATTTTTCCAATCTTTACTGCTTTAACAACTTTTACTTCGCTGTTTTGATATTTTTATAAAGTAAATGTAAAATGCTAAATGTTAGCTTCCATACTTCTTATCTCCCAGGTGAGATCCTGGAAGTTTTCGTTTACAACCTGGAGTATATTAGTAAAACAAAAATCACCATTTGTTTTCTGATTCCAACAATCAGTAGGCTACCAGTCTTCTCGCTTGGACAAGCTAGTCGGCCAGGACCTCATATTTCACTGTATTTGATTTGATTTCCTTCAGCCGTCTCTGGTTTTGTACTGATACCATTATTGTACATGATCGAAGCTAATTCATTTACTCCGTTGCGTGACTTGGGCACCTTGGCGTAGTGTAATAGTTAGGAAGCTTGTCTCTCTAAAACAGTTACGATAGAATAGTGAGTTCGATCCACACTGGGTGCCCCATACTTTCGGCCTTGTGTCACATCTAAGCTACGCTTAGAAAATCATTTGGGTACTTCTAGGCGGTGTAATGGTTAGCAAGCTTGTTTCGCTAGAACAATTACTACTGAGTAGTGAGTTTGATCCTCACTGGGTGCCCCCTACTTTCGGCCTTGTGCCATGTCTAAGCTACGCTTGAAAATCACTACTCCGTTGCGTGACTGACTACACTGCACTTGTTGACGTATTTTGATTGTGCTCTCTGTCTGCATAGACTCATGAAGTTTATCGCCTCATGTTTTTCGCAATAAAAATTACATTTGAGATTTAACATATGTGATTTAATGTAGTTTTCCGTCATGTATTTCTTCTGGTCGTAATATTCTGGGATTCTATTTCTTTTTTTGATGTCCTCTGCGTAGCCATTCCCATATCTGTTCGCTTAGTATCGCTTCTGCCTTAATTCTCATGGAGAGAATACGTTTCCCATTGTTTTTCCTTTATTTCAGGAATCAAATGTCCAGATTTAAAAAAATTTTAAAATTCAATATTCTCAGGCATGAAAATTCCAGACTACTGTTGTATCTAAATCTTATTTTCTTACTGTAGCTAAGATCAATTTTAAAGAAGAAAATATAGGATCCCAGAAAATGTTGAATGTAGCTTTTGTGAGGTAATTAAAAACAAATTAAAGTGATATATTACAAAAAGCACGCCCTAGTATTTTTGTTTTTACAATAATATTAACCATGTAAAGGTCCCAAGAGCCACTCGAGGTAGATGATTAAATAAGGAAAAGGCACAAGAAGGAACCGGAAATAAAATCTTAAACGGGACGCAATGGAAAAATCTACTCTTTAAATGACCGAAGAGGAGTATGAACAGGATGATAGGCGAAATTACCTACTCCTATTGAGAAAAAAAAGCAATTTAATGGTAAATAAGAGTTCGGTCTTAGGCGGAGACGTTAGAAGTATAGCTGATGTAGACTTTAGAAGGATCTGGAAACCCAATCCTAAACAGGACACAACGGATGCACCTCTACTCCTGTTTACAAAACCGGACGGCAATAACTGGTTTAAATTTGAATAAAAAAAAAAACAAAAAAAACACAAGGGTGGGGTAAGATATATAAGACAATTTGGAAAATGTTTCGACACGTTTCACTGATCAATGGGCATCAGAATTTTTATTTCAATAAAATTGGCATTAGCGAGACAATTTACGTTAGCCCTATGAAAGCATTATATTTTCTCTCGTTGTTCAAATTAGATTTAATTAATTTCAATTCAGTTTGTTTTAACGTTTCATAACCCACAATTCTTTCTCACCAGTTATATCAGCTGACAAATGTAGGTCCGTCGCATATTAATCACAGGGGATTCGTAGATCATTGCACTTTCAATACATTTGCGTGTGAGTAAATTTTTATTAAAACTTTCGGAAGCATATAACTAATATATATATATATATATATATATATATATATATATATATATATATATATATATATAATGTAAATCTATTTAAACGCGATGGGTAAAAAAACCTGGGTAACACAATTTTCAAACAAATTGGTATCAGATGAAAAAAAAATTGGAAAAAAAAAGAAAGCACCAGAAACCTCCGAACAGGGCGAAAGAAATCATCCAGTACCTTAAATTTCTGAGACAAAGAAAAAAAACCAGCGAGTAATAGGTGAACCAATATGAGTGGTCAGTAAGCTAAGTAGAGCAAAAGTAAATTAAATAAATCCTAATGAGCCAGGTACTACCTACCTAGGTTTCCCGACATGGGATCATCAGGGTGAAATGGCAGTACACTCTGTTGATTCCATATCGTGAAACGTAGGTAAGTATTACCTGGCGCACTAGGATTTAATTATTATATATATATATATATATATATATATATATATATATATATATATATATATATGTATATATGTGTGTGTGTGTATGTATGTGTGTGTATACACACACATATATACACACAAATATATATACATACATGTATGTACATATATATGCACACACACACACACATATATATATGGATATATATATATATACATATATATATACACAGAGATAGACAGAGAGAGAGAGAGAGAGAGAGCGCGAAGTGAGAAAGCCAGTACTCCTAGAAACGGCCTTGTTTAACAGCTCCATTGAAGTAGATGAATGATTGGCACGTTGATTGGTCCACTGAGGTGCAAGTAAAACTTCGTTCAGTCAGTCATGGCACCTGATTTATGCAATCATGTGATTGTAAATTGGAAACGATTTTCCGACAGTCTAAAATTCGTGGCACTCGCGTATCCCCCACCCCAGGCAACATTGTCCTCTATTTTGTTTAGATACTAAAAAGCTTTCTCTTTTAGTCGGTTGATTTTGACATTTGTTGAATTACTTTAAATATTTCTATTATATTGTTATATAATGTTATATAAATACAATTTATAATTATTCTTATTTTACCCATTGAAACAGGAGCAAGTTTTAACATATCGTTTAAAATAAAAAGCCTTATTGCAATATTAGATAAGTCACTAGTAGTAAATCTTATTTCAACTATAAAATATAATGCTTCTCTTTATATTTCTGTGATGAGGTTGTTTAACGAGTTACACTATTTACATTGTTCAGACTGTTGTCATCTTTATAATATTCATGAAGTTTGGCCTATTCTACGCCGCGGCCTTTATCGGGTGATACATCGGAATTGGATGAGGACAACAGTCCGAATAATGTAAATAGTGTAAATATTTCTAATGCTTTATAGACAATTAAGTTTCCCTATAGATTGGTTCAATAAACAAGCATGAAGTCAGATGGGAAAAGAGTTAAATTACATAGAACAATAAAAGATAGGAAGTTGTGGAGTCACAATCCCCACGTAATGGTGCATAACAATAAGGATTTTATTGCGTTATATAAAATACCATTTTTAACAGTGAATATTAACTGAGACAGCTAATTCTGGAGATATAATTACTAAATTGAGTTCGTATTTTACAACGTTATTCGCATTTTCAGTACCGTGTCTAATTAAATTAAGCTTAATAAAAATTTGAATAATTTCGTCCTTTGCTTTCTGATATAATTTTTATAGTGACTACTCAAATCGATTACAAGCAACACCCCTGAAGTGATCCTTACACAAAACCAACAAATTGATTGATTGATAATCTTTCAAAAATTTTCTTTCTAGAGTTGGGCTAAAATATAAAATCTCAACTTTAAGAAAAAAAAATTATCAGATTTGAAAACTCGCAGTCAGGCTTTGCCGTAAAAATATTATTTTTTTTTAAATAGCCTTTAGAAAAAGTACTGAATAAGCTGAAAAAAATATAACCTTAAAACAATCCGTTGGGAGCAGGAAATAGCATTCTTTTCTGTTGTATGCTCGCCATGCTTTTAACTTGTCGTTGGGTTAAAAATGTATTTCAACAGTGAAGAGTTCCAAATGTCAAGAGTTAGAATCTGTCAGCCATCTTGGCATCACACAAAAATAAACGTGTGAAAATTTCCGACATCTGGTCAGTCAACCATATTCAACCGGAGATCCTAAATGTTTTTTTCTTTATTTATATTTTTGAAATTATACGTATGCTTTTGTAACTCGGGCTCAATGTATTCAAATCTTAAAAAGACATACGCAGCACAATGTATTAACAGCTATGCGTATTTTCCAGATTTCAGTGCGTGTTTTGTACTGAAGACTTACGGCTTTCTTCATCTGTCACGAACATTAATTTCGTTTTTCCATGAATACTACTTGACGTTGAATTCTATAACACTTTCCTTTTTTCATAGTACAATAGATTCAGGAGTCATTATGTTCTGCAATAAGCTGGAGGAAATTCTCGACCGCTCTGTGTACTGGTTACTGTTTCTTTATACGAATTACGTGACAGACACAATAAGTAAACGTTAATGTTTTAGGCTCGAGGCTGGGCTGAAAAGTTCTAAGGTTGACTATGAAAGAGTGAGGCTAGAGCTGTGAAATCTTGCTAGCATTAATTTCAACTCTTAAGGTAAATGCTACACAAACGCATTTATATAACTTAGATTTTATCTTCAGTGGAAGATCAACAGTTTCCAAGGAATTGTTTTCGGTTATGTTGAATCTTATGACCTAAACCATTAAATTATTTAACATCGAAATCGGCATCTTATGAATTGATTTCGAGTGTGTAAGCATTTACTTCGGTGATAGGTAAGTATCTGACATTTATATATGACTTCTATAAGAATTATTTCGTAAATAAGTACAAAATTTTTATTTGCATTTGAGTCTGGGATGGGCCAACATTGGTAAGTTATATTTAAGACAATCTGGAGATAAGTACAGTGTAACCCGGATGTAAGAGATTTATCCGGACATGTCTCTTATATCCGGGTTTGGTCTATTTTGTTTTATTAACACAGGCTCTAATTTGGGACCAGAGAAAATCTATCTTATATCCGGGTTTCTCTTATATCCGGGTCTCATATCCGGGTTACACTGTAAATGTTAGTTTATATTTGAAAATATTTTCATGATAGGCAGTCTCTTTTTTCAGGGATGTATTGCCTATCAGCGGGTGATAGACATAATGTATTCTAGGCTCCTCCAAACAATGTAGACGCACTTTGTTTGAAACATTTTATAAGAGCGTCGATATTTAAAAAATGTTAGTTTACTATTTAGAATAATATGTAACCAAGACAGAGGAAGATTATTTTTTTTTAAATTAAAGAAGATCTTTAATTTAAGTATACTGAGGAATAGAAGAAAAATATTTAACTAAACTTCAGAGATCCAATGACACATCGTGTTTTGATAGCTTACAGGGTGGTCCGAAAGTTTTGTCACCCCCTACCAAAAAGTAACGGGAACTATGGAAGAACGAGTAATACATTAATTCAAAGCACATGTACTGGATTCAGTTTCTTCACTTTCATTGACGCTGCCACACAGAGAAGGTCTGTATGAACACCATCATTTTTGTGTCAGCCATCTGAAATAGAAAATTATATTATGTAGTGGTGACAAGTTTTTTCGGACCGCCATGTAGATTAAAATCGTAGAAATGTGTATTTTTAAAGCTCAAGTGTCAAATTTAGTTTAAAAAATGAATTTTTCTGTTGCCCCATCCACAGGACCTTAAATATACAAACTGCATCCTGGGAATTATTTTGCCATTACACCCATCTCATCCCAGACTATTTTATGCCCTTTATGTAGTCAACTGGCCAATGAAGGTGAAATAATGGCAGAATTGGTCATAAGCATTAGGTTAATATAGGAGACGAGTGTAATAGTAATAATTTACCGCATCCCGTGCAGGGGGTATAAATGTATCATATTCCTATGCAAAAGCCCAAATATGATACTAATACAGTAGAAACTCGGTTCACGAATTTAATTCATTCCTGAAGGCCGTTCGTAACCCGAAATTATTTTTCCAATAGGAATCAATGTTGAGAAAAAAATTCACAGTACAATAAAATTAGAAAAGAAAAGCACATCACAAAACACGAATATATACAACACGGCGGTCGATTCAGAAATTATTCCGTTCGTGATAACTCGGTTCGGTTATGTTGTTCCAGAATCGAAATTTTGTTCGATAACCGAGGCATTTTTATCTCGTATTTTCTGTTCGAAAACCGATTTGTTCGACATGTGAGACGTCAGACAACCAAAGTTCCTCTGTATTTAATTTCAGACTCCTGTATAAAGGACCAACTTACCTATCCTAGAAGCAAGTAAATATTTAGGGTCTAAGATCTATAATACTGATTTTGCCATTAAATAAGCCATAATGGGTTAACGTAAAATCAAGCAAATCAACCTACAGCTTTGGTAATGTTTCTAACAGTTACTGTTTAAATCTCGGTGCTTAATGTTCATCCTGGTAAATACTAACATTAATATTTTTAACATCGTACCCTTATTTAAATTGGCCTAATTTTCGGAAGAGATATATTCAGGAAAAATGTTAGTGACATCTGCAATACCCAATTATATTTTTGTTAACGTTTAACTAAAATATAAATTTTCTTATAGATTTATGTATCTTATTTACACTATTTAAATGTGGACTAATTTCCTAATCTTTGTTATCTCAACGTTTCGGCCGTGGTACCATCATCCTGCCTTCATCAGGTGTATATCGATCTGGGTAACCTGAAAGGATTTCCCACGAGAAAATAGCCTAGTGGCTTAAAGCATTGGTTTGTCAACTTGGTGATGACGTACTTTTCAGTTCAGTCTCTTGGGCGGGCAGTGTGTAGTTGGATTTCGGACGAGCAACAACGGAGCAGTACTACAAATAACTAGACTATAGATATGGTCAGTGGAACGAAAAGTCTAATTCCGTGGGGTTCAGGTCGGAATTCCCGCTAGGTTACCCGGATCGATAACGACCTGATGAAGGCCGGAAGGCATAATGGCCGAAAGTTTGCGATTGCAACAACTAAGATGAAGAAAATAGTTCGTATGTAAATGGTGTAAATAATAGCTCCCCGAACTTTAGACGAATTATCGATTCAGAACTGTAATTTTTAACATGATCTGATTTTAGATGTGTGCATGTTATCGCATTTTTCGTTTTAATAAAATAATTGTAAAAGGTATCCTAAGCACTTACTGTATTCAGTTAACCATTTAATTATTTTTTTTCATAGATGCTCCGTTTTCTCAGGACCTATCACCATATAGCTGTTGAGGTGCGTTCGCCTGATATATTCTTATTAGATACGGTGTCACGATGAATATACAAGATTTTGTACATGTGTACATGGACATTATTTTGGCCTGCTGCGATTTCACTCAATAATAATAATAATAATAATAATAATAATAAAATAAGAGTAGTCGTAATAGTGTCGTACATTGCTTCTGGGCTCTGAAAAGGCGACGAAAACTTTTTTTAAGCATTTCACCCCAAGCAAAGCGGGAGAGCATTAAACACGCAAGGGGTAACAGAGAGTAGGGACAAGAGTAAAGAGGCGTGATAGAGGAAAGGATGAACAGAAGGGCGGGGAATTAGATCAAGGCATCTGAAGATTTCGATTGACATTGCATTTGAATATTTGGAGATTACAGCTATTAGGGAAGCAAGTAAGAGGAAAGGAGTTCCACAGACGGTTAGTGCGAGACATGAAGCTATTGGAGTAGAAGAGACGGCTATATTTAACCGTTTCGACAGTGAAAAGGTGAGACTGAGATGCCAACCTACTAGCATGTTTAAATTCATGCAGTTTGAGAAACCATCGAAAGTAGCACATCGGAGCAGTTACTGTGAAAGTATTTGTAGAAAAGACAGAGGGAAGCGACGGAACATCTGTGAGAGAGCGACTGTAAACGAGATGCCAGATCAGAGCCAGACACATTGTATATCCGTCTTTGGACCATAAGGCGAACAGCGGGGGCTAAAGACCATATACTGCAGCAGTATTCCATGCAAAGACGAATGGTTGATTTATAGATTTGAAGGAAGGACTCGGACGAGAAAAACTTTCTGGCGCGACACAGCGAATCAAGGTTCCTTGACCTTTATTGTTCGAGTTACGGCGAATGGGTAGAGTGAGGGAAAAAATCACAGCAGTTAGAAAGTGACGGAGACAAGTCTTTGGTGAACCACTAGCCAGTCTCTTTGTCCAGATCAAGAATAGGACCGGTTAAATAACATTTGGACACCTAAGCAACTTCGCGTGGCTACGCCTTCTTCTGGTATGTCGTCGACGCAACTTCGCGTGGCTACGCCTTCTTCTGGTATGTCGTCGACGCAACTTCATGTGGCCACGCCTCTTCCTGCATGTGCCCCGGCAAGCTCGCATTTCCTTTCGCTCAGGACACCTGCACGTCTTGTTTATTTTAACCACCGGATGCATTTTCTGCTTATGCTCTCACCCGTTCCGATTTCCGCTTATATACTGAAGTAAGGCCAAAGGTCTTTCCTCAATCGATATCCACCAATAGTAATAATAACAGTAATAATAGTAATAGTAATAATAGTAGTAGTAGTATATGGGATCACTAGGTTGGGGACGTTTCAGTTGCATGCCTTCACGCTGGCAAGGTTTCCTTTGTTTTGATACGTCCATTACCAGTACAGCCGTCTTTTTCGCTACAAGACAAGCAATGTTTGTACAAAGACATAATTTTCGTAGATTTATAAATTTTTATTACTTGAACATTTTAAAAATAACCTGAAGATGGACATACTGTCGAAATATTGTTTATTTTTCTTTTCTTAGACCGCGCTCTTCGCTTAAATGATGAAAAGGATTGGAAGAGTTACGAAAAATCATTT
>OZ038495.1:34821771-34831771 GCA_964036315.1 Acanthosepion esculentum | reverse complement strand
ATAATTACCAAATGTAGCCAAGAGGTGTAGACATAAAAGTGCTCAATGTGATTAGACAGAGCAAGAAATATATATTAATAAATACACATATTCCTGCGTTTGGTGTGCAACTTAAATCGCACTTAAGTCGCACATCAAACGTAGCTATAGGTTTATTTGTTAATATAACGTATTAACGCATTATGGATTGCATCTTTTAATTGTTCTCTTTCTCTTTAAATTGAAATAATGATCCCTCTCTTTTGGGACCGCTTGGTCCAGGTTTCCTCTCTACTGTTCCCTGTTTGTTAAAATTATTCACCGATCTATTGAATGTTCACCGATCTATTGAATGGACTTTGAAGATGGAAGCCAAAGTATGAATATTGGTACCATTACTGAAGGCTAGAGTGATCTTTTTCCTCTTGCCATTGCTCAGTTGGAAAGATAGATTTTAACCTGTTCTCTTTCTAGCAGAATAACTCAAACGGTTTTTCCCTGATACATGGTTTAATGATGGTTAAATGCCTTATCTGAAAACAATGAAAAAAGAAACTCAATTAGTTTAGTGATTTTTTAGATATGAAACATTTTGGGGGATGGATAATTATGCTGTTACACGATTCGTTGTTTGTTACAACCGGTATCTATCTATATCTATATCTATATATATATATATATATATATATATATATATATATATATATATATATATGTATTAAGCATTCAACCCCAAGCAAGGTGGGAAGCCACTAGCACGCAAGGGGTTACAGAGAGGGAGCGAAGGCAAATAGCAGTGATAGAGGAAAGGATGGAGAGAAGGTTAGGGGATAGATCAGGGCATCTGGAGACGTCTATTGACGTTACATTTGAATAGTTGGAGATTATAGCTATCAGGAAAACAAGAAATGGGGAGGGGGTTCCACAGGGCAGAAGTGCGAGACATGAAGCTATTGGAGTAGAAGAGACGGCTACATTTTACAGTGAAAGGGCGAGAGCGAGATGTCAGCTTAGTTGAACGCTTAAATCCATGAGGTCTGGGAACCAGCGAAAGCAGCTCAACGGAGCAGTTACCGTGAACGTATTTGTAAAAAAAGACAGAGGGAGGCAACGGCACGTCTGTGAGAGACCGGCTACAGACGAGATGCCACATCAGGGCCAATTATATTGCATATCCGTCTTTGGATTCTATCAAGGACCTTGAGACAATTAGAAGGGCCTCCAGACCATATATGGCAGCAATACTCCATGCTAAAGCGAATGGTTGATGTGTAGATTCAATATATATATATTGAAAGGTTCTCACAAGGAGGAAATACAAAATGGATATTGACGTGATCAGATTTTAAAAAGTGTTTTGACCTGGAACTTTTCAGTACCGTCAGGTCATTATCTTAGAACGGTTGCTGAAAATCTCTCGGTCCGACATGAAAAAGAATCTCACAAAATGACCAAACATGAGAAATTTTGAAAGGCTCCTTGGTCGGACCTGCCATTTTCACCAAACTCGCTTGTCCCCGTGCCGGTTTGAGGACTGTCTCCGTGCCGATTTGAGGCCCTGTATCCGTGCCGGTTTGAGGCCCTGTCTCTGCACCGTTTTCAGGCCATTTCTCCGTGCCGGTTTGAAACCTGTCTCCGCGTCGGTTTGAAAGCTGCCTCCGTTGAACGTATTTTGTGCAATGATAAAGAAAAACGCAATTAATTTCAGATCTCATGATGTCATCGAACTAGAATGCATTAGTTTTTAAATGAACATCTTTATACAAGCTCATTCCCCTCTCCCTTTTACATATATGTAGGAAATTTATATAAACATTATTTTATGATGTACATGTCTTTGAGTAGACATCAATTTTTTATTCACAGTGAATCGGTAGTTTTTTTTACTAATCTTAGAGAAGACCAGATACAAGGCCACAAGATACGAAAATCACAACTTATCAGAAACAAATATTTAGGAGGCAAGCATACTAGACATTAGATTACGATGGTGTGCCCGATCACTACCTTATATAATTAGGAGGAGGAATGAGGTAAGGTTTTGCTTCACAGTCTTACAAGTAAGTATGTGTATTTATTGTAAATTATTTGCAGTTTTGGTACGAGGCCGAAAGAGAAGTGGGGTGAGTCTGGTCTACAGTAACTATTCTAAACCTAGCTTATCAGACACACGGCCTTATACATCCATTACAATTACAATTACTCAATCACCACAAGGACTCACCCATCACCATTCAATCCGCCATATATCATATATATAGCTGTCCACTCGTATTCGACGATAGTCCCCTACTAGGGCGGCTATACAATCCTTATTGCAGACGCTCGCTCAGGTACATTTGTGTTTGCTCAACTATGCTGAGCAGACCTTAGTTACAGTGTCTGGGAAAAAGCGTGTTATCTAGCGTGGTCAACAGTTTGAACAAGGCCAGCACATCCAACCCCTCGGCCACGATGACTTGTGACTTTGTACTAGCACAGCTATCGACGGCCCCCAAGGTTTCCGTCTACCCAATTTCACTTACAAGGCTTGGATCAACCAATGGTATGGTTTTCAGGCACTTTCCAAAGGTACCGCACGCTGAGATCGACCCCTCCTGTCCGATAATATCAGGAAGTTTCCTTCTTGACAAATTGACCATAGTTGGATTCGAACCCGGGTCCCTAACTACTCGACCACGTGCCATATATCACAATATCGTTTATTCACAAGAAACCTACTAAAACACTTATGGTACAAAATTCCATATGTACATGTAGTTATGTTTTGCATTCATGCCCACACACACTTTATATAATCAATCAGTAGATGTAGTCTTGAATAAAATACATACAGTGCCACCTAAGTAATGTCTATCCTCTTTGTTTCATTTCACCACTCCCTATCAGAATAGTCGACATTGCTAGTTAAGCCCCCCACAAGTTTTTTTTTCTTTGCTTATTTTCTTTATCCCGTTTAAGGGCGAGCATTACACACTTTTTTTCTCTTTTGGCGGGTGTATCAATAGTTCTATCGTGGTGCAATACCTTAGGTGCATTATTGGTATAAAATGTTAGGTCCCTCCGTTCAACTGCATTCTACTCACTGGAAGATGGCAAGAACGCGAAACTAGACTAACAACTCCAGCTTAACTTTAATTACTGACCTTGTGAAGAGATTTTTGCTCTCTCTGGGTGTTGAGCACTTTACTGCGTAGATACGCTTTTTGCCTTGTGGTCTTTTTTTCCTCGTTCGGGATTTTTCCTTGTCTAAGCTGTTAGGTTGTCTGGTAAGTTGCCTGTTGGTCACATCAACATCATTGGTTTTCCTTTAGTATTAGCAGTAGTCTATATCTTTATCTCTCTCTCTCTCTCTCTTTCTTACGTAAACACACAAACACACACACACAAACACACACACACACACACACAAACATATACAAAACTATGAAAAGACTTTTAGGTCAACATATCTGGTCACTTATATTAATAAAATTAGACATAAACATCTTCCTATCTCTCCTTTCCCTCTCTAGTTTCGATCACATGTCTATCTTCCTCCTCCCCCCTCTCTGTAATCTTATACCAAATTAAAACTGCCTCATCAAACACATGTGTGCATACATTGAAAATAGTGATATGTAAGTATTAAGCCTGGAAAAAATTGTCACCCATATTATTTTTTTTAAAATGGAGATCTGATGAATTAGAACCAAAATCTCGGTCCTAAGGAAAAAAAGTATAATCCCATGAACCCTTAAAGTTGCCTATTTATATATATATATATATATATATATATATATATATATATATATATATATATATATATAATATATATAATATATATATATATATATATATATATATATATATATATATGTTTGGGCAGCAACCTTTCTTTTAAATATCTTTCATTAAATACAGCGGAGAATTTCATTTTTCCAGCATCCTTACGTTTTTCCGTTTTGTAGAAATAAAGGAGTACAGGCATATTCAATAATTTTCATTGTGCAAAACACTTGCGGCCATTCTTTAGCCATTTTCAAGTGCGTTTTGTTTTTCGCGTTATTTTTTCCTCATGTTTTTGTTGTTTTCAATAGGAACGTTTATTCCGAGCCTTCGCGTGATGAGCGCAGCTGGAATTCTCGTGAGCATCTATTTAAAAAAAAATTACACCCCATTTCTACTGTTAAATACGATAAAATTGATAGTAGAAGAGATTTTAAAAAGTAGGGCTTTTCTAATTGCGAGATGTTTCCGGTAATTTGATTTATATAAAATTTGAGTGTTTCCGACCAGAATTGTTCTTCAGGGTTCTTGTAAATTGTATATACACTGTGATATATTTTATGAAAAGTACATTTTTAATTTAACTTAAATATTTTTTTTATCTCACTTAAGACTACTTTTTCTTCCCGTGTATTTTTCTATTGTTCTGTGATCACACTTCAACACTTTAGCAATTCCAAACGAACTAAATTTCTCTGGTTTCTCATTTGAATTTACATATTTTAAAAAAATACATAGACTTACGGCCATATCACTTTGAAACATTGGTTCTCGTAAGATCACCGAAGATAGGCAACGTCGAGCTTGGTCAGTGTCTATATGCTTGGGAATAACAGGTGCTGTAATTTTGCATGTGTGTTTGTGTAGCGTAGTGGATAATGACTCGGAATTGTTAATCGAAGAGACGAGTTCCAATTCCAGTTGGGTTTGTTATATACACTTACGCGCAAATACCCTTGGGAAAGGTTTGTGTAAATCCTGTACGAGATTCGTGTGACGCTAGGTATATTAGATTCTATAAAAAGTGTAACTTGATTACAGTCAGTGATTTTGTCTCCGAGTCGTTAAGTTGCGCAGAAGACGTGTTCTTGAGACGTGAAACATCTGGATTGAATTTTATCTCCCCGACACGAAATTCTCTTACAGACTTGTTCCAAGAATGAGATTAAAATCAGAAAAATCAAAGTATATAATTACTGCTATGTTTTCCTTTTAAATCTATACCTATAATTCTCAAAATGTGTGTGTGTCTGTGTGTGTGTGTGTGATCGGATGTTTATGCAATTCCACAGTTTTCATCCGATTTCAATGATTTTTTTTTGGTTTGATCGATAATTCTTCAGTGCCGGGTTTGATTTCAAATTGTTGGCGACAATGGCTCTACTACTTTCTGCCCATTATAATTCTCAGCAACGTTTTACTATTTACTATCTGTTCTTGGATATATATCCTTCATAATTTTTTTTTTAATAAAAAATAGTTTAAATCATTATAATAATATTATTTTTTTATACAGTTCGCTTTTCAGCCCCCCCCCCCCCATTCAAATTGTTACCCCCCTCATTTGGGGATGTGCCTCAGTTGCACCCAGTTGTTGTTACTAATATTAATTTTCGGGTGGGCTGACTTTAAACTTAAATGCACCAATTGAACGGCAAAAATTCCCAGTAATGAAACACCCGGTCGAAAACGGGTCGTACTGCTACTTTCAAATATATACAAATATTTCCATGGATTTTAAGTTCGTTGGTTGACTGTTTTTAACGGCATATCAACACCTCTAAATATTTTGTATACATTTCCTTTAAATAATGGTTTTAGTGATGAGCGTTTTCACCAAAACCTCAAAGCATTGCATTCGTAATCAATAAGAACTGCTGAATCATGTAATCTAGATTCAGTATATTTTGACCGCAGAATACTAAAAAAATATTCCTATTAAATTTATTACTCATTCTTTTCATAATATGAAGATGTCTGAGTAGAAAACTTGGAACTGATACAAATTTCGGTTATTTTTTCACAGCCACATTTGCGAAAGTCATTTGCATATTAGAAAAAAACGACTTACAAATTTATGCATGAAATTCCGCTTTTTAATAAGACCTGTCTTCAAGAACAATTCCTGCCAAAATCTGATGCATTTACATTACAATGTATATAATTTAAAATATAAACAACTATAAGTTTGCAATATAAAATTTCTCACGATGAACTGTTATTGTAAAGTTTTCTAATTACATAGATAAGCTGAAAATGACATGTTCCTCATAAGTAAATCCTAATATACCATTTTTTAAACATTGATTTGTATTATAAAAATATGGGCATAAAAATTATTGCAAATAATTCTCATTTCAACGAATTTTCCAAAATCTAGAATGGTCGGCTCAAATATTAAAAATTTTTCGAACATTCACGCCGGTAAATGTAATTAATACTCTTTAATTAAAAAACAGAATTTACTCAAATAAGTGTATCCATAAATAAATAGAAAATATATTAAAATATTCATCAGATTTAATCCATTTCGTATTATATATATATTTTTAAGCCATTTGTATGTTTATACATTCTTTTTATAGATACAAATATTTAAGTAAATGCTATGTTCATAATAAACAGTATTAAACAACATTTACCAGCCTGAATGTCCGAGAAATTTCCATAGAAAATATTCGTCCTCCGACAGGAATCGAACCTGTATCCTATACGGAACCGTCATATAGCCTGACGAGCATTTAACCGATTTGGCCACAAAGGAGCTTTCGGTTAGCAATGTCGAATTTACTGCTTTTAAACTTCAATCTTCCATGAATCTCTCACGTACATTCATATCTGCTCAAAGCGCATTCAAATGTAAACAAATGACGTCACACATTATAAAATGGACAAAGTCCGACAATTATTTTAAGACATTTTTATGTATAAAAAAGAATGTATAAACATAAAAATGTCTTAAAATAATTGTCGGACTTTGTCCATTTCATAATATATATATATATATATATATATATATATATATATATATATATATATATATATATATATATATTATGAAAAAAGATTTCGTGTGACACGTTTCGTCATTTAAGATTTCATCGGACTAATTTTGTTCATATTGATGTGATATTCAACATCTCACACAATAATCATAGAAGATAAGCTAAGAAGAGTCAAACGTAACAACCTGTGCGCAAATGTACTGTCGATGATCTTGCGATTAAAGCATTTTCTAAATATTTTCATATTTAATTAGAGTAGCATTTTCTTTTAGACCAAAATGCTCAGTTTCTTTACTCTGAGTAAGTAATGTTTAATGTGTTGCTTTTACCATTTGGGGCAGATCTTCTATTATCAGAATGTACGATATTGAATAATTGTGCTTCAAACAAAAACATCTAAATGAAATGGGCTAGATTACCGAAAACACATAAAAAAATCATCTTTAAATTCCCAGCGTCTCTCGTTTGTGCGCATGTGTAGTCGCATCAACGTAAATATAAACTTATTTCGAAACGCTTCACACAAAAACTTTTCCCCAAAATTATGCTTGATATATAAAAATTTATATATTTTCACTCCCCACCCGCATATATGCATGTGTGAACGCATCAAATTCAAAAATATCTCAAAGCAATGGTTAAATTTGGCTTTGATCGAATAAAGACTATACGTCTTGGCGAAGACCACACTTTTACGAACATTATAAACTGGCGCTACAGAATCAAAAAGAACTGCATTAGTATCTGTCTATATTTCTGAGATAAGGTATTATGTACATTATTTCAGAGGGAAATTAACAGGAGATAACTGATAACTGATATCCATTAAAACATGGCACGTGGAACTAGAAGAGTCTACCCCAGTGAGCGAAATAAAGGGTTCAGTTCGACATTCCAACCACCTGAAGAAGGCCGGAGCGTACAACGGCCGAAACGTTGTGATAAACATGGCGACAAAGATGAGGACAATAGTCCGAATAATGTAAATAATGAACTGCATTAGGTGACAGAAACCACATCACGAGAATTTCAACAACCGAAACAAGTAAAATGTATATCACATTTAACTCTAAGAGAAAAGGATATAATGGAGATGTTGATTTCCAAATAAAAGCCTTAGGAGGAAAACTCCCATCAGTACCAGAAAGAACGATAACAGCTACTGGATTTGAAACTTGAAATAGACAGTAGTTCTGATTTGTCTATCAATTCACGCCTAATGTTATTCCATAAGAAAACGGCTATATTACTATTTACCTTTATTCCTTGCCGCATAGATGCTTGATGATTGCGCGTCATGGGTAAGACGATAAGCTATATCCACCAAGGCTTTGATCAGAAGATTTTAAGTAGCGTAGAACCAGCTCTTAATTGCTGGTCTTCCCAGGTCCACCCCCACCTGAGGTGGTAGCACCTGTTAGGGTCCCAGATATGAGTAATTAGTTAAACTCCACCGACAAAAAAGGGTCAACAAACTATGAAAGTATAAAAATTGTTTTTACTACCAGCGATACTTGTTTGAAAATTTTTTACCAGCAATACTTAAAAAAAAAAAATATTACCAGCAATAAATTATATATATATATATATATATATATATATATATATATATATATATATATATATATGAAACTAATTGCTGGTAATATTTTTTTTCAAAAATGTATTACTGGAAATACATACACACACACAGACATATATATATATATATATATATATATATATATATATATATATATATATATATATATAATTTATTGCTGGTAATATTTATTTTTTTTTAAAAGTATTGCTTTTAAAAAAAATTGCCAAAAAGTATCGATGGTATTAAAAACTATTTTTTTACTTTCATAGTGTGTTGACCCTTATATATATATATATATATATATATATATATATATATATATATATATATATATATCGTTCGTTCGGCATCCGTCCGTCTCGGGAAACGATGGAGTAGCGCTTCTTTTTTTTTGTAAAGAATCTTCTAGGCGATGGAGTTACATCGCCTCTGGTGACTGTGTAGTCCCACTCTGGAGTGGCAGTCTGTCAGGCACTTGGCGCAGATGAAACTGGTTGACACGGAGACGGATGCTGTCCTTGCTATTCTCCTGGCTCTTTGCTGCCTCCTGATCTTCCCTTGCGGCTTCTGCAATTGTGACGCCGTCTCTGATTGTGGCTCTCCAAATCTTACGATTGTTAACCGCGGCTTCCCAGGTGTTGGGGTCGATGTCCGCCAGCTTCATTTCTCGTTTTCAGACATCCTTGAAGCGGAGCTGAAGTCTTCCAGTTGGGCGGTACCTCCCACAGAGCTCTCTGTACAGGATGACTTTTGGGATGCGGCCGGTACCCATGCGGCGTACGTGCCCCAGCCATCTGAGACGTCTTTGGCAGAGCAGCGAGAACAGGCTGGGGATGCCGGCACGTTGGAAGACCACTGTGTTAGTGACCCTGTCTTGCCACTTAATGTGCAGGAGATATTTTGTTTCGAAATTCCAGTCACCTGAAAAAGGCCGGAGGGTACAATGACCGAAACGTTGTGTATATGGCAATGAAGATGAGGATAACAGTCCGAATAATGTAAATAATGCAAGCTTCGACCTGTTTGATCGGAAGGGAATTTTGAAGCTACGTTTGCTATTTCAAAATTTTTGATCAGTTACACGTGTCTCTTAGTTTTTACCGTTCTCTCCAGTTGTGTGTTAATTGAAAAGTTCAACTCTACATTTTTCTCCGGCGTACGAAACTGCTATGAGTTTAGTGACCAGATAATATTTACGATAAGACCTTTAGCTTTTGAAATTAGGATACGGTAAAAACCTGAAAATGCCACTGACCTGGTACTCACCGGAGAAAGGACGAATGGGAAATAGAACAGCGTCCGATCTGTCTCGACCTTTCAAACATGAGAATTTTCTGAGGTTTTCCAGACGATTTAGTTTTGTTAAGATTCTGAAAATAACAGGTCACTGAGTATCAGCTCGCTGGCAAAACAGCACTGCTTTTGAATAAACACAAAACTCACACCACTAGAGAGAAAAAACTGGATTTCGACATTCCAAGTACTGTCCTTTTATGTATTACAAATCATTTCAGAAATTCACATACATTTTCAGTGATTAACAAAAGTACAGAGTGTCCACCAAAAACTGGCATTTAAAATATAAATATCTGAGCATCTACAGGGTGGTTCAAAAGTCTTGCCACCCATAAATCTCTTCCAAACGGTAGGACCTCGTGTCAGT
>OZ038495.1:34809271-34816771 GCA_964036315.1 Acanthosepion esculentum | reverse complement strand
AGTTGTTAAAATGCGTGGAAGACCTATTCTTGAGACGTGTGTCTGCTAGATTAAATTTCATACCCCACATAAAATTCTGCTACAGATATGGAATGTGGTTCGCTAGGTTGTGCGTTTAGACACATCGGACGCCTCTAATTTAAAATGCAAAATCTGTTCTGCGTCCCGGCATTCTCAGAGTTTCTATGTATTTGTTTATATTTCGTCTCCTTGGTCTCCTCCTCCTCCTAATCATCATCATCAATAAATACATTTAATCCTAAGAACTTCTTTTTATAAAGCGAATCGTGCCGCCTACGCTTTTTTCACATTCTGTTATTCAGTTACATATGACTATGAAAGCAATCATTAGAAATGAATTCTTTTTTGACATGTCTTAGAAATTAATCCTTCCTATGATATCAAAGATTATCTAAATAGCTAATTATGTTTCAACAAACTTAAGACTTTTGTTTTAATATTTAATTTTTTACACCACGTGGTGATTTATATGGACAAATATTATCCATGGACTTTTTCACAGCGTAATTCAATTTGATGAGTCGACGGTTGATTTATATAATTACGAATTAATGTGAGCACGTTCAACAGAAAGAATGGTTTCCTTGTTTTTGATAAGCAGAACATATTTCACAATGACTCGCAACGATTGATTTTTACATCTTAATACTGGGCGAGAAAGCCAACTTCTAAAAATAGCTCCGACTCAGGATGGCTTATGGAATAGTCGAAAAACAACTGTTATTATCAGCTTCTAATGCAGTGTGCTTCATAATTTGGACAACTTTGAGAAATCAATAAAATTCTCTTTTTATTATGAGGAATATAGAGACTGGAAATAGTTTTTTTAGGGACTACTCTCATCTATCATTACTTCGGCCATCAGCTTCAATTATTTGGTGTAAACATTCTTTCGTCTTATATATCATAGGAGAAAGGGACGGAAAGTACAAGTTCTGACACCCCGAGTGCGATACATGGGATTTTTCCACTCCGCTCAGGGTTTGTAATATTGTCGGTCCTGATCTGGCATCTCAACTTCAGTCACGTTCTCATTGCCGTGAAGTGGCTTCCTTCCGTCTTTTCTATAAATATTTTCATGGCAGTTGTTCCGAGCTCTCATCCTTGGTACCTCGATCGCGTGAATTTAATTTTCCTAATCTATCAGTAATTAGGTCTCATCGTTTCGTTGAAATAACAAGATGTAGCCGTAAGTTCTATTCACATAGTTTCTTTTCTCACCTGTGGAAATCTATTCCGGTTTCTTGCTTCACTGCCACCTAAAACCTACGAAACTTAAATGCAACGTCAATCGTCATCTTCTGTCTTCCTGAACCTGTTCTTTTGTTGTCCTTTCTCCCCACTAAAGTCTCTCATTCTCTTCCACTATCAGCAACTCCTTCCGTCTTAGTGGCATTATCAGAGGCGGTATTGACGAAAAATAACGACGCGGGACTCTGTCGAGGCCCTGCGATTGGAATGATTACACTTCAAATCCGTTAACGAGGACGAAGCGGAGGGCTAGTCTGGTGCCAGCAGCTGCGGTAATTCCAGCTCCGTTAGCGTATATTAAAGTTGTTGCGGTTAAAAAGCTAGTAGTCCGAACTCGGTTTCGTGGTCGCGTTCGCGGCCCCGGGGCGGCGGCGCCATCGTCCGTCGTTGACTTTGGTCGTCTGTGCGCATTCCCAGCACTTTCCGCCAGTGTCAACTCCGATGAAATTTTAATATCGAACGAATGCAAAAAAAAAAAAAATTCTATGTTTTATGAAAGCATGAAAAATATAACTTATTAATTAATTATAAAAAAAGTTAAAAAAAAAACCTCTAAGAGGGCGAATTCTTTATTTTCGCATTTCTTTGTTTTACAACATAAAGCGTCGTCTTGGATAAAATGGCATATGGAACCTTTCAAAGTAACGTTGGAAACATCTCTTCATGTCCTCCGATCAGGGTGAAGCTACATTAAGGTTTTATTTCGGCAGACCAGTCTAAAGAAGTCAGAGACCGGTATCCCATAGAAAGAAGGATGTGAATAGAGGTGGAAGGTTATAAGAAGAATCAAACACCTATACTGGCAGCAAACTGCCTGCATACGGATAGAAAATGTGTTCAGCAAATATACAAAAATGGAAAAGTGTGTAAGACAAGGATATCTTTTCACCGGACTTATTCAACCTATAGAGCGAGGCAATTCGAACAGAATTAGAAGACCTATCAGGATATCATTACTTGTGGCTATAATCTTAACAGTATATGATATGCAGATGACACAGTGTTGATAACGGACACAGAAAGAAAACTACAAAAACTCCTACAGAATGTAATGAAGGAAAGCAAGAAGAATGGATTAAACATCAATTGCAAGAAGACAGAATGTATGGTTGTTCACAAAAGGATGAGACCAAATTGCGAATTTCAATCAAATAAATACAAAAATGTAAATATCTAGGCAGTTTTCTAACAGAAAGACACACATTCGTATTATGTACGACTATAGATATAGTTGTATGTAAAATAAAGAAGTCCGTTATAGGGGTTGAAAAACTCCTTCTGATCAATAAATCTTTCATCTCAGAATTCTGCTATAAAATCATTTAATCAGATTTTATCGAAACGAAGCGGACTGAACATATTTCACCGTTCATCTCACATTATACACCGATAATTTCAGACCATTACTTTGGCTTTTCATCACGCTTCATAAATGCGATATTGAAGAGGCGAACTGGAATTTATGCACATGTCATAAATCTAAATCAGGTCATTTCCCAGTATCTCATTCAATGCTTATACTAGGGAAGGAGTACATCTCCGAATAATTAGTATTACGGTATTAGCACGTAAGTGAATGTAATGGCTGGAATTCGAACTCGGACGTCCGATTCCTCAATCCAAGCCGCTATCCATTACTCCACCGTCTTATTGTCTGTTTCTGTTTTCTCTCTCTCTCTCTCTCTCTCTCTCTCTCTATCTATCTATCTATCTATCTATATATATATATATATATATATATATATATATATATATATATATATATATATATATATATATATATATATATATATATATATATATTGTCAGAAATTGCCTGACAGCCATGCCAGGGTTCTCCTGGCATGTTGCCAGACATATGGTCTTTTAGCAGCCACCCTCTTGGCCCAGGGCAGTATTAACTCCTCAAGATACTTAATGCAGGCCTTCGTGTTGAGTCTGTGGTCATCACCAACAAATTCTGGAGTACATTTCTCATCAGAAGGATTAGTGAGTTTTCCGAGCTGCCACACCGTCATGGTGCTCTTTTTCTCACACCCCGTGCCTAACTGACCATACGTTTCCGTGCAGTCGACAAATTCAAAAATAAACAACTCGCATGCACGGAATTAAAAATATACAATGGCCACCATTTAACTAAGTGTGGCTATGAAATATATATAACTAGCCTAAAAGCCACCCTATCGGGCGGCTTTTTAGCTAGCTACTGGTTTGGCCATCATCAGAATAGCTACGAAGGAGTAGATGTGATAGGCATCAATAAACTACAAAAGAACTCAAAATTGATTGCTTCATTTAAGTATTGAATTAAAGTTTAAGCTTACCTTTTAAAAGTTCAATGATAATTCTTCTGTTGCCCTTTAGCTTAAAGTCGATTTGATATACGTAGATCCTTATTTGTCGTACAAACAACTACTTTTATTTCATGGGTGGGAGAATAGGGGACAATTTATAAGATAAAATCAGTATAGTGTAAAGATAGGAAAATAGAACTCTGAATCTGAGCTCAACGAGAATCGTTCCATGTGCCTAACTTTTCCTAGGGCTTTTGAATAAGCTATGAATTATTGAAAATCGGACAAGTGGGAGCGGAGGAGTTGCTTGGGTACACATCGCACAAACACACACACACACACACACACACGCACACATACTGTACTTTATATATAACATGTAACATCTTGTACATATTTGTGTATTCGTGTACAAGGCTAACGGTCACATCAGTTTGAAATATTAGTTCCTGTAGGATCACCAGAGTTAAGAAACATCGAGCTTGATTAATACCTATATGGGTGACCGCTTGTAAATACCCTGTACTGTAAGCTTGGGTGGCGTAATGGATAATAACTCAGAATTTTTAATTGGAGAACCAAGTTGGGTTCGTTATATTCACTTACGCGCAAATACCCTTAAGAAAAGTATTAACCCCCTTTTCCCCGAGCTATGGGTTAATAATTAGTATGACTTGTATCACTAAATCAGTAAGTAAAAAAAATACAATCTAAAAATATTTTCCTGGCTTTAAATAACCTGTTGATAAATTGTTGACAAGCCGAAGAAAACGAATCAATCAATTTCCATATACATGCACATAATTAAAAGAGATAAGCGTGCATGTGTAAATGTGTGGGTTTGAGTATGCACGCTTTTTCTACAGATGTGAATAAATATGATTGAATGTAGGTTTATATGTTCATATCCTTTTCCCATAAAAATTCTCTTTGTTGATATATATATATATATATATATATATATATATATATATATATATACATAATCTTGAAAATGCTTCTCCGCAAAAAAACGTATGTGTACATAAAAGATAAAAATGAACCTGCATATTATTCTAAACAGAAAGACAGTGTTAGTGGGAAAGTGGGGAGATTCCTAAAGAAGTAGAGGTGTGTGGAAAAGCCTAGATAATGATAGATAAATAATGACTGTAAGTTCACGAATTGCTATTTTCTCTATTTGTTCCTGCTGCCTATTTACAAACATTCCTGTGATTTTCTTTTCAAACACTGTTTACACCCGACGCAATATTATGTTACCATGGTTGCTCCGTATTGAGAATCACAAAATGAATTCATTATTTTCCTCTCGACTTTTGAAATATCTTCTCTATTGAAATTGATAAAATAGTAATTCTGGAGATGAGAATGTTTGGTATTAAATGTTTACTGCAATGAATCGGTCGCAAAAACATTCAATAAAGAATAAATGTTGAATTCCTGGCAGATGAAAACAGAAATTTACAATAAAATCAAAGATTACTTTTTTACTCGTACTATTTGATTTTACCAGAACTATATAAACAGTTTTTTTTTAAGAAAAGGTGTCATTTCATTAGTTAGATAAGAAATATGAACAAATAAAGATGTCCTTACACAATATAAGTGACAATATAATTAGTCAAAGTAAACCATTATTTGCATGCGGACTATCGTTTTCATATTTGTTATCAGAACGTTTTCGGCCATTGTGTCGTCGTAGGCTAACCTATTGGGAATTCCGATATGAAATCTTTATTTCAGCTGATCCTATTTCGGGATATATTGTTTGGTATTTATTCAGTATTTTTCTTGATATTATTAATTGCCCACAGTTCTACAGAGTTCAAAAACTGCACTGCTTGTTCCACGGATTGAACCCACAATTACTGTCACCAAATTCACGGAATACTGTGGTGAACCATTAGGCTATCATTCTGTGGGACAATCTCGAGTGTAGAACACGGGGTCTTGACCTTAATTTCCCTGGGGTTGCTTGTTACGCTTTACTGTATTCACAGAGATTTCTCTTTTCTACTGTTATTTAAATATTCCTGGCATTACATTCTTATTTTTTATCTTTCTGTAAACTGACGTAAGTTTGTATGTATCTTGCATAGGCGCTGATTGTTTCAGATATCTGATTCTCCGGTGTTTTTCTTTCAAGAATTTTGACTCCATTTAACAGGGGTTGACTTCCTTTTTTTCCCCCTACAGAGATAACCAGCCGTTGTTACGGGTTACAAGCCACATTTTCAGTATTCATTTTAGGTGACAGAAGGCATTGTTCTCTAAAGCAGTGGGAACATTTCATTTTCTGCTTATTTTACTTTATTTTATTTTTCTTTCCAAACGTTCCCACTGTATTTTCGCCCAATTAACTAGCTTTTCCGCCATGTTTAGACGTGGGGAGAGTCCCATACTCGCATTTTTGTTTACTTGTATATATGTTTATTCATGCAAATCATAAGCTGATGTTAAGACGTAAATAAAATCGTGTTGCCTATCCCCCTCTCCAAATGTTTATCAAAATTGAGTTATTAGATTAGATATTCATGGAGAGAATGCGTTGTTTTGGTGATTTGGCATATGTGTGTTTTTATACAAATGTGGTGTTATGGTGAAAGGATCATTATAAGTAGGATCGGGTCAGTGAATGTAACTAGTTGAGTTAAATTTTAAAACCGTGATGACCAGTTTTCTTCCCTCCACATTTCGGCCTTGTGCCACATTTTATGTATTTTTACATAATTACGAGTTGTTAAGTTCCGTGGAAGACGTGCTCTTGAGACGTGTGTCAGCTAGATTAAATTTTATACTCCACATAATATTCTGCTACCGATATGAAATGAGGTTGGCTAGGTTGTGCGTCACGACACACCGGACGCTTCAAATTTAAAATGCAAAATTAGTTGAGCATCCCGGCACACTTATAGTTTCTATGTATACTCATAACCGGCATTTGTTTATATTTCGTGTCCTCGACCCACCTCCTTCTCCTGCTCCTCCTCGTCATCATCATCAGCAATAAAAGCATTTAGTCCTAAGAAGTTCGTTTTAAAGGATGAATCGTGTCGCCTACTGGGTTGGTATTTTTACATTCTGTTATTCCGTTACATAACGGAATAACAAAAGTAATCATTAGAAGAGAATTGATTTTTTGACGGACGTCTTAGAAATTAACTAGCAGCATTGTCCGGTGTTGCCCGTGCTTGATACAAAAATCGTACGACTCATACAGCAATCGCTATCACTTGACTTAAAATATTTTTGCCCTTCCTTGCCTTTAAAGGAGTGCCCTTTGCCGTGCTGATGTTTCTACATGCCTTACTTGCCTATCTCACACTGCGAATTTTTTCTAAGCTCTATACTAAACATTAAATCTGTTACGAAAAAAGAACTAAACAAAATGAACACAAAACGATCAGCTTTAAAAAAGGACTCGTAACTGGAAAAACCGAATGAAAAAAGAATGTTAACAAATACTTTTTCGCACCCAACCCAGTTCTCCGGAATCAGAATCAAGCGAATGAGCCAATTGGAGTAAAGTACCATGCAGATTTAAATTTTTCCCACTTGTGATGAATGCAGCTATCGACATTTTTTGCATGCTAGTTAACATTCGTGTCAGTCAGCTGGTGGCGCTCACGCTGGCCAATAGAATCTTACTGCCTATTCCTGGCAGCCAGCTATAAGGCTCTCACTCTGGCCAGTAGAAAATGACTGCAAACTACATGAAAACTACAGTAGAAGTATGAAAAATCGATTATTTCCACTATCGATGGAAGTTGGGAAATGCAAAGTAGGTCTTGGCCTTCCCGCTAAATTGGAGCATGTGCATGTAAATTTTGTTGCAAATCCGTCGAAAATTGCGGCCGTGCATTCGTTACACACACAAACACATCCTGCCTTTTATAGATAGACATATATTATATTTTATATATGCGGTAATTAT
>OZ038495.1:34701771-34804271 GCA_964036315.1 Acanthosepion esculentum | reverse complement strand
AGATCCAACTAGAGACCCTGCCCGACTGCGACTTAGTCAACACATTCTCCAGGAACGGTCTTCCCAGAAATATACAAAAGACTATATGTAAATATTGTGTACACATTCTTGTTTCAATACATTTTATTCTAAGTACATTTTGTGTTTGCATTATTATTCCATGCATTAGTCAAGTTTCAACACCTATCATAGCAATGGACAACAATCTGAGTTCCCGACGTCACTCATTGAAATCTGGCTGACAATCAACGTGTAGTGTGGTCCGACGATTCATATTTCATCTCATTTCGAACTGATTGTAGGTTTTGTTTGTTCCATAGAGACCTATGGGGTCGACAACCGTTGGTGATGCCACCGAACACATGTTGCCACTTTTATAATGTCAACGAATACTCGTTGTCACTTTCGTAAATACTCGTTATAGTAGAGACATTATAATCGCAGATACAACTGTGGTAACGCCGTCGAACATTGCTGCTGTCAGACGCCTTCAAATAATCTCGCACTAATAGTACTTGCTTGATAACACTCGCTCGAATAGTAACTCGTATAGTGATGCGAATAGAGAAATAGTATAGTGAATAGAGTAGAGAATAGCGGTCCGTATAGTAATAAAGGATAGAATAGAAATGCGATCCGAATAGTAATAGTGGATATACTGAAATAGCGATCAATTAGATGTCACGCTACCTTCCATATATGAGTTTCCTCTATGTTCACGTGGTCTACTTAATTCACTGTTGGGGTCGCTTATGTTTTCTCACTGGCGAGCTGTGTTCAAACTCAAGTGTCGCAGTGACACTTTATTTCTATATAACATAACTCCAGGTGTCAATAAGTCACTCTGCATGCTGGTGGTGAATCCATGACAGCGTAGGCTGTGTTCACATGGTTTGTGTCCGATGTTCTGTCTAAATATATCATTGACAATTGGGCGATACGACGCATTGATTCGTGACTATTTGCAATCATACACGAACTCCCTGTATCATAACTGCGATAGGTTATTCATCGGGATAAAACACCATTTCATTTTACTCGGAATTGGCTTGAGGTACATTTCTGGAGAATTTCTACGAACGATGTGCTAATTACGTTCGCCTAACATGAGCCAAATTGCACATTTTATAGGCCGGGGTAGAGAATTCTAATTGCATACAAGATCCTGCACCTACCAATATCGGAAGTTGTGGAGAGCCGGAAAACATTATTGCTTAATGCGTTTCCAGAGGTCTTCCGACCACTTTTTAAAACTAACATATTTTTCTGAGATAGAGAAGGCCTTACCCGATTTTGGTATATATAACATCTTTTTCACATCAGTATACATGAATAATATAACCTCTTATATTTTCCTTTTACACAAATATCTTACATATAATAACCTCTGATTACATAATTGATATATTATGAACTGTGTTACAATAAACATCTTACATATAATTACCTGTGATTGCATGAACAGCTTCCATTTGATCATATCGGTGAAGCGAGTTCCAAATCAATCTATTTCTGTTAACATTAACTAAACGAAAATGCTCTTGTGAAAAACAAGAATAACAATTCTTCACTTTTTCCCCCATCCCCAGATAGCATCACAATGTCTTGTCGTTAGAATGAACTTATGGTTGAAAGATGATGGCGTGAAAACTTGGACAAACCAGGCTATTACAATTACCATACAATCAGTAATATTTAATTATTTTATAACATCGAGTAGGTGTTGAATCTAAGTCAGCGGAATGACTGCTAAAAATCCCACTCTCCCTACAGATGCATGTTTATAAATTTGGTGAGGGGGAAAAACGAATTTAATTTGCCTATCGGATAGAATAATCGAAAATTTTACTGATTTTAAAGTTTATTACATTTAACAATTACTGACAACCGAATAAGTTTTACTGACTTGAGTTAAATGTTTAATATGTCAATTTTATATTAGAAATTGTTTCAATAATTGAAAGTGACAAAGAACAGTCCGTCGTCAAACTCTCAAAATAGACTCTTCCAGCTCAAATATAATCATTAGTCAAACCAGGTATAACAATGTATATTTTCATATAGTTAGTTCATCCAATACAAGACACAAGGGCCACTCAACCGTAGCAGGTTACTGAGTGAGCTTTTAAGGAAAGAAGAAGTATAGGCGTATTATGAGGACGTGTATGCTAGACCTCGGTTGACCCTAAACTTAAAAATCAAGTTTGTGCCTGTTAGGGAAGCATCCTCTCGGGAATTTGTTCCACAAAGTTCGTTCTGGGAAAGAAGCTGTTTGAGTAGAACTTGCTCTTCATCAAAGGAACACTAAGGACACGGGAACAGTTTTCTACTGTGAACATGACATGGCGGCTCCTAAATGTGAGGTCTGGTGGAACTGAGGAATGTCAGACCTTCGAACATCTGCCATAGTGATAGGGATAGCGTAGCAACGTTTCGTCTTTGTGTTGCAGGTCATCTCCTCGGAAGGCTGCGTAAGCTCTTTTGAATTCTATCGAGGCTGGACAGTGAGGATTGGGCTGCACCAGCCCTGACAGTGTAGCATCACCTAATTCTTGGTCGCATCTGACTATTGAGAAGATATAGGATGTCGCAGGGATTTAGGTATTTTCTGGAGTGATAGTGAAACCAACCCCCAGCTTTTGCGTTGGCAAGAATATGACGATCACGAATCCCGTGACCCATCAGGCTCGTAGGGGCACCACATATACCGCAGCCGCAGTAGAAGCGATGTTTCTTTGGCAAAATAATATGACGGAGCCCAACCCTCCCCAGGCCGGTTTGAATTCAGAGTTTTCCCTCTCCTAGACTGGCTGAACCCAAGGCTATAAGAACACAGGATGTCCTGTTTTTTAGCCACAGCTGGTGAGGGGAAAGAACATATGTAATTTGGCCATGGGATAAAAAAATAGAAAATTTAACAATTTTACCGATTCCAAAATGTTTATATTTCATGATTACTTACAACCGAATAAGTTTTACTGACTTAAGTTAAATGTTTAACATGTCAAATTTATAGTACAACTTGTTTCAATAATTCAAATCACAGGCGACAAATAACAGTCCGAGAAACTTCTAATATAATCGTTATTTCCCAAAAGAACTTAAGTGAATATAATGAAGCCGACTAGAATTTGAACTCAGTTCTACCGACCCTCAATGCGAGTCGATATACATTACTGCACCATTTCATGTTAGGAGTGAGCTTTTGACCCAAACTTTTAATAAAGACAGAAATATTTTTCTAAATAAAACTAAGGTGTGGTGACACAATTGGTGAGCACAGTGAGAATAGATCTCATTATTTAAGAAAAAAAAACTGGCGAAACAGTGCTCTGTGTTGCACATACGTACAAGGTGCTCAAGATATTAGGGGACACGTCATCGGGTTATAAATCGAAGAACATTTAATATACTGGGTTAAAATTTTACGTTCACTCTTTTTCTTTGAGATTTATTGCGAACATTAACATAGAAGCTTCCGATCTGACAAAAGACATGCTGAGTTAATGGTGACTGGCCGCCAACCTGAGTATGTTGGAGATTTTCATATTCTCGACCAGAAGTAGGTTCTTCCTGTAGAAACTCATTAAATAGTTGGAGACCTCTGGGACATGTTATGCCTGGCCTAGAAAAAGAAACCTAAGATAAAGTCTGTCAAGTCCCGGGCATCGATACCAACAAGTCGATGATAGTCAACGCCAATAACTACTTCATGGTGTTGGTAACAGTAATGAAACCCTTAATGGGGTGGCGTAGAGAAAAAAAACTGTAAATTTCAAGCAGTATCCTAGCAACAGCTACCCGAGAATTTTAAATATATCAAAGACTTGAAGGTCGCTATCATGGATGTTATAACGAACTTGGTGAAGCGATACCGGCAGCAATCATTACCGAAACCAGCCTGAGAAGAGTGTCAATGAATAACATTTTTTTTTAAGTTGACCGTGTACAAACCTATTTTAAAATATAGTGATTTTTACATTTTGAATTATTTGATATATTAATTTTATTTCAGTTACCTAAAGAGAGAGTGAGAGAGAAAGAGAGAGAATGTGAGAGAGAGAAATAGAGAGTAAGAGAGAGAGAGAGAGAGAGAGTTTACTTACAAGACATTCGTGGGGTGCAAATACAATATTCGTCCTTTAAGTTAAAGTTTCTCATAAAAACAACAAAACAAACATTTTTACGTCTGCATTTTCAAAGCCATGCTCAAAGGACACAACTAGATGGGAAGGACAAAGTTTCCATTTATTGAGGAATACACGGAGACTAGATGCTTATTGAGAGCATATGTATTTGAAAGCCAATACATACATTCTTTATACAATTTTCTTTATGAATATATAAAATGTTTTGAAGAAAATACCTAACGTCTCTGAACTTCCGATCGTAAAATCAGTACATATTCTCCTAAGGAATGGCTCGTAGAAACATTAATAATTTATAATACTATATGTACATAGCATTACATCCTATCTCGGTATCATGAAGATGATGAATTAATATTATATGATTCTCCATTCGGAGGAGGAGAATCACCTAGACTGTTATTACGATACAGCGGTTGGATTCTCCGATCTGATATGTTATATTCGGAAATTTTTGAGGGATTCTGAAACATGTACTTTATTCAAACTAGAGAGTTAAATTATTCTTATATTTCTCTCAATTCTTGGGAGGCATCTTGTATCAGATAATTCGCTATTAGCATATTTTTCTTAGTTTCTTCCAAAGAAGCAATTTATATGAATTTCCCAACTAGCCGGATATAGGGACTGAACTCAGGACCGCCTGTATACTAGATATGCTTTAACTAACGCTATAATTCACTAGAGGTCATCTCAGTAGTCAGGAGTGGAAATCATTGAGTCACTTCATTCGTTAAACAATAAGCCATCCCATTTACTTTACGTTAGATGTATAGAGCTGATGTAGACTAGAATGAATCGGAAAGCCAACCTTAAAGAGGAAACAAGGGATAAACATCTAGTCTTGTTTAAAAAAACTGGGCATGTGTCTGTACTGGACAATAGGCCATCCCATCTACTCATATTGATAAAAAATAAATAGTAAATAGAATTTCAGATTTTAGGTGGAGACGTTAGAAGTATAGAGCTGGTGTAAACTTTAGAAGGAATCTGAGATGTTGTTCATCTTTACGCGAGTTCTAATTGGGATGTTGAGATCATAATATGTACGCTAATTCTTTCAGTTGGTGCATCCATTAATATGTTTAATACTGACTTCAATCGACAGTTGATTAACCTTAATACATGATCGACTATGTTGATTCCATTGCTTCCTTCCCAATTATTTAGATCCTCTCTATTAATACGGTTACCAATAACACATTTTCCTCTTTTTATATTGCTTTAAATTCATTGCGTTTGACCTTAAAGTAACTACTATTTCTAATGCATGCAATTTTATAAATTACAACCCATTGTGAAATAATTCGAATTTAGTATAGGAGAAAAGTAAACTGAACATAGATATGCTGCGCTAGACGTAGTTTCAGACAACACCGCAAACTGATACAAACCAAAACCTGAAACTTAAATAGCCTCCTCAGATCGGGACTTTCATATGGATATCATGCATTGCATCAAGCCACTCAGAAATATTTAGACTGTCAACTGTATACAACCGCTGAGATCAATGATTAAAATGGTTTTGAGCAAGTTATGTCTGTGGGTCTTGACGAAGGCCATCTTTCTTTGTACATCGAGAACTGGCTGTAACGAATCACAAAGAACTGTACCAAGAGGAAACCACACCACATGAGAACTATCAACAGCAGCAGCAGCCGCAGCAACAACTAAAATGGATCGGACATGTAACTCAAAGAGACAATAATGACATAATCAAGAGGTTGATATTCCGCAATATATCAAACAAAAAGGTTAGGAAAGAAACCGGCATCAATACTGGAAAATTTCAAATTACTATCTCTGAGTTGAGTTTAACATCATAAATGGTTTATTGGATAACACTGAAATACATTATAGTATAAAAAGAAATGGTAAGTTCAATCTAAGGGAAACAATAATTGAAACAAAGCAAGTTCAGTCGACCAATGATGGCAATTCCAGAACAACGTAACTATAAACAATTTTTTTCTATCCTCTGTCAGCCGCTATGATGGAGAAAGCATTACCTCGAACCGTCGCCAGTGAGACACGCTGCAAGATCCGTTTCGCGAGGCTCGTACCTTAATCGAGACGCAATCGCGCCAATCCTCCGAAGGAACACCATCGAATGAGGGCCAATAACCCCTGAAGTCTCCACTGCCACAGGAGTAAAAAAAAAATCTATCAGCAAGAGAAGAATATTTAGCTATTTTTTTTATCTCTGCGTCTCGGGCGACGAACCCCGGCTCAACCGCGGACCTGATCAAATTACCGGCCGAGAATGTTCAGCTGTTACCTGAAAGCTGCTTGTATACGAAAGGACTATGTGGATTTTGGTACAATGGGAATTAATTTGCAAAGCCGAGAAAAAATTTCGATAATTTTCTTTTCTGTGAAAAGAGCGAGTTTGTTAAACGTTGCCGAGGTTAAGATATACCGGTCAGTACCTGGCAAAACCTGATAACCTTCAGAGCGATAATTTTCAGAAATGTACTTGGAATCATAACCTCAAGTTTAGAATTTCTTCCATCTAAAATACGCACATCAATAACAGCTGCTTCAAACCAAGCCTCTATTATTTCCTTTGACTAATGTGCTTACCTCCATACTTAAACCTGAATACTGCCTTGTGTTCCATCTTACGACACGTGCATTTACTTACCAATCTTTTCTTCTTAACTCCATTTTCGTTCACGGCGAAGAGGTCAAGATTCTCTACAAATTATATCATAATTCTACTTGCCCCTTCGTAAGTTATTACGCACATTACGCCCTATTAATACCTCATTAATTATGGGCTATTTCGTTTTGATCGAGCAACGGATAGAAACAACTTATAACAGAGAAAGAAAGAAACGTCTGCTTCAGTGAAATGGAAATACTTGCCAATGTTAACTATTTTCAATTGTACCGTTTTAAAGTAAAATATATACCTGCAGTCATACTTACGATTGTTTTGGCAAAATATAGTTGAAATTAAGCTCAAATATTTGGCGACGTAATGTGGTAATTTCTATGGATAAGTTTTAGTCGTAGAAATTTCAATGAGCTTATTAAATTTAGAATTACGCTAAGAAAAGTCAAATAACGAAACTGCGTAATTTCGCAGGTACTTGTTTTCTTGAAGGTGAATCACCGTGACATATTAGGAGGGTTCGTGAAGAGATTTCCCGTTGTTTTCGTCATGGTTTTGAAATTGGAATTGCTTAAGTGTCGTTATTATCCAAGGCTAGGCAGGTCAGCTGTTTTAACCATAGATGATTGTGGATTGTGCAAAGCTAAGGATTCATACTTGTTCCAATGTTATTATTCCGAAGTGAATATATAATACTCGGTCAGAATTAGTCTTGACATCTCCGAGGACGTATGACCGAATCACGAAAGTATAAGCATTCTAAACATGAGATCAGTTTCGAATTGTAGTGCTATCTGTTGTCACTCAATACCTTATTAAAGAAACATCTGAAAGATGCTACATAAATTGTTTTGATTGTTATTGTCTTGACAAAGAAGGCCAGCTGAGTGAAGTGGACCTCACAAAAAAAAAACAAAAAAACACGACAAACGACCATGTCAGGTGTGATCAGCTGAGTCGAATGGACTTGAATTATTTTTTTAGACCGAAGTTAATAGGAATAATAAGGCAGCTGAAGACAGAAAATATTCGCCCGCCACGAGAAAAGTAAGACACGCCCGTTAGACCGTTGACCTCCCAAGTCATCTCGCCCCACTCTTCCTCACTCGTCTACAACAGAATGTTATAACGGAATAAAATTTGCCGACTGATACAATGTGATCTTTTGTGAGTAGCGATCTGAACAAAAAGTTATGTTCCATGTATTAAGCCACAGGTATCCGATTGGAAGAGGCGGAACTCTGAGGACGAAATGGTTCCGGTCGGTGCTGCAACCCTACAGAATCTCACCATGGTCGATTAGTCAAGAATTAGCTTAATTTCATTCTAAGCGTTTGGTAAGCATTGACACAAACTCTGTGAGTAAAACTTGGTTGCCGAAACCGTTCACGAGCCACCAGTTATTATGCTAACGTGGATACAAGTGCGCTTCAGCAATTATTGACAATATGTTAAGAATCGTGACGCAATAAAAAAAATACCCTCAATCTAACATCACCCAAGGGGTTGTTAACCGATAAAAAAAAAACAAAAAAAACGCACTATTTCTGAAATCGAAAGTGACTTCTTTTTCAAATGAATCCATTTCTGATCTAAATGTCTACACCGAAAGCTCTATAACATTCTAGCAGTATTGACTTGGCGAAACGTATGGCTCCCATTATTCTCCCTTGCACAATCTTTTCCAGTTTTAGTGCCGGTCTCGATATGCCATCCCTAAATCTTTTGTTTTATTAATTATCTGATATCATCCTGGTTTGGTTTGGTTTGTTTTCTTTTACGGTATATCAACCTCAATGGGTCATTTAATGCCGACATCTTTTTTTTTCTGATAATATTTTTGCTTTGTCAAAAATCTATTTCTGTTAATAATTTTTCATAAAAAATGTATAGCTGGTAATATTATTTTTTCAAAAACGTATAGCTGATAATATTTTTCTAAAAACGTATAGCTGGTAATATATTTTTTTCACAAAAACGTATAGCTGATAATATTATTTTCCCAAAAACGTGTAGCTGGTAATATTTTTTTTCAAAAACATATAACTGGTAATATTATTTTTTTCAAAAACGTATAGCTGGTAATATTATTTTTCAAAAACCTATAGCTGGCAACATTATTTTTTTCAAAAACATTATCAGAGGCCTTGCTGTTGGACATAGTTTATCGTCATACCCAGGACGCGGATGTAGTCTGAGTGTTAACTATTTGCCGGTAGCTGGGACCCTAACAGGTGCGACCACCCCGGGTCGGGGTGGATCTGGGAACACCAGCAATCAAGAAGTGGTTCTACGCTCCTCAAAAACATATTATCAGAGGCCTTGCTGTTGGACGTAGTTTATCGTCTTACCCAGGACGCAGATGTAGTTTATCGTCATACCCAGGACGCGATCTGTGTTTGGGGGTTAACTATTTGCCCATAGCTGGGACCCTAACAGGTGCTACCACCCCGGGTCGGGGTGGATCTGGAAACGCCAGCAATTAAGCTCCTCAACCCCCCCCCTTGTTGTTGGACGTAGTTTATCGTTATACCCAGGACGCGGATGCAGCTTATCGTTATACCCAGGACGCTGATGCAGTTTCTCGCATCCTGGTTTGTTCTTCATCAAGTCACCTCGAGAAATTATAACACAGTTTCTTGGTTGGACCACACTTGAAAGACTAGCGATACTAAAACTTCATTTCAATTGATTTTCATGTCATTCTTCGTGCAAATAATGCCAACTTGTTTTCGATGAGAAGAAAATCATTTATAAAAATAAGTATCTCTAGACTTTCAAAAGTATCAAAATACAATAAATTTTGGACTTAAATTTGAACTAATTTCTGTCAGGCAAGGCAATAAAGCCCCTAAGACACATGAAGTTATTGAGTGTGAATGAATGAGAAAAAACATTGAGAGAGAAGCATAAAAGAAGGATAAGTAAGACAGAAGCTAATGATTGATACTGCATTCGAATATTTGACTGGAGAGCAAGAAACCGGAAGAGTTTCACAAGCGACTAGTGCCAGAGAAAAAACTCTTAACATAGAACTTATTGTAACAAATAGCAATTTCAACGGTAAAATGAGATATAGCTGCCAATAAAGTACTATGCTTAAATTCTTAAATACCAAAGAGGAATGCTTATCAGAACAATATAAACACAATTATAGAAAAAAACACAGGAATGCTACGTTACGGCGGTGGGGAAAATGACTGAAGCCGTGATGCCGCGCTATGACGAATAACATTGCAAATTTTTCTTTGTATTTTATCAAGATTCTCTAGATGATTAACAGTAACAACAAAACCGATGTGACGGCAATATTCAATGCATGGAAGAATGATCGAATTCTGTTTTAGATACATTCTGGCAAGAAGAATTGTCTAGCACGACTTAGTGAACAAAATTTATTTCCTAGCAGGAGACCTAGCAATAGATTCAATATAATCTTTCCTCGACATGTCAGCGAAAAACTTTAACCGGAGAAAGCGCAACGAGTCGCTCTACGGGAGGTTATCATCAGTCATGCTGATGGCAGACAAAGAGACGATTGAAAGAGAGCACTTTCCTCTCGGGGGCGTTAAAATTAACAAGCAATTTTCCCCCTTAGTTAACAAGATTCTAGGTTTTCTTTTAAACTAACTCCCAATGATTACATACAATTTGTTTTTACAATAATATCTCGTAGTAATACAATAGTCCACGAACACAAATAGTTAAAAGTTCCTGTAATGTCTGCGTCTTTGGTAAGACGATAAACTACATCCGCGTCCTGGTTAAGACGATAAACTACATCCAACAGCAAGGAGGTTCGAGAGGTTTTGAGGAGCATGGAACCATTTCTTTATTGCTGGTATTCCCAGGTACACCTGGAGTGGTAGCATCTGTTAGGGTCCCAGTTGCGGGCAAATAGTTAACCCCTAAATTGGGGTCAAACACTATGAAGGTGTAAAAATAGGATTTAATACCAGCAATAATTTTTTGAGGAAAAAATATTACCAGCAATACATTATTGCTAGCTATACATTTTTGAAAGAAAATATATTACCAGAAATACAGTTTTGAAAAAAAAATATTACCAACAATACAGTTTTGAAAGAAATATATTACCAGCAATGAAAATATTTTCAGTATTAAATAACCCATTGAGGTTGATTTGCCGTAAAACAAAATAAACCAAATCAAATCACTTAAAAGTTTTTCGACAATGCTGTATTTATATTGTATGTACGAAACACGTATTTCTTTTCCCTCTTGTAATCATTAGATTGTCATTATTATTAAAGAAACCAAAAGGCGGAGACTTCACTGCAATACTAATTTGAATGGTATGAAAGATTCTTTCACATTCGATGTGCGAATATATAAATATGGCTTACTTTTTGTTTTGGAGAGTAGATTATAAATAAAGACTGTATTGCATTATTTTGCTTCTAATAAAAACAATTCCGTCAAGTTATTTAAATGACAGTGAAGCTGACCGTCAGATTTTATTATGCATGTCGCTTTTAGAATAAAATTGGTATTTACCAAATGAATTTGTTTGTATATTCAAGATATATGTTTAAGCAATATATTGCAACACAGTTTGAGGAAACTCCAATCAGCACTACAAAAAGCGATGATAGACCTGAGAACCCTAATTTCCTGAAAAAAACTGTTTTAAGAGAAAGATCTTATCAATTTTAGCCCACAGTCGTACTGGTTGTTCAGTCCAAAAATCTAGGCACCATAGCGAAGAGTGATATTTATTTCCAATTCAATACAGAAAATGTGGCACAAGGCCAAAAATGGGGAATGCGGAAAAGGACTGTCTTCTTCTGTCTTAAATTTAAACTTAGCTAGACACAAACACTGATCCAAAGACACAAACAATATTCCTAACACTAAAACAACACATTCTTACTTACCTTTCTTACTACATTCACTATAATACCTCTTTATCTCTATGGAAATCCTAACTAGTCCCCATATGCTCAATTCATTGTCTGTAAGGGGAGGGGAATGAAACAACAATTTAAAAAATCTAGCCCCAATGAGTATTTACAATATGAATACAGATCTACTTACAAGATACTAAAGAAAATAATGTTAATAATAAAAAAAAAACATTGCTAATCGGAGGAATTCACATGAAGGTATTTCTAGAAGAGACACAGAGAGGCAACCTTACGGCGGTGGGCAAGTGACTGAAGCCGAACAGCCAGAACAGGATCAATAATATTGCTGATATTTCTTTTGATCTTATCAGGAATCTGAAGGTAAATATCATATTTTAACTATTTGTTGATTTTATTCTAACCAATCGCTTAGATATTCTAGCATACCTACGGACAATAATGGGTATGTCCCCTTTCACATAAATACAGTAATAAATACTGTATGTTTGTCTGCAGTTGAAAATTCGTCTCCAGCTGTGCTGGCCAGACTCGCTGCCTCCAGGCAGAGAGGATCCCCAGACGATGCTATGTCAAAGGTAGAGTTTCGTCTCGGGAAACAGCAACTCGACCCCGTTTTATACAGGTTCTTCGGAAAAAGTTTTGGCCGATCCCCCCAACATTAAATTCGGCCTTGTGCCACATATAACCGAGTGGGGCGGTTGGTAGATATCCTACAGTTGAAGTTTCGTCTCCAGCTGTGCCGGTCAAACTCTATGCCTCCGGAGAGAGCATCCGCAGAAGGGCAGAGTCTTGTCTCGGGAAACAGCTACCTGACCTTGTTTTGTACGGGGTCTGCGTGGAATTTTTGGCCGAGGCGACGGGCTCGAATACCACACAATAAACTCGGCCTTGTGCCACATCTGACCGCGTGGGTCGGTTGATAGATATCCTGCAGTTGGAGATTCATCGTAGAATTCACTTGACTACTTCTACACGTTGCTGACGAATCTTATATGTGTTTTTCTTGTCCTAAGTATTATCGTTCACTACCAACCTTTGTGTGATTATTCTGTTCAGTAACCTTCTCTAGGTTACAATAGATTTGTTGTAATTAAGGAAAATGTTAAATGAACCTTTTTCTCTAACCACTATTTTTCTGATGCACATATTTTATCTTAATTTGCTCTGAAGAGTGAAGATCACTAACTTTTATATTTTTTCAGCCCACCATATTACGGTGAGTAATTACTTATCTTTGCTTTCCCATACCTTTTTGTATTTATACTTTTGTACATATTCATATATACTTTTAAAATATCTGTTTCATTAAAGATTTATCAAAATATTGAACCCCCAACAGAGTATTCAAGTGAAAAATAATTTTAATGAAGAGCAAAATCTTGGGATATAAACACTTTGTACTTATGGCATTGTTGTGAAGTAAGCGAGAACAATCATTGGATTTAAAAAGTTAATTTATTTATAAAACAGAAATATTTTACTTTCCCATTTGTTTATGGTACCAAGAGAAGGCAAATGCAAGTCTTACTTTTTTCCACTGAAAGTGCACTAAATATTTTCAAACAATTCTATTCATTAATTTGATTTTTTTTTCATCTCTTCATTGGTAATGCGTCATATTGTTTTGTGTGCCAAATATTAAACATTCACGTGAAAACAGTTTCCACGTCTAGGCGCACATTGGTGTTTCTCGACTGGATCAATAATTTATATTGACAATTATCTGGTTTGTATTGGTTTTCTGCATTTGAATTTTCTGAAAGCAAACCCGTATAGAAATAAATGCATTTATTTTGCACAAAAAATATTTTCAACGTTCTATTTTCTTGTCAATGCACTTAACTAATGCCCATCCATTAGACCCGTCACTCAAAAATTAAAGTGAAAATATACAGCCCTATTGATATCTCTTTCTCAGTATATATATATATATATATATATATATATATATATATATATATATATATATATATATATATATATATATATATATATATATATATATATATATATACTCAACTGTCAGGGTTTCAATTCTCGGTAGGATGCGCACTCCTGATGAGTCCCAAATATAGGACGAATGTGATTTCTGCATTCTGTTGAGGTTTTTTTCAGACTCGACGAATTACTTAATTGTAATTATCATATACTCCTAACAATATATATATATACATATATATATATATATATATATATATATATATATATATATATATATATATATATATATATATATATATATATATATATATATATAGTGAAATACTTTGTGAAAATGAGAGTAAATCGTTACATGGTCGCTCTAATGATGAGCGAAACTCTATATGCCTGTTAGTATTTATTTAAACCAAACACATAGGAGCAGCAAACTTTCTTGCAACGTTTTCTGTTGAATATAAGAGACAAAGAATATTTGATGTTTTTTATTTTACTTTTTCTAATGTTTTTATATTTTTCCGTTGTCTGGGACTAAGGGAATATAAAAATTGTCCGTAGATGTAGTTTTTGTGGTTTTAAAATAGTATTAGCGTTTATTAGAGTCTCTCGAGATAGCATCATTTTATTTAAAAATAATAACTAACACGCTCTTTCCGCTGCTGAGTAAGGGGAGATTACTACTGGGTGCCAGATATATTATTTAAAAGCTGCTCTCACAGCGAGAGGTTTTCGGTAACTGGATGTCTATAAGATGCTAGTGTTAACGATCAGAATCTATATTAGATGAGTTTTTAAACTGCGGGCAGCTAGGTGCCTTTTAATGGCACTTTGGTTAGATATGTGACACGGGAGGCGTCTGCCAAAGAAGGATGTGGTATGGCTGATATAGCTAAATTATTTTCTATTTAAACCCCACAAAAATACATAAACAGAGAAACATGAAAATATAACGAAACAACATAAACACCCTTGAAAAGGGTTAAATAAATGTCCGGAAGTTAGTCCCTTTTGCAGAACCCTGCTCAGGCATATTTGTGTTTGTGAATCATACTGCAATTATGCTGAGCGGACTATGGTTACAGTTTCTGGGAAATATCAACTGCCATAACAAGGACGCTCAAAACCAGAGTCACAATGACTTGTGACTTCCTGCTATCACAACACTCAAGAGTCCGAAATAATTCCGTCTACACTATTTTACTCTCAAGGCTTGGAAAAACCTGCGGCATGGTTCACACGCACTTTCGAAAGTTGCCAAACACAGGGTTCTCCACTCCAGGCTGACAACATCAAGGAGTTACCTTCCTTAAAAATCGATCATGGGACTCATGGTAGGAAAGCAAAAGTTATAAATAATATTCTAATATGTTATATTACATTAGACATATATTATATTATACTTATATATATATATATATATATATCATATTGTTTATATACATTTTACTTTAAATATATATATATTATAAAGTGTATCTATATTATATTTTATATATATTATATTGTATATATATTGTATTTTATATATATATTATACTAGCAGCATGGCCCAGCGTTGCCCGTGCTTGATTCAAAAATCGTACGACTCATACAGCAATCGCTATCACTTGACTTAAAATATGTTTCCCCTTTCTTGCCTTTAAAGGAGTGCCCTTTGCCGTGCTGATGTTGCTACATGCCTTACTTCTTGCACTGCGAATTTTTTCCAAGCTCTATACTAAACATTAAATCTGTTACGAAAAAAGAACTAAACAAAATGAACACAAAACGACCAGCTTTAAAAAAGAACTCGTAACTGAAAGAAAAAAGAATGTTAACAATAAAAACTTTTTCACACCCAACCCAGTTCTGCGGAATCAGAATGAACGTTGAGTTTAAGCAAGTGAATGAGCCAATTTGAGTAAAGTGCCATGCAGATTTAAATTTTTCCCACTTGTGACGAATGCAGCTATCGATCTTTTTTGCATGCTAGCATGCTAGTCAACATTCGTGTCAGTCAGCTGTTGGCTCTCACGCTGGCCAATAGAATCTTCCTGCATTTTCGTGGCAGCCAGCTAAAGGCTCTCACTCTGGCCAGTAGAAAATGGCCGCAAACTACATGAAAACTGCCTTAGAAGCATCAAAATATTGATTATTTCCACTATCGATGGGAGTTGGTAAATGCAAAGATGTTCTTAGCCATTTCAATAACTTGGAGCATGCGCATGTAAATTTTGGTACAAACCCGTTGAAAATTGCGGCTGTGCATTCGTTACGCGCGCGCGCGCACACACACACACACACATCCTGCCTTTTATAGATAGAGATTGTATAAATTATATATATATAAGTTGTACTTATATTATATATATATATGTATATAAATATATATATATATATATATATATATTGTGTATATATATATCATAATGTATATACATATGTGCTGTATATTTATTGTATTATATATATAGTATATGTATTATATTATATATATATATATATATATATATATATATTGTAAATGTATCATATATATATGTTGCATATATATTACATTATATATATATATTGTATAAATATGTGTATGCATATATTATATATATATACATATCAATATATATATATATTATATATGTATTATATTATACATATTGTGTATAAATATATATTACATTTTATATACATTATATTACATACACATTTATATAATAGTCGGTTATCGTCTTACTCAGGACGCGGATGTAGTTTATCGTCATACCCAGGACGGTGTCACTAGAGAGTAACTTTGAACTTTTTGAGTACGTACTGCAACCATATTTCTAATAAGTTACACTATTTCACTAAATATGTAACAGCACAAGTTCATGAGTATTTCGTGGATGCATTTTCCTACAAAAAGGCTTTAACAATACTGAACAGAATCTACATTAAAATGAAATGGTCTCTAGGCATTTACTGACTACAAGGCATCAACTGCTCTCAGATTCCGTTAACAAATTTTATCAAGCCTTAATAAAACTAAGTAAGGACTATTCATTTTCTTTGATATCGGCGAAACAATATGGAGCCGAATTCATCTGAGATGCCTTCATAAACGGGTTACGGTCCACAGATGTCCGACAAAGAATACTCGAAAGCAGCACCTTAACATTACAGCAGAGCTATCACTCCGTATAAAACATTAAGTTCTCAGCCTTATATCAACCTTAACTAAACGCACATGTTTTATGTTTTTTTTCTGTGGTGCAAGAGACACGCAGGGTCATTGCATTATGCTCCGCAAGAAGAGACAAATGTTATACATGTGGACAGCAGGGACATTGGGCTAAAGTTTGTAAAAGTAAGAAAAAGGGGAGCGAAACGGTATCTTGCTTGGCATCATTGGATATATTTGGCTGCTTATCAAATCCTACGAAAGAAATTACTGCTAACGAACATCCGCTAAAAGCACAGATTGGCACTGGGCGCACAGAAAAAAATTCTTAACGCAAACATTGTGAAACTAAATTCGTGGAAAATTTACCCGTGCGTAAAGAAATTGGCGATGGCTAGCTCATCTCTTTCCATACAAATACTTGAATACTGTTTAGTGGATCTACGATTAAAGGGTATCTATACCAAATAGTAAGATGCCTACTGAAAGATCTATGCTGTGACCTAATATTTGGGCACAACTTCTTACGCCAAAATTCATTAGTAGAATGTTCTTCGGGGGCTCTAAGCAAACTCTTTAAAGTCTGCAGCCTAACAGCTCTGAGAATGCCGTAATAGGATCTCTTCAACAATTTAACACCGGATTGTAAACTGGTAGCTACTAAATCGAAAATAAATTATTTATCGAAAGCGAAGATACTCATATGTTGAAGGAAAGAATAATCGAACTCATTCATTTGTTGTGAAGAGCACAAGCCTTCGTAGTCATCTCTGAGAACAGAAAAGGCGAACGATAATCGACTATTCCCAAACAATAAATCGGTCTACTTTGCCGGATGCCTACCCTCTGCCAAGAATAGACGATATGATAGGAAATAGAGAAAATAGCCAAAAACGGTTTATTTAGTCCTCTGGACCTTTATAGTACCTACCATCAGGTATCTAGGAGGCCCAGCGAGAAACGCTATACGGACGTCGAAGCCAACAGCAAATCAATTTCGAAGAATACCATTTGGTGTGACTAACGGGGTAGCTAGTTTTCAACGAGTGATAGACCAAATAATATCATAAGAGAACCTTCAAGGCACCTATGCTTATATCGATAAACTTACTATTTGTGGGAAAATCGAGTGGAACATGGCAAAAATCTTAAATTATTCACAGTGGCTTTTAAAACTAAAAAGCTTACTCTTAACCAATATAAATATTATTTTAGACGTAAAAATACAAAATTACTTATAAAAAGCGACATAAGACCCAATCCAAAACGTTTGAATCCATTACTCACCCTACCGGTCCTAAAAGATTTACCCCCTCTGCGCCGTTTATTAAGAATGTTTGCACATTATGCGCATTGGATATCGGCTTTTCAGATACCCCCCCTCTAACAATAGTATCAAACTTCCCATTATCGCCCATAGCAGAGAAAGCGTTTAACGAGTTAAAGAGAGGCACAGCGGAAGTAGTCATTACTACACACGATCATACATTACATCTGGTAGTAGAGGCAGACGCCTCAAAATACGCCATGTTCGCTTCTTTAAGACAGTTTCTCCAACACCCTGTCTAAGTCGGAACGTAGGCATTCTTTACTATGGAAAGAAGCTATTGTCGAATCGCTGAGAAAATGTAGGCATTATTTTATCGGGCGACATTTTAAACTAATTACAGACCAAAAATCAGTCTCATTCACAACAAGCAAAATTAAAAATGAGAATACAGTGTAACCCGGATATAAGAGAGTTGTCGGGACCGGAGAAGAAGTATCTTATATCCAGGTTTCTCTTATATCCGGGTTTGGTATATTATATATACATTAATACAAGCTCTAATTTGGGACCAGAGAAACTAGCTCTTATATCCGGGTTTCTCTTATATCAGGGTCTCTTATATCCGGGTTACACTGTATAACCCGGTGGAGAAGGGAACTTTCGTGTTACTCGTTCGACGAAACGTACCGCCCCAGTAAAAAGAAAATGCAAGCTGTAGACGCCCTCTCTCGTATATGTAAATCGGCTGCTTGCAAAGAAGAGTTAAATAAACTACATGGAGAGTTGTGCCACCCAGGTGTTTAAACGCTGGGTCTACATGGCAAAAATCAAAATCCTTCCTTACTCAGCATTACATTTTAAAGGACGCTTTCCGTCAAAAGATCTTAACAAATATATGCTGACAATAATTTGCAGTTTCCTTTCGCGATGCCCTGCTCGGCCCTGCTCTGCCCTGCCCCGCCCTGCTCTTCCCTGCCCTGCTCGGCTCTGGGCTGCCCTGCCCTGCCCTACCCTGTCTTGCCCTGCTCTGCCCTGCCCCGCCCTGCCCCGATGTATTATCTTCTTCGGACTTACAAGCATTTTACTCAATCTCTTCGTGTTACCCGCGGCAGGGGGGCTTCATTTATGTTCGAAGGCGTACGGCGATTCCTAAAAGAGGAAGGAGTAGCCGTAAGTAGAACAACCCCCATATAACACTCAAGTTAATGGCCACTGCAAGAGGTATAAATGGAGTAATTTGGAAAACAGTTCAACTAGCAGCTGCTGATAAAGGGGTATGTTTAGAGAATTGGGGACAACTACTCCCAGAAGCTCTGCATGCAATTAGAACGCTGATATGCACTCCAAGTAACGCAACACCCTATAAACGATTCCTCCCGTTTCTTAGAAATAGTTCGACTGGGGCGTTCCTACCATCTTGGCTCTCGAAACCGGAAGTGATATTACTAAAAAGACACACGCGACTGAATATAAACGATCCATTTGGCCCTGTGCCACATTCTTTGTATTTTTACAAAAAATAAATGTTAGTTTATTAAAGGATCAAGTGGGGCTTCTAGACGCTAAACTCTGCTTGTTGAACTCTCTGCCTTCGAGCGGAGAGGAATTCAGACGAGGCTCTGCCTTCGGGCGGAGAGGAACTCAGACGAGGCTATGCCTACGGGCGGAGTCTCGTCTGTGGAGGTAGACAGTCACTCGACCTCGTGTATGCGATATGAGCAGTGAATTTTTCCCCATGCGTACGCAATCGGAAAGTCCCACGTTAAACCGGCCTTGTACCACATCCCTCTCTGAGGGGAGCTCGGATGAGTAATGAGTTTATTAAAGCTTACTAATAAGCAATACGTATAGTCTCGAACAATTCTACTACAGACATAAAGATTATTGAAGGATTGATCTATGTAGACATTTGATAAATATGTATGTAAAACTGATTCCCATTCCCTGAAAGGAACATTTCGGTTTAATGGTTATATTCAGGAATCGTATTCAATTGCAACCCACTGGAATGGCACATCAAATCCAAACAGACTTTTGGGATTTTTTTTATTGACCTGAAATGCTTATCAGTTCAGACATGAAACTATATTAATGTAGCATACCCAAATAAATAAACGGCAAATTCTGTCTGTCCATCCGCGTTTCTGAAACCATCTAACGTGGGCCCTACTTGATCTACATGCACAGTGTACCTTTTTGGAATCAGGATCATCCAAAGATTAAAACCATACCCTTCATCTGGTGCTTTAAAATCCAGCATTGGGATTTGTGTCCGTATTAGGGGGCTACAGTTAAAAATTCAATTTTTCAAATAACTGAAAATAATAGTAATTTTAATTAGATTTTAATTTATATTGACCGTAATGTAACACAAAAACTTCTAATTATTTTTTTTAATCAGTTTAAAATATCTTCAAAACTTTGAATTGAAGAAATCAATTTTATAACTTCAAAATGTCAAGGAATCAGATTTAAAGTGAAAGATTTCGTAACAGGATGCATTGAAGTTTCACAGTTTCTGATTTGAATAATCAATTTCCGGCCTGAATTGTAATTTCGGCGCAAATCAGTGGAATTTGACTCATAGTCCAAATCAGATTTAAGGTGAGGTTTTGAAATTCCATGGCGTGAATTGAGGAATTCAGAGTTTTTTCTTCAAAATTAGCATTGCTGTTTCTTATGCTGGACCAAAAGTCCTTTTATCTTTGCGCAGGAGACCCTAATAGACCTCCGCCGCAGATAGATTGAAAGCCCACCCGGAAACTTTTAAGTTATTTTTTAATAAGAGAAGGATTAAAAGAAATATACCGCATTTCTAATGACCAAAAATAGGAGGTTAGCTGTAGAAACTCTGATCTAAATCTGAGAAAAGATCTATATTTTACATTTAAACGTTAAATCTTTTTTCCTTTTTAGCGGATTTTAAATAACAAATATGGATTAGGCATTAAAGAAAATGGGAATAGAGGCCTGAATATTTATGTTCTGATAAATACAAGAAAACTCTCATCAAACATAACATTCAACAAAATTCCAATAAATTTCCTCGCAAAAAGGGGTAGTAAAACCAACTATCCAGAATTAATCATCTTAAATTATTTAATCTGTACGAGTTTTGATCAACCCCAAACGCTCATAACATAAATACTTTGAGTTAGGACAAACCAATTGTAAAACCCTCATACTCTTTAAGACTTGATATAACACATATCACTTGCGAAGATTGTTTTTAATCGGCATCACCCCCATAAAAGGCAGTAATGTCACTAAGACACACAGAGTTGCAAGGTATGGAAGAATTAGGAAGAGAAACATTAATAATAGGCGGGAAGAGGAAAAAGTAATTAGGAGAACAGTAAATAGTGATTGAGATTACATTTAAGTTTTTGAAGATTAAAATTGGATGGAAAGCCTGGAACCGGAAGGGAGTCTCACAAGTGAGAAGTGCGAGAAAATAAACTGTTAGCATAGAACTTACGGCTACATCTAGCTAGCCCAACTGTAATTTGAGAATATCTTGACGCTAGTCTAGTACGATGCTTCAACTGTAGGTACAATAGCCAAGTGCGATATTTGTTTTTAACATTTACAAAATGTGGCACAAGGCCAAAATGGGGAATGAGGAAAAGGACTGTCTTCATCGGTCTTAACTTTAAACTTAGTTAACCACAAACATACCACAATATTCCTTACACCAAAACAACACATTCTTACTTACCATTCTTACTACATTCACCGTAATACCTCGATGTCTCTTTGAAAATCCTAACTAGTCCTCATATGTACAATTCATTGTCTGTGAGGCGGGGGAGGATTAAAACAACAATTTTAAAAAAACTAGTCCCAACGAGCTGATCTGAACAATTAGCAGAAAAGTATTTATAGAAAAGATACAGAAGCAAACTTACTGCGGTGGGAAAGTAACTGAATCCGAGCCGTCAGATCAGGACTAATAATATTGCCGATTGTTCTTTGGATTTTATCAAGGAGCTCAAGATAAATAGCAGTAGTGCAGGATCATATGTGACAGCAATATTCTAAGCATATTCTAAGTGGACCAAATGTGTCAAATGTCCGATTGCGAGTCGACTGTCCACTAATTGCACTTAAAATAAATAATCTAATCTAATTACACTTGCATATTAAATGCTTATTTTATTGCAGAGGCGGTATCTCCTTGCCTTTATTGGTGACATTTTACTGCTGTAAGAAACAAGTCTTTCGTTGTACGTACGACAATCTCTTACCTTCTCCCTGCATTCTAAAGATGGGATTTTTGCAGGTTTTTAACTCCTAATTCCTTACAGTATTCTGTGTTCCTCAAACGGTGTCATATTTAAGTACTGGCCAAGCTTAAAGTTGCTTAACTTCTGTGATCGGACCGTAAATGACGTATAAATGTGAAGAGCAATCTAACTCCTGAACACAGAGTAATTCTCGTAATTGAAAATGAGCCAAGTTTAAGGAAGATACATGTACATAGCTGGCGAAAATAATCGAAATATTTCGATATGAAAGACTGCATAAAAGACAAATGCATTAACAGGGAAGAAGACTTAAATTGATAAACAGATTTCCGCAAATAGAAAAGAAATACAGATATATCTAGATTAAACAAGATACAATATCCGAAACAGATATTATTAGGTATTATTTTTGACAGCATTGAAACTCTTGCCAAAAATTTGATGTCGATTATTAAACTTCGTAGTAAGAAGTGTTAAAAAATAGTTCTGATTATGTCATACATTTCAGTGTAGACACATTAGTTCCGGAGAAAGAACGTTCTTCCGACTTGAAGGAATATTTATTTCTTTTCTTAAATAGAAGTTGGCATTCATTAAGGAGGATAATCCAACAAAAGGTTTATTTTAAAAATAAAATAAATTTTGAAACCATTATTGATTTTTCTTCTAATGAAAAATTTAAATACAAAGGACTCAGTGTTTTAAAGATTTATAATAAATTATATCTGTCTATATTTCTGAGATGAGGTATTATGTACACGATTTAAATTATTCGAACTATTGTCCTCATCCTTGTATTTTTATTTATTTATTTATTTATTTTACGTACCTTAACCATAGAGTTGGTTTTAGAGATATAGATTCTAATTCCATTTCCTCAAAGTACTCCGTCTATATATTCGCCATTGCTGGTGATAATGGTGAGCCCATTGCTAAGCCCTCATCTTGTCAATATACGTGTAATCCCATTCCGAAGTGTGTTGTTTGTGTACAGAATGTCAACATCTCCATCTATTGGAATACTGGTCCGTTCTTCTAGATGAGCACAATAGTCCGAATAATGTAAATAAAATTATAGTTTTCGCTGTAAACGCATTTAATTCAAAAATAGAATAAATTAACCACCACAAGGATCCATCCCTGCATCCCATTAGAATGTCTGAAGACCAACTTCTCGAGAGCTCCTCTCTGCGGCTGCTCGGTCTCACGCTGTCCGCTGATCTGAGATGGAACAAATACATCGAGTCAATTGCATCATCCACCGCAAGAAAATTTGGCTCCCTGTGCCGAGCCAGGAAATTTTTCTCCCCGGAATGGATCCTCTATAAATCGACCATTCGCCCTTGCATGGAGTATTGCTGCCATATATGGTCTGGAGCCCCTGGTGTTTTCCTCAGGGTTCTTGATAAGATCCAGAGACGGATATGCAATGTAATTGGCCCTGATCTGTCATCTCGTCTGCATTCGCTCTCTCACAGACACGACGTTGCCTCGCTCTGTCTTTTTTACAAATACTTTCAGGGTAATTGCTCCGATGAGCTGCTTTCGCTGGTTCCTAGGCCTCATGAATTTAAACGTCCTACGAGGCTGGCATCCTGTTCCCACCCCTTCACCGTTGAAACTGTTAGATGTAGACGTCTCTTCTACTCCAATAGCTTCATGTCTCGCACATCTCGCCTGTGGAACTCCCTTCCCTATTCCTGTTTCCCTGACAAATACAATCCCCAACTAGTTAAGTGTAACGTCAATCGACATCTCCAGTTTCCTTGATCTATCCACTTCCCTTCTCCACATCCTTTCACCTTTCATTCCTATCGGCTCTCGCTCCAAATCTTCTGTAACCCCCTTGCCTTGATCGATCCACTGTCTTTCTCTTTCTCCAGATCCTCTCCTTTACCACTCCTATCTGCTCTTCCTCCAACCCTTCTATAACCCCTTGCGTGATAGTGGCCTCCAGCTTTGCTTGGGGTGATACGCTTAAAAAAAAAAAAAAAAAAAAAAACTACCATCCAGTTTGAAGAAATGTTATTTCTTTCTGAAAACAAGTGTTATTGTCCAGTAATATACACCCTTGTGCAAATTAATTGATACAACCACTTTAGTTTCCTTTCTTTCGACATTCGTTCAGTTTTAGACACACTGGAGTGACACGGTGTAATTGATTTCTATTTTTCTTCAGGTCATTTGCAGTGGTGTACAGTAATATGAATCTATTTTCCGGGTGTATGATGAAATTTGTTTGGCCTTGTATAATATTACGTCAACGGTGATTGTATCAGATTCTAGTCACGCCAATACACTATTGTCTCGACTGTTGATTAGTTGTCCTACGGTCATTGAAGGCGATGGACGTTACTCCAAGGAAACGTACGAAATTTGTATCTCTGCATTAACACACTGGCAAGCCTTACTAGATTCAATCGAATCGAGAATCTGTGTTAAATCTGCATGGAATAGACATATGAAGTACTAACATGTGAACTGTGTCATGTTTCATTGGTAAAATACAAAAAAGTAAATAATAACGGAATTATTCGTTTTGTTTCAATTAATTTGCACAAGGCTGTATATGCTCTACCTCGTCGACCACGGTCAAACTTTTCCTTAGCTGTATGTGTTTGGTCAGGGCAACATATGGTTTTGAATTCAAAGTACTTTTTCTGGACTGATTACCAACTATGTCTAGATAGCTATGTCTGCTCTGCTATTTAACTCATAGCTGGGGGTGTAGAGATGGATTAACACAATTCCCAACAGGATTTGTGCGAAAGCGAGTACAACGAACACAACCGAAATTCGAACTCGACCCGCCAGTTTCTCGTAAGAGGCAAACCGTCATACTATCTGCATATTATTATAACCCAAGAAATTTTTTTAACTAAATAGTAAATGCATTTTTAATCCACTATATTTGTAAGATAGAATTTAAATGGAATACGTCTTAATATTTAGCTATAATGAAGTCATAGGGGCAATTCGACATGGTGTAATGGTTAACAAACTTGTCAGGCTAGATCATCACTGAGTGGTCCATATTTTCGGCCTTGTATCACGTGATGCGGCCTCTTAATTAAGTCATAATTTTCAGTGTAGACACAATACTGAATTTCACTTATGAAATAACTCCCATCCGATTAGAAGGAACACGTTATTACTTTCTATAAACAGAAAAAAACGGCCACAAAAAATAGCAACAAGGCTGAAAAGCTAAAACACTGTTGCCAACATGATGCAAAAGCGGCAGAAATCTGGAAATGTCTTTAATTTACAGAAAAGACCAGGTCGACCGTTCAGGCTGATACCAAGTTCGATTCGTTTGATGAGGAAATTGAATTCAATGAAATGACAAGATGGGACGAGATTGTTGCTAATGAGGTCAAAGACTTGTGCAATGAATCTTTCTACTACATCAAGCGTGAATAATGACCATATAGTAAGCTGCTACTTAATACACAAGGAGCGCCGCCTAAAAGTTGTGCAGAAGAATACATTTTCAAACAACGTACTCTGGTCATGACTCATTGCTGTGTTTCCAACGAGCTGTTCTTTCTTTTAATACTTTTAATCGTCTCGACTGATTGATTGATCCCTGTTTGACGGTTGGACGCTATTCAACACCCAGCCCCGCAAATGTTTTTCCATTGTAAGAATGCTTTTAGATAACATTGATTTCTTGATACGTCTTTTGCTAATTGATCCATATCTGGAGGAGACGTGGTGGATTCATTCTTTTACCAAATAGTATTGGTACGCAAGTGAATCTAACGAACCCAGCTGGAATTGTAAACCTGCTCCATTACGCCTTACAGCAGCTGGCATTCGGAAGCGGTCATTAACCTAGGTACTGACCAGGCTCGACGCTGTTTAACTTTGGTGATCGTATAGACACCGGTGTGTCAACGAGATACGGCCGTAACCGTCTCGACCGCTGAACGTCTATATTATATAAAAATGAGAGACAATAGAAATATTTCTTAAGCAGAGCAGGAAGGATACCACGGACGGGGCAAGGAAGCAAATAGATTTAAAGAATACTGAAAATGGCAATTATATTTGGAAAGAGAGCTGAAATTTATGGCCTGCATAATGAGATAAATAGGCACATTATTTACATTATTCGGACTATTGTCCACATCTTTGTCGATATATATCTATTACAACGTTTGTACGCTCTGGCCTTCTTCAGGTGGTTGGAATGTCGAACTGAACCCTTTATTTCGCTCACCGGGGTAGACAGATACTGGAGGAAAATAGGATTTTGTCACTCAGAGGACATATTCAGTGAAGGTGAGGGGAAAACTTTTCTTAGAGCTACGTTTGTGGAAAACCATGATCGATCACGCCCTTAAATGACATTGCGAAAATATTTTAGAAAATCAATGTGTAATTGGATTTGATGGTATTCAACGGGTTTAATGTTGTAGACGAAAACTATTTTCTACCAGCAGATAAGCATCTTGGTGAAAATGTTCTAATCTGGTGTTTTATGAACTCATATGGAACTGCTGAACAGGAGTTTAGATATATTATGAATACTGAATATTACTGCAATATTGAAGAAAACACGTTGCCTTTTCACAAACGCTTTATTTTACATATCTCTTTATTATAAATGTGAATATTTGCCGATATATTATTATTTATGTATGGAACCGAAAAAAGACCTCCTAGTAATGTTATATACTAAAATTATGGAGACATAAAACAACCGAATCAAAATTCATCTTAAGTGGAATAAAGAGTAAATTTTTCTTAGTCCCAGAACAAATATCCCTTACTCTTTTCCTACAAGAAATAAGGGATAGTAAAAGGAGAGCAAGTATGGAGAATGAGCCAAATCATTCAGCTCAAAACAAGTTTCATAGGAAGTAAAAAGTTGATAGGCTCGATTGGCTTTAGATATCTCGGAATTTAAAGCTATTCGAATTCTTGTGGAATGTGCTAAAGCGAAAAAAATACAATAACTATCCAATAAGACAGTGGAAAAGTACCACTTACATATAAATAAATGCGAAGGTCAGTGTGTCATGTGTCACACATTTTCAACTTTACTCCTAGAGGCCGAAGCCCAACACATCACACTATTTTGGAATCAGGCCGGATCCGTGAGTATAATAAAAACACTCAGGATCGAATCCGGACCCTCAAACCTAAAAGTACGGATTCCCAAGTTTACATTTCTGCAATCGTTTCTCGGCGATTTTTAGGTGATTTTTTACGACGATTTTTTTGTCCGATAACAACATTTATAACTTGGAAATAAATTTTGGAAAAGTCGAAATTAATTGCGAAATCCAGGGAAAGTCATCCATGAAATAAAAATAATTGTTTGTACGAAAAGTAAGGACCTACGTACCTAAAATCGTCTTTAAATTAAGTGGCGGCAGAAGAATTATCTTGGGATTTTTAAAAGTTTAGCTTAAATATCAATGCAATACTTAAATGAAGCGATCAATTTTGAGTTATTCTATAGTTTATTGTTGCCTATCGTATATGGCAGCAGTGCACCTTGCAAAAAGAATTCTCCGCCAACAGAAGACCATATTGCAATCAAAAGAGCCAAAGCTGCAGGGAGGAAAAGAAAGACCCGTGCGGATGAAAATCCATATCAAATAGCAATCAGGAAAGCTTCCATTTGTGAGAATATGCAAAGACTTAGGGAATCTCAAACTCCAGAACAAGCCGAAGATCCATTTAGACCCCCCACACACACACACACAGGAGTTAAATTAAATGCCGCTCGATAAGGCGTCTTTTAAGCTAGTCTGTCTTTATTTCTGAAATGAGGATACATGGCCCACTGGATGAGAGTAAGGTGAAGTGATCCAGTGACTTGACCCGAAGAGTTGTGAGTTCAATACCTGGCTACAGCAGAGGTGAACAAAAAAATCTTTGCGTTAAGTTACTGGTGGCGAATAACTGGATGTGAGATATGCAAAAGGGGTGTGGAACGGGAACGGTTTGCCTCTGTGAAACGTGTGGGTTTTCGGTTCGAGATTCCACGTATATTACTGCGTACAGTGAATTTGACAATAAAGATGAAGAAAACAGACTGAACAATATAAATTGAATAAATAGTACCACTTACAGTATTTGTAAATCGAGTGAAATGAAAACCGTATAGATTTGAACCCGTAAGAAAAAAAATAAATTCGCTCATACTAAATATTGAATTTAAATTAACTTTTTATTTCAATGTGGTCTACTGATATATGGACGGTAGCTTACACCTATTTTTGATTCAGAGATTTTCATTGCTAAAATTAATGAGTAATACCATCCGTTCTGTTTGTGCAACGTTGCATGAGAAATAATAACGCTGTATTAAATTTTGAAGTAAATTAACTTTCTGTTTAAAGTGGTCGGTGTGTACTCTTTTATGACTAATAACGTACGAAGAAAAGGAAAGATTGACTGAGAGATTTTAATGTTGTAAGAGAAAGATTGATTGAATGAAATGATGAAAGATATGCTAAGTATAAAATAATCTGGCGTGCGAGGAAACATGAGTAAATAGTAAGCTAATTATTATAATTATTCCCTTTGACAGATGTAGTCTCCTCTCCTGGGTATGACGATAAACTACATCCGCGTCCTGGGTAAGACAATAAACTATACCCAGCAGCAAGGCCTCTGATCAGGAGGTTTTGAGGCGCGTGGAACCACCTCTTAATTGCTGGGGTTCACAGGTTTACCCTGACCCGGGACGGTAGCACCTGTTAGGGTCCCAGCTATGGGCAAAAAGCTGACCCCACAACCTGACTCAAAACACTATGAAAGTGTAAAAATAGATTTTAATACCAGAAATATTTTTTAAAAATTTAGTATCAGCAATAAATATTTGAAAAAGAAATAAAAATCTTGTCAGCATTAAATAACCCATTGAGGTTAATATGCCACAAAACAAAATAAACCAAACTATACATTTTTAAAAGAATATTACCAGCTATACATTTTTGAAAAAAAAAAGGAAATTTTGTCGGCATTAAATAACCCATTGTGGTTGATATGCCGTAAAACAAACCAAACCAAACCAGATGTAGTCTCGTGAAGTGCAGGTAACTCTCTCGTAGAAATAGCGACACTGCCTTTTATACAGTAGCTCATTTACATATCACTACACCTCCCTGAGCATAAGAGGCTTTATACCTTTAGTTGATCTTTGACTTTTGCGAACAATCCTGGGAGATATAATCCGTCTCTCAGAGTGAGACTCGTGATTTCTTTTTTATAGGAGATCTGCGTCCTAACTGATTCTCCTCATTTGAATCATTATGATATCTCCGGTCACTCTCACCCCCAGATTGTTCCTCATTACTACTGGGTATATTTACTCTCTCCTCTCTCTCCTGTTATTCACTTTCATATTTCTAGTCGTCTTCCAAATTGGTCTCCGTGACCCTGTAGGCTCTGTCCATTCTTTGTTAACACACTTGTGTTAAATCCCATTTCACCATAAAAGTCGCCTTTCCAGGACTTGAATCATTTTCCTTTCCGTACCACACACTTTCATTCGTTGCAAATGATATTGCAACCGGAGTTCTTATTTGTTTCCCCATCAATGCGGATATGCTTTGTCTTCTGCCCGCATGCCAAATAGCTCTATAACCTAGGAGTAGTCTTGGTAAATAAATCTATATATCACAAAATCAACTGGAGAGAATGCTTTTAATACAATTTTTACTATTTGTCCCATTCCCTCCACAATTCCATTTGACTAAGGTAAGGCGGGGTTTTGTATGGAATGCAGCCAATATATTTGAACTATGCACATAGACTTTCTTCACAAAGCATGTGCATTGTAGGAGACCAAGGTTATTTGAACTCCATTTCTCGAAAACACTATTCTCAACAGTCGCTTCACAGTAGTGGCCTTTATATCCGCCATTTTAATAACTTCAGTCTAACCTGAATACGAGTCGACTAATTTCAGAATTAGTCCTATACCTTTAATTTAAGCATGATGCATATGTATTAGTGTTTACGGTTCTATTTCCTTCGATCAAGACTGAATGTTAATTTGCCTAAATTTCCATATTTCTGTACGCTTTAAGCACTTTTTAACATACTCTTCCATGACTCCCGAATAGCCTGGCCGCCATGTTTGCAACTTCAAATTCATTTGGGGTGCTTTCATTCTGCACCTATAGGAAACAGCCAATTGTGACAGGGTTAAAAAATTCAAAAGCTTCTATTTATACTTATTAATGCAATCAAATAAACGTTTTATATTGATGAAAAACAAACACGCAAAGTCAGTTGGTTAATTTACCAAAACCGATCGATTCCGTTCTGCTATACTCGCATTCCGCTGCTATTGTGGAATTATACATATACGAATTACATGCACGAAAATGCAGACAAGTGGAAAGATATGGTAATGGGTAAATTAACCATTGCCATACACTAAGAGTCCGGAATACATTGACAAAGAATTTATAGTTACTGAAGGTTCAAATTATAAAATCTTTTAAAAAACAATTTATTTATTACACCACTCAAATCCACTATCATCGCTCTTAAAATTTTTGATTGGAGTTTACTTCCCAACGCTTTGTTTAAGGTAGAATGACAAATTAACTTTTTTATTATATAATTTTCTCTTCTACCCACTTGTTGTTGTTGATGGTGAAAGTGTTCAAGTTATGTATTTTTTGTTATTTTTTTTATAGATCGTTATTTTCCAGCGTCAGTCTATAGAGTCTGATGAAAATTCATCTTCTTTATGGCCTAGAAGTTACTATCATTAATCAGAAATATGCATAATAATTTCATATACACGCATGAATATTTATGTTTTCGTGGATGCACGTGAGATAGGGATGATTATATTCTGGCTGCTTATGTAACTATTTAAATTGTTTAATTCATAATTGCACTACATGTCCTAATAACCTCTAGTAAAGTCGAAATATCTCAAAAACACGTCCAACTGTTAATCTTTATAAAATGTTACCCTGAACGATATAAAATGCTCTATACACAAACCAAAAAGCATACGCGCACACACAGTGGACGTGGACGGGGGCGAGGTTTTGGTCAATAGCCTGCGAGCACTCACTTTTTACTCTTTATTCTTTCCTATTAAACGACTGAAGTAGATTTTTTTTCACTTTTTGTACCTTTTAATTATGTCTTTCCTGTTTCCTATAATTATATTTCGTAACCCAAGACGATATTCATATATTTGTATTTATATTAGTATTATGACTTATTTGTAACCCTATGTTTCTGTGTTATAAATCGATGGACTTTACTTCAAAAGTAAAGAAAAAGTCATTAATTTGTTTTACTTCTTGAAAAATCTGAACCCTCAAACAGAATATTCGATTTTACCATGTTCGCAATAAGGGTAAAAATTCGAAATATTTCAAAATTTTTATTTTTCAATTTACTCTTGATGTAGCTGTATAACTGTTGAAACTTGACTAATGCATGGAATAATAATGCAAACAAAATGTAGTTAGAATAAAATGTATTGGAACAAGAAAGTGTACACAATATTTACATATAGTCTTTGGTATATTTCTGGGAAGACCGTTCCTGGAGAATGAGTTGACTAAGTCGCAGTCGGGCAGAGTCTCTAGTTGGAACTCTGTATTCGCAGGATTGACTTGACCTCCCACAGGGCCAGGTTGTGACACAAGGTCGGAGTTTAACGTGGGAAGGGGAGGGGGAATGGACCCGAGTTCTCACCCGGGCCGCAGTGCTTTAGCTGGTCATAGCTAGTCATAGCTGGTCATAGCTTGTCCAAGCTGGTCATAGCTAGTCAGACGTAGCCACGATACTACCAGCGCAGGGACGAATCCCTGCCGCCGGCCTGTATCGGAGAACGAATCCCGGCCCCATAGGCGACCATTCAGCGAGTAATCTGCGAACAGATACTACACTTTGATCTTAGCCTTGGGATTTACTTGACCTCCCACAGGGCCAGGTTGTGACACAAGGTCGGAGTTTAATGTGGGAAGGGAGGGGGAATGGACCCGAGTTTTCAGCCGGGCCGCAGTGCTTTGGCTTTAGCTGGTCTTAGCTTGTCCAAGCTGGTCATAGCTTGTCAGACGTAGCCGCGATACTACCAGCGCAGGGACTAATCCCTGCGACCGGCCTGTATCGGAGAACGAATCCCAGCCAAAAGGCGATCATTCAGTGAGTAATCTGCGAACAGATACTACACGGGATTTACTTGACCTCCCACAGGGCCAGGTTGTGACACAAGGTCGGAGTTTAACGTGGGAAGGGAGGGGGAATGGACCTGAGTTTTCACCCGGGTCGCAGTGCTTTGGCTTTAGCTAGTCATAGCTGGTCTTGGCTGGTCTTAGCTGGTCATAGCTTGTCCAAGCTGGTCAGAGCTGGTCATACGTAGCCACGATACTACCAGCGCAGGGACGAATCCCTGCCGCCGGCCTGTATCGGAGAAGGAAGCCCCATAGGCGATCATTCAGTGAGCAATCCGCGAACAGATACTACACTTTGATCTTTGCCTTGAGGCCGAGAAGAGACATGATTTATTTGCACAAAAAGTACAAATTGTGGCACAAGGCCAAAAAAGGGGAGGGGTAAAGGCTGGTCATTACTTACTATCCTATACCTAGCTAATCAGATTCGCGAACCATTCATACATTACAATTATCTCATTCACCACAAGAACTCATCCGTCGCCATTCAAACCTTCATCCACCATAATACCACATCCACACCAGGGGAACCTACAAAAAACGCGCCCCACACCATAAAAATTTGGATGATAATAAAATACATTAAAATTCTAATAATGAAAAGATGAAAGTGGGGAGGGAGATGAACCCAATAACAAACTAAAAATTCAACAAATATTTAAACTAAACATAATTCGTGTTAGTAGGGCCCGTCCAACCCTCAAAAATAGAGAGGCCGCTGTATTCTGCCCAGAGGACAGAATCAAGAAGCACTCTCGCTAAGGGAGTGGGAAAGAGATAAAAATAACTTGGACATGGGGAAGTAAAAGGCTGATCCAGTTGAGATGAAAAAGGAGGCCAAAACAAACTGGGGAGGTTGGGAATCTCGACTTGGATCATAACTAAAAAGATAGCCGGGAAACAGGCCGGGAACAACACTTACTCACATTAACTAGGTACACTTAAGCTTGTCTAACCTAACCAAGGGGAGGGTTCCACAGGAAACCACCCCGATGTAACTTTGGTTGACCTAGAAAAGAAAATCAAGGCTAGCCCCGTTCAAACGAACCAAGCTCGCCGCTTTTACCCACCTTTCGCTAAAGACTGTCGAATGCAATCGTTTTCTATCAGTTCTAATCTTCATCTTGAGCTGGTGCTCAAAGAATCGGATCAGATCCTGATAAGAAAGCTGATTGCCTCGCAAGACTTCCTCCTTGCGCGTCGTCCATATCATCATTCGGGCCGTGGCTAGCAGCATCAGAAACACCATTCGTTTCACCCCGGAATACGGGGGCGACACATTGTCACACGCGTATGCACGATCAATGGACACGAGTTCTTCGGGAGCGAGACGAGCCGTCAGCTCGCCGACATGGTCCCATAAGGGGCGGACCCGGGGGCAATGGTAGAAGGCGTGCGAAGCCGTTTCTTCTAATCCAAGGCCACACCGTTCACAGTCTGGCAAGTCCGCCAAGCCCCATATGAAAGCCTTGTCGTTGAGAGGCAGCCGATTCCGAGCCAATCGCCAGGTAAGCGAAAACTCAGGGTTACTGAGATAATCCGCCGCTGGCGCCCAAGACCAGTAGGAACGATACTCCTCCTCCGAACAGTCGAGCGTATCACGTAGAGAATCCTTCGCGCGACCCTCCACTAATCCCCGATAGAAGACCTTCCTAGGCCGTGAAAGGTCACTGGACCGCGGAATAGCCCTCAAGGCTGACCGACACTCGCTGAGGAAAAGCGATTCATCTCGAGACCTACAATGGCGCTCGGCCTTCGAGATGGGGGGATTGATTGTAAGGCTAGGGAAGGCGTCCCTAACAATCCCCTCCAGAATCGGATCTCCTCCAGTCAATGCGCGGCGTAGGAAAGCCAACCAAGAGGCACGGATGTGACTCTGCAAGTGTGGCATTCCCAGTCCCCCATGACACGGACGTTTGGTGCAGACTCGTCTGTCGACCCTGTTCGCGCGTCCCCTCCATAAAATGGAGGATAGCGCTTGCTCGAGCGCCTTCTTCTGGGCCTTACAAAGAGGAAGTACTGACAAGCGATAAAGAATCAGGGGGAAAATGTATGTAACACACACCTCCGCCCTGCCCTTTACGGACAACCTCCGTCGATTCCAAGTCTTACCGGCAGAAACGACCTTTGCTAGTACTTCAGACCAATTTTTCTTCAGCTGGAGGTCGGGTCCAAACCACACTCCAAGAATGCGGACAGGACCGTCCGTCCAACCGAAGCGGCCTGGAAGATCACGCCCCTTCCAGGCACCTAACCGCAAGCCGGAAGACTTGTCGCGGTTTATCTTGGCCCCTATCACCTTCTCGTACCGATCAAGCGCCTTCTGCACCGCCTCAATATCGTTAAGGGACGACACGAAAGCGGATACGTCATCGGCGTACGCGGAAACCCTGGCTCGAGACCCTCCAGGAACGGCGATCCCGCGTAGGGCCGGACTGCACGCCTCGTCCTTCAGCCGGCGCAGGAGAGGCTCCAACGCCAAAGCATAAAGGAGAGGCGACAGCGGACAACCCTGACGAACCGACCTCGACAGAACAAAAGCGCCCGACAACTTTCCGTTCACCTGTACCACAGCACTGGGGGAGCGATACAGGAGGCTAATCCAGCGGCAGAAGTCGGGTGCGAATCCGGCGGCCTGCAGGACAGTAGCAAGGTAGCGATGGTCGACCCTATCAAATGCCTTGGACTGATCCAAATTGATCAGCGCGGCTTCTTCGTCGTCTTTTACGCCCTCTAGGATCGTGCGGATCAAATGCAGGTTGCTCTGAATTGTTCGGCCCCTCACAGAACAAGTCTGCTCAGGTCCCAACAGAGACTCGGCAACTGACTGCAAACGCTCCTGCAGGATCTTGGCCATAATCTTTAACTCTGTGTTTAGCAGAGTTATGGGCCTATAATCATCTAGTTTCCCCCCCAACACCCTTGCCCTTTTTCAACAGAGTGATCACACCCCTGGAAATGCGATTGGGGATGGACCCCGACCGAAACCAGTTGTTGAACACTGCTGTCAAAATCGGAACAAAGATGTGCGACAGCCTCAAGTACAATTCATAAGGCAAACCATCCAGACCGGGCGACTTGCCTCTGCCGACCTTCTTCAGTGCCTCGTAGACTTCGCCCTCCGTGATCTCTCGAGGCCGAGAAGAGACCGAAATCTCTGTATTCGCCCCCTCGGTCTTACGGTACCAACCATATTTATATCGTCGATACTCCGCTATGAAAATTAGGTGGATCCTACCACAACAATAACACTTATGTATTTTTAACGCAATATAACAGTTTGTAACTTCAATATAACATAGAAACTTACAAATATTCTAGAAAGTTCCATAAAGTTTTCAAAGGAAACAGAAAGTACTAGAAGTTTCTAGAAAGTCATAGAACTCCTGTACTTATGTACAATTTTAAATATAAGGAGACCACTCATAAGAGTCGCAGGAGATTCCAAAATCGTCTGGAAGCCGTAGTTGAAGCCAACGGGGATTTTGTTAAATAAATTTACTGTTTAGTATTTCAATATATGCATGTGTAATTTACGTACATATATCTGTTAAAATGAGATGTTTGTGTGATTTTCATTTTTGCGGATTTCGGACGATAATTTATATATTGCATCCTGTATATACTGTTTTTCTTACAGTTATTGTTCACACTGTAAAATGCACGCCGTTTACTCGAAGTAGAAGGTTACGTTAGGGGGTAGTTGATATGGATAGGAGGGGAAGATAACTGTTAACTCTGTTGAACAGTTTAAGATTGTAGTGATCGGGGAAACATCCTCTTGTGAGTCTATTCCATCGGGCAGTGGTTCGTGTGAAGAAGCTGTTTCAGTGGAACTTACTTCTCGACGATGGAATACTGCGGGAATGTGGGCGGTTTGATACTATGTAAGTGGCATGACGGGTGATAGCCGCGAAGGTCAGACCTGGTGGAACCAGGAGATGCACTTAGCCCGCGCACTTTCTATGATAGTAGCGACAGAGAAGTGAGAGACTCGCCACATCCCGCCACAGAGGGAGAGGTTGGAATGTGGAAAATAATTATTCACCAACAAGGAATCGGAAACGCTTTTAAACTCTATCTGAACTGAATAGTGAGCTCTGGGCAGCTCTTGCCCACATATGGCAACTGTACTTCATTGTCGGCCTGATCTGGGTCTTATAAAGGTAGATGATAGCGTGAGGAGTCGGTACAGGGACGATCATTTTACCTACATCTTTAGCTATGGATCGTATATAGGAATACAACTGTGCCTCCCCTAGGGGCCATTGGTTTATCGGGACTGGCGGTAGTTCGACGGTAATAGAATGCAACCTGTTTGGTTTTAGAGGCATTGAATGAAACCAGCCCTATATATAAGGAAAATGTTTTAAATGTGTGTGTTCATATTTTTTTTAATGGTATATTAAATGTATCTATTTTCTCAAAGTATTTCCTTTTCCATATGCAGAAAATTAAAAATTCTCCAAAAACTATGGAAAAAAGTGTTCTTTGCTTTGGAAATGTGTCAAGATGATTAACCTTGAATTATTCATTTGTCATTAACATTAATACAATTTTTTTTTATCGACAAGTATTTTGCATTCATCGTTATGACATTGTATTGAGCAAACGCAAATATGTGTTTTCTTCATTGATCTTTTTGCAAACATTCACAGAGCGCTTTTTTAAGAAGTAAACTTCTATCTCCGCCTCGACTTTTTATCAGGTATTTAAGCTGTCAAAGTCAATCTGTTTATTTATGAATATGAATTAGATGAGATTTGTCGGTTGGTTTTATTCAGTTTATTTTAATTCTCTCTTAACATATGCACATCTGTTTACGTTGTATCTCTTCTGAAATATCTATTAAAAGATGTACAGACCTGTATAGATCTTAGCATAGGGGTTTACAGTAATCATTAGCATGCTCTTACACAATATATTTCATATATACATACATATATCTTCGTCCTATTTTGTTTTTAGTTTTCATTAAGAAATCAGGTCTCAACGTGGTATCTATGCTGAGGACATAACCATTTACTCCTGTGTTGATAGTAAGTGTGATCAATTCCAAGGTCAAATAGCTACCTGATGCCATAAACTACATACAGTTTGTTGTTAACTGGGGCAAAAAATGGCTTGTTAATTTTAACGCCTCCAAAACAAAACTCTTGTTTATTATTCATCTAAGAGACCCCTTTCCGCTATGCGTCAACATGGCTGATGCTAATCTCCATGAGAACGACTCGTTGCAACTTCTTGGACTAATATTTTCGGCTGACATGAAGTGGAAAATGTTAACGAATACCACAATCATTGCAAAACAAAACCTCCCTATTGTCAAGTCTACTAGCTTCCATTTTCATTTTTTTTCTTTGCCCTTCACCGTTGTTGCATACCGCCTTTTAAAGCGGTTGGTCATCCTCGTATGCAAATGACCGACGTTCATATAAAGGTTCAATATCACGCATGCGCCTTGGATCACTTGCAAATGGCGGTTCGTCAGCCCAGCCACCTGAGGTGCTTTGGATCAGGTAAGCGCGAATATCTATCGTCACACAAAAAAAACTATATTGAATCATTTGCTAGGCCATCTGCTAAGAAAGTTGTTTCACTGTGTCGTGCTAGATAATTCTTCACTCCAGAATCCATCTTGCCTCTTTATATGTCTACCATTCGTCCATGCCTATAGTAATGCTGTTACTTATGGCCCGGTGCACCTTGATAAAATCCAAAGAAGAATCAACAATATTACAGTAGTGTTGGTTAGATGTACATTCTATGCTAACAGTTTTTCTCGAACTTCTCGCTTGTGAAATACTCTTCCGGTTCCATACTTTCCAGCTAACTTTAATCTTCAAAAATTTAAATTTAATTTCAATCGCTATCTACTGTCTTCTATTGTCATCGCTCCTTAGTAATGTTTCGTCTTTCTAGTTCTTCAACACCCAGTTAGCCCTTGTGTCTCAGTGGCTTTACTCTCTTGATTGGGAGAATTCGATTAAAAAATTATATTAATTGATGGTTGTTCGTTTTTCAGTACAGCTCATTGTTTGAAGAGCTAGGTAATAACTACCGAAGATTCCCACTCGGGCTCAGTTTTTTTCTTCAATACCTACAATAGTTTATACTGGTAGTTTGCTGCACAGACCTTACTTCCAGTTTCTAGGAGAGCTCACATAATCTGGCCTGATCATCATTTTAACAAAGCCATTACATTCAGATCGTCAGTCCCGATGTTTTGAGACTTTGTACAAGCAAAAGCATCGACAGCTTCCGAAAAACTTTGACTACCTATTTCTGTCAGACGGCTTCGATGAACTCATGGTAATTTTTCAAGCAATGGCGCGCGCTGGAATTATCTTAGTCTGATTTTATCAACAAGTCATCTTCGTGAAAAAAACAATCTTTATCAGATTCGAACTCTGGTTTCATGGTCGGAACAATAACATTTTAGCTATTGGAGATATATATTGAGGATGGAAAGTTCATAGCTACACCCACTTTTATATATCTCACAAAATGTTGACCGTCCTGGATATGAAGATAAACTGCATCCTCGTCCTGGGTAAGACAATAAACTACGTCCAGCAGCAAGGCCTCTGATCAGGAGGTTTTGAGGAGTGTGGAATCAACGCGTAATTGCCGGTGCTCCAAGGTCTACCCTGACCCGGGGTGGTAGCACCGGCTAGGGTCCCAGCTATGTGCAAATAGTTACCGCAAAACGCAGATCTCGTCCTGGATATGACAATAAACTACATCCAAGTCCTGGGTATGGCGAGAAATTGCATCCGCGTTCTGGGTAATACGATAAACTACGTCCATAGGCATGGCCTCTTATCAGGTGGTTTTGAGGAGCGTGGAACCACCTCTTAATTGCTGGTGTTCCAAGGTCCACCCTGACCCGAAGTGGTAGTACCTGTTAGGGTCCCAGCTATGGCCAAATAGTTAACACTCAGATTACATTTGCGCCTTGGGTATGACGATAAACTACATCCGCGTCCTGTGTATGACGATAAACTACACCCGCGTCCTGGGTATGACGATAAACTACGTCCAACAGCAAGCCCTCTGATAATACGTTTTTGAAAAAATAATGATGCCAGTTGTACGTTTGTGAAAAAAAAATATTACCAGCTATACGTTTTTGATAAAAAAATAATATTACCAGCTATACATTTTTGAAAAATAATATTACCAGCTATGCATTTTTGAGGAAAAAAATATTAACAGAAATGGATTTTTGAAAAAACAAAAATGTTACCAGGAAAAAAAAGGATGTCGGCAGTAAATGACCCGTTGAGGTTGATATGATGTAAAACAAAGCAAACCAAGCCAAAACCAAATTTTGAGGGAATTATTACAAACCTATTGTATATATAATAGGTAGGTGTACAGAATATCAAGTTGAGGCTTGAGACCAGTTTTGCTGGTTTGGTATATCTTCGTATATAACCAGAAGTGACCTTACTGCGCATGCGTAATCGGCCAGCCTTCGAGTGGGCCTACTCGTTCGACTTTTCGACCTCTCGTTGGGAGGGATTTTGTATTCTCAGCGAGTATGCATCAATTTTGAAGAAATATGAAGAATAGCCCGGAAATTATTCAAGTTTTCAGAGAGGATTCATTAAGTGAATCATGAATAAATATTTTTGTACCGACGCTTAAAACTTTGCGGATAATTCGTTAAAAATAGTTACCTTTTAGAATGCCTTTTAATAAATAAAATATTTGCAAGAGACGAATGTTCCGGCTGTAATCAAAGGTAAATCGATATGACCTCTCATGAAAGCGTCCAGCCATTTTGAATATCTCAATGACCCACGTCTCATCCAAACGTTTTAGACTAAACATTGCATCACTTGCGACTCGTTGGTCGCGATTAAATAAATGCTGATAAAGCTGTTGATGGCGTTATCTAAAGAGAAATCGAACACGATTTTTAAAAATGTAAGAGAAGCTTGAGGTTATGTACGTGTAACGTATAAGGTCACAAAAGAAATTCTCTGAATAGAGCATGCGCAATTAATTTAGGAGTCGATCCTTGATAATATCTATCGACCCACGTTCTCGAAGTGGCCAATACTATTATTTGTATGTTGTGGCTTCAGGGAATTTCGTTCGATCTGCAACATATACGTTTTAAGCTTAATGGAGTGTGGATTATATTTAAGACTAAGTGATCAGCACCGGAAGATGCATAATTTACTCTTCATATTCTTTCTAATTAAGCAAGTAATATTGTCGAAAATTTATTGCCAAGAAGATTCTGATGGGTCTTAAATAAAAGCCAACTTTGTTTTTACTTCCATCAAAAAGAATAAAACTTCCATCAAAACAGTAAAAAAAAAAATCCGGAGTGATCCTAGGCTTCTGTTTAAGAACCATTAGAATATAAGGCCCCCAATTCCTGCTAAAAGAAAATCCTCAAATAAGGAGGGGGTAAGCTTTTAATCATTTAATTAATTTGATTTATGATATCCACTTATTCTCTGAGATACCAATATAGTTTCATCACACATAGTTTTGTCTTACTTTTAGACTAATGAATAAAATCATAGCATACGTGTTTTCCGGCGAAGAGATAGATAGATAGATAGATAGATAGATAGATAGATAGATAGATAGATAGATAGATAGATAGATAGATGTTTAAAAATCAGGAGTAAAAAAAATTGTCAAATCTTTATGTCATATGTGGTAGATTCACTCTTTGACACAATTTTAGAAGCACTACCATCTTGCACAACACGCTGATAGGTCTGGTTCATCGGGAATCCTCTACTGACGAACTCGACCGTCTGTTCGACTATCTTCAATTTATTTCTGATCCAGGTGAAAAGCAACAACCAACACCAATAATGGTATACTTGTTCGTCGATGACCACTATTGGTATGGTATCTATTAGTATACTTCGTACAGTACATTACCTGATGTACACCGAGTCCACAGGTTTGAATTACAGGGCTATTTGATGGGATGTTAGCCTTCATTGTTGGTTTACAGTCCTTGTGAATCACCTGCTGATGTCGGTTTAGAATTGTCATATTCGCTGGTAAATCTTGCTACTGTTACCCGAGGTAAACAGATCCATGTCTCGTATTTACAACAGCTACACTATATATTTTCTCGGTTACCCAGCTGTCCTTTTCTAAAAGCAGAAAGTAATTCTTGTTTCTAATCTTTTGATATATAAGAGAGAGGTATTTCCGGTAAACATTTGTCTTTGGGCCACTTCCCACATGCATTAAGCCTGAAGAGCTTAAAAAAACTATAAACGCCGACCTGCAACAGAAGTCTATATTCATAAAGCAGAGGAAAGTCATGGAAACGCACACATATTACAATAAGTTCACACACACACATATATATATATATATATATATATATATATATATATATATATATATATATATATATATATATGAGCAAAATCCAGATATTCCGGAGTTGTCTTTTGAACCTACCTATCAAGAGGTAAGTGACTCCATCAAGCAAATCTCATCTGGAAAATCACCTACTCCTAAGGTTCCTATTCCATAGTATAAGCATGGTGGCCAAAAGTTGGTAGAAAAGTTACATCTCCTTTTCGTGGAGATATGGAAGGCAGACTGTATCCCACAAGATTATAAAAACGCCTCTATCAAACACATCTACAAAAACAAGGGTGTGTCTGTTATAATCATCGGGGGATATCACTACTTTCAGTTGCAGGCAAAATCCTAGCTAGACTAATTCTAAACAGAATCAATATACACCTTGTTGACGACATCTATCTTGAATCGGTGTGGTTTTTGGACGGATCGTGGCACCATCGACATGATATTTTCCCTTCGTCAAGTTGCAGAGAAGGTTAGTGAGAAAAACCAAGGTTTGTACATGGTGTTTGTCGACTTGACGAAGGCCTTTGGCACTGAATCGAGAGGCTCTTTGGCGAGTCTTGAGGAAACTCGGCATACCAGAAAACCTGCTAAATGTTATCATCTCCTTTCATGAAGGAATGAAAGCTAATATCGTGTCTGATGGTATGATGTCAGAATCCTTTGATGTCACAAACGGCATCAAACAAGGATCTGTCATGGCCCCCGTCCTTTTTGCCCTTTTCTTCTCGGTGATGCTGAAATATGCATTCGCAGACAGAGAGAGCAGTGTCAAATTTCAGTTTCGAACAACTGGTTGTCTCTTCCATCATCAGCGCTTCAAATCCAAGACCCACCTTCGTACGCAAATTATTCGTGATTTGTTGTTTGCTGATGCTGCTGCTCTTATTGCGATATCCTCTGAGGAGGCCCAACATCTAATAAATCGTTTCTCTGCTGCATTTAAAGCCTTTGGTCTTACACTTAGCATAAAGGAAACTGATGCAGTGCACCAACCTTGTCCTACTCCGAAGCAATTCTGTGGTGAAAAACAAACTCCACCAGTCTACAAATTTCCAGAGAGACCATTGACAGTAGAAGACATATCGCTGCACTATGTAAAGTCTTTCACCTATCTTACAGTGGAAATTTAGAGGATGAAATCATGCATCGTATTGCTAAGTGTACCAGTGCTTTCGGCAAACTTCGACATCGCTTGTGGAATGAGCGGGGTATAGCGTATGACTGGATACGAAAATTCGGGTTTACAGAGCTGTTGTTCTTTCCATCTTTTTGGACATCGTGGACTCCATACAGGTACCATATACGCCAGGTAAATTTTTTCCATAAAAACTGTCTGCGTGCCATCTGTGGAGTTAACCTTCAAGATAGGACATCTAACGAAGACCTGTTTAACAGGTGTAATATTGGAGGAATCGAGACTTTTCTCATACAGTCTCACTGGACTGGTCATGTCTTGGGGATGTCTGATGACAGGATACCCAACATCCTAATGTACAGCCAGTTAGATCAGGGCATCAGGATTGAAAAACCAGCTGAAAGGCAACTTGTCAGCTGTCAATATACCTCATAAAACGCTCGAGCGCTTAGGCTTGGAGCGGATAGAATGGAGATCAACGTGTTTTAGTGTATTCAGTAGTTTTCAATCTGTTTGTCTGAATTGTCTTCAAGAAGCGAGAGCAATATCTAAAAGGTCAGCCAATCTAACAGTGATCTCATCCCACAGTCCTCACTCTTACTCCATATGCGGCCTCCTTTGTAAATCACTAGCGGGTCTTAAGTGCCACATAAGATTATCGCACAAAATTTCATAACTGAATCAAGTTGTCAGATCCTCATACGTCGAAACCGACGGTAGAGTTCATTATATATATATATATATATATATATATATATATATATATATATATATATATATATATATATATATATATATATTCTCCTTTTATGTCTCTTGTACTTTTAGGACGCCGGCGGGCACTCATGGGTCTTCGCAATTTCTCCTTTGTAGCTCTTAGTAAATTTCGTCATTTTTCTATCATTCCTAATCCCTGTTCTGCTAACCATTCCTATTTTCTTCTGTCCTGGTGCACTTCAAGATATCCGGTGAGTATCAAATTTTCTAAGCTGAGAATTTCAGCTGTCAATTTCTGATGTTAAGTTTTCGTGTCTTTTTTGTTACCATTTCCTCTGAAACTTCACCATTGCTCAGATGTTCAGCCCATCATATTCTCAGCATCCTTCTGTAGAACCACAATTCTGTTGATTCAAGTTACTTCATTATGTGTGTCGAGTTCGTCCAGTATTTAGTGTCATATAGATGGACCGATCTCAGTTAAGTACTCTTTTCTGTGTATATAACGAGATTTTGCTGTTTGTTAATACGTTGCTTAGCTTTTGGAAAGCATATTTCGTCAGATTTCGATGCACCACTCTGTCCTCCGTTAAAACACTTCATAAATATTTGCATCTATGTACGGAGTTGATTTTAACATTTCCAATTCCCACTTTGTTTTTTTCTTTTTGCTGGCAACCATAGATTAAACGCTAGTCCTGAGAAAATGAAAGCGATTTTATTTAGTATAAATATCAATATCAAAACACACACAAACACATACCCACGTGTGTTTTTTTAAGATTATTTGATTAATATTTTAATATAGGTACCTCCACGCAATCGCTAAAAATTCCCATACCGTGATGAAAACATACTAAAAATGTAATAAAAACATAGTTGTATCGTCAATATATTTTTCCGTTCTGAAAAGGAAAGAAAGAAGTGTATTTTGCATATTTTATTAAATATTTTACTCCTTTTTAGAACATTAAAATTTGTTATTAAAAAACATGTTTTACTTTATTATTATTAAGCACAAAGAACATCAGATGTACTAAAGTTTAGCATAGTAAACCTTAGCTTTTTTGTTTGGAAATTCTTTCAAAAATCAAATATTTGTCGGATTCTAATGACATTTTCAAAACTTACTTAAAAAATGAACGATATTATTGTTTTCCCTTTTTTCTATTAGAATATCTTGATAAAATAATTTTTTATGTGTGTTTCATCCCCTTACTTAATTTTTATGAAAACTTAAGAAATTCACTGTGATAATTTTTAGTGACTATATTTGTTAAAAGCAGAAGTATTTGAAGAATTCAAATCACTGGTATAATTTTGCAAAATCGGACACTGTCTTAGCGAAAATCTGTTCTAAATCGAAAAAAAGCAACGAAGCTAAGACATTATCTAATTAGAGAAGCTTTCAACTGCTTTCATGAATAATATATATAAAAACAATATTGTGTGAAGAAAAAAGAATTTCGATGAAAAATGAATTTTTACACGATTTGTTTTCGCTTTTTTACAATTTAAAATTGAATAATTTATAAAGATTTTAAATCTTTTAAAATTCAATTTCGATGGTGCAACACTTATAAAGTATTGTTAATAAGTGAAACTATATTTACTACTGAGATATTGTAAAGCTTATTGCAGTCTGACGACACCGAATATTTTAAAAAATAAATTTCGATTTTTTATAAAAGTCCTAAGTTTTCTAAGTATGCGAGTTCGTACCTGACATTATCATTAAAGGGTCAATTTAAGGGTGTTTTAAGGTTTGTCTCCCCCTTACGAAAAAAACACTCATATAAAATTTATCATCTGCTATCATCAATTCTGCCTTTCAATACTTAACTTGTCAACACGTTAGGTTGTCGATAAATCGATCGATTCGTCAGAAAAACAAAATACCGTGGTTAGGAAATACTTGTATACAACATTTTATGGAATAAGCATTATTTATTTCAAATCAGATAAATGTAACTTTAAATGTGCTCATTTTCCTCAAATAACATTTCAGAAAATTATATTTTATTTTTGCAAGATTTTTAAAACCCAGAATTAATTTTTGTTTACAAATGTATCAAAATGGCAAAAAATCGATTCCGATCAATATAATTTCTGTTTGAAATACACTACAGAGTATTTTGAATAAATAGTAAATTTTAAATCTGTAAGTTTTCAAATAAAGCTTCAAAAAAGGTTTTCATTTTAAAAAAATACATTTTAAACCTTACGTATACCGGATTAATGGGGCACATATTTTAATAAATATTTTTTTTATTATTTCAAACGTTATTTATTAATGGATGCCCGTGTTTAAGTAGAACGCCCCATTTTTGAGAGACAGATAACATGTGGTGATGCTTCAAAGTTAGTTACGTCGTTCACGTGACATGTCTCTTCCGTTAAACCGAAAGATATACATGTCCGTCTGAGTTAAGACAGTAGAAGTAATGTGTCGATGTCAGATATTATCGGATGCATCTTCCATCTCTTTTCAGAGGAACGAGCTATCTTTAGGGGTCTCTTTTAGACAGAGTGAAATTCCGATCTTATAAACTATGGAAATTGTTACATGTATCATTTTAAAAATGCATTTTAATGTATAACTTTTAGTATAAGGCGGTGACTTGTGGAGGATAAGTGTAAATGAAACACCCCTGGTGAATATTTAGGAAACAAATTCAGCAAGGTTTACGAATATTTGCATCCCGTGATGTAAAGAAGTAGGAGTGGCAAGCGGAAGTGCTGATAATTTCAGATTCCTTCTCCTGTGAAGATGGGCGTGAAGGCTTCAGATGTATACCGCCATTTACAGATGTGAATAGTAATAAAGCTATTGGAATCTGGTTGTATAACCTTAGTTCGGATTTGATGAAAAACCTCAAATTGTGAAGAGAAATTCTAATTTCGGGGATTGGTATGAATATTGTCAGGTGAAATGCAGTAAACGCCTCCATGTTTTGATAATGTTAAGTTTGTACGTCGCTGAGTACACCATGTGGAATTTAGTCAACACAAGCTGTGCTGTACATTGACTAATGGGTTGAGAGGCACAAGAATTGAATTCGAGACACTATATTCTTTTCCATCCGTTTAACTCATATCAACATGTACATAGAAAAGGACAATTTGGTCAATATTACAAATAAAGATTCCAAATAGCAATGATTAAACAGAAATATATTAAACAATCTAGATTTAAGATAACTTGATATACATACGAGAAGACATGTTATAACTTTATATCAATATGAGCCGATATCTTTATAGAATATATATATATATATATATATATATATATATATATATGTATGTATATGTATATGTACGTGGTGCAGTTCAATTTATATTACATGAATCATTCATACAAGAAGTAGGTTAGTAAAGTTAATGATATAAATGGCGAAAAACATCTTTGCAAACAAATTTAATAAACTTGCATTAACCTACGAACCACTCGATGAATGTTATGATCCTTGTTTTTAATAACTTCAAGTTGTATAAGGTCTTTTTTTAATCTGCTACTACTTTCGGCTGTACATTCAGCCATCCTCAGGCATGGAAATTATTTTGTTTCTAGTAGATCCTGGTAATAGCGGACACGAAAAATTAAATGCCAATCGAAATATGTTTTTTTTTGTAGAAATGCGTTATTGTTAACGGATAAAACTTTTGGAGCGTGCAGTCGCAACGCTAAGGTTGAATTTTTTGAAGATTTCGGAGAATGCGTTTTTTTACTAATATGGTAATTTGAGATTTTTTTGTTGTAGGAGATTTTGGTCAATGTGGCATGAACTCAAGTGTTCAATAAATAGAGTAATGTCGCAGCTGTCTTCTCGAAAATTTGCAGGTCGGATCAGTTCTTTTTAAATCAAATATGTGGTGCAGTTCAATTTATATTGCATGAATCATTCATACAAAAAGTAGATTAGTAAAGTTAATGATAAAAAATAATAAATATATATATATGTCTGTCAACACCAAGCGGCAAGTCTGTTTAATGCTTGAACGCAATCTTCAGCACACTTTTACAATTACATTTATATACGCTCTGTCTCTGATATTGGGAAATTTACACTTAAATACATCACAGGGTAAAATCATATTTCTGTTATTATTATTATTATTATTATTATTATTATTATTATTATTATTATTATTATATACATTTTCACTCTACCGGCGAGGTGAAAATTATGTATTAGTATAAATTTTATATCTGTTATTATACATCAAGCAGTTGTTTATTAACACCAGCACTTTATATATATATATATATATATATATATATATATATATATATATATATATATATATATATACTAGCAGTTGCCTCTGCTTGATTAAAAAATCGTACGACACATACAGCTATCGCTATCACATGACTTAAAACTTTTTTGCCCTTCCTTGCCTTTAAAGGAGTGCCCTTTGCCGTGCTGATGTTGCTATATTCCTTAATTCTTGCCTATATCACACTGTGAATTTTTTCTAAGCTCTATACATTAAATCTGTTACGACAAAAGAACTAAACAAAATGAACACAAAACGATCACCTTTAAAAAAGGATGCGTAACTGGAAAAACCGAATGAAAAAAGAATGTTAAGAACAAAGACTTTTTCACACCCAACCCAGTTCTGCGGAATCCGAATCAACGTTGAGTTTAAGCAAGCAAATGAGCCAAATGGAGTAAAGTGCCATGCAGATTTAAATTTTTCCCACTTTATTTTGCATGCTAGCATGCTAGTTAACATCCGTGTCAGTCAGCTGTTGGCTCTCACGCTGGCCAATAGAATCTTCCTGCCTATTCGTGGCAGCCAGCTATAGGGCTTCACTCTGGCCAGTAGAAAATGTAGAATATATATATATATATATTACGTTGGTACACGTATATGTACTAATTAATATATATCATTTTTCTGTATAACTGCATTGAGCACTATTAAATTTACACGTCATGCATAAATTTAACGATTTGCTTTCCTGTGTATGCACACTGGCACATGCGTACACGCCTGCTTATATTTGGCCTTTTCAATTATCCACTCTACAACTTTCTCTCTCTCTCTCTTTCTCTCTCTCTCACTATATATATATATATATATATATATATATATATATATATATATATACATATATATATATATATATATATATATATATATGACATATGTTATTGCTCTAAACGTTATTTTGTGTTTACATGTTTAAATTAGCATCCTTGCCCTTTTTTATTTTAATAAACAGTTAAATTATTATCAACGAGCCTCGATGGAGGAGTCCGACTGAAAATGAATATGCCTCCCGACAGAAATCGAACTCTTTTTTTCATTGGAAACACCCCTATGGCCGAAACGTGCAATTTCGAATGTGTACCAACGGGTATATAATCGTAGAGTATATAATTGATACTTGAGAACCCCGAGGCGTTGTAATGGCTAGCAAGCTTGTCTCGCTAGGACAGTTACGAATGTATAGTGAGTATATAGTGAGTATATATATATATGAGTATATATATATATATATATATATATATATATATATATATATATATATATATATATATATACATGAATTAAATTGAACCTAAAGAGCCAGACTAACCTACAACGGTTTCACCTAAGCGGATCGTCAGGGAATTCTGGCTAAAGAGGTAATGTGGGAACTGAATATATAGGCAACAAACCCAAAATCCTGACCATATGACCAAAACAAAAGAAACGCAAAAGGAAAAAGAAAAAGAAAAAGAAAAAGAAAGAATGGAAAAGAAAACACAGACGACGAGATGGGTAAACCGTTATTCCCAAAATAAAATCAATTAACAAAAAAAACATATATATATATATATATATATATATATATATATATATATATATATACACTCAATCTGAAACCAATATAACACACACACACACATTCATATATATATATATATATATATATATATATATATATATATATGCTCAATCTGAAACCACGTTTATATGAACAATAATAATTTGATTGGTATAGGAATGCTATAAAAATCGAATGACTTCTTCACATCAAAAATGCGGATAATATAAATTGCATTCTTAGCTTCTGGATGGTTCGATGATCAAATTCTATGTCAGTGCCCGTAAAGGCATAAATCTATGGCTATTTATTGGAGTCATAACTGTGGAAAGATAAGTGCAGTTATTTTAGTGACAATGATTATGACGGACTGATTGAAAAATGTTGGTAAAATTAGTTTCGTCTTGTAGCTCTTTTAATGGTTATTACTTCGACTGTTTTCTCTTATTTAACCTGATTAGCGACGTAATTAACGCTTTAATGAGAGATTATGGAAGATGTCCGTTCAATATATCTATACACTGTCAGAATTATTAAGTCAATGTTTTCACAACGAATCGATTTGGGTAAAATTTTAAATGTATATTTCTATTTATATGGTAATATATATACTGAGTTTCAGTTTTAAATATTCCTTTTCTTGATCTTGAACAAAAATACATTCTTTACCAAGAGTTCAAAGAAATAGGACTCAAGATATAGCTTTCCAAAACAGAAACTATGTTCTAGATATAGAATGAAAGCAATTATGGTACGTAACTTGAATCATTCATAAAAAAAAAATCAGGATCTAGAATTCATAAATATTAAACTCTACAAATGGTTCTCAGTCTGAATCAATTATAACAAATTCAGTATAAGACAAGGAAATTGATCACAAAGCATGTAGCGTGTTAAGTAGTTTAGCCCAATGGGCTCTCCGATTAACAATTCTGAGCCATTATCCATTACACCACCCGCGCATCCAAGCTTATATCATCTGGTATTAAACGTAGTCTCAGTACTGACCAGGATCGACGTTGCTTAACCTCGGTGATCGTACGGGAATCAGTGTTTCAACATGTGGCCGTTATCCCCGAAAAATTCACACAGGTGTGTTATAAATAGTAACGCTAATAATAGCCGTTTTCTTATAAGGAAACCTTCTTCATTCATTCATCCAGCGGACAGTGCTACATTCAGATGAAATTTGTAAACAATTTATGAAAAAGTTTCAGGGTAAGAAGTTTTTGAAGTCAAGCATCGGTTGATAATTCGCATGGTTGCTTTAATTTCGGCTTTGGTTTTGTTTGCTTTACGGCATATCAACCTCAATGGATTATGTAATGCCGACAAAATATTTATGGCTGGTAATATTTTGTTTTATCAAAAATCTATTTCTGATAATATTTTTCCTTCAAAAACGTCTCACTGGTAATAATATTTTATATTCAAAAATGTATTGCGGGTAATAGTTTTTGTTCTTCAAAAATTTATTGCTGGTAATAATTTTTTTTTACGGAGTATTTCTGGTATTAAAACCTATTTTTACATTTTCATAGCGTTTTTATCGCAGTTTCAGGGTTAACTATTTGATCGTAGCTGTGAACATAAAAGGTACTACCAACCCGGGTCAGGGTGGACCTGTGAACATCAGCAGTTAAGAGGTGGTTTCACGCTCCTCAAAACCTCCTGATCACAGGCCTTGCTGCTGGACGTAGTTTATCGTCATCCCCAGGACGCGCTTTAACTTCGGGAGAAATATAGACAAAAATTGCCCAACATTTTGATATTTTTATTATACTGTTCCTTGATCTAAGCTTATGGCTCACATGGGCCATCTTCAGTGTGAGTATATATACATTTAAATAAATATATTAACTATCATAGATTATATTCTGTTATGTTAAGTATTTTAGCCCAACTCCGGAAATTTTAACAAGAGTAAAAATATAAACCTAAAAACTCAGGATATATCCTTGCCACATTGAGACATTCATATGCATGCCAATCATATTCAGAAATATTTTAACTGTAAGCATAATATAACCGCTTTTTCAGATCAATGCTTAAAAGGGCTTCGAGCGAATTAACGCTGTAGAACTTGGAGAGGACCATCCTTCTTCGACCAAGTGGACTGGCACTACATAATCGCAAAGAACTGCACCGAACGACAAATCTTGCATAATTTAAAGGCAACAACAATGAAAATGGATATTGCCTGTAACTCGATGAGAAAATAATGAAATAAGACATTGACGTTCCACACTTCGAACAAAAGGTTAGGAAGGAAACTGCAATAAATATTGAAAAGAATATCACCTTAGGATGGTGAATGTCCTTGTTTAAACGTCCATATAATCACGCTGAAGATGACCCATGCGAGCCGAACGCTTAGATCAAGGAACAGCATAATAAAAACATATCCAAATATCCAAATGTTGGACAATTTTTGTCTTTATTTTCTCCCGAAATTAAAGCAACTATATCAAGTTTCGAACGGCTCCTGATCAAACACAACGGACATTCGTTGTCTGTTATATTTAACAATATGTGTGAATGATGATCTGCTTACCCAATATACACACACTCTGTATATATATATATATATATATATATATATATATATATATATATATATATATATATTGTAACCTAGGGAAGGTTGCTGAATATAATAAGCTTTTGGTCACATGAACCATTTTCAGAGTAGTTCTATTGACATTTAAACAAAGATTATCTTATTCCTACATTAAAACAAAGCAACTCACACTCAACAAAATTGCATTTCAAATTAGTCGCAACACATTACAATGCATCTAGACATGTACGTCTGTTGTTAATATTTCGGCCTCTCACGTGGTACGTCGTCATAAAACCGCATCACCAATTTACGACTTGCGTCTGGTATTCCGCGACCGTTATCGTCGCATAGTAATATTCTATGCCAACATAACAGAATATAATCTATGATAGTTAATATATTTATTTAAATGTATATATACTCACACTGAAGATGGCCCATGTGTACCGTAAGCTTAGATCAAGGAACAGTATAATAAAAATATCAAAATGTTGGGCAATTTTTGTCTATATTTCTCCCGAAGTTAAAGCGCGTCCTGGGGATGACGATAAACTACGTCCAGCAGCAAGGCCTGTGATCAGGAGGTTTTGAGGAGCGTGGAACCACCTCTTAATTGCTGATGTTCACAGGTCCACCCTGACCCGGATTGGTAGTACCTGTTAGGTTCACAGCTATGAGCAAATAGTTAACCCTGAAACTGCGATAAAAACGCTATGAAAGTGTAAAAATAGGTTTTAATACCAGAAATACACTTTAAAAAAATATTATTACCAGCAATAAATTTTTGAAGAACAAAAACTATTACCAGCAATACATTTTTGAATATAAAATATTATTACCAGCGAGACGTTTTTGAAGGAAAAATATTACCAGAAATAGATTTTTGATAAAACAAAATATTACCAGCCATAAATATTTTGTCGGCATTACATAATCCATTGAGGTTGATATGCTGTAAAGCAAACAAAACCAAAGCCGAAATTAAAGCAACCATGCGAATTATCAACCGATGCTTGACTTCAAAAACTTCTTACCCTGAACTTTTTTCATAAATTGTTTACAAATTTCATCTAAATGTAGCACTGTCCGCTGGATGAATGAATGAAGAAGGTTTCCTTATAAGAAAACGGCTATTATCAGTGTTACTATTTATAACACCTCTGTGTGAATTTTTCGGGGCTTACGGCCACATGTTGAAACACTGATTCCCGTACGATCCCCGAGGTTAAGCAATGTCGATCCTGGTCAGTACCGAGACTACTTGTAATACCAGATGATATAAGGTTGGATGCGCGGGTGGTGTAATGGATAATAGCTCAGAATTGTTAATCGGAGAGGCGAGTTCCAATTTAAGTTGGGTTCATTATATTCAATTACGCGCAAATACCCTTGGAAAAGGTATGAATCCACCTCTTATTCTCTCAGCTCTGGATTAATTAGTAACATTTATATCACTAAACCATTATTATCTAAAAAGAGATCTTATAATCTAAAAAAAGATTCTGGTTTTAAAAAACCTGTAAATGGCTGATAAGCCGTAGAAAATGAATCAGTAAATCAAGCATATGAATTTTAAGTAAAACACACATCATGTAAATATGGTTTTATTCTTATATTTCCCAACTGAACGACTATTGTTTAATAGAGATAAGTCATTTGCTTATTTATCTTTAAATATTAAATTTTGAAAAATAAGTATTTGGTATTTCGTTATGTTCAGTTTGGTACTTAAATCCATTTATTTTTACTACATTTATATCTATACTAGCAGTATACCCCCCGTCTTCGACCGGGTGTTTCATTATTGGGAATATTTGCTGTTTATTTGGAGAAGTTTAATATTAAAATCAGCTAACCCAAAAATCACTGTTAATAACAACAACTGGGTGCAACTGAGGCACATCCTCAAATGGGGGGGATTAACAATTTGAATGGGGAGTGGCCCTGAAAAAAGCCGCTTTTTCGTTCTCAATCTTGCAAGGAAGGAACCTCTTCCATGGACCGTCATAATAATAATATACAATAATTTTTATTTATAATATATATATTTTTTTTATAATTCTAATAATCTTTTGCGTTAGACTTCAACTCTCTAAATTGATTGAACGCTGTTTCTTACAGACATTAAATTTTGCTTTTGATTTTTGCACAAAGTGTAAATAATCAGTTTTTTTTTTCGATTTTTCCCCATCAGGGTTGTAATTTTTTCCAACCAGTTTGGACTCAAAACCGGCGCTGAAGAATTATCTATCAAACAAAAAAAATGAATCGAAATCGGATGAAAATTGTGGAAACGCATAAACAACATCCGATCACACACACATACACACATTTTGAGAAATATAGATATAGATTTCTTATTAATGTTTATATTTTCCACAATGTTAGATTGTTCTAACTGAATCTGAGAATCCTATAGAATGAACATGTGAGGAATGACGAAGTTCTAGAGAAAATGGCAGCAAAAAGAGCACTTATTCTTAATAAGTTACACCCTATATATATATATATATATATATATATATATATATATATATATATATATATATATATATATACGTATGCCTATGTGTGGGTAAATTTAATTTCCCAATAAAATATTTTTCGTTTTAGAAGTAACGAGCTCCAAATAAATCAACTCTGAAGCGACACACAGGTCAAATTGGATTAACCTCTCACAAAATAGAGTTTGTGAACCTGCCGTTTGTAGAATGATTTTCAAATAATTAACTGCAAGAAGGTCTAATGAATGAAACAACGTTGAAGTTGGAGAATTTAACTGCACGTTCGCAAAGTGTGGAAAGAGCAGTTAAATTAAATACTGAAGATTCACAAATTGTATACAGACAAAAATCAAGGCACAAGCACATTAGTAATAAACTATTGTTCTATCAAATAAGACGTTCAATTACTTCAAAGGGAAATTATACTGAACAATTTAGCTATATTATGATCTAATATGTGTTTTGTGTGATTTTCAATAAACAATGCAGATTTAATAAATTAAAAATTAGTTAAATTAACTTATAATTTGTGTGTAACAGCATTATGGCGTTATATACACTTGCATCTATTTTTTGTTTTTATTCATTAATACATAACAAATGATGAAAAAACCTTATATACATTGATTAGTTTGTTATTTGTAATGAGACTTCCGTTCTGATCAGAAAGGAATTCCCGAATTTGTTGGTAAGGCCCTCAAACTCAACTTGAAAGCCTACTTCAATAGCATTGAGCAGGTAGTGCTGCTCTGGATCTTGAGTGCGGCTGCTGGAAGACCCTATATCTAACAATAGGACTCTGCACCCGGACACGCAAGCAAGAGAAACCAGTCATGGTTGTCAGACAATTTCTGCGACCGCATCACCTTTACATCTGGGCACCTAACCCCGCCGAAAGCAACCCCCTTGATTATTATGTGTGGTGCGCAGTTTGCAGCAGACCAACAAACTATTTGTAGCACCAAAAATGAACTGAATTATGGCAGCATTCACCAACTTAAACAGGGAGACCGTTCAGAAAAGGTGCAGGAGATTCCGAACTCGTCTGGAGGCCATGATTTAAGCCAATGGCGATTGAATACATTTATTCTTTAGTATTTCAAGGTATTTTTGTGTAATTTTGGTAAATATATATGTTAAAATGAGATATCGGTGATAATTGCATTTTTGTGTAACTCAGACGACTAGTTTATGTATCAACCCTGTATATACATAATATGTGTCTGCGCGCGCGTGTGTTTGCGTGCAGAAGTCATAAATCTTTACTCTTTTTTCGTCTTTGAAAACAAGGTTCTCGCGGAATGTTCTTCTGGCAAAAATATGCATTGCCTGCTCTCATGGTACGGTTCAGTTGTGGCCTCTTCTTCTTTTGAAATCTGTACTTTTCGTAAAGAACATAAACTTGAAACGTAATAAATTCTCGGACTCTTTTGAAGTTAAAAGAAATTCATGAGTGATGTTAAAAAAAAAGATTTATTGAGTTCTTTTAAGTTCACCTAAATGTCGTCACGTCATAATTTTTCAGGGTTTGTTCATTTTATATAAGTGATATTGTTCCATTGAATGTGACTCCATGCTTTTCACTAGAAAATATTAGAACTTGTTAATGCATTTGTAACCAACTGCTTGCAAATAGACTAAATTCTGTGGTTTGAAGCTTTCTTAAATTACTACAATAAACTTGGGTTCACTATACTTCGTCCGTCCTGGGTATGACGATAAACTGCATCCGCGTCCTGGGTAAGACGATAAACTACGTCCAACAGCAAGGCCTCTGATCAGATTCCCAGGCCCACACTGACGCCGAGTGTTAGCACATGTTATGATAACCAGCTATCGGCAAATAGTTAACCCCGAAACTGAGGTAAAAATCATTATAAAAGTGTAAAAATATGTTTTATTACCAGAAATACTTTGTAAAAAATTATTACCAGAAATAAATTTTTGAAGAAAAAATCTATTACCAGCAATACGTTTTTGAAAAAAAAATATTGCCAGCAATACATTTTTTAAAATAATATTACCAGCTATACATTTTTGAGGAAAAAAATATTACCAGAAATAGATTTTTGACAAAACAAAATTATTACCTGGAAAAAAAAATTGTCGGCATTAAATAATCCATTGAGGTTGATATGTCGTAAAACAAAACAAACCAAACCAAACATTTTTGAAGGAAAAATATTAGCAAAATAGATTTTTGACAATAAAAATAACAGCAATAAAAATTTTGTCCGCATTAAATAACCCATTGAGGTTGATATGCCGTAAAACAAACTAAACCAAAGCAAACTATACTTCGTAGCAATTGTTTTAAAGAACTTGATGTAGTGTGCTGATTCTATCAAAATAGTTGCTTTCAAGAAATTTAGAAAATAATCCATTTTACATTTTTGAAAGATCTAAAACAGAAATTCTGTATATTTCAGCAGCAGTCGTTATTTTAAACATACCTTGAAAGACATTTTGAAAGATAAATTTGCCATTCTTCATATATTTCCCTTATTATATTGTTGACGATAAACCAAACTTCATTTCAACAATAATTTTAATCTGATAAAGGCAAGATTAAAAATATATATTTTACAGAATACAAATACTCTATAATTTCGCCGAATGTTGTTTTATTAATAACGCATGTTTAAAAAATATAAATGTAGATAAACATTAAGACCTAAAATGAAAATCGGTTTTTAGCTTGTTTTCGAGGCAATTCAATTATTTTTCAGGATACTATGCTAATTTACTGGATGCTAATTCTGTTTAAAAAAGAAGTCCCCTTAATATTAATTATTTAATTATTCATACTTATGCACAAGCGAGAAGTGAATACATATTATCTTCAATATTTACATTATTCAGACTATTGTCCTCATCTTTGTCACCATATTTATTACAACCTTCATCAGGTAGTTGGAATGTCGAACTGAACCTTTTATTTCACTCACTAGGGTAGACTGTTCTAGTTCCATGTGCCTTGTTTAATGGATGTCCTCAAGGACACATGGCACAGTGGATAAAGGCATTGTTAGATCCAGTGACAGAACCCAAAAATTGTGAGTTCAATACCCGGTTAACCCCGTGGAGAACTTAGAGATGGGAATTAACAGCATATAAGTGATAACTGACATCCATTAAACATGACACGTGGAACTAGAACAGTCTACCCTAGTGAGCGAAATAAAGGAATCAGTTCGACATTCCAACCACCTGAAGAAGGCCGGAACGTAAAGCGGCCGAAACGTTTTAATAAATATGGCGACAAAGATGAGGACAATATTCCGAATAATGTAAATAGTTTACATATTGCCTCATCTCATAAATATAGACAGATGCATATTATCTTCGTCGGAGTTTGAATTCAAATTGCAAATTCTTTCTTCTTTGGTATCATTTCTCTGCCGATTATCTTACCTAGAAAGTAAATAAATATTTACACAGACATCTACAATTAGGATGTTTCTAATTCATGCGTTATCCCGTAAAAATATCTCTTTTTGCAGCTACAATGCTGCGAAAACAATGATGCTAATAGATGTTCCTCTCATAGTTTAATCTTTCAGTCACCTGTATCCAGCCATTTGACCGGCCGCAAAACGCATCAAACAACATTGTTTTTTCTTAGAGTTAGATATGAATATTTTCAAGTGGGTTAGTGTTCAATAACAGAAAGGTCAGTGAATCTATAGTTTGTTTTTGGTAGTTTGTTTTTAGCAGTTTGTTATCAGACAACCTGCATTCTTCAGATCCACTCCGCCCTGGATATGACGATAAACTACATCCGCGTCCAGGGTAAGACGATAAACTACATCCGCGTCCTTGGTAAGACGATAAACTACGTCCAACAGCAAGGCCTCTGAATAGGAGGCTTTGATGAGTGTGGAACCACCTCTTAATTGCTGGTGTTCCCAGGTCCACACTAACGTAGAGTAGTAGCACCTGTTAGTGTCCGACCGATGGGCAAATAGTTAACCCCGAAACTCAGGTAAAAAGCATTATAAAAGTGTAAAAATATGTTTTAATACCAGAAATACTTTGTATAAAATTATTACCAAAAATAAATTTTTGAAGAAAAAAAAACATTACCAACAATACGTTTTTAAAAAGAAATTATTACCAACAATACGTTTTTGTAAAAAATCATATTACCAGCTATACATTTTTGAGGAAAAAAATATTAACAGAAATAGAATTTTGGCAAAACAAAAACATTACCAGAAAAAAAAAAAGTTGTCCGCATTAAATGACCCATTGTGGTTGATATGCCGTAATACAAAACAAACCAAACCAAACCTCAAATCCACCATTTCGAACCTTTACGGGTAAGACCCTCCATACTAAACACATTGTAGAAAACCAGCCTTTTTATTCAACTGGTGAGATGTTTCACTCGAACAGCTTCTAACGAACCGCTACGTTGTGAAATTAACTCTTAGGTTGCCTTACCGATAATTATAATATTAACCTGTTTAAGTCTAGGGTTAATCATTTTCTTTCCAACATGTTCTCTTAAACTGTGCCTCTTATATCTTAACTCTGTAACCCTCTACATAGATTGGTTCTTTGGTTTCGTGCGGGGTGAACATTATTATAAAAATAAACAGTATCAAATCCAAACCCGACAGCAAAGATATCTCGTGTTCATAGTAAAAGAGAAAAGAAATTAAGACTATTGACGATAATATAAACATAACCAGACCAGAGTCTAAACTGTAAAGCTCATAAACGTTGTATTTAACCTTTAGCATTCTGCATTATTAATATTTCTTCCTTTTCCATTGCATTCTTTTTCCAGGCTTCTCAATTGCAGTAACCTTATTGTTAATTTAACTCAATGGTATTTTCTGTTGCCATAGCAGGATATGACAACACAATGCAAACGAATTCAAATTATTCAGAGGCCAGTCACCTTAAGTGACAGGATACACGTTTTTGCACAGCAAATGAAGTTACATAGAGTGTGATAAAGATTAAAAGGAATAAGGTTTTAGCTATGAAAATTTGCTACCGAGTATAACTTCAATGGCTGGCATTGCTTCTTCAAATATAGATACGAAATCAAATGACAATAATTTAAGGAACCCCATAACATTTTCCAACTATATTGAAAGACAAAGAAACATTTAGAAAAACTCTTCTGTGTATAAATCTTTTATCTTTTATGAAAATGTACTAAAACCCAAACACAGAAAAACAAATATGGAAACTCAAATGAAATTCGATTACTTCAAATTTTGAAAAAAATCATTTTCTGGGAAAGTCGCTGAAATTAAAATGGTTTTATTTCCATTTTATACTCAACAACATGCAAACTAAATAGAATGTGTGGTTAATGTAGAGGTTATTTACGCGGGAAGTTATATTGCAAGTCGATTTCAATCCAGTTTTGTAGATCCAAGTCAAATCCATCAAATAGACTTGTAAAGATATGGATGCGTATTTTCTCCCTACCATCCAGTTTGAGGTTAATAGCGGGACAGACAAGGCTCTAAAACCTTGATTGGCAACCACTCTATGAGAAGAACAACTCAGTTCAAAGCCAGTATCACCTGGGACTTGCAACGCCATCGCGTAATAACATATTTGTTACGGAAACTACAACGCCTAAGCTCGTCATGCTGTGACACTGTAATACATAGGGCTGTCTGAAGGGTTAACACGTACATACTGAGTACTGTAATTTGGGAGCTAAACCATTTTTCTATAGGGACTTGTTATCTAATTTTGTCCATTTCTTATGAGAAGTCACTATGTGTTACTTTTGAAATTTTCTTTGAATACGCAAATATCAGTTTATTAATAAGTGTTGAATATAATGCATGCAAGATTTCACAACTCTGGCATCACCCCTTCATCGTCAGCCTATGAACATTTCAGTCCACTCTCGTATTTACACAGTAAAAACTCACATGATCTAGTACATCGACTTCCACGAATTTAAGCGCACTACTGAGTTGGCAGCTAGGTCTCATAATTTCGCTATTGAATTTTCAAATTGCAACGGTAAGTTCTATGCTGATAGTTTCTTCTATCGCACTTCTCGCTTGTGGAATTCGTTTCTAGGTTCTTGCTTTCCTTCCAACAAGGATCTACAAAAAATTAAATGCAATGTCTATCGTCATCTTCGGTTTATTTAAAAATCCCGTTCTTTTATTGCCATTGCTCTTTCTTTCTCCCTTTGTAACATCCTAGTGGCCTTTATTGTTTGGTTTGAAATGTGATGTTTAAACATATATGGCATTCATATTTTTCATAACTTCCTTATAATTAAAATACAACTGCCATGACAATCTTCATAATGCATTTTATGGGTCTCTTCTAAAGGAAATGTAAAATAGCTTTATAGCTTATCAGAAGACTATAGTAAAATATCTTTCAAGAGGCAAACTGAATAAATGCTAAATGAATGTATAGGGCGATTGAAAATCGAAATTCCGTTTTTGTCGTACTCCGTAACAACTCAAGGCTATTTTAATGTCTGACAGTAGATTAACTTATTTTTCTTGTGAAGAATTAATCTCCTAATGGTGTGAGGGAGTCAAACGGATAATGATCCCTCCCTTTAGAATTTCTTAAAGATAATTTATTATCCTCTTTCATGCACAAGTATTTATTACCATTACGGGATTAATATGCTAATGGTCGAATCGCCAGCAATGTATGCGGTCTGAAGACGATTTAATATTTAAAATTATATTCTAAATTGTGATTCAACGATAAAATTCTGTGAAATTATTTTGTATAGTTGGAAGACTGCTTCTTTAATTATTTTATAAATACATTATTTTTGCTCCTCGCCTTCGTTCTCTCATTTAGTTTTTATTGTATCTAATCCTTCTTTCCTTTCCTTTTCTGTTTCCACCTTTTATTGTTTCTCTTTCTTTCTACTTCTCTCACTTTTTCTCTTTCTCCCTATATCTTTCTCTTTATATATCTTTCTCTCTCTCTAACTTTCTCTCTCTTTCTCTATATTTTTCTTGCTTTCACCATCTTTCTTCCTCCATCTTACTTTCTTCTTCCTTCTTTCTTTCTTCTCTTTCATTATTTCTCCTTTTTTCTTTCTCCAACTTGCTTTCTCTTTCTCCTTCCTTTTTCTTTTTCCTTCCTTCTTCGTCTTTCTTTATTTCCTCTATTATTCTTTCTCTTTCTTTTAGTTTCCTTTCTTTCTCTCTTTCTTTCTCTCTCTCTCTCTCTCTCTCTCTATATATATATATATATATTTCTTTCTCTTTGTATTTCTCTCTATATTTTTGTTTCACTTTGCATTTCTCTCCCTACCTTTCTTTCTTTTTGTATTTCTCTCTCTATTTTTCTTTTTCTCTTTCTCGTTATATATCTCTCTCTCTAACATTGTCTCTCTCTTTCTCTATATTTCTATCTTGCTTTCACCATATTTCTTTCTCCATCTTGCTTTCTCCTTCCTTCTTTCATTCTTCTCTTTCTTTATTTCTCCTTTTTTCTTTCTCCAACTTGCTTTCTCCACCTTTCTTTCTTTCTCCTTCTTACTTTCTCCTTTTTTTCTATCTTTCCCCTTCCTTCTTCGTCTTTCTTTATTTCCTCTATTATTCTTTCTCTTTCTTTTAGATTTCTTTTCTTTCTCTCTCTTTCTCACTCTCTCTCTCTTTCTATTTCTTTATATTTCTGTCTATATCTTTCTTTCACTTTGTATTTCTCTTTCTTTCTTTCTCTTTGTATTTCTCTCTCTATCATTATTTTTCTATCTTTCTTTCTCTTTGCATTTTTCTCTCTTTCTTTCTCTTTGTATTTTTCTCTATATCTTTCTTTCTATTTATTTTTTTTCGCTTTGTATTTCTCTTTCTTTCTCTTTGTATTTCTCTCTCTATCATTATTTTTCTATCTTTCTTTCTCTTTGCATCTTTCTCTCTTTCTTTCTCTTTGTATTTCTCTCTATATCTTTCTTTCTATTTATTTTTTTTCGCTTTGTATTTCTCTTTCTTTCTCTTTGTATTTCTCTCTCTATCATTATTTTTCTATCTTTCTTTCTCTTTGCATTTTTCTCTCTTTCTTTCTCTTTGTATTTCTCTCTATATCTGTCTTTCTATTTATTTTTTTTCGCTTTGTATTTCTCTTTCTTTCTTTCTCTTTGTATTTCTCTCTCTATCATTTTTTTTCTATCTTTCTTTCTCTTTGCATTTTTCTCTCTTTCTTTCTCTTTGTATTTGTCTCTATATCTGTCTTTCTATTTATTTTTTTTCGCTTTGTATTTCTCTTTCTTTCTTTCTCTTTGTATTTCTCTCTCTATCATTATTTTTCTATCTTTCTTTCTCTTTGCATCTTTCTCTCTTTCTTTCTCTTTGTATTTCTCTCTATATCTTTCTTTCTATTTATTTTTTTTCGCTTTGTATTTCTCTTTCTTTCTTTCTCTTTGTATTTCTCTCTCTATCATTATTTTTCTATCTTTCTTTCTCTTTGCATTTTTCTCTCTTTCTTTCTCTTTGTATTTGTCTCTATATCTGTCTTTCTATTTATTTTTTTTCGCTTTGTATTTCTCTTTCTTTCTTTCTCTTTGTATTTCTCTCTCTATCATTATTTTTCTATCTTTCTTTCTCTTTGCATCTTTCTCTCTTTCTTTCTCTTTGTATTTGTCTCTATATCTTTCTTTCTATTTATTTTTTTTCGCTTTGTATTTCTCTTTCTTTCTTTCTCTTTGTATTTCTCTCTCTATCATTATTTTTCTATCTTTCTTTCTCTTTGCATTTTTCTCTCTTTCTTTCTCTTTGTATTTCTCTCTATATCTTTCTTTCTATTTATTTTTTTTCGCTTTGTATTTCTCTTTCTTTCTTTCTCTTTGTATTTCTCTTTCTATCATTATTTTTCTATCTTTCTTTCTCTTTGCATTTTTCTCTCTTTCTTTCTCTTTGTATTTCTCTCTATATCTTTCTTTCTATTTATTTTTTTTTCGCTTTGTATTTCTCTTTCTTTCTTTCCCTTTGTATATCATTTTGATTTTTCATCAATTTATTTTGTCTTTTTCGTAAGCCCTTCCCTTTTACGCTCTTCTTTCTTTCTTTTCATTTTACGCTTTCTTCTTTCATAAATATTACTATTTCTTAGATATATTTCATTATCATTCCTTTCTACTCACTCTCTCTCTCTTACTGTCTCCCCTTTTCTTGACGCTTTCTTTCTTTTCTTCCTTTTTATGTTAGATCTATTTGTCCTGAATTCTTTCTAGAATCTCTTTTCCCCTTTTGATTCATTTCTTTCCTTTGACACCTTTTCTTTTTAACTATTTTCCATTTTTTTTTCTTGCATGTATTCCTTTATTCGGTCTTCCTTTCATTCTTTCTTTTTGTTCACCGTCTTAACTTGACATCTTCATTTTCTTTCGCCGCCCCTTCGAGGCAACCAGTTTCCTTTATTGCTTTGCTATTTATTCATTTGTCCCTTTATAGTTATTTGCTTCATCTTGACGAGCACACCTTTCGCTTGAATGTCAGTTTCTATTTTCAGTCTCCTGTCCGCTATCATTGACAGCCTATTTTCCATGACTGATGCCTTGTCGATTAGGCAACGAGCTGGAGTGCGATAAAAAGCAAATGAAATTAAGATGAAAAATGCTAGTCCAACATTTCATGTAGAAAAAAATTACTACATTTTTTCCATTATAAAATCTTTTTGAGTATCTCATATTTCCCAGAGTTTCAAAAGTAGATATATTAAATAAGTATTTCTGTGTTCTCGTATCGGATTATTTAACACACAATGAATTAATTAGAACGACATTTTTTTTTCTTGGGGAATTATAAAATATACATGAAACTAGCTTGAATCAATTCCTGACAATATTATCGTAAAGTTGTGAAATCTAAAATGAAGCTGACGAAAAGGCGCCATTGAAACCAATACAGGCGGTTACTTTACAATAATCCAGAAGCGAAAGAGTTACTCGTCGGTTGAACTTTTTATCGATTTTAAAGTAGAATTTATGTAATCAATTGACGTTTTGGGTGGATAAATTAAATGAAAAAGTTATTCAGAAGCTGATGGAAAACTAAATAGCATTCTGGAAAAGTTTAAAAAGAAGTGAATATTTGTGAAATGATTCCTAGTTGCCTGCATAGATTTATATATCAACTATGAAAATATAAAATACATATTTATTGTAAAGCTTACCATTAATATACTTTATCTGTAGGTGGAGTCGTGCAAATGCGTTCAAAATCTTTAGATTTCAGCATTAAATAACCCATAGAGGTGTTGATATGCCGCTAAACAAAATCAACCAAACAACCAACATGAAAGAATTATTCCATGACCATAATCATAGAATTTCTTAAAGAAATCAAACTGCATTCCAAAATATAACTTCAACAAACTAGTAATCATGTCCACACAAACGTGTATAAGAGGCTCGGATTGAGGAATCGGAGAGCCGAGTTCGAAATACAGTCGAGTACATTACATTCACTTACGTGCTAATACCCTTGGGAAAGGTATGAATCTTCTTCTTGTCCCTCAGCTATGGGTAAATAGCAGGGCAGGCCGGGTTCTATAGTCTTGGATGACAACTGGTCTACAGCAGAATGAAATGGCAACCTACTGCGGGGAAAAATCTGCCTCGTCAGTCATATATCGAAAGATACATGATCCCGCATGGCACATAACTGACTGCATAATGTACACACACACACACACACACACAAAATCATAGTGATTTTCCAAGCGTAGCTTAGATGCGGCACAAAGCCGAAAGTATGAGGCACCAAATGAGGATCGAACTCACTACTCAGTTTTAATTTTTCTCGCAAGACAGGCTTGCTAACCATTACCCCGCCTCTGGGTGCCCAACACACACAATTATATATACACAAACACAAACACACACACACACACATCAAAAGTAAATAGACATCTGTAAATACAATATCTAAATAATCTATAGTTTCTTTTCAGAATTGCTTGTCCTATTTTACATAGGAATGCTTTTAAAAAAGCCGGTTCGTAGTATCGTGCATTCCTAGAAGTTTTGGACAGTCAGAATAATGATGCAGTCAGCACATGGTCATCATTAGAAATGTAGAAAGACATGTAAAACCACATTCTGGGCGGGATAGCCCTCAAACAGCTGTCTCCCAGCAGTTCAGTGGTCTGAGAAGAGTGACCCAAGAATAGTATTTTAATATAGTAGCGTCTTTCCATGTGACATTCAGACAAGCTGCGCTGCCTCTCCATGGTATCTTAGTGGGCTGCTAGACGCAAGGCTTTACTCACCTCAACATAGACAAGGGCCTTTAGTAATTAGCGATGACTTTCTTAACATGTCAATGTAACTAGCAGCTGTTTGACGACTAACATTGGTAACACTAAAATATTTGCCATCACCCCTAAGACAACCTGAGATATTGATTTTCCAAGCGTAGCTTAGATGTGGCACAAGGCCGAAAGTATGGGGCACCCAGTGAGGATCGAACTCACTACTCAGTCGTAATTGTTCTAGCAAGACAAGCTTGCTACCCATTGCACCACGTCGAGGTGCCCATAAAGTGATTTTCCAAGTGTAGCTTGGATGTGGCACAAGGCCAAAAGTAAGGGGCACCCAGTGAGGATTGAACTCACTACTCAGTCGTAATCGTTCTAGCGAGACAACTATGCTGACCATTACACTATCTCGAGGTGCCCAGGACAACCTAAGATATAGTCAAGAAGACATACATATTTCCGGTTTCTCAATCTTTTGAGGGTTATTAAAAACCAGAAAATATTTCTCGATTATAAGAATTTTGTTTGAGATATGGATTTATTGATACAGTTCACTATTATCGCCAGCCGCATATCCAAGCTTACAGCACTTAGTATTACTAAGCAATTACTCATCTAGGTACTGACCAGGCCCGACTTTGATTAATTTCGGTGATATTACGAGACGCGGTGTTTCAGCTCTAAGCCTATATATATTAGGTTGGTGCAAAAATAATGTCGTTTTCTCACATGAAGTTGAACGTCAAAAAACGACATTATTTTTGCACCAACCTAATAGAAATACCTCCCATATAAAGGTAAGACATTAGTGGCAATGGTGTCTTCATCAAGCTAAAGTCTAACCATTATGTGGGAAGTATTTCTGCCGCACGCTGTGTAATGTTCCGTAACCGACTGAAAGCTAGCTTGTTAAATAGACATGAAGAACCTGAGATATATATGGAGATAGATAGGAAAGTAGATATTAACAGTTAAACGGATGTTAATGATCTTAGTAAAATTCAAGCTCTTTAACCCATTACCTGCCATGAGCCCCATTTGGGGATCTGTTAAAATTAAACTCACTACATGTTATTCCGTATATTTACATTGAATTGCTTACATACGTTGCACTTGCAGTGATATATTTCACAACACTTAGCCTTTAAAGTTTTTATTATTAGTCGTAAGAAGAAAAATTCTGTCGTAATTTTACGTTTCACGAGTAGAAAAATTATGACTATTTTGAGAAGTATTTTTTTTATTATTTCCAATCAATATTATTTTTTGATGTTTTATACACATATATATTTGATGTTCTAGTTTCTATAAAAACGATAATGGTAACTACTGACATTAAACATAAGGAATAAATAAACTCGTAAGACACCTGTCTGGGCCAAAAATGCGCATTAAAATATATGGCAGTTAATGGGTTAATATTGTAGAATGTTCAAAACTACAGTTGAATTCAGGAAACGGAAGCAAGTAACTTGATTCAAAATGGGGAATACCTGACTGTACGCAAGATTTTTGCCGCTCTAAACTGAAAGTGGGTTTTACTAATTTGTCGGGATGTTCCATTCTCCCCGTCTAGAGTAACGTAAACCTTTCAATACTATACCAATACTATACCAATAATATACCAATAATATACCAATACTATGCCAATAATATACCAATAATGAGCACGTGGCCGAGTGGTTGGAACGTTCGCTTTCTAATGGTGGTTCAAATCTTACCACGGCTGATTTGTCAGGAAGTAAACTTCCCGACGTTATCTGACTGGAGGTGTCGACCCCAGCCTCCGGCACTTTTAGAACGTGCGTGAAAAACATACCACGGTTTAACACAAGCCTTGTTAGTGAAATTGGGTAGACGGAACCCTTGGATGACGTCGATAGCTGTGTTAGCACGAAGTCAGAAATCATCGTGGCCGAGGGATTGAACGTGCTGGCCTTGGTCAAATTGTTGAACACGCTAGATAAACACGCTCTTTTGCAGAAACTGTAACTACGATCTGATCAGTAGAGTAGCAGTATAAACCACTGGTGGGCTCCGTGAGTGCTGAATAAACACAAATGCGCCTGCAATAGGGATTGGCTAGCCGCCCTAGTAGACGTGTATCCGCGAATACGAGTTACCAGCTATACTTACTATAACAATACTATACCAATACTATACCTATGACAGAAGGTTTGCTTATTCAAGTTAGCGAGAAGTTTTATTGAAAGCTCAGCGTGGACAGCAAAGTGGAATCGATTTAATCTGCACTTTCGCAGCACAGATCTGTTTCTGATACAGCCCTCGGGCTTTGTTCTCAGATACTGCAGAGAGCATCAAAGACACAGAATATATATATATATATATATATATATATATATATATATATATATATATATATATATGTGTGTGTGTGTGTGTGTGTGTGTGTGTGTGTACAGTCGGTTCGAAAAGATGGAATATATGCTGGTGTGTGTGATACATACACGGCCCCCACACGGCAATTGAAGACGTCTGTATCGGAGGCTGGAACTCGATATAGTGGACACATATGTGGATACGCTTTGATTAGGAATACACATTGTGAGAGAAAGAGTACAAATAAAAGGCAGGAAGACAGTGGAAAGAATGCTGAAATGTTGAGTAATTTGTATTGTCAAATTCAAGAAAGTTCGCTTATCGTTTGGAATATAAATGCATTTCTATATAATAAATGCATTTCCATATAATAAATGCATTTCTATATAATAAATGCATTTCTATATAATAAATACATTTCTATATAATAAATGCATTTCTATATAATAAATGCATGTAAGTAGTCATGAAATACTATGCACTTCTCCTTGGACGAAATTGACACACACGAGAAACAACACAGTTATGAAGACTAAGTATAAGAAACATGCATATAAGACAAACCAAAATTCAGGCTAGTATTCTTAATGCATTTTTATATAATAATTTTTGGTGAATGTTCCCTGAGAGAAAGTAGGTGAAAATGGGTGAAATTTCCATGCGCACCGTTTTATATATATATATATATATATATATATATATATATATATATATATATATATATATATATATATATAAACCAACACTTAATAATATTAACTTTGAACATGGACATAATATCTTGACCGTGATTTGAAACAAAAAATGAAACATTTTATAAAACATACATATAACAAACTATTTCTAATTCTAACAGTTAAAATATAATCCTTGAAAATGGCTAAATGTATAGCCGAAAGCGCTCGGATAAAAAGAACATTCGGACAGTTTTTATATAATTTATCATCCGAAAAGAAAAACATTATTAGATCGCATGAGAAATTGTATAAAAAAACTAAATAAAAGCACATTGTCAGTCGTTTTTAATGAAATGTGCATGAAAGAAGGATTGCTGCCTAAATAAACAAATATATATATATATATATATATATATATATATATATATATATATATATATATATATATATATATATATATAATTCGGACTATTGTCCTCATCTATGTCGCCATATTTATTACAACGTTTCGGCCGTTGTACGCTCAGAAATCCATACACAGATGTCCCCAAGGACACATGGCACAGAGGATAAAGCCGTTCGTTAGATCCAGTAACAGCACCCAAAGAGTGTGTGTTCAATACCTGGTTAAGGCGGTGGAGAATTTGGATAGGGAATTAAGCAGGAAGTAACTGATAACTGACATCCATTACACATGACACGTGGAACTATAACAGTCTACCCCAGTGAGCGAAATAAAGGGTTCAGTTAGACATTCCAACCACCTGAAGAAGGCCGGAGCGTACAACGGCCGAAACGTTGTAATAAGTATGTGTTGTGGTAGGATCCACCTAATCTGCATAGGTGACTACCGACTATATAAATAATGGTTGGTACCGGAAGACAGGGGAATCACGAGATCCAACTAGAGACTCTGCCCGACTGCGACTTAGTCAACACATTCTCCAGGAACGGTCTTCCCAGGAATATACAGAAAGACTATATGTAAATATTGTGTACACTTTCTTGTTATAATACATTCTTGTTCTAAGTACATTTTGTGTTGCATTATTATTCCATGCATTAGTCGAGATTCAACAATGAGTCAAGACTCAACAGTATGGCGACAAAGATAACCCGTATAATATAAATAGTGTACAAATACCTCATCCCAGAAATATAGACATATATATATATATATATATATATATATATGTATATATATATATATATATATAAATATATATATATATACACACACACACACACACACACACATATATATATATATATATATATATATATATATATATGTGTGTGTGTGTATGCAGAAAGAAAATATCAGCCTATGCTTGTCTCTCTCTGCCTATGTCTGTATATCTCAATCTCTCTCTATTTATCTTTCTGTTTCCCTATATTGATCTCTCTCTCTCTCCCCCCCTCTCTCCTTAGATCAAGGACCAACTTAATAAAAAATATCCAAATGTTGGATAATTTTTGTCTTTATTTTCACCCGAAATTAAAGCAAACATACGAACATTAAAACGGCTCATAATCAGACATAACAGACAAATGATATATATTATTCTGCTTTCACAGCTGAATATATGGTAGGTAATACTCAGCTTTTGTGTATATACACGTTTGTGTGGACATGATTACTAGTTTTTCTGAAGTTATACTTTGGAATACAGTTGGATTTCTTTAAGAAATTGTAGGACATTATACAGATTAAAGTCATGGAAGCGTTCTTTCATGTTGTTTGGTTGATTTTGTTTAGCGGCATATCAACACCTCTATGGGTTATTTAATGCTGAAATCTAAAGATTCTGAGCGCATTTGCACGACTCCACCTAAGGATAAAGTGTATTAATGGTAATTAATTGACTATAAATATGTATTTTACATTTTCATAGAGTATTGTTTTCGATTTAGGGTTCACTATTCGCCCATAGCTGGAACCACCTCGGGCCAGGGTTGACCCCGGAACAACACCAATTAAGAGGTGGTTTAACTCTGTCACTCGTAGGTGCACACTGCTAGCGTGGTGTTGGTACTGGGTTCGATCGGCATGGACGAAATGCAACTATTTGATTTTCGAGGCATTGAATGTAATACACTGAATTTTAATACAGTTCAGATTAAAAGCCATGTTCAACATATGTTTGTTAATTACGAGCACAGATAGATAGATAGATAGATAGATAGATAGATATGATGGCTTAATGTTAATTAAGGTTAATATTATAGATTACTTATACATTTTTAAGTATTTTAATATGTAATTTTCACTAGTTTCTTTATTATATGAACTGCCATATATTCACGAGAAAGGGGAATGATTTCCTGTTATCTTTTAAGTAGTTTTGAATTTATAATAGAAATACTCTTAAGCTTGCTGCCATCCAATTCTAGGAAGCTCAGTGTACTCAATTATTTAACCCTAGCATTGGAGTTACATTTTATACCCGTGTATAAATCGAGTATTTAAGTCCGGGTATCAAGATTAAAATTTGACGATTTTAATTTCGTTAATTTTACATCTGTTAGGAAAGGATAAAAATTGAGATCCCGACAAGTAAAACTTTGAATACTTACAATTAAATGACAAAGACATGAAATATTTAGCCACTGATTATGAAAAGTTGTATTATGTTTTTAGTATATAAATCCTAGTCGGTTAATTTATTGCACAACGTTTTCGACTCGGCGACGTATTTCAGTATAGCAACGGCTACCTTATATATGGTATGGAAATAGTGTAATATTTACGGAAGATGAAATCCTTTGGATATTGTTAAATATAATAGTACCATCCATATCGGTCTGCTAATATTATTATAACGAATATAGAATTCAACGGCTCTTGTTGAATGTTGCATTGTCGTTGCGGACAATCTGCCTGATCATTGGAAGTTTAAAATATCCAAATTTATTTATACACAGGCTGATGCAAAGTAAACATGAATTAGTTTCCTGTAGTTTTCTTTATATGCTACTAGATAATGTGCCTGTCTATGTCGGGTAAGAGATAGAAACTTCGATAGCAGCATCATGAAAGTACAATGCTCGTATTGTTTCATCATGAACGAAACGATCGTGTGTTGTCACCATTCACTATGAAGCATTGCACTCTCTGTGCTTTCAATGTGTATTGGCCCTAATTCACTCCAGACCTTTGTTAAACAGGCAAGAAAAAATAGTCGATTCCTTATGTCACTCCAGTAAGTGCTTTACTCGTATGTTTTATCGTTACAAAAGTAAGATTAGGCAGAAAATGGAGTACTGCTGCTACATCAGGACAGGAACTACACAATCCTAAGTTCCAAACCTTTATTGAGTTTAAAATCAATTATTATTATTATTATTATTATTATTATTATTATTATTATTATTGCAGTATTGTGGGTGAGACAGAAACTTGGAAGTTTGGAGAGAGAAAACATCATCTTGAATAAGTTGGAAAATGATCCTGGAATAAAATATACACTCTTGTTCAAATTAATTGAAAACAAACGAATAATTCCGTTATTAATTACTTTGTTTTCGTTTTTTTTTCCATTGATACATGACCCAGTGCACATGTTAGTACATCGTATACCCATTCGTCGAAGCCGTTCTTTGCAGATTGTTAAGAGATTCTCGATTGGATTTAAATCAGGAGAGTTTCCGGGCTAATCTATAGTATTTTGATTAAGTCAATAGTAAGGTTGCCAGTGTGTTCGTGCAGAGTTACAACTTTTTGTACGGTTTCTTGGAGTAACGAGCATCGTAGGCAATGGCCGTAGGATAACTAATCGACAGACGAGACTGCGCGTGGTAAAAATCTGATGCTACCTCAGATGACGCAATATTTTTCAAGGCCAAACAAATTTCATACACCCGAAAATAGATTCTTATTACTGCACACCACTGCAAATGATCTACTCTGATAAAAAATAGAAATCGATTACACCCTGTCACTCCAGTGGGTTTAAAACTAACCGTATAGTGAAAGAAACTAAAGAGATTTGCACAAGGGCATATATATATATATATATATATATATATATATATATATATATATATATATATATATATATATCTTATTTACATTATTCGGACTATTGTCTTCACCTTTGTCGCCATATGTATTAGAACGTTTCGGCCGTTGCACGCTCCGGCCTTTTTCAGGTGGTTGGAATGTCGAAGTGAACCCTTTATTTCGCTCACTGGGGTAGAACGCGCCATGTTTAATGGATGTCAGTTATCAGTTAACCGCTATATAATGATAAGAATATATTTTCGGAGCGTATGAAATTTGTTTGGCCTTGAAAATTATTGCGTCATCCGAGATAGCATCAGATTTTTACCATTATCCGCTGTTAATTCTACTCTCCAAGTTCTCTACTGCCTTATCCGGGTATGGAACTCACACCCTTTGGGTCCTGTCACTGGACCTAACCAACGCTTTTATCCACTGTATCGTGTGTCCTTGAGGACATCTGTGTATGAATTTCTGATTATTATAAACCTAATGTCTTCAGCAACCATTTTTTGCCATATTGCAATTTTTGCTGTTATCGTCGAATGTTTTTACCAGAGCTCATATTGCAATTTCTTTTGTTATAATCGCTTTTCCCTGGCACTCCTTATTACTGGTTCCCATATCGTATTCATTTCTATGCTTGATCGGCTCAGGAGATTTTTTGTGACCTAGTATATGTGCTGATTCCTTAAGTTTACGAATTTTTACAATGGTTCAATGCCTCATCTCAGAAATATAGACACACACATACACACACACACACACACACACACACACACACACACATATATATATATATATATATATATATATATATATATATAATATATATATATTTGAATTTTTTGCATAAGTTTCCGATCCTTAGCATCTCTCCCAGTCTTTGCTCTGCTATCCATGTGCACGAGCTTTTTAGGTAGCTTAATGTTTCCATCTGCCTCTCTTGCCTTCAATTCCCTGTGAGTGTCAAATTCTCCATGCATTCCTTCATTATTCTATGCCCATGGAGTGTCAACTGTCCCTTTCTGATTCGGACATCTGTGTTTAAATTCGTTTCTCTCATGATCCATCCACTGTATTCTCGGCATCCTTCTATATAACATGATACCTTATGGCTCCAATTCATCTGTGAGGAAATTTTTCAGTATTTACTGTCATATAGAAGGATCGATATTACATAACAGATCAGTTGCTGGAAAATTGGGATTGACCTATACATGATAGGTAAAGGTAATTACAGGTTTCTACGTCAGAAAAGTATCGAACAATTCAACCTAGCAACTATATACCATATATCTACTGCTTATTACTAACATATAAACATTTCTTTTCTTTTTTGAAATTATTTCTTTTCATCCATGATCAGTTTCTCATTTTCTCTTTTTGCCTCAAAATATCTTTAATGCTGTTACAGGTACAGTTTGTGACTGTAATGTCTGCAGTCGGGCTTACACAGATGTAGCTTGAATAACTTGTATATTATTATTAAAGAAATTTCGATAAATTCTTGAAGTCAGATATTGATTGGTTCCGGGTTTTCGTACTGCTTTTGGTTCTTTATACTTTTTGGTGTTTTGACCCCGGATTCGTCATATAGCGAAACTCGATTTCTCAGGATAGTGATCAAAGATGTTATATATATATATATATATATATATATATATATATATATATATATATATATATATATATATATATATATATATATATATATATATCGTCCTGGGTAAGACGTTAAACTACGTCCAGTAACAAGGCCTCTGATCAGAAGGTTTTGAGGAACGTACAACCACCTGTTAATTGCTAGTGTTTGCAGGTCCCCCCTGACCCGGGGTTGTAGCATATTTTAGGGTCCCAGCTATGAGCAAATAGTTAACCATTACCAGCAATGCTTTTTTGAAAAAAATATTGTCAGCAATACAATTTTGATGGAAATATATTACCAGAAAAAGATTTTTGACAAAACAAAATATTACCAGCAATAAAACATATTGTCGGCATTAAATAACCCATTGAGGTTGATACGCCGTAAAACAAAATAAACCAAACCATATATATATATATATATATATATATATATATATATATATATATATATATATATATATATATATATATATACACATGTGTATATATATATATGATATACATACATATATATATATATGATATACATGCTTATATATATATATATATATATATATAAGCATGTATATCATATATATATATATATATATATATATATATATATATATATATATATATATATATATATACATGCGTGTCTCTGTATGTGTGTGTGTGTATGTATATATATACCGGGTGTAACAAAATATGTTCAAATCATGTAACAGCATATTTGATTATCCCACAAAATATTTAATATCTAAAATACACTAAACTAATTGAGTTTCTTTGGTCCGGGTTTTCAGATAGGATATTTAGCTATCTTGACACCATTTGTCATAAGAATTACTGAAAAACCCTTTGAGTTATTCAGCTAGAAAGAGAACCGTTTTAAATCGCTTTGTGTCAGCCCAACTCTCTTCACAACCGAGCAACGGTGGGAGGAAAAAAGATCATCCACGTCTCCAGTAATGGTGCCAACATTCGTAATCTGGCTTCCATCTTCAACGTTCATTCAAGAAGCATTGATGGGACGGTGAATAAGTGTGAAAAAGGGGGAACAGTTGAGAGGAAACCTGGATCGTGGGGTCACAACCTTTCAACTTAGAGCTAAAAAGATCAGTTAGAAAGGATTTGCCTCAATTCATAAAAACGTTTGGCACGTAAGAAAGGGGTTTCAGCTGACAAAATGACCCCTGGGTGATACCTGCCTTGACCCTCAGGTGCCTCGGAGGACTGGCTGTTAATAACTACCTTCCAGCATCTTTTAGAGAGGATTTTATAATAGAGAAAACCATTCCAATGATTCCATAGCCGGAGGGCTTGTGTGGGCCTTCGAGATCTGTAATATGGACTGAGATGCCAACCTAGTACCACGCTTATATTCATGCAGTTTCGGAACCAGTGAAAGTAGCTCGTCAGAGCAGTTTCCATGAAAATATTCGTAGAAAAAAATATAGGGAATTCACAGCACGTCTATGAGAAATTGACAATAGGCGAGATACCACATCAGGACCTATCACAATGCATATCCTTCTCTGGATTTTGTTGAGGACCTCCAGACGAACAGCGGAGGCACCAGACCATATATGGCAACAGTATTCATTGCAAGGACGAATGGTTGTTTTGTAGATTTGAAGGATGGACTAAGGCGGGGAAAACCTGGCGCGACATAGCCAATGAACTTTCCTTGGTATGACTTCTTATTTTAGCCTACTTCTTCACATCAAATATCCAATGACTGTTACTATTGGAAACACCATAGATTTTAAGCAAGTTGAAATGGTGCTGATGCTTGAATTGCGAGCTGAAACCTGTCGTTACTTTAGCTCGTCTTATCATAATTTAAAGTTATTACCAATTAAAAATCCATCACTTTATTGAACGATTTTTAAATGATTTATCCGCAAACATTCTCTTATATATAAATGCTGATGACGAAATTAAGCGACATTCTTTGACCAAACAGTTTACATATCTCTTGGGTGGGATTTATAAAATATTTTTCTTAAAACAGTTTTTCAGGCATTTCGTTTTCTCAAGTTCACTGTTATAACTCTTTCTAATCTCAATGCGCATTTCCTTCTAAATCTTTTACTTTAGGCAGTGGGGAACGTAAAAGTCTGTATTATGGTATTATTTTACCTTTCAGCTAAATTTACTATCAATTTTTGTTGTTACTGCTGTTGAAAGTTTTCCAGTGTGATTTCTTTTCTTTTTTTATTATTATTATTTCGTAAAGCTCATTTTGTGTGATTTTTTTAGCGCCATTTGCTAGTCTTTCAGAAGGATTCATACATTTGAAGCTATCTTTAATCTTTGCTCTGAGTTAAAGGTTGTATGCGAATATTTGGTATGATGCCAGCCACTGACGACACGAAGAAAACCTGGCAGCCATTTTTCATCACATTATTTTTCCCAGAGGCTCAAAATTAATCTGAATTTTTTTCGCTTCGGACGGCCGTCTTTACAGTTCTTTGACGGCTGCCGATTAAGTATTTGATGTGAAGCACGGCATGAAAAGGATAAGTTACGTCAAATAGGAGTAAAGAAAATAAAGCTATTGAACAATATAAGAAACGCTTTTGAACCTTAAACACCCAGTTATGTAGTGGGATGTGTTGGTCAGTTTGCGAACAAAGAGCGGTAACCTTCCCGATTGAACGAGGTAGAATTGTCTGGCAAAACGAATGATATACTATACATCAACGAATGATATACTATACATCAACGGCCCACTTTATACCTACAGGGATAACACATGAAACAGAATACATTATAATATGTCATTATGCTCACTTTTTTGGCAATTTTCTGAGGAACGAAACAAAGAAGGTCGGAGAGAAAAATGGACTAAGCAACTTAGTAGCTTAACAAGGTTAAACCACTTCTACGAAGTTTTCTTTTTTATTCGTCTCTTTCCATTTACCATCTGTTTCCTCACTCTAACTGGCGATATCTCTCTTTGGTAATCTCTCCCTGTCTCCCTGTCTGCCTCTCCCTCTCTGGCGATCTATCTCACTTTGGCGATCTCACTCTCTCTGTCTATCTCTGGCGATCTCTCCCTTTCTAGCCATCACTCTCCCTCACTCTCGTGATTGCTCGCTCTCGTGATTGCTCTCTCTCTCTCTCTCTCTCTCTCTCTCTCTCACTCTCTCGTGATAGCCCACTGTCTCACTCTCGCGATTGCACTCTTGAAATTGCTCCCTCCTTCTCTCTCTCTAACTCTCTCTCTCTCCCTCGGGATTACTCTCTCTGATTCTCACTGTTCCTTTCTCTCTCTCTTGATCACTCTCGTGATTGCTTTCTCCTTCTCCCTCACTCTCTCTCTCTCTCTCTCCCTCGGGATTACTCTCTCTCTCACACTCTCAGTGTTGCTTTCTCTCTCTTGATCACTCTCGGGATTGCTTTCTCCCTCTCTTTCTCTCTCGTGACTGCTTTCTCTCTCTCTCTATCTCTTTCTCTAGCTTTCACACGCTCACTCTTTCTTTCTCTCGCTCTCTCATGCAAATGGTCGGCAGAACAGGGATTAGAAGAGATAGTAAGAAAACAAACTTTACTATGGACTTCAAGCGATAGAAAGGTGTGGAGGGCCATGTTCACCCACATTCTGAAGTCAGATTGGTAGAAGCTACGTATTTTTTACATCCTAAATGGACGTACTCGACTTGGCTTTAATTAATCTAAGAACCAATGAAAGACATCACTGACTTGAATAATATTGATTTTTTTCTCGATATGTTTTCATGATTGAGACATTTCAAGCCCATATCGCGTTGGAACATCAGTTCTCGTTCGATCACTGAAGTTAAGCAACGTTGAGCAGATAGGTAACCACTGGCGAATACGAGCTCCTTTAACGCACGTGATAGGCCTATCAAGTTGACGACATATACAATCTCTTTACTTATTCTCTTTATTTATTCTTACTTTGTCTAACAGGTCGCAAGACATACCTGGGCAGTCGAGAATTATCTGCACATATCGAGGTCTCCCGTTAGAATAAGTAAAGAGATTGTATATATAGTTGTGGGAAAGGTCAGAAAACATTTCGCCGTTCTGAGATCAGGAACACAATGTGGGCAGAGTCGGTGTGGATCAAAACGGTCAACGACCAACAACCAACCAGCGTCAGTATTGACCAGCGCAAAGTTAGCCCTGTGGGGTTAAAACGTCATCCTAAGACCCAGGAGAACGAACCACTAAAGTGTTTACACCACCGGTAAAACGGTTATAAAATAGAGAAAACAATTTTTAAAATTTATATATATATATATATATATATATATATATATATATATATATATATTTTAAAAAATATGATTCCTTCGCTACATAAGTGTTCTCATGTTTCAAAAGAGAGAGCCGAGACCCCTAATATAATTTATGAAATTAAGTTAAATTAAGGTGTCTGGTCACGCTTCCTTGTCAAGCGAGATTTTGGAGACACCTTAATTCAACTTAATTTCAAAAATTATATTAGGGGTCTCGGCTCTCGCTTTTGAAACATAAGAACTCTTATGTAGCGAAGGAATCATATTTTTTTTTAATATTATAATATAAGCTCTACTTCTGTATGGAGTACTGTCTTTTTAAAAATAAAAGCAGAAATACTAAGGAACTCCGGATTATTTACCTAACGTGTTCTTTCCTATTTTTCTGCACACACACACACACACACACACACACACACACACACACACACACACACACACACACATATATATATATATATATATATATATATATCAAGTATGTGGTGCAGTTCAATTTACATGACATGAATCATTCATACAAAAAACAGATATTGAAGTTAATAACTGATCCGACGTGCAACTTTCGGATAATAACTGTGACATTCATCTATTTATTGAACAATTTAGTTCATGCCACATTGACAGAAAAATCTACCAGTACAAAAGAATTCTCCTATTGCCATATTAGTACAAAAATGCACAATCTTTAAATTTAAAAAGTCAACCTCAGCGTTGCGACCGCACGCTCCAAAATTTCTTACAATTAACAATAACACATTTCTGAAGAACATCTTTCGGATTACACATATTCTTTCGTTGTCCTGTTATTACCTGGATGTAAAAAACAAGCATATTTTCATACCTGAGGATATCTGTAGGAACAGATGAAAGCTCGTAAAAAAATTTAAAAATACCTTATACAACTGGAATTTATAAACAGGGATCATAACATTCATTTACAGGTTCGGGGTTAATGTCAATTATTAAATTTGTTTGCGAAGATGTATTCACACCATTTATATCATTAACTTCAATATCTGTTTTTGTATGAATGATTCATGTCATGTAAATATATATATATATATATATATATATATGTGTGTGTGTGTGTGTTTGTGTGTGTGTGTGTTTGTGTGTGTGCGTCTGTGTGCGTGTGTGTGTGTGTGAGTGTTTTGGCAAAGCTACAAAATTTCCCATATCCAGAAATATGTTAATAAAACAAAATCTTATAAAAAAATGAAAAAATATTCTAAAAATAACTAAAATTAGGGATCGATTTGACACTCTTTTTATATTCTGAAAATGAAGCTACTTCTGAAATGTTAAAATATTTTTTTTATTTTGGAAAAAAGTCATCGCGAGAGCAATGTTTAATGAATGCTAATCTAAAAGCAAATATTCCCAAAACTGATTGTTTTCCATTCTTATGAGTGGGCCAGTTAATCCTCGTAGTGTGTCATCACTAAAACAAAGAAGTATATATATATATATATATATATATATATATATATATATATATATATATATATATATATATATATATATGTAATATGGTGGGTGGAAAGAAACTCCCTATTTAAAATTACTTATAACTTTTGTTAATATCAGCATATTTAAATGAAACAATGTATTATGATCCCTAAAGTTGTAGAATTTCATTACTAATTTCTTTTTTTTTGTTGTTACTGTTATGTGTAACCCAAAATGACACAACGCCTGACACTGCATTAGCATGCTTAGCTAGCATCTCGTTACGAAATGTGGCAGTTTCTGTTACAACTGAAGATAATGGCGGTGCATTCATGGACCTTATGCTTCAGTAGATGCCAAGACCATCAGAAATTGTCATTCCATGCTGATGAGTAAGGGATCCGTGGTAATACACACAGAATCGGTGTACTTCAACATTCTATGATACTGTTAAAAATAAGACACATTTTATGAAAACGCGCAATAATTAATAGTTTATAACAATTTTAAATAGGTAGTTTCTGTTTATCCATCGTATATGCATGTATGTATGCATGTATATATATATATATATATATATATATATATATATATATATATATATATATATATATATATATTTATGTATGCATGTATGTATATTTATATATATATATATATATATATATATAATGTGTGTGTATATATATATATATGTGTATCGATATATATAGATGTGTACGTTTGTATATATATGTGTGTGTATATATGTTTGTGTGTATATATATATGTGTGTGCATTGATATATATATATATATATGTGCGTATATATATATATATATATATATACATATACATATATACCTGTGTGTATATATATGTGTGAATATTTATATATATATATATATATATATATATATATATATATTTATATATATATATATATATATGTTGTAGCATACATACGGACGATAATGGACATGTCCCCATTCACATAAATAGACTAGTAAATACTGTATGTTGGTCTGCATTTGGAGATTCACCTCCAGCTGTGCTGGTCAAAATCTCTGCCTCCGGACAGAGAGGAACCCCAGATGAGGCTATGTCGGATGGTAGAATCACGTCTCGGGAAACAGCTACTCGAACCCGTTGGAGATTCATTGTGGAATTCACTTGACTCACTTCTAGCAGTTGACTTGTTTTTCTATGCGCCGCTAGTGAATCTTATATGTGTTGTTCTTGTTCTAAGCATTATCGTGCATTACCAAACTTCGTTTGATTATTCTATTCAGTAACCTTCTCTAGGTTAAAACAATATATATATATTTAATATATATATATATATATATATATATATATATATATATATTTACACACACGTTGAAAATTATGTTGTTCACCTCAGGTCATCTAGAATATACTTTTGCACTGTATCGTTCAGAGATGCTAGGTGCAAATTTGACCTAAGCCATCCTCTTAGCCAGGCATGGAAATGTGTGATTCACTGAATGCCCCAGTGAGAAAAATATATATTATAGAAAGATATATAAACCCGCGCACTAGTGTGGGTTTGGGCAGTCTGTCGCTCAGATATCGCATGGGATAATGGGAAGCTCATGCACAGATGAGGGCCTAGGAGCGAAAACACATGCAAACTGATAGATATGTAAGATAGAATCTAGAAGGTAAAACCCACTTAGCACGACTGAGTGAACCAACCTTCCTGGCAGCTAACCTAACAATGGACTCAATACAGTCTTTCCACTTCATCTCAGCAGAGAATGTTAGGTCGAGAAGGCGCAAGTAATCACTCTCCTGGAGGTTACATCAGCCATACTGATGGAAGGGATCTCGCAGATGATTTAACAGAGATCAGTATAGTTTTGCAGGCTTTACAATTAGAATGCGATAGGTATCGCTTTTCTTAGGAGGTTCCTACTTAAAACTATATTTTTATCACAAATATATGTATACATATATATTACATATATGTGTATGTGTGCATATTTACGTACGTATGTGTGTGTGTGTGCGCGCGCGTGTAAAAAGTTCAAAATAGAGAAAGTCTTGAGTTGAATAAAAGGTAAATTAAATTATGAGAGGATCAGTTGCGTGTTCTTATTAGTCGTCACAGTAACTTTATTATGAATATATTAACACTATTCGGACTATTGTCCTCATTTGTTTCGCCATATTTATTACAACGTTTCGACCGTTGCACGCTCCGAACGTCTTCAGTTGGTTGGAATGTCAAGCTAAACCCTTTATTTCGCTAGTTCCACGTGCCATGTTTTAACTGATGTCAGTTATCAGTTATCTCCTGTTTATTCTCCTGTCCAAGTTCTCCACTGCCTTAGCCGGGTATGGAACTCACACTCTTTGGGCCCTGTCACTGAATCTAACTAACGCCTTGACAGATACTGGATATATTAAGTTACTCAAAAATAAATCTCCTTTGTAATAAATTTGGTTTTAACCGAGGAAATAGATAGTCATATAGATACAAACCTATTCTAGCTTCACGTATTTGTACTTCATGAACTGCTTTCTCCATTTGGCTAATTTCATCATACACAGGCGTGTGACTTGAATTCAATAAGAGCTGTTAGTTGCAGATATCGATCTGTTGTTTAAAATACTAATTGTACAGACGCAGTTATTAAGAAAAAATCAGCAACTCTTGCTCATGTCCTGCTTGGAAAAGTGAAGGAAAAACATGGCGAATCATCGGCAGTTATCGTTAGGAAGTGTAACACAAGATATTTTGTATTATATTGATCAAAATCGCCCTTTTAATGCAATGAAAGATGTGCTTGTGGTAGTTGTTTAATCTGAATTCACTAAGCCTTGGTAAGGTTTTCTTTATTCAGTGTTCTGTAATATGACTTTACATGAATACATTCTTAATGAATCAGTCCTTATTTGAATTGAAAAAAATACTACAATAGGTTTTATATAATCTAAATACACTATAAGCTAAAAGTTTGAAGTTACCTTCTGGATTTACTAATTAGTAAATATAATATGTTTTATAATGTTTAGATAATAAAACTATTTAGGGATATAGCCTCCAATATTTTAGAGAGGGTGTTAGAAAAACTCCGCCCGTCTTAAGCAACATGGGGAAGGAAGAGTGTATGTGTCACGTAGCTTGGTGAGGAAGACGGGTGAATGAGTAAGGAAATCTCTTTGAAGCCGTCCAAGTCGTATGTTGTCGTCCCTTGTCCTTAGTAACTTGACCTGTCTAGTGACTTTGCTTATATACCTGATCCTTCCTTGATCCTGATCGTTCATTCTGCTTACTGGTTAGTCTAGTCTGGTGATTTTTGCTTATATACCCTTTTAAATGACCACGAAGCATGTTTTTTGTTTTTTGCTTTTGGATTTTTTTTGTCGGCGGGAACTTAACCAATTGGTTGTGTAACGTTAAAAGATTTTTGATACATAACTGTCTTGGTGTTTATTTCCGTCTTGGCTCCACGAGTCATTAAAGAAATGTAGATTAGTAAAAAAAAACAAAATAGTACAAGATTAAGGAAAACTGATATTGTATTAGAATATTTAAATTATTAGTAGTATTAATATTGAATATACGATAAAACACTTCAGCAAAAACCGTTAGAAATCAGATAGGAATTAATTTTGCAAAAGACATGCAAAAAATTTTTAGGCGATTCTTTGAAATTCAGATCTTTTGGTCTATAGTGTAAATCAAAGTATACACTCTCATAGTGAAGTAAATAGCTACTCATCTTGCAAACCATTCATTTAAATGACGTCCTTTCAGACTGTCATGGCTCTGCAGAGGTCATTTTTATTTATTATCTGTGAATTACTCTAACATTTCAATACTTTTATGTCCCGTTGTTTTTACACGAGTACGAATTCAGAGAAGCATGCTGTTCAAAACATTATATATTACAAGTCATGTAACTCATAAACAGCCGTAGGGTTTTCTTGATCAAAATGGTCAGACTGAGCCCATGCCCGTTCCGGGTGGCTTTGCATTTTAAGTTGTCTTTCTTGTATATGGGTTTAACTGACATTATATACCCTCTTGCTTACGTGGTAGTGACTTCAGAGAATTTCTCCGTTTTGATTTGGCTTCCAGTCAAGGCTATAGAGCTAGTCTACCTTACTTTATCATAGCTAGGGGTAGAAAATATGGATTGACATATTTTGCGAAGGGGGTTAGTGTCAAAGCGAGATTTGCAAAAAATAAAAAAGAACAAACAAGGTCGGAATTTGAAACCAACTCGACGATTTTCGAGTCGATATTTTACCCTACACACATACACAATATATGTCTATGTGCAACAAAATTTCATTTCATTATTAAATTAACTAGCAAAGTCTATCTTTTTAACGTTTTAAACCCGTTCTACATCGTCACTTATACTTAAATTTGAAATATACGTTCCAACGTGTGCTCGGATATAGATAAAAAGAAACACCTGTCCCCAGTGCAGACAACGTTTGTTCCTTATATTAAACAAACCGATCTATTCGGACAAAAAAAGAATAGTAAGTATCAGAGCAAAAAGAAATCCTGTAAGATGCGTTTTTATTTGGTTGGGGTGATTTGCTATTTTTTCTGGATTTAGGAAGACGTTGAATATGAAATGCTAAATAGAAAATTCCAAGGTACGAGTGAAGACACGACATCCTCGTAAACTGACAAACAAAAGCACAATGGAAATACACGGACGCAACTATCAGCACAAACATTAACCCGATGATACCGACTTATGAGAAGCGAAAGTGCTCGGACGAAATAGACACTTTAATTTAAACTAAGGTTATCTCCGGTCACCAGAGAAAAGACATATATATATATATATATATATATATATATATATATATATATATAGAGAGAGAGAGAGAGAGAGAGAGAGGGGGGAGAGAGAGAAATAGACAGATATAATATATATATATATATATATATATATATGTAAATACACATATATAATATATATGTATATACGTATGTATATACATATATACATACATATATATATATATATATATATATATATATATATACATATATATATATATATATATATATATGTATGTATGTATGTATGTATATATGTAATTATCTCCAGCCACTAGAAAAATCGGATATATATATATATATATATATATATATATATATATATATATATATATATAGATATAGATAGATAGATAGATAGATAGATACATACATACATACATACATACATACATACATACATACATAGATAGATAGATAGATAGATATGATATATATATATGTATGTAGATATATATATATATATATATATATATATATATATATATATATATATATATATATATATATATATATAAATTATCTCCAGGCACTAGAGAAATCTGATCGAACCCTAGAAAAATTAAATTAAATGTATTCTTAAAGAACTTTCGTTGTTCTTCAGCCTATACTACATAAATTGAAAATCATTGCCTGGACATATACACACACACACACACACACACACACACACACACACACACACACACACACACACACACACATATATATATATATATATATATATATATATATATATATATATATATATATATGCAATCGTCGATATTTGCTTGGAGCTGAAAAGAAGTCTTACAACGCAGCAGAGCACAGTCAGATAACCAGCAGGTGTTATGAAACTAAATGGATATTTGTATATCTCTTTAGTCGCACTCTCTGGTTATAAAATAATCAATTAGATGCTAATCTTTTGAGCTACGACACGTCCAGGTAGTGCTATATCTTCAGGCCTTCTGGAACATCGTATTGGTGAGAAAAGACTAAATTTGCTACAAAACCAACGCATTAGAAAAGCAATATCTTCAGTTCCATGGGGCCAAATAACATTGCTCTAAGACTCATTATCCTTACCCACTGTGGCATTATTATCACCCATGAACAGAGTCTTGTGATAATTAACACCTGAAGTTTATACTCGGAAAGGTTATTGATATTAGATTCGTCAAAGTTCAGTGTAGGTGCATAAGACCTTAAGTTATATTTTATGCAACAACGCGATTTAAATTTAACGAGGTTAAATCGTCTATTGCGGATTTGAATCAACTCACAACAGAGAAAAAGACGAGAAAGGGTTTTAGGCATAAAATATAAATTATTTTTATTTTCGCGTTTTTACAAATACATTTTTCTTAGCATGTATGATTGTTAAAGTTCTTTGTTTTTAAAGATGATAAGAAATGGGATTTTTTCGCAAATTGATGACGAATAGTTCAAGTGTCACGTAGCCTCCTGAGGAAGACGAGTGAATGAGTAAAGGAACCTTTTTGAAGCCGAGCGTGTATGTTGACTTTATTTCTCCTTACTGAGTTGTCTAGTCTGGTGATTTTGCTTATATACTCTTCAAAGGGATCACGAAACATGTTTTTTTTATTGTCGGCTGGAACGCAAACCCATTGGTTGTGAAAAGTTAAATAATTATTTTCAAAGTGTTAATTTATTAACCAGAAGGATGCACGTATCTTTCGACTGAGAAACCATTATTTTCGTCATTTGATGATTGACTGTCTTGGTATTTATTTTCATCTCCGCTCCACGTGTCATTAAAAAGAAGTAGATCAATTTAAAAAAAAATCAATCAATCAATATGTATATTAAATAAACGTGTAGTTATATCCATTGAACTGAACTCAACACCTATACACTATTGGTGACAACTAAAGTACCAACAAGTATTTGAGATAGAAGTAAGCCAAAATACAACTAGTCGCATAATCCACCGTATCTGATTGCAGTCTTGGACTCCTATGAAGGAACTCGATTCTGAAAGACAGCCATGTAAAGATTTATATATACTTTGCTCATGAGCATTTCAAGGAGCTTTGTCTTTGTTCTGGAAAAAATTATTATCGTCTGGGGAATGAAAAAAAACGAACTATTTAGTGAAAAACATTTATGTCTGGAGGAAAGACTGCAGTTTGTACAACCATTCCACCACTTAAACATATTTGTGGAACTATAAAGATTTGGGATTATTTTTCTTTTAGGGGTTCGAGCGCTCTGCTTATCATTAAAAGAGCAATTGTCAGTGTTGTCTATTGCGAAATACTAGAGAAGAATATATTTACATCGGTAAATCCTCTTAAACTGCCTAAGGTTAGCTGTCTCAGTCTGATAATGACTCAAAACATACTGTACTAAAAATGAGACTAATTAAAAGCAAAGAAAATAAATGTTTTTAGTGAGGTAAAGTCAGTCGCTTGACCTAAATCTCATAGAAAAGCTAATTTAAAAAAAAAATTAGATCTCAGCTGAACTTTCATTAGTTAAAATAATTTGTTAACAGGAGTGTAATAAAATAGTAACTAATTTCTGCGAGAAACTTGTTTCAAATTCTTCTTAACGTCTGACCGCCGTCATAGCAGATAAGTTGCGTAATGTTAAAAGTCGAATGCAGTTTAATTATGTGCCTCCAAAATTTTGCTTCGTACATTTTTGCTAAATGTTCCAAAAAATTGGTGGACAGAAAAAACACTTCCTTATTTCTTCTTACATATGTCATACCCTAAGTATTTGCGGAGATCAACAAACTTTTTCATGTTTGTATAATTAGAAATTAATGTAACAGACAATAGGTCCAATGTGGACTTTCTCAAGGCAAAAACGAAATTAATTTATTGAAAAAATTAACTAATAATAACAAAACAAAATGTCCTTAGCAACTGGAAGAATTTAGAAAAACGCTATTATATTCATATTGCAATTTCGTTTTGTTATTAGTTACTTTTTTTAATAAATTCATTTCGTTTTTGCCTTGAAAAAGTCCACCTCGGACGAAACGCGTCGGCAACTATTACAGTTTTCCTATTGTCTTTTACATTTATAAATATTGTCTTTTCTACAGGTTAACTCTGAGAAATTTTTCTTAATTAGAAATGTTTTTCTTAAAATGAAAAAAAGAAAATGGATGCTGGTGATGTAATCGATATGGGCTCGAAATGAGAAATCGAACAGCTGTGTTCGAATAACTGTATATATTTCTGAGATGAGGTATTGTAATTATTTACATTATTTACACTGTTATCCTCATCTTTATTGCCATATTCAAACGTTTCGACTGTTGTACGCTCCGGCCTTCTTCAGGTGATTGGAATTTCGAACTGAACCATTTATTTCGAACACCGGCGTAGATTGTTCCAGTTGCACGTGCCATATCTCTTCTGGATGTATCAGTTATCTCCCTTTAACTCAACACTCAACAAGTTTTTGTTCACCACTTAGCAGCCAGGTATTGAACTCACATCTCTTTGGGTCAAGTCACTTTGATCCAACCAACGCTTTTATCCATTGGGCCGGTTCGACATTCCAATCACCCGCAGAAGGCCTAAGCGCACAACGCCCGAAACGCCGTGAATATGGCAATAAAGATGAGGGCAAGAGTACGAAGAATGTAAATAATGTGCTCAAATAGTTGGATTCATTGCATTCACTTGCAAATACCCCTGGGAATGGAATGAATTCATCTCCTTCCCCCATCTATGTGTTAAACAATTGGACATAAATTTGAAAATAAATGTTGTTAATTATTACTACCATATTCACTTTTACAAAGAATTATCCTTACAATCCAAAATAGATTTCAGCATTACATAACCCAGAAAGGGTTGAGAAACCGTAAAAAAGAAATCAAACTATCTTGAAAAATATTATGTGTCGAATGCTTTTTCATATTATTCTGTGTATTTTATCAAGTATCTAAGATACTTGCCAGTTTACCCCCGGGGACTAGATTTAGGGTCCACCTCAAAGCTAGTGTTTTGAATGCCTTTCCAATTTTGTACATTATTTCTACCTCGATAATCGTAAGTATATTTGCAAATTATAAAATATCTAATTTTGAATGATCCCTTTATATAAGTATTTGTTTACTCTTATTTAATTTGTTTCTCAAGACCCTTTCCATTTGTTGGTCTATTTTGTCCAAGTCACACAAGACAAATATATTTAATCAACGTCTTTAAATGTCTGTAATTTTTGAAGCTATGAGAAAAACGTCAATACTCTCTTGCAAACGACCATTACTTAATAAATACAAAAGTCATAAGTATGAATAAACACTTTGAGAAATAGACACAGACAAATCCTTGAGAAATATTTCCCATTCATGACAAATAATCAATATATTCGTATTACTGTTATTGCGTTTGCAATATTGCGTTAACAAACTGAAGGCTATTGGTCACCTGTTAAAAAGGCAGAATTATAATTCTGGTTTTTTCTTATTGTTTTATTTCAAGGACTTTGTACAGCTGAACATGCAATACCCGTTATGGGCATATATTAGGAACCGAACTGCTATTAATATCAAGTGTCTTGGAGATACATAAATTAAGATAAGTAGAAGCCACATTATAATTCAAATTGCCATATTTGCTGAGAAGAAAAAAGTACTGAGAAACTTTTTCATTTATCTAAAAAAAACTTCTAAATTCAGTGCCTGCGTTTGAGCAGATGTTTAATATTTCTCATCTATTAGATTTTACGTGGTAGACATTTCTACCGTACTTTTATTTATTTACGACATTATCTTGAAATGTGAACAACTTTAACACAAATCTTTTCAGGGTGAAAGCAAAAACCGTGTTTCAATTTAAATAGTATTTAAATCGAGCAGGTGATGAAAGTGACAAAACGTTAAATTTGAACCAATATTTTCTGTCTAAGTTCAATGTTTTATTCAGTCAGTTATATGCCATGCGTGATACGCAGTTAGCCGATCATGTATCTTTCGATACATGACTGACGATACGGATTTTTGTCCCGCAGTAGGTTGTCGTTTCTTTCTGCGGCAGACCAGTTGCCCTCCAAGGCTATAGAACCCGATCTGTTCTGCTATTTACCCATAGCTGTAGGGAAAAGAAGGGAATTCATATCTTTCCTAAGCACGTAAAGGAATGAATTCGAACTTGGCTCTCCGATTCCTCAATCCGAGCCGCTATCCATTACTCCAACGTATTTCAACTAACATGCATGCATATACATGCGTACATATGATGAAATATTTACTTCTATCTCAATAGTAAGTTTGATCGGTTCAATGGGGTGAAATTGGCAGCTGACCCAAAACTGACCTACAATCTGCTGCTAGCACTGGTAAGAAATGGCTTTTTAATATTAACGCCTGGAAACGAAATTTCACTGTTGATCATCTGAGAGACAGCTTTCTACTTTCCATCTGCATGGACTCTTTGTTCCGACTCAGGCTAATATCCTCTGGTGACATAAAGTGGAAAGATTAAATTGATTCAACTGCTAGGTCAACTGGTTCACTGTGATGTGATAGACAATTTTTTCACTTCAGAAAATATCTTACATATAAGTCTGCTGTTCGTCCATGCTTTGAAAATGGCTGCCACATATGGTCTGGTGTATACTTAGAGATTCTTGATAAATTCCAAAGAAAAATCCGCAATAGAATTGGTCTAAACTTGGCATCTCGACTTGAGTGATTTTCCCACGGCCGTAATGTAGCTTCTCTGTGCATTTTTACAAATACATTCATGGAAATTGTTCGGATGAGATCTTCGCTATCGTATGTATTATACATATGGGATTTAGTTAGGACATTCATGGAGACAATGACGTATTATGGTGGATGTAATAAGAAAGGTAAGTAAGAGTGCGTTGTTTTGGTGTTAGGAATATTGTTTGGGCCAGTGTTTGTGGCTAGCTAAGTTTAAAGTTAAGACAGATGAAGACCGTCCTTCTCCCCATCCCCCTTATTGGCTTTGTGCCACATTTTCTGTATTTAAACAGAAATAAATATCCGGAAGTTTCCAGCAGGATTGGGTGGGGGTATTACTAACATTACTTTGTTTAGTTTCATGTAAATAGATTGTATTCATAATTTAAATACTCATTGGGGCTAGATTTTAAATTGTTGCTTTATTCCTTTATTCAAATGCAATATCAATCGCTATTTATTGATTAATATCCTTTTATTGTTCTCTCTCCTTAATATTTTTCTCATTGTTCTTGGTACATATATATATATATATATATATATATATATATATATATATATATATATATATATATATATATATATATATACACACACACACATATATATATATATATATTGATATATGTATTGATATATATAATTATATATTCATATATATATATATATATATATATATATATATATTATAAATTAACTCACTTAAAATTTGTTTTTTCGCTACACAATAATAAACATGTTTCAAAAATGGAAACAAAAATGCTTCGAATTTAATTCTGTAATTAAATTAAAAACATTAGTTCCATTTCAAATCTCAAGCGAATTTTGGAGTAAATTATTTTAAAATTTGCTGAGTTTTAAAGGCACGGCAAAAATACATTTCGCTGTTTCCAAGGATACAGAGAAATTCACTCATCCAGACAAGGGGGGTAGCGTGTTCATTTTTCTTTAACTTTTGTTGTATCAGTTATTAGTTACGTTCGAAAAAGGGGTTATGTTTAGGGATGGGTAGGGATGTATTGTTGAACAAATTCTGACATCCGCTAAATGCATGTCGTCTATTTTTTAAAATATATTTTATTGTTAACGGCAAAAAATTCTTACGCCATTTTTTCTATTTGTATATTTAAAGATTTTTTGGGGATGTTTAGGTTAGAATACGTTTTATTTAATTAGAATTTTTTAAAAAAATTCACTTTTAATTTTTAATAGACTATATTTCTTTTTAAAACCAAGTAAATGTATTAGAATTACTTACAGTATGTAAAATTATTTTTTCATATCAAGTATAAATATGTATATTACCAGGTCACATTTTTTTTAAATTTATATATAAATATTATTTAAGTAAAATTTATGAGAATGACAGCAAAAAAATAGGTAATTTATTTCTCTGATTCAGTAAACTGCCGATACAACATTAAAATTTACATTGAGCACTATTTTGTAAAAATAAAAATATCTTTAAGAACACCGAATTATATATCTTACAGTTTTTCTTTTTATTTATACACACACACACAGATATATATATGTATATATATATATATATATATATATATATATATATATATATATATATTAATATTAATTATATATATATCCGTATATATATAAATATATAAATATATATCATTGTGTGTATATATATATATATATATATAGATATATAGATAGATAGAGAGAGAGAGAGAGGGAGACTTAAGCAAAGATTATTATTATTATTATTATTATTATTATTATTATTATTATTATTATTATTACTGACTGGAAGAGCAGCACGCAAAAAAAAACGAGACACTGGTGTACAACACATGAATCTCAATAAACCATCATGACACTCAATTTAATTAGGGTATATCAAGCATATGCATCACACCCAAAATGTGCGCAAAGTGTTAAAAAGTTCTGATACCATCAGTGCATTATCTTGCAGGTGCAACCCAGTTAGAAATACCTTCCGGTCGGTAGTCCAATCAGGTGTCTAAATGCGACTCCAAGTCTCTTTGATACCTCACCCTCTAGGCTTAAAGATCAGCCCTCTCAGCACCCGACCATGATGCTTCTCCAATACACACGCTCTTGAATAGAAACATGCACTGTGTCAGTCCTTGGCGGGCATGCCCAGCTGGTTATGGCCAGGCAATTGACAAGCAAAACTGTGATACTGAAGGAGATATTTACTGTATCCCATTGTAATTTATTCGAATTTAATTTACTAATGAATGCTTGTCTTTTTTCTGTTTCCGGATGAAGGTTGGCAGTATAACAAGTTTGCTTTATCATTCTGAAATAATATGTTACTCTACCAAGTGTGACATTTGTCTTTGCACCAAAGGACACAAAATAAAATGTACTATTGTAGTTGCGAATGTTTCCCCTGAATTTGACTAAGCTATAATAAAAAAAATATTCATATTTATGTTTACGAGTAATTGGAAATTTATTAGCAGTTCGCTCAGAGATTATTCGAACATTTACATGTATAATATAAAATGGATGTATTTACATTCCATATCTATCGAAAATGGATATTTAGAAGTGTAAGCTATCATTAAAAATATTTTTAGATGATTAAATTTATCTTTCAGACACCTCCTTACCTCTCTCTGATGTGTAAGAACTTCCTATGAAAATTATTTTCATATTAAAGTTGTAAAGTACCATGTATAATTTATATCTGAGGTTAATCTTAATTCAAAAAATCCCTATTATAAAAACATCGTGGCGTTTACACGGGTACAGCTAGTTATTATTATTATTATTATTATTATTATTATTATTATTATTATTATTATTATTATTATTTCTGGTGTATACTCATTTCGACCAGAGACCTAAGGTCAGAAATGGTGTCATGGCATTTTCCATTGAACAGTTTTATATATATATATATATATATATATATATATATATATATATATATATATATATATATATATGTATATATATATATATATATATATATGTATATATATATATATATATATATATATATATATATATATATATATATATATCACATATTTTACATACATAAAGCCCTTCGTAATTTTTTGTACTTTAAGACATGGGCTACCAGAAATTCCTTCAATGAGTCTATCGGAACCTTTTCCAATCAATCCGAGTGTTCCGAATACAACTTGAATTGTCGATGTCCCCTTGTGCCACATTTTGGAGATTTCGATTTCAAGGTCCTTGTATTTTAATAGTTTTCTGAAGATCTTCAAAGGCACATTGTAGTCTGAAGGAAGTGAAAATAAGAAGGCAAATTTTTCCTTTGCGGTTTTTAATACAGATGTCTGGGCGATTAGCTTTGATTATTCTGTTTGTGTGTATTGTAAAGTTATTATCATTATTATTATTATTATTATTATTATTATTATTATTATTTCTTATGGATTTGTAAGTTGAAAAGAATTGCCTAATCCATGAAATAAGACAAGGTTTGCTCATCATAAGAAAATAAAAAAATCCGTTCTGTGGATGTCACTATTAAAATAAACACTACCATCCGTAATTTTTGAAGCAATGTAAAAAAAAATGGTCAGTACTCAAAAGCTCTTAATATCGACAACTTTAGATATACTTAAAGATTCTTGATAACATTCATAGAAAAATCTGCATTGTTATTAGTCCTGACGTGGCACCTCAGATTAATTCAATTAATGTAATTGTAATACGTAATGCCGTTTGCCTGAGACTTATCTATAAACAATTTCATGGAAATTGTTTTGACCAAAATCCCTCTATGGTATCTACACTTTATGAATTTAAGGGAAAGGAAATATGTAAGTTTTTGCAGCTACGTGCGTAGCCATATTGGAGAGGATATGACCGAATGTTATATCTATGCTCCAAAGTAACTAATGTGAAGTGAAGAGATTGGATCACTAATGAAACACTACATTTTTTTTTGTTTTTTAAAAGAATATTCATCTACATTATAAGCATATTGTAGTCTAAATTGAGTCGATGGTAAACGAAAGGACACGTCCATCAGTGTCGTCAGCGTAGTTTGTGTGTGTGCGTTTGCTTTAGATATGGTGTTTGAAAACATTATGAATAATATCAATTATTTTCGGCCTATAAAACCGGTTTAAATATTTAAAAATATTAAGGTATATTTAGTTATTATAGATTTTAAATTGTCAATGCGTTTTATACAGGTGTTATTTCCCCAGATAATGAGTAGTCCAAATTGAGGCATATTATACACGAATAAGTAAGATGCAACATCTCTCTCTCTCTCTCTCTCTCTCTCTCTATATATATATATATATATATATATATATATATATATATATAAACACACACACACACACACACACACACACACACACACACACATATATATATATATATATATATATATATATATATATATATATTCACGGTATCTGCTCCGTCGAGCTATTTTCGCTGGTTCCCAAATTCCATGAATTTAAACGTACCAATAGGTCGGTATCTCAGTCTTTTCCTGTCGAAACGGCTAAATGTAGCCGTCACTTCTACTGAACTAGCTTCATGTCTCTCACTTCCCGTCTGTGGAATTCCATTCCTCTTACTTGCTTCCCTGGTAGCTATCATCTCCAAATATTAAAATGCAATGTCAATCGACATCGCCGGAGGCCGGGATCTATTCCCCGTCCTTCTCTTCATCCTTTCCTTTTTCACGCCTCTTTACTCTTGCTCCCACTCTCTGTAACCCCTTGCGCGCTAGTGGCACTCCCGCTTAATATCTATCTATCTATCTATCTATCTATCTATCTATCTATCTATCTATCTATATATATATATATATATATATATATGTGTGTGTGTGTGTGTGTGTGTGTGTGTGTGTGTGTGTGTGTGTGTGTGTGTGTGTGTAGCATTAATACAAATATAAAATTTGTCACTTAGCGGATTGATATATTTTCAGCATGCCAATCGTTGAGTTTGGTAGACTAACAGTTCGTCAATCCCTCCGTCCATTCGTCAATATATATATATATATATATATATATATATATATATATATATATATATATATATATATGCGTATACACAAACACACACATACGTATATATATATATAATATAATATAATATAATATAATTTCTCTATATATTATATATGTGCTCAATGTAAATTTGCAGAGCATAAATATTATATATTAACTGATTTAAAATATGTTTTTTTCGCTACACAATAATAACCATGTTTCAAAAATGGAAGCTAAAATCTTCAAATTTAATTTTGTAATTATATATATATATATATATATATTATATATATATATATTTATATATATAGTCAACCACAAAATTATTCGTACACCCGTCAATTTTTAACATTTCTATCCATTTCTCATAATCTAATGCTCGTATGATGCCAGTTTTTTTTATATGTTAATAAGCACACGAAAGAGAAACTAAAACTCAATATTCAGAACAATAGGTTATATACAGCAAATTTGATAGGTGAATTATACAAAATAAGAAAAGAACAAATTATTCGTACAGTAGAAAATATCGTTTTAAATTGATTGATTCGTGTAAGTAGAATTAATCTATATAATTATTTTATCACTAAGGACTTCTAGACTATTCATTCAGTAGAATATTTGTGATAATTCCAGAAAAGAACATCGCCTGGTCCATAGAGTGCCACCATTGTTATTCTTATTTTAACAACACGATGGGGAAGACAAAGGAGCATAGCGTTTACTTGAGACAGAGAATTATTAACTTCCACAAGTCGGTAAATAGTTACAGCTGCAGTATCTGTCTATATTTCTGAGATGAGGTATTATGTACACTATTTACATTATTTGGACTATTGTCCGCATCTTTGACGCCATATTTATTACAAATATGGCGACAAAGATGAAGACAATAGTCCGAATAATGTAAATAGTTACAGCTGAATTTCAAACTATCCCTAGATCTACGATACATTATGTTATAAAGAAATTTAAACAGTTTGGCACGACAGAGAATTTGCCTGGGCGTGGAAATAACAAATTGTCCTCGAGAAATGCACGATAATTGGATCGCGAGGTTAATGTAAAATCAACAGGTGTTTTAGAATACATCGCCAAAAGTTTGGATACGATGGGTATCAGCGTAAATACTCGCACAATGAAAGGTTATTTAAATAGAAAGGCGCTAATGGAAACCGACCACGACGAACCCCTCTTCAAAAAAAAAAGTCATGTTGTTGTTCGGTTTAGTTTTGCCAAAATGTTTCGGAGAAAGGAAATTGCTTTTGGGAACAAGTACTATGGAATGATGAAACCAAAATTGAGCTTTTAGTATATAATGATGTACAGAAGATTTTTTTTAAGCTTATCACCCCAAGCAAGGCTGGAAGCCACTAGCACGCAAGGGGTTACAGAAGGTTTGGAGGAAGAGCAGATAGGAGTGGTAAAGGAGAGGATGTGGAGAAAGATAGTGGATCGATCAAGGCAAGGCGGTTACAGAAGATTTGGAGCGAGAGTAGATAGGAATGAAGGGTGAAAGGATGTGGAGATGGGAAGGGAAGTGGATAGATCAAGGCAACTGGAGATATCGATTGACGTTACACTTAAATAATTGGAGATTGTATTTGTCAGGGAAACAGGAATAAGGAAGGGAGTTACACAGGCGAGATTTGCGAGACATGAAGCTATTGGAGTAGAAGAGACGTCTACATCTAACAGTTTCAACGGTGAAGGGGTGGGAACGGGATGCCAGCCTCGTAGGACGCTTAAATTCATGAGGCCTAGGGATCAGCGAAAGTAGCTCATCGGAGCAATTACCGTGAAAGTATTTGTAAAAAAGACAGAGCGAGGTAACGTCGCGTCTGTGAGAGAGCGACTGCAGTCGAGATGACAGATCAGGGGGTTTTCCTCTCAAAGAAAACAGTGGCAACATTAAAACATGGAGACGGCTCGATGATGTATTGGGATTGTTTGGGCTCAAGCGGAACTGGCCAGTTAATTGTAATAAGAGGAATAATGAAATCTGCAGACTGTATAAAATTTCAGGATGAAAATTTATAACTCTTCATCTAGGTCGGCGATTTACTTTCCAGCAAGATAATGATCCCAAACATACGTCTAAATCTGTGAATGCGTGGCTTCAGAAAAACAAGATTATAGTTCTGCCATGGCCTTCAATGAGTCCTGACTTGAATCCTATTGAAAATCTATGGCAAGAATTGACAGTTCGAATAGATCATAAGTCACCAAAAAACCTTCAGGAATTAGAACGTGTAACCATTGAAAAATTGAGTAATCCAAGAAAATCTTAAAATTTCACCAAAAACTTTAGAAAACGACTGCAGCAAGTTATAAAGATGGGAGGCCATGCTATTTAGTATTAATATTGTAAACCACGTCCAATTTCTTTCTATTTTCATACTGTACGGATAATTTTGTCTTTTCCTATTTTGCATAATTCGACTGTCAATTTTTTTCTATTTAACCTATTGTTGTGAAAATTGAGTTTTATATTCCTTTTTGTGCTTATTAACTATAAAAACACTGGCATCATACAGGCATTAGATTCTGAGAAATGGATGAAAATATTTAACATTGATGGGTGTACGAATAATTTCATCGTCGACTGTATATATACAATTATATATATACAATATATATATATATATATATATATATATATATATATATATATACACACATATATATATACATATATATATATATATATATATATATATATATATATATATATATATATATATATACAATTGTGTACAGAATTATTCGCCCCCACGAAATACTGACATATTTTCATAAAAGATGGGAATATTTACAAGTACTTACAGAATTTACTACAAATATTTAATACTGCATTTATTTTTTAATAATTCGTGAATTATTTTAAAACTTCGATGTATTAAATTCACAGTTATAGATTTTTCAAAAAATTGGTGAAGTCCAAAATTATTCGTCCTCCCTCCACCCTGATGGAAATTATGAAAAATTATTGCTTTATGTTTTTTTTTTCCCTTAATTTTACATTTAATGCAACCATCATTTAAAAACGAAATAGTAATGACCTAATTCTATAACATCCTAAAAAGTGACGAAGAAGACAATATGTGAATGTCACGTACCATAATACCTCATTCGTTCTGGAACTATGGTGAACACACCTGAATTTGACAAGATCTCCGTAGGAAGATAGTTGATATGTACAAACAAGGTGTCAGATATACAACGATTTCCAAAGGTTTAAATGTTCTTACGTCGACAATTCATAGCATTACCAAAAACTACACCGACAATCATTGTGCTCAGATTAAATTAAAAACTAGCAGAAAACGGTTAATTTCTGAGAGAATGGAAAGGAAAATTGTCAAAGATGTATCAAAGAATCCTCACTTACAGACAAACGACACTGTCAGGGTTGAATGTATCGACGAAGACAGTCACCAGATGCTTAACAACCAGTAGGAATTTAAGATTGTCGCCAAAGAAAAACTCCCTTGCTTAAGGCTAACCACCTAAAATACAGATTAACTTATTCTAGGAGCCATCTAGAACATGGAAGTAAATATTGGAACACTGTTTTATGGTCAGAGGAAATTTAAATAGAATTATTTGGCCAAATGCAATTAGGCACGGTGTTGAAAGCATTCTGCTGTGGAGATGTTTGACTTCTTTTGGATACGAACTAGTGAGAATGACATGACAATGGCCCGAAGAACACAACACGAATTGTTACAAAATTCTTAGATGAGAGCAAAATTAATGTATTGGCATACCCCACACAACGTCCTGATCTAAAACCCATTGAAAATTTATGGGCATATTTGAGGAAAAATGTAAGAGAAAGAATCTGTCTATATTTCTGAGATGAGGTATTATGTACGCTATTATTCAGACTATTGTCCTCATTTTTGTCCCCAAGTTTATCACAACGTTTCGGCCGTCGTACGCTCCGGCCTTTTTCGTGTGGTTGGAATGTCGTACTGAACCCTTTATTTAGCTCACTGGGGTAGACTGTTCTAGTTCCACATGCCATGTTTAATGGATGTCAGTTATCTCCTGTTAATTCCCCTCTGAAAGTTCTCCACTGCCTTAACCAGGTATTGAACTCACAGTCTTTGGGTCCTTTCAATGGATCTAACTAACGCCTTTATCCACTGTGCCATGTGTCCTTGGGGATACATGGCACAGTGGCGACAAAGATGAGGACAATAGTCCGAATAATGTAAATAGTGTAAGAGAAAGAAGTTCTTCGAATATCCAAGGAACCATGGGACAAATTATTTATCAGTGCGTGCAATGAACCTGTAAGGAATTATCAAAAAGAATTAAAGAGATTAATCAAGAATAAATGTTACACAATTGATTATTGAGGCAAGAGGGGCAATAATTTCCCCCTATATTAAATGGATTTAGATGTTTTTTGCATAATTTTTTGAGATTAAAATAAAAATTTTGCTTTGGGCATCACTACGCATTCTTTCAAATCCATTATTTCATCATTTGTGAAAAAATAGACATGAAGTTCCCATGTAAATTTGAAGTAATACAGGTTTATTTGTAATTAGATAAGAGGCGGGGACTGTCTTTACAATTGCATACATAAATGCAATTAGGTATACACATATATGATCTTCTTGTGGTATAAAATATCATAATGGCAAACGGAATGGACAAGATTATAAAGAAGGTAAAATGTGAAAAATTACTTCAGAAGTTTCATATGTTTTATATTCAGGTGCATGGATATGAGATTGTGACCATGGGTTTTACGCTTTTACGATCATCAGTTAAACTGCAGTTTGTCTGATGATCGCAAAAGAATCAAAAACTCGTATCCATAATACATTATATATATATATATATGTGTGTGTGTGTGTGTGTGTGTGTGTTTGTGTGTGTGTGTGTGTGTGTGTGTTTTCTCCTGATGATTGCCAAGTTGGCCGAAACTAGTCGAGCAATCTAATTGAAATAATAAAAACAAAAGAATATTAATATACAACCCCGTGTGTCTGAGGATTTTAAATTTTTAATATGTTATATTGTTCAAAACATATATATATATATATATATATATATATATATATATATATATATATATATATATATATATATATATATATATATATATATTGTACACAATGACTTTTGAGAACTAGAGAATAAACTAATGAAAATCTACATGCGCGCCCACACACACACATATATATATACAAACATAAGAAACACACACACATATATATATACAAACATAGGAAACACACACACATATATATATATACAAACATAGGAAACACACACACATATATATATACAAACATAGGGTGAGATGAAAAATTGACGCCTAAATTACACAAAAATGTAAATAATGGTGACATCACATTTTAACAGATATATTACCCCAAAATATCTTGAAATACTGAAGAGAAAATATATTTAATAAGTTCGCCATTGGCTTCAACCACGACCTCCAGACGACTTCAGAATCTCCTGAATCTCTTCTGGACGGTCTCCTTGTATAACTTGGTGAATACTGCCATAATCCTTGTCTTCGTTTCAGTTCTTTGATGTTAAAAGGAGTTTTGTTGGCCTTTTGCTCTACTGCGCCCCACACATAATAATCAAACGGGTTGCAGTCTTGGGAGTTAGGTGGCCAGATAAAAGGAGTGGTGTGGTCGCAGAAACTTTCTGACAGCCATGCCTGGGTTATCCTGCTTGTCTGGCATGGGGCAGAATGCTGTTGCAGCGACTCTATTGAACCAGAGAACCACTAACTCATCAAATCACTTGATGAAGGCCTCCGTATTGAGTCTGTGGGAAGATGAGTGGAGGTATAACGTCGGGATCACTAGTGACCATTTCAAACACCTTCGTTTAGATATCACCATTAGACTTCCAAAAACCCAAAGTCTCGTTTAGAGCTTCTAGCGAGAATGCCAAGCAACGCAGCTTACCGTTTCCAAATTGATGACGAAGTGTATTGCATCATGGTGCTCCTTTTCTCTCAGATGGTCCCAACCGACACTACTATACTGTGCAATCAACAAAATTAGAAACTAACAACGAGCAGGCTTGAAATTAAATATATAAAATCGTGACAATTTACCAATCGCACCCTGTACATTTCACTCTCTTTCAATATATATATATATATATATATATATATATATATATACACACATACAGGTATACGTATATATTTATATATATATATATACATATATATATATATACATTGAGTTCCATTTACTTTCGTTTTATTCTTCTTTCTTTCCATAACACATATATGTATATACGTGTGTGTGTGACTGCGTATATGTGTATATGTTCATATGTGTGTGTGTGTATAAACAAGAAACTAAACACAGAATGTCCATGCGTTATATACCTACGTTTGTGTGTGTGTGCGTGTGTTTGCACGTGCATTTTCGTGTGTGCGTTTTCGTGTGTGTGTGTGTGTGTGTGTGTGTGTGTGTGTGTGTGTGTGTGTGTGTGTGTGTGTGTGTGTGGAGATAGTGGGGTAATTGCAGGGATGAGTAGAAGCATAGTTTAGGACATCAGTTTTCCTTTTACTCCCCAAAAGCAAACGCTTGACCCTGAAAGCGACCTCTCTCGAAAAACTGCACAGCTCTTGAAAGATTTCGGATTTTCGCGCCCGATTCCTGTTCCTTATCGATTCGACTGCCTCTTCGCGCCGCTGATTGGTGTATACGCGTCGCAGTGCGCCAAGACAGACTAGTGATGATCACCTGTCCTCCTCCACTTCCTCTCTTAGTTCCACTACATTAACACGTGTACTAGTCCATTACTATGCCGCATGGCCTCTGCCCAGGCAGAAACGTTCCCAAACTCTGCACCGAATTATCAAACTACATCGCGTAAAAAATTA